>JBCNJP010000024.1:14988448-15182655 GCA_039602395.1 Deinandra increscens subsp. villosa | reverse complement strand
TTTGAGACCTCTTCATTTCTAACTCGGACCCCGACCTTAGATCGACCTTTGAACAGAAGCATGTTCCTTGGAGTTGATCAAACAAGTCATCGATCCTTGGAAGCGGGTAATGGTTTGATAGTCAGTTTGTTCAACTCTTGGTAGTCGATACACATCCTGAATGTTTCATCTTTCTCTTTCACAAATAACACGGGAGCACCCCACGGGGAGTGGCTTGGATGAATACAGCTGTTATCTAGCAACTCTTGCAGTTGGCTAGATAATTATTGCATAACAGACGGTGCCAGTCGGTAAGGGGACCTGGCAACGGGGCGGCTCCGGGTGTTAGGTGGATGCGGGACTCTACCTATCGTGCTGGGGGTAAGCCTGGCAAGTCTTCTGAAAAGACTTTCACGTATTTGCAGACAATAGGAACATCTTTGATACGCTTTTGTTCCGGTTTCTTCTTAGTGACATGAGCTAGAATGGCATGGCATCCTTTGTGGAGGAATTTCTATGCCTTCATACAAGATATGATATTTAGCTTGGCTCCACTCTTTTCGCCTTGCACGTTCAGAGTGTTGCCGTCTGCTATCGGCACTCAAACCATTTTCTCATGACACACAATTTCTACATGGTTCTTGCTAACCAGTCCATTCCAACGACTACATTGAAACTTCCTCGATCCATGGGCATTAAGTTGATGCTGAAAGAATGGCCAGCGCGTAGTCTGGGTAGATAACTCCGGTCAATATCAAATCTCCATTCGCAAATTTTATTGCAAACCTAGCGTCTAGGGCAACTGGGGTGATGTCAAGTAATTGACTGAAATTGATAGGCACAAGGATTCTATCGGCACATGTACCGAGTAAAACAGAGGTATAATGGTTATCTAGCAGAAACGTACTCGTCGCCGTGTTGGGGTCACGAAGGCGTCTCCGGCATTGATCACGAAAGTTCTTCCACTAGCATGGTTAGCATCTTGGTTCTTCGCCTTCGGGCATTCCTTTGTAAAGGCCAATTTCCCAGCAACCATAGCATGTGCGATTTGGGCAATCGCGTGCTACATGTCTTTTAACCTTGCAGATGTTACAATAGACATTACCACAATCGAGAGTGTGGTGTAGGTTGCATTTGGAGCATAGGGTGTTGTACCGGTGTAACCGGTCCTTCGGGCAGGGTGAACAGCTCATAGAATCCCTAAAATGTGTAGGTTGTAATTCATAAAGTCCTTTTATGAACATTCACAAGGGCTTATAATGTTAGGTTAAAACATCGAACACAATTTGGTGGAATTGTAGTCTGGTGTTTTCTAACCTTGGTTAATTCGTTCTTACCGCGCGCCCGATCGTCCGCGTGACGTTGGGTTGCAGTAGTAGCGACGGTTTCAGTAACGCGTTGAGCAATCGATTCCTCGGTTTCAGCAACGCTCAAGGGCGGAGGAGGTGAAGCATTTCTGGTGGATCGGCGTCTAGGCGGCATACTTTCGCCTTATTGATGTCAACATAAAGGAAAGTCTAGATTATATGTGAATGGGGTTATTACATGCGCGAGAATAACGGCCACGACATACATCCACGGTACCAAAATATGACGCGCGCAAGCACGACCAAGAAACAGGAAGTAGAGGGGAACATCATACGCGTATAAACGACATGATAAAAACGATATAACGACAGCAACAATAATGACATCAATCCTAAACGTGGAAATCATAATCATAATGCTAGTTTCCGTTACCACCATATTAACTGGTACAATATACGATAGTCAGAAGAGGATAAGTCTTCATTTTGGGTTCGCAGTCCCATTGCAACAAAATATGTAAATAATTTTCATTGCAAAAATGAGGGATCAAAAGTCTAGATTCTAAATCAAGCCATCTAGAGTGGCGGGGATCCAGAGGGCATAGTTAAGGTGGTGGTGATCTGAGCAGTGAGGTTCATGTAACTGAACACTCGCCCAGGGAATTCCTCTAGGTAAGCGCCCCTCGTCTGGAAGGACTCGTTGGCCAACCGTAGATCGGTGTAGGCCATGTTGACACCACTCATACGAGCGTGCAGTGACTCTATAACACCCAGTGTGGAAGCCTGGTGATGCTCCATGGCAGCTAGACGGGTCTCTAGCGTCGCCAGATCGGTCCAGGTAGGGATTCTAGTGGTCTCATCGTTGATCACTCCAAAGGCTTGCTCATGACATTGCGGGCATGTCACCAGTAGCAGTGGCCGCACTTTCAGCGGCAGCGGTGGGAATCGGGTGGTTCGAGGAGTCGTCTGAGAGACGGGGCCACAATAGTCTCAGAGAATTTGATGGTAATGAGGACTGTCGGACAGTTCGACCGTGAGAATGTCCTGCTCTGGGCTGGACAACTCATGGTCCTCAGGGGAAAGTGTGTACTCAGGCACGACTGTGTCTTTTCTAGAGGAATCAGATATGCATATGACCTCTTCGGAAGTCATCTCTGCGATAATATTCCATGAGATAACATAGTTGGTAACATGGAAACAACATCTAGAATAAAAGGTATAAATGTACCAGTTGTAGTAATACTAACTCGTATAAGGAATTGGTCTTGCGTGCAAACGGTAGCTTCGGAGCGGGTTATAGTCCAGGTTTGGTTTTTGTTTATTTGTTTAACCTAGTTCGCTATAACCACGACTCTGATACCAATCTGCCACACCCCGGTCAACGGATTGGGTGTGAGCGAGACGGAATCATAGTCGCAGATATACAGAACAACTTCTACTGAATTCAAACGTCATTTAAAACATAATACCATTCATGTTGCAGCGGAAAGTCGTGGTGAAATGATATTGTCTTACATTTGAATAAAGTCTTAGTTTGATATTGAAATCATAAAGCAGTTTATTTAAGATAGGTCGGGACTACGACTCTGGTAACGCAGGGTCGAAAGTTACAGTGAAGCCCCATTCGCACGTCTTCCATGATAAGCTTAGATACCTGAGAAATCATGAGTTTAAAAGGTCAACATAAAGTTGGTGAGGTTCACAGGTTTATGATTCTATGATTAGTTTGTAAAAACAGTTTACAGTGTGTTGGAATAACAGTTTACGGTATACTTAAATGTTACGTTGGTTTACTGTCGTGGTTGTAAGATCCTCCCATGAATCTCAAATTCGAATACTAACGGATTACCCACTCATGGCATTCTATCCCAAGAATACCGAACAGGCGAGAATAACTGACGTGTACCCCTTGACAATGTACGAAGTCAGGATTGGAGCTACCAACCTGGGCAGGGTTGTCAACACAAATAGATCTATTCACTAGTCATCGTTTAGAGCAGAACTAATCGAATTCAATTAATAGTGGGATTCAGTTGTACTAACGTTGATAACGATAAAGTACCAGTTGTTTGGGATACAGAATGGAACATGTAGTCATACGGCTAACAGGTAAACCATAACATTAAGTAAAAAGTATTTTATCAGTTCATGATTTCTCCCCCATAATTGTAAAACAGTTGTAAAGAAAAGGGGCCGTAAAACTCACATGATTCAGTGATGATGATGGATTACCGAGTGGCAACCAGCAAGTAAAGTCCTAATAAAACATAAGACAATATGCATAAGGGTCCACATAATCATTTGAGTAACGAACGTTACCCAAATGATACCGGTCAAGTCTTGACGTATAATCCCGTTTGTAGCGTTTAAAAACCCGTTAGTTAATCAGTTTAAAATCAGTAAATGCTAATGTTCACGTATGAAGGCATTTATGTAAATTGAATATAAGTAATGAGCATTTGATCACGTATCATGAAGGCCAGTTCAATCAAGTCTTGAACATTGCTTTAAATAATAATATATATTATTATTTCTAAGGTTCGCTCGATCGATTGAATATTTAATCGCGTTATGTTATAGTTATATAACTAAGGCTCATAATTATTATGAAATAATTATTCTAACTTGTCGGAATAATTTATCAAATTATTACAAGTTAACGATTTAATGAATAAACACAAGTAGGTTAAATATTAATGGTTATTTTAATATTAAACTCATGTTAGGGAAAATTAGGGTTTCCATGTTAATATAATTATAATTATTATTAGAATAATTAATATTAACAATAATGATGAGTTTAGCTCAAATTAGGGTTTCTAAACTCATACGGATAATTATTTGTTGAAAATAATTATCCACGTTGTGTTACGTCGTAAGACGTTTTAAATCGTTTTAAAGATTTCGTTTATTCCAAACATTTAAAAATAAACATTTAATCCAATTAAAACGTTTTGATTATTTTAATTTATTTAAAATAATCAAAAATTTTTAAAATATGTTTTTCATAATTTCTATAAGTCTTTTGATTTTATTGTTATAAAAATCATTTTTAAAATAACTTTATTTATCAAATAAAGTTAGGATTCTTATAAACGACTTTTTATATAATATTTCACCAACTTAAAACATTTTCCATTTTTATATAAAATCCAAGATTTTATACTTTTTATGTAAAAGTCATAAATGTGATCTTTTACCATTTTTGATATAAAATATACATGTATATATTTTATTCCATTTTACTTTTATAAAATCCAAAACAAGTACTTTTAAGTCTTGTGTTTTAGAAATTTTATTTTCATAAAATGTGACCATTTTATATACTAAGTTCCATGATGAGATTTCATGGTTTATATTATCGAAGTAATTTTAAATTACTAACTTTGTTATTAAACCATAAAGATTCATTTAAATGTCTAAATGTTATCATTTTATGTTCAAGAATTTAGTTAACAATTTCAAAGTCCATATTAGTCCAAAAGTTTCACTAACATCAATTTAGTCCATGATAATTTGTATTTAGCATATATTAACTTGTAAACAAGATTATTAACCACTAAATTCACACCACTAAATTCACAATTTACAATTTTAGTAAATTAAATCATACTAAGACATGTTTATATATATACTTAACCATTTATTACATTTTAGCATTTGATAACATCCATATTTAATCATGCTAACTTATATATATAACCATCATAAAATCAGGCTAATTTTTATAGATGTCATAAAATCAATCACAAAAACCACATTTTTAAACATATAACCTTAAGGTTTATATAAAAATGTATTTCGGTGTTTATGATCGTTAGAAAACTCGGGTTTTTTATCGGTTTAGTTGTCAAGACTCGGGGAACCATTTGGGACGTTAATAACGTATAAGAATCGTAAATGAAAACTGTTAAAAAGACTCACAACGGCGAGGAGTTTAAACCGAGTAAAAAGAGAGAAAGGTGGTGGGTTCCGTGGTGGTTCACGGTGGCTGGATAGCAGGGTGGCGGCAGCAGTGGTTCAGCGGCGGCAGGAGGCGGAGCACGGCAGCAGCAAGAGGTTCACGGCAGCGGCAGAAGTAATGGTGGTGTTTGGTCGCCGAGGAAGAGGAAAAGAAGAAGTGGTGGCGGTTTGTGGCTGTCCACGGCGGCGACTAGCAGCAGCAGTTCAGCGGCTGCGGGAGTGGTGGCGGGGGTCGGTGATCACAGCAGCAGCAGCTTGGCCCATGACAGAGGGTGGTGGCCTCTAGCGGCGATGATGGTGGTGTATGCCGTGAAAAAGAAAAAGAAGAAGGAGGGTGACGAAGGGGGTCTTCTGTCACACCCCGGTCAAAGGATTTGGGTGTGAGCGAGACGGAATCATAGTCGCAGATATACAGAACAACTTCTACTATATTCAAACATCATTTAAAACATAACACCATTTATGTTGCAGCGGAAAGTTGTGGTGAAATGATAATGTCTTACATTTGAATAAAAGTCTTGGATTGATATTGAAATCATAAATCAGTTTATTTAAGATAGGTCGGGACTACGACTCCAGTGAAGAAGGGTCGAAAGTTACAGTGAAGCCCCATTTGCACGTCTTCCATGATAAGCTTAGATACCTGAGAAATCATGAGTTTTAAAAGGTCAACATAAAGTTGGTGAGGTTCACAGGTTTATGATTCTATGGTAAGTTTGTAAAAACAGTTTACAGTATGTTGGAATAACAGTTTACGGTATGTTGGAATAACAGTTTACGGCATGTTGGGATAACAGTTTACGGCATACTTAAATGTTACGTTGGTTTACTGTCGTGGTTGTAAGATCCTACCATGAACCTCAAATTCGAATACTAACGGATTACCCACTCATGGCATTCTATCCTAAAAATACCGAACAAGCAAGAATAACTGACGTGTACCCCTTGACAATGTACGAGGTCAGGATTGGAGCTTCCAATCTGGGCAGGGTTGTCAACCCAAATAGATCTATTCACTAGTTATCGTTTCAAGCAGAACTAATCGAATTCAATTAATAGTGGTATTCAGTTGTACAAATGTTTATAACGTCTCTGTACCATAGTTTGGGATACGGAATGGAACATGTAGTCATACGGCTAACAAGTAAACCATAACATTAAGTAAAAAAAACATTTTATCAGTTCATGATTTCTCCCCCATAAGTGTAAAACAGTTGAAAAGAAAAGGGGCCGTGAAACTCACTTGATTCAGTGATGCTGATGGATTGCCGAGTGGCAACTAGCAAGTAACGTCCTAATAAAAACATAAGAAAACATGCATAAGGGTCCACTTAATCATTTGAGTAACGAACGTTACCCAAATGATACCGGTCAAGTCTTGACGTATAATCCCGTTTGTAGCGTTTTGAAAACCCGTTAGTAAATCAGTTTACGAAATCAGTAAATGCGAACGTTCACGTATAAAGGCATTTATGTAAATTGAATACAAGTAATGAACATGCGATAACGTAACATGAAGATCAGTTCAATCAAGTATTAAACATCGTTTTAAATAATAATATTTATTATTATTTTTATGTTCGCTCGATCGATTGAAATAAATAATTGCGATGAGTTATAATATATAACTAGGGTTCATAATTATTAACGAAATAATTATTTTAACTTGTCGAAATAATTTATCAATTTATAACAAGTTAACGGTTTAATGAATAAACACAAGTAGGTTAAATATTGATGGTTATTTTAATATTAAACTCATTGTTAGGGAAACTTAGGGTTTCCATGTTAATATAATTATTATTAGAATAATTAATATTAACAATCATGATGAGTTTCATTCAAATTAGGGTTTCTAAACTCATATGGATAATTATTTGTCAAAAATAATTATTTAAGTCTCGTTACGTCGTAAGTCATTTTAAATCGTTTAAGGATTTCGTTTCAAGTCAAAATATTTAAAATAAAACATTTGATGCGGTTAAACGTTTTGATTATTTTGATTTCTTTAAAAATAATTAAAAATATGTTAACACTCAATTAAACCATGCAAAATATGATAATAAATCATAAATTCATCCAATGATATAGTCAAGTTATCAATTTAGCATCTATATAAATTCATAGATTCTTATTTTTAAGCACGACATTTTAGTGTTTAGAAATGATCACATGTTAATAACGTTTCTAAACTTATAACCTTTCGGTTTATATAAAAAATGTAGTTCGGTGCTTACGGTTGTTACTAAACTCCACGTTTAAAGGGTTCGTTGTCAAGACTAGGTGGTTCATTTGGGTCGTTTAAATCGTGTATAACGTAAACGATAATCGATTAAAATACTCACAACCGAGAGTGAAAGAAAACCGAGAAGAGGAGGGTGGCGGTGGCCTGCGGCTGGTTCAGCAGCAGCAGCCGGCGGCAGCAGCTCAGCAACAGTAGCCAGCGACAGCAACAGTGTGGCGGTGAAAGATGGTGGCTGCGGTGGTTGTTAGTTGTGCCAAGAGGAGAAAGGAAAAGATGGCGGGGGTTGTTGCTGTTCACAGCAGGGAGAAGAGAGGGAGGTGGTGGCGCTCGCCGGTAGCAACAGCAACTAAGTGGCGGAACAACAGCAGCAGGTGGCAGTTCACGGTGGTGGCAGTACAGCAGTAGCAGCAGCACTCCACGGCAGCACTAAGGAGGTGGTGGCGTTCGTTAGTTGTTGCTGGGAATGGGAAAAGAAAAAGAAAAGGTGGCGGACGGGGGTGATGGTTCACAGCAGCGGCGGCAGTGGCGCAGCTGCAGTAGCAGCCGGCGGCAGCTGTAGTCCGGCAGGAGCAGGGTGACGGTGGTTGTTGGTGGCGGCGCCCAGCGGTGGTGGTGGCTGGGGCTGTGTTGCTTCACCGGAAAAGATAAGGAGAGGGAGGTAGGATAAAGGTGGCGGTTCATGGTGATGTTTAACCGAAAAAATAAGGGAAAGGAGGAGGAGGAGGGCGGCAGTAGTTAGGGACCGTGGTGGTTGCTTGAGGCTGCTTGCGTGAAAGAGAAAGGGAGGGGCTGCTGGGTCCTTGTGTTCACCGGAAAACAAAAATAGGGGGAGGAGCAAGGTTTGTTGGGATTGCTTGTTCATAAAAAAAATTGAAATGTTATTTTGGTGGTGTGGTTCTCGACAGGAACAAGGAGAGAAGTGGGTGATTGAGGGTAGGTAGGGAGGTTGGTAAGGCTTGTGGTTAAGAGGTGAGTTGAGTGTTCAAGAGAGTATATAGTGATGATGAGTTAGGGTAGTGATGTGGGTAAGTTCCCAACACAATTTTTATTATAAATAAAAGACACCTACTAAAACATGATCTTTTTATAATTTAAGAACATGTAGGTGAAATTTTTATAAAAACTTGTCATGTTTATAAAAAGATGTGTTGTGTATTGTAAAAGTTTATGAAACATATAAATGCTTGAGGTGAAATAATTCGCAAATTTTATAAATAAACAACGTATTAAGAGCATACATGGTCATGACAAATTTTTATAAAAGCAAAAGGTGATAATAAGTTTTATAAAAAAAAATTTAAAGGTGATGGGCCAATATAATTAAAAATAAACCCATTGGGTTTGGTCTCGATATTGGGCCTAAATGTTTACAGAAAAATCCATTTGGACGGTTCGTCGGTTATGGGCCGTATGGGTCCAAATGGGGCACCGGTTCGAGGCCCGGGCCCGTTGTGCATCGGTTGGGGTCACGGATCGTCACGATTACTCAGTATATCATAATTATGTAACGGGTCAAGGTTTCGGGTTTGATTTAATTGTTTTAGGCTTATTGGGCCTATTGGGCCAAGGCGGGCCCAATTGGTTAACGGTTGAGGTTTGGCTTAAGTCTTGACAAAGATTTCGGTTTGTGATGTTTTTATTTCGTAAAAACAATAGTTTGAGTTAATTATAACAGTTCTTCAAAAATCGGATATAGTTTCAGTTTTGTACACGGTTTACGGTTAACGTTTTCAGTTTTGTCAGTTTGTAACAGTTTTAAGCTCGACCGTCCAGATTGTTTAAAACAAAATAGTTTTAAACATATGATAGCTTATCAGTTTTCCGTGTCGGTTATATAAACGTACGACACTAGTTCCAGTTCCAGATAAAATATAAAATTACATTTTATATTTATTTTTCTTGTTATTGAAATTCCATAATTAATCCATGGAATCTCTATGAAATTTACGGGTATACGCTTCTAGTACAAACGCGGGATTAGGTTTACGTCATCAGTTAACAGTTAGGTACAATAATTAACAGTTTAAACAGTAATCAGATCAATTAAAGCACATTAATACTTTATTAAAAGTCAAAATAAAGAGGTTTGACCTAGGGTTTTTTTTTGGACGAGGTGTCACATTCTCCCCCAGTTAGAAGAATTTCGTCCCGAAATTCAGTTCTTAATCACTGGTTGTTTGTGACGTTTCCGAAAAGTCGAGGATATTTCAGACGCACTTGAGCCTCGCGTTCCCAAGTGTACTCTGGACCTCGCCATGAGTTCCAACACACTTTGATAATGGGAATGCGGCTATGCTTCGTTCATTTAAGGTCTCGGTCAAGTGAGGCATTTTGTCAACTTGATTTTCGATAAGCGTCTCGTCAGATAAGCATTAATAACGTGAAAGACATCATGCAAACTGCTTGAGGCGGCGGTGGTGGGTATATGCTTGGCTGCCGGAAAAAAAAAGAAAGAAAGGGGAGGTTGGGAGGCTGCCGTGAAAAGAAAAAGAACGGGGAAAGGGGTGGCAGCTAGAGGCGGTGGTTGGTTGTTGTTGGTAACTCTCAAAGAAAGAAAAAGAGATGAGAAAGTGGGTGTCTTGCTTGTTCACGTGAAAGAAAAAGAAAAAGAGAGGGAGGAAGAGTGTAGGTAGGTGTGTTTGGTGAAAGGTGTGGTGGAAAGAGAGAGATGTGGTGATATTATGTTCACACTTTTTTTTTATTATTTGTTTTTATAAATAAAATCTTCTAATTCTTTTTATAAAAACAACTAACAAGTGGGTGATTTTACTTTATAATGGTTTGTCATATTTTATAAAACATATAAGGTATAATGCACCATGTGTAAGTTTTATAAAACATATAAGGATTTGGGAGGAAATAATCCATAATTTTTATAAATAAAAGAGGTATAAAAATTATACAAGTTTCTAACAAATTTTTATAAAAATAAAAGGTGGTAACAAGTTTTTTTAAAAATTGCAAGGTAGATGGGCCAATATTATTAAAACTAATCCATTGGGTTTGGACTTTATATTGGGCCTAAACATAAAAAGAAAAGTGGATCGGGCCGGTTTGCCGGTTATGGGCCATACGGGTCCAAACGAGGCACCGGTTCGAGGCCCGGGCCCGTTGTGCATCGGTTGGGTTTACGGATCGCCACGATCACTCAGGTTATCGAGATTATGCAACGGGTTAAGGTTTCGGGCTCGGTTTAATTGTTTTGGGTTTGTTGGGCCAAGTCGGGCCCAATTGGTTAACGATGGAGGTTTGGCTTAAGTCTTGACAACAATTTCGGTTTGTGATGTTTTTATTTCGTAAAAACAATAGTTCGAGTCGGTTATAACAATTTTTCATAATTCAGATATAGTTTTCAGTTTGGTACACGGGTTCCGGTTAACGTTTTCACTTTTGTCAGTCCGTGACAGTTTTAAGTTCGACCGTCAGATTGTTTAAAACCGAATAGTTTTAGACGATCGATCGCTTATCAGTTTGCCGTGTCGTTCGACACCAGTTTCGGATAAAATATAAAAATACATTTTATATTTATTTTTCTTATTATTGAAGTTCCATGATTAATACATGAAATCTCAATGCATTTAACGGGTATACGCTTTTAGTACAAACGCGGGATTAGGTTTACATCATCGGTTAACGGTTTGGCATAGTAATTAACAGTTTAAACAGTAATCAGATCGGTTAGTGCACATTAGTACTAAATTAAAAAGTCAAATGAGAGTGGTTTGACCTAGGTTTTCGGACAAGGTGTCACATTCTCCCCCAGTTAGAAGAATTTCGTCCCGAAATTCAGTTCTTGATCACTGGTTGTTTGTGACGTTTCTGAAGAGACGAGGATACTTCAGACGCATTTGGTCCTCACGTTCCCAAGTATACTATGGACCTCGTGGTGAGTTCCAGCATACTTTGACAATGGGAATGTGGCTATGTTTCGTTCTCTTAAGGTCTCGGTCAAGTATCTCGACAGGTTCCTCAATAAAGTGAAGTGTTTCGTCAACTTGAATTTCGTCAAGTGGGACGACAAGCGTTTCATCAGACAAGCATTTCTTAAGATTACTAATGTAACAGACATCAGGTAAACAACTTAGCTATACGGGAAGGCGTAGACGGTAAGCTACTGGTCCGATTGTCTTAGTGATTTCAATTGGACCAACGTAACGAGGGTTAAGCTTTCCTCGTTTGCCGAACCGGATGACACCTTTCCAAGGTGACACTTTTAACATGACGTGATCACCCTTTTAAAGGATAAAGGTTTTGCTACGATTGTTGGCAGATAAATCTCAATAATCTGATAAAAGAATGAGGATTGACACACGGATGAACGAGGTTTGAGTATGAAGGTTTCTGGAAAAGTCAGGATTTCTCATGAATGGGCTCTACCAGGATTTTCATGTAGTTCAAATTACAATTATGTGTGCACCCACAATTGTGATTTGCCTTACATGATCATCCTAAGCTTTGCTCATACTTGAGCTTTTCAGTTTGTCGGAAAATGAATTGTATCGGGGACAAGATGGCTTATGGAAAAGTTTAGATTGATTCGCTACCGGACGGAATCTTCCTTGATTACTGGGATTCCTAATGATGACAATAATGGAAATGCGGTTTGGCTCCAATCTATTGGTCTTGCAGTCTAATAGGTTCTAGACAAGATGGGTGTGTAGGCCATTGGTCCAATCCGTTCTAGGATCTAAAGGGACCAATGAGGTTTAAGCATACCTAGCTTTCCAGGCCTAGTGACCTCCGTCCGAGACAAAATCCATTATAAGGTTTTGAACCCCCTTATAGATTCTAAGGGTTCGCGTCGAGTGTTAACGTAGTTCTCCTGGAGATTACCTATGGCTTTCAGAAGGTTCAGAAATTGAAAGGTGTCCTTAGTAGTTTCATAAACTATCACTGGACCAGTCAGTTGACTGTTACTGGCTTCGGTCCAGCGAAGGGGCGAATGAAACTTTCTTCCATACAAGCCTTCAAAAAGGGGTGACTTGAATATTTGAGCGATATCTATTGTTATAAGGAAACTCGGCGAGTGGAAAATGGTTGTCTCAACCATTGCCTAGGTTTGTCTTGCGTGATGACAATCTGTCACATAACTACGCAACGTACCTTTTTAAGGTCTGGATTTTTCCTTTTGATTAGGTCATCAGTATAACTCCTTCATACATACACTTTGTTGGATCCCTGGGTGGATGGAGTATCTTGATCTGTGGGCTTCATCAAACACTAGACTTCTCAAGTCTTTGTGGCTAGGTACCCATAGTCTATCCAAAAAGTTCATGGTTCCATCAGGCTTTTCAATCAGTTGTTTCTCCATGCTATGCAAGCATTCATTTTCCAGATTCTCCGGCTTAAGAGCTTCGATTTGAGCGTCACGAACTTGTGACGTGAGGTTCGAGTGTATGGTCATTCTTAATGCTTGAACACGACACGGTTTGGTATGTTCCTTCCTGCTTAACGCATTAGCTACAACGTTAGCCTTGCCCGGTTGATAACGAATCTCACATTCGTAATCATTAAGCAGTTCAACCATCGTCGTTGTCTCATGTTTAGATCTTTCTGGTTAAAGATGTGTTGGAGGCTCTTGATCGTTGAATATGACACACCGAGTCCTAAAGTGGTAGCGCCTCCAGATCTTGAGGGTAAAGATGACGGTTCTAAGTTCTAAGTCTTGATTCATGTAATTCTTCTCGTGAATCTTCAGTTGTCGAGAGGCGTAAGCGATGACTTTCTCACGCTGCATCAATACGCAACCCAAGCCTTGATGCGGAGCATCACAGTATACAACGAAATCGTCGACTCCGTCTGGTAAGGATAGGATTGTGGTGTTGCGAAGTTTTTGCTTCAACAACTGGAAGGCGGTTTCAGTTTTATCATCCCAGATGTACTTCTTATCTTTCTGGGTCAGGATGGTGAGTGGCTGGGCTATTTAAAAAAAAATTCTCAATGAATCGGCGATAGTAGCCAGCGAGACCTAAGAATTGTCGAATCTCGATTGGGGTCGTGGGAGTACTCGAATCTTTGATTGATTCAATCTTAGTCGGACCAACATGAATATCTCGGTCGTTGATCACATGACCCAGAAAGTGTACTTCGCGAATCCCAAAAGTCACATTTGGGGAATTTCGGGGAGAGTTCTTCTTTCTTGAACAGTTCTACGATGAGTCTTAAGTGTTCTTCGTTTTCTTTCTTACTACGTGAGTAGATAAAAAAATATATCGTCGATGAACACGATAAAATTTATCTAGGTACGGTTTGCACACGCGATTCATTAAGTCTATGAATACGGCCGGTGCTTTAATCAACCCGAATGGCATAACGAGGAACTCATAATGATCATAGCGTGTCTAAACGCTGTCTTTGAGACCTCTTCATTTCTAACTCGGAGTTGGTGGTACCCCGACCTTAGATCGACCTTTGAACAGAAGCATGTTCCTTGGAGTTGATCAAACAAGTCATCGATCCTTGGAAGCGGGTAATGGTTTGATAGTCAGTTTGTTCAACTCTTGGTAGTCGATACACATCCTGAATGTTTCATCTTTCTCTTTCACGAATAACACGGGAGCACCCCACGGGGAGTGACTTGGATGAATACAGCTGTTATCTAGCAACTCTTGCAGTTGGCTAGATAATTATTGCATAACAGACGGTGCCAGTCGGTAAGGGGACCTGGCAACGGGGCGGCTCCGGGTGTTAGGTCGATGCGGGACTCTACCTATCGTGCTGGGGGTAAGCCTGGCAAGTCTTCTGAAAAGACTTTCACGTATTTGCAGACAATAGGAACATCTTTGATACGCTTTTGTTCCGGTTTCTTCTTAGTGACATGAGCTAGATGGCATGGCATCCCTTGTGGAGGAATTTCTATGCCTTCATACAAGATATGATATTTAGCTTGGCTCCACTCTTTTCGCCTTGCACGTTCAGAGTGTTGCCGTCTGCTATCGGCACTCAAACCATTTGCTCATGACACACAATTTCTACATGGTTCTTGCTAACCAGTCCATTCCAACGACTACATTGAAACTTCCTCGATCCATGGGCATTAAGTTGATGTTGAAAGAATGGCCAGCGCGTAGTCTGGGTAGATTACTCCGGTCAATATCAAATCTCCATTCGCAAATTTTATTGCAAACCTAGCGTCTAGGGTAACAGGGGTGATGTCAAGTAATTGACTGAAATTGATAGGCACAAGGCTTCTATCGGCACATGTACCGAGTAAAACAGAGGTATAATGGTTATCTAGTAGAAACGTATTCGTCGCCGTGTTGGGGTCACGAGTACGGTAAGGGGACCTGGCAACGGGGCGGCTCCGGGTATTAGGTCGATGCGGGACTCTACCTATCGTGCTGGGGGTAAGCCTGGCAAGTCTTCTGAAAAGACTTTCACGTATTTGCAGACAATAGGAACATCTTTGATACGCTTTTGTTCCGGTTTCTTCTTAGTGACATGAGCTAGATGGCATGGCATCCCTTGTGGAGGAATTTCTATGCCTTCATACAAGATATGATATTTAGCTTGGCTCCACTCTTTTCGCCTTGCACGTTCAGAGTGTTGCCGTCTGCTATCGGCACTCAAACCATTTGCTCATGACACACAATTTCTACATGGTTCTTGCTAACCAGTCCATTCCAACGACTACATTGAAACTTCCTCGATCCATGGGCATTAAGTTGATGCTGAAAGAATGGCCAGCGCGTAGTCTGGGTAGATTACTCCGGTCAATATCAAATCTCCATTCGCAAATTTTATTGCAAACCTAGCGTCTAGGGTAACAGGGGTGATGTCAAGTAATTGACCGAAATTGATAGGCACAAGGCTTCTATCGGCACATGTACCGAGTAAAACAGAGGTATAATGGTTATCTAGTAGAAACGTACTCGTCGCCGTGTTGGGGTCACGAAGGCGTCTCCGGCATTGATCACGAAAGTTCTTCCACTAGCATGGTTAGCATCTTGGTTCTTCGCCTTCGGGCATTCCTTTGTAATGGCCAATTTCCCAGCAACCATAGCATGTGTGATTTGGGCAATCGCGTGCTACATGTCTTTTAACCTTGCAGATGTTACAGTAGACATTACCACAACCGAGAGTGTGGTGTAGGTTGCATTTGGAGCATAGGTGTTGTACCGGTGTAACGGTCCTTCGGGCAGGGTGAACAGCTCATAGAATCCCTAAAATGTGTAGGTTGTAATTCATAAAGTCCTTTTATGAACAATCACAAGGGCTTACAATGTTAGGTTAAAACATCGAACACAATTTGGTGGAATTGTAGTCTGGTGTTTTCTAACCTTGGTTAATTCGTTCTTACCGCACGCCCGATCGTCCGCGTGACGTTGGGTTGCAGTAGTAGCGACGGTTTCAGTAACGCGTTGAGCAATCGATTCCTCGGTTTCAGCAACGCTCAAGGGCGGAGGAGGTGAAGCATTTCTGGTGGATCGGCGTCTAGGCAGCATACTTTCGCCTTATTGATGTCAACATAAAGGAAAGTATAGATTATATGTGAATGGGGTTATTACATGCGCGAGAAGAACTGCCATGACATACATCCACGGTACCAAAATATGACGCGCGCAAGCACGACCAAGAAACAGGAAGTAGAGGGGAACATCATATGCGTATAAACGACATGATAAAAACGATATAACGACAGCAACAATAATGACATCAATCCTAAACATGGAAATCATAATCATAATGCTAGTTTCTGTTACCACCATATTAACTGGTAGAATATACGATAGTCAGAAGAGGATAAGTCTTCATTCTGGGTTCGCAGTCCCATTGCAACAAAATATGTAAATAATTTTCATTGCAAAAATGAGGGATCAAAAGTCTAGATTCTAAATCAAGCCATCTAGAGTGGTGGGGATCCAGAGGGCATAGTTAAGGTGGTGGTGATCTGAGCAGTGAGGTTCATGTAACTGAACACTCGCCCAGGGAATTCCTCTAGGTAAGCGCCCCTCGTCTGGAAGGACTCGTTGGCCAACCGCAGATCGGTGTAGGCCATGTTGACACCACTCATACGAGCGTGCAGTGACTCTATAACACCCAGTGTGGAAGCCTGGTGATGCTCCATGGCAGCTAGACGGGTCTCTAGCGTCGCCAGATCGGTCCAGGTAGGGATTCTAGTGGTCTCATCGTTGATCACTCCAAAGGCTTGCTCATGACATTGCGGGCATGTCACCAGTAGCAGTGGCCGCACTTTCAGCGGTAGCGGTGGGAATCGGGTGGTTCGAGGAGTCGTCTAAGAGACGGGGCCACAATAGTCTCAGAGAATTTGATGGTAATGAGGACTGTCGGACAGTTCGACCGTGAGAATGTCCTGCTCTGGGCTGGACAACTCATGGTCCTCAGGGGAAAGCGTGTACTCAGGCACGACTGTGTCTTTTCCAGAGGAATCAGATATGCATATGACCTCTTCGGAAGTCATCTCTGCGATAATATTCCATGAGATAACATAGTTGGTAACATGGAAACAACATCTAGAATAAAAGGTATAAATGTACCACTTGTAGTAATACTAACTCGTATAAGGAATTGGTATTGCGTGCAAACGGTAGCTTCGGAGCGGGTTATAGTCCAGGTTTGATTTTTGTTTATTTGTTTAACCTAGTTCGCTATAACCACGGTTCTGATACCAATCTGTCACACCCCGGTCAACGGATTGGGTGTGAGCGAGACGGAATCATAGTCGCAGATATACAGAACAACTTCTACTAAATTCAAACGTCATTTAAAACATAATACCATTCATGTTGCAGCGGAAAGTCATGGTGAAATGATATTGTCTTACATTTGAATAAAAGTCTTAGTTTGATATTGAAATCATAAAGAAGTTTATTTAAGATAGGTCGGGACTACGACTCTGGTAAAGCAGGGTCGAAAGTTACAGTGAAGCCCCATTCGCACGTCTTCCATGATAAGCTTAGATACCTGAGAAATCATGAGTTTAAAAGGTCAACATAAAGTTGGTGAGGTTCACAGGTTTATGATTCTATGATTAGTTTGTAAAAACAGTTTACAGTGTGTTGGAATAACAGTTTACGGTATACTTAAATGTTACGTTGGTTTACTGTCGTGGTTGTAAGATCCTCCCATGAACCTCAAATTCGAATACTAACGGATTACCCACTCATGACATTCTATCCCAAGAATACTGAACAGGCGAGAATAACTGACGTGTACCCCTTGACAATGTACGAAGTCAGGATTGCAGCTACCAACCTGGGCAGGGTTGTCAACCCAAATAGATTTATTCACTAGTTATCGTTTCCAGCAGAACTAATCGAATTTAATTAATAATGGGATTCAGTTGTACTAACGTTGATAACGATAAAGTACCAGTTGTTTGGGATACAGAATGGAACATGTAGTCATACGGCTAACAGGTAAACCATAACATTAAGTAAAAAGCAATTTATCAGTTCATGATTTCTCCCCCATAATTGTAAAACAGTTGTAAAGAAAAGGGGTCGTGAAACTCACAAGATTCAGTGATGATGATGGATTACCGAGTGGCAACCATCAAGTAAAGTCCTAATAAAACATAAGACAATATGCATAAGGGTCCACATAATCATTTGAGTAACGAACGTTACCCAAATGATACCGGTCAAGTCTTGACGTATAATCCCGTTTGTAGCGTTTGAAAACCCGTTAGTTAATCAGTTTAAAATCAGTAAATGCTAATGTTCACGTATGAAGGCATTTATATAAACTGAATATAAGTAATGAGCATTTGATCACGTATCATGAAGGCCAGTTCAATCAAGTCTTGAACATTGCTTTAAATAATAATATTTATTATTATTTCTAGGGTTCGCTCGATCGATTGAATATTTAATCGCGTTATGTTATAATTATATAACTAAGGCTCATAATTATTATGAAATAATTATTCTAACTTGTCGAAATAATTTATCAAATTATTACAAGTTAACGATTTAATGAATAAACACAAGTAGGTTAAATATTAATGGTTATTTTAATATTAAACTCATGTTAGGGAAAATTAGGGTTTCCATGTTAATATAATTATAATTATTATTAGAATAATTAAAATAAACAATCATGACGAGTTTAGCTCAAATTAGGGTTTCTAAACTCATACGGATAATTATTTGTTGAAAATAATTATCCACGTTGTGTTACGTCGTAAGACGTTTTAAATCGTTTTAAAGATTTCGTTTATTCCAAACATTTAAAAATAAACATTTAATCCAGTTAAAACGTTTTGATTATTTTAATTTATTTAAAATAATCAAAAATATTTAAAATATGTTTTCCATAATTTATATAAGTCTTTTGATTTTATTGTTATAATAATCATTTTTAAATAACTTTATTTATCAAATAAAGTTAGGATTCTTATAAACGACTTTTTATAGAATATTTCACCAACTTAAAACATTTTCCATTTTTATATAAAATCCAAGATTTTATACTTTTTATGTCAAAAGTCATAAATGTGATCTTTTACCATTTTTAATATAAAATATACATGTATATATTTTATTCCATTTTACTTTTATAAAATCCAAAACAAGTACTTTTAAGTCTTGTGTTTTAGAAATTTTATTTTTATAAAATGTGACCATTTTATATACTAAGGTCCATGATGAGATTTCATGGTTTATATTATCCAAGTAATTTTTATAAAATTACTAACTTTGTTATTAAACCATAAAGATTCATTTAAATGTCTAAATGTTATCATTTTATGTTCAAGAATTTAGTTAACAATTTCAAAGTCCATATTAGTCCAAAAGTGTCACTAACATCAATTTAGTCGATGATAATTTGTATTTAGCATATATTAACTTGTAAACAAGATTATTAACCACTAAATTCACACCACTAAATTCACAATTTACAATTTTAGTAAATTAAATCATACTAAGACATGTTTATATATATACTTAACCATTTATAACATTTTAGCATTTGATAACATCCATATTTAATCATGCTAACATATATATATAACCATCATAAAATCATGCTAATATTTATAGATATCATAAAATCAATCACAAAAACCACATTTTTAAACATATAACCTTAAGGTTTATATAAAAATGTATTTCAGTGTTTATGATCGTTAGAAAACTCGGGTTTTTTATCGGTTTAGTTGTCAAGACTCGGGGAACCATTTGGGACGTTAATAACGTATAAGAATCGTAAATGAAAACGGTTAAAAAGATTCACAACAGTGAGGAGTTTAAACCGAGTAAAAAGAGAGAAAGGTGGTGGGTTCCGTGGTGGTTCACGGTGGCTGGACAGCAGGGTGGCGGCAGCAGTGGTTCAGCGGCGGCAGGAGGCGGAACACGGCAGCAGCAAGAGGTGCACGGCAGCGGCAGAAGTAATGGTGGTGTTTGGTCGCCGAGGAGGAGGAAAAGAAGAAGTGGTGGCAGTTTGTGGCTGTCCACGGCGGCGACTAGCAGCAGCAGTTCAGCGGCTGCGGGAGTGGTGGCGGGGGTCGGGGATCACAGCAGCAGCAGCTTGGCCCATGACAGAGGGTGGTGGCCTCTAGCGGGGATGATGGTGGTGTGTGCCGTGAAAAAGAAAAAGAAGAAGGAGGGTGACGAGGGGGGTCTTCGGCCGGAAAAAAGAAGAGAATAGGAGGGGTGATGGTGGCTGTTGGCGGTGGTCACGGCAGCAGTAGCTGTCGCACAGCAGCAGCGACGGAGGTGGTTGTGGCTGTGTTTCAGTGGCTAAGCAGCTAAGGGTGGTGCTTGGGTGGTTGCTTGAGGCGGCGGTGGTGGGTATATGCTTGGCTGCCGGAAACAAAAAGAAAGAAAGGGGAGGTTGGGAGGCTGCCGTGAAAAGAAAAAGAACGGGGAATGGGGTGGCAGCTAGAGGCGGTGGTTGGTTGTTGTTGGTAACTCTCAAAGAAAGAAAAAGAGATGAGAAAGTGGGTGTCTTGCTTGTTCACGTGAAAGAAAAAGAAAAAGAGAGGGAGGAAGAGTGTAGGTAGGTGTGTTTGGTGAAAGGTGTGGTGGAAAGAGAGAGATGTGGTGATATTATGTTCACACTTTTTTTTATTATTTGTTTTTATAAATAAAATCTTCTAATTCTTTTTATAAAGACAACTAACAAGTGGGTGATTTTACTTTATAATGGTTTGTCATATTTTATAAAAAATATAAGGTATAATGCACCATGTGTAAGTTTTATAAAATATATAAGGATTTGGGAGGAAATAATCCATAATTTTTATAAATAAAAGAGGTATAAAAATTATACAAGTTTCTAACAAATTTTTATAAAAATAAAAGGTGGTAACAAGTTTTTATAAAAATTGCAAGGTAGATGGGCCAATATTATTAAAACTAATCCATTGGGTTTGGACTTTATATTGGGCCTAAACATAAAAAGAAAAGTGGATCGGGCCGGTTTGTCGGTTATGGGCCGTACGGGTCCAAACGGGGCACCGGCTCGAGGCCCGGGCCCGTTGTGCATCGGTTGGGTTTACGGATCGCCACGATCACTCAGGTTATCGAGATTATGCAACGGGTTAAGGTTTCGGGCTCGGTTTAATTGTTTTGGGCTTATTAGGCCAAGTCGGGCTCAATTGGTTAACGATGGAGGTTTGGCTTAAGTCTTGACTACAATTTCGGTTTGTGATGTTTTATTTCGTAAAAACAATAGTTCGAGTCGGTTATAACAATTTTTCAGAATTCAGATATAGTTTTCAGTTTTGTACATGGGTTACGGTTAACGTTTTCAGTTTTGTCAGTCTGTGACAGTTTTAAGCTCGACCGTCAGATTGTTTAAAACCGAATAGTTTTAGACGATCGATCGCTTATCAGTTTGCCGTGTCGTTCGACACCAGTTTCGGATAAAATATAAAAATACATTTTATATTTATTTTTCTTATTATTGAAGTTCCATGATTAATACATGAAATCTCAATGCATTTAACGGGTATACGCTTTTAGTACAAACGCGGGATTAGGTTTACATCATCGGTTAACGGTTTGGCATAGTAATTAACAGTTTAAACAGTAATCAGATCGGTTAGTGCACATTAGTACTTAATTAAAAAGTCAAATGAGAGTGGTTTGACCTAGGTTTTCGGACGAGGTGTCACAGTGTGTACCTTCTTTCACATCTTAATGACATGCCCTGGCGATTCGAAGATGATGTATGTGTTATGAAAGCCTGAGTTTCTCCTTGCCATCATGCTACCTCCTCCTACCCTGCCAATGAGCCCACTTCCAAGCAACAACGCAGAATAGAGGCAGAATGGATCCACACCGCTATTCAGAATTAGCGTCATGATAACTCATGAGAAGGACTGCCTAGTCCCATGGAGATTGCTGAGACTTCTATAGGCACATCTGATCAATATATTTGAACCGCTTTGTTCTGCTCTGTCTATTATTCCTGATGATAGTCTCGTGCTGAGCAGAGAGCCAGTGACCAAAACTATTCCCCTGCTTGTAGTCTGTGTGTCCCGTCACGATGACACTCTCAGCCGTCTCTAGTACGATTTGGAGATTTGCCTTTCCACTAAGACTGTGAAATCTTGGGAGACCCGTATTTCAGCATTCGAAAATCCTGCTGCCGCCATTGACCACGCTACTGATGTCCTGCACCACATCTTCCTAACGCTTGTGGCTAGCCTGCTGTCATACCAGATAGTTGAGACTCCGATGCAACGTATGACCGCTGCGCATGAAAGCCTTGTGATACTTCGAGTATTAGTCGCTACCGACCACACTTCTACTAAAGTGTGTATCCCTGCGAATGAGAAGAAGTCTGAACGTAAGAAGAAATGCGGCCATCAGGAGAAGAAGAACCTTGAGAAGCAACCAGAGGAGACTCCCAAATCTATAAAGGTATTTATTGCTATCGCCTACGCGGCTGAGCAAGGAAAGACTGGTTAACCCGCAAAACCAGCCCTTGTGTAGCAAATGCAACCTTCGTCATACCTTAAACTATAGAAATGACCACCTTGCACATTGCAAAGCTAATGGTCATATAACCAGAGACTGCCCAACCTGTGCCTGCAATGGCTATGGTGCAACTAGTGTAAGTACACGGACGGATCTTACTACTGCATGATTCGATCGGATCTAGTATACGGGAAGGTAAATAAGAGTTTTCTTATTTAATCACTTAAAGATTACAATGAAGACTCTTTGGTTTCTCTCTCTAGAATACTGATGTGCTCGGAACTACACTAAAAACTACTATTAAAACCTAGACCTAACCTAGACCTAGACACACCTAATTTTACTGAAACTACCTAAACTAGACCGAACCCTAAGGCAAGTGTACCTGTCGGATTGTAGCTTAGCTAAGGCAAGACCGGAAATATCGAACCCTAGAGACACTCTATAGACAAAATTAAACTTAGACCTAAGAAATGGAAATTACTGAGTAGATTGAATTTGGGTTTTTAATTTTAGAATTTAATTAACTAACTTAACTAACACTAACGTTCGACAGCAAGACAAACCTTGAGGAAACTATCAAATGCGAGAATACACCAACTAGACCTGGAATCCCAATTAACACCTATGATCGAACCTGGCTTTGACAATTCTGATGGATCCTAGTTCACCTTTTAAGTCATTCCTAGTAATTGTTTCTAACGCCCGAACAGGAGTTCACCTTGTGGGTACTTCCTACCTCAGCTAAACCTAACCACCCTCGAATCTAATCTAAGGCACCTTAAGCTAGCAGGAGCTACCACTAATCCTCATAATTGACATGACATAGCAATTTAACTAATTTCCTAGGGCTTTTCCTTTTTAGACAAAGTTGACCTAAGTTATTAACCAAACCAACTTCCCAATAATTCTTTACCTTTTGAGTCTCAGAATAAGCAGCACATATGAACTTAGAAATCAATTTAACAACCTATATTATGATCAACTAAACTAGCTAATCAAACCAACAAGCAACACAAATGCAAACCAGTTAGTTACCCAACCCAAACCAAAAGACATCCGCAGATTAAGCAATATAGATTATCAATTGAAACCATAATTCATACACACAAACGCATCCAATCAAGAAAATAGTGGAATTTAATAGAAACAAGACATCAATCAAATCGTCAAATGTCGGATAAAATCATAGATACTAAAAGTTCATCACAACAGTCTAGGTGGTGGTATAGATTTAGCCAACCACCATAATCAAAGTGAAAGCAAACATAAAGTCAGAAACTTTAACTAAGAACATGGTTTTTAACTAAACGAATACAAGAAATCGAAGATAGAAACTTGTGACATCCGAGAATTTCAAGGTTAACTTCCGTTAGACAATTCCGTTAGTTACGTTATAAGTGTTAACTTAGTAACTAATGCTTAACTAGGCCGAATACGTCCACGTCCTTTGGTTGATCACCGAACCCGTCCATACGTGTTATGTGTTTATTCATTTTGTGGAATTATGTGCAATATGATTTAAATGCATGATTATTATTAAAAAGAATGACTATTTAATTATTTGTTAAATTATATGACGAATTGCTTAATTGTGTATTTAATAATAATCGAGAAATTATATGAGTAATCTAGTGATTAAGTGTATGCATACATGATTAATGATGGACTAATCATGGGCTAATGACTGACTAATCATTGGGGCCCAAATCCCAATGATAAGCCCACAAGCCTTTAGTATTTAAAGGAAATTATAAACCCTAATCCCATTTACATGCTCCACCACTACACACACACTCTCCTACTCTCACTCTCCCTCTCACGATTTCTGGACCAGCCCAAGAACCACCAAGAATCAGCCATCATCTCTGATTGGTGAAGATCATCCATCGATCCAAGACCAACCGTGAGTCCCATGACCATTCTTCTTGCTTTTCTTATGTGTTTTCTTCATAAAGCATGCCTAGATCTCTATGTAATCGTTAGATCTTCTGTAAGAATGCTTAGGAATGCTAGATCTGTCATAAAAACTACAACTTTACGTGTGAAACTGATCCATAATAGAGATTCATGCTAGATTAGGTCATTTTGTGTAAAATGTGTTCTTGAAGATTTGATGATGAAAATGCATGTTTATGATGTTAAAAATGCTCCTGTGATGTTCCTAAATGGTTATGTATGCTTGAAAATGAATTACATGAAGTATGGAGGCTGTTAGAAAGATTTTTAGTCAAATTTACGGGTTTTTTTAGCGACTAGCGAAACTGTGCCTTCATTAGGCGAAATTATCTAGCGAAACTATGTATATCTCCTTCCAGCGACACTATACAGCGAAACTATAGTGTCGCCGGGTAAACCAACCAGATCTGTCTGAACGAAACTACCAAGCGAAATTCCCTGAACGAAAGTTCAAACCAGTTTCGGGCGAAACTAGGCCAGCGAAACTGTGCCAACAGTTTCGAGCGAAACTAGCCTAGCGAAACTGTGTCATCGGGTATTGCCTAGCGAAAGTACTGCCCGTGCACACAGCGAAACTGCCTAGCGAATCTATACTAGCGAAGCTGTGACCAGACCTAAACCCAAACTTGTGCAATTTACTTGAATGTTATGCCATAACTTACATGATTATGCTATGATGAAACATGTTTGATTTCTGATTTATGTGAACCCTTGTTTATGATCAACCATCGGTGTCGTGTGTCGGTATGTCGAGTCGTAGTTCCAAAGTGCTATGTTATGGGCCATGGTGACGTTAAGTTAAAGATTAGACACAAAACTAATACTTAAGACCTGAACGTGTTCATAGGTATTCGTTAAGCAATACTTGGATTAATTAGCAAGTGTAGCCGAGCAACACAAGGTGAGTTTCACAAACCCTTTAATTGTGAGCCCATTTGGGTCACAACGAATATACTAAACGGAAAACAACGCTGACATTTTGAGGTATCGCCAAATGGGGATATCTGTTATAAAAGTTGGAGTGTTTTATGGGAATCACTCGCAACTGTCCATCCTTGGGATTTCAAATGAAATCCGCAATCCAACTATTCGATAACACTTGGGATTTCAAAGGAAATCCAGAACAACCATTTTGACACTTAAATTCTTTTTAGGATTTCAAATGAAATCCAGAATAAACGTTTTTAATATGACTAGTGTAGGTTAAAGTCTAAACCAAATGATATCACATGATTTCTAAGGATGCCTTGAAACTTAAAAGTCCTCAACAATTTAGTACCATTAATTTTGTGAAGTGAGGGGATGTTGGGTAGATCTACTAAGGGTTGACAACCCTGCTCCGCGGTACACAAATGTGTAGCCAACCGGTTGGAGGCCGAACGGAGTACAATATCAGCCTACTTTAGTTGTGGGTCCCACGAGGAACACAACTGGACGCACAAACCATCGGTAAATGCCGAACTCTGTTACGTCAGCTTTGGTACGAACTTCCTTAGTGCATGGAAACCGGATTAGCTACTCGCGATATCGGTTGACCACTTTAACTTTTACTCAACTAGTGCATATTCGATAATTCAACACTTGGCAATGTTTGCAAAACTAATACTTATTATATGTTGATACATACGCTTATGAGACCGGGCCAATGCATGACATGCCCACCGTGAACTCACCAACCATTAGGTTGACACTTGTATGGTTTTCACTTTTGCAGATAGCTGAGGAGTACCCACTGGAGGTTGGCATGGCACCTGAAGATACCTAACTTTATTTTGAACTTAAAATGGGAATCAAACAACAAATTATGTTTTGTAATTAAAGCACGTGGTTAGTGCTAAGACGCTTATGTTATATTCCGCTGCGTACTTTTTAAACTGTTTTTATTATGAACATTTGGACTTTACTCTGATTCGTTTAGTATTTGTAACTAATGGTTGTGGTCCTGGTTTGCTCGCACCCCTTAACGGTATAAACTCCGTTAGTGGTTATTTGGGGGTGTGACAGATTGGTATCAGAGCCATAAGTTGCAGAGAACTGGAATCAGTTTTGAAAAACGATTTGGAAACTGCAACTTGAAACCTTAGTTACAAACGAACAAACAAAATCCCCAAAACAACATTTTTACGTGCCAACCTGGGATACTCGCTCTGCTGTGTAAGTAAATACTCCATATGTATATATATACATATATATATATATATAAGTATATATATAGACCGTGTCTAGGTAGTCTAACGGAAAAACCTTAGGAAAATTTTCACACACGAATACGAGATGCGAGCTCTAATACGCACACTGTTCCGGGGGAAAGCGACAACGAAACGATGCTACACGCTACGTCCTGATTTTCTACTACGATGACTACGCCGATGGTGACTTTTATGGGGAAGCCGACTTTCGACGATAGCCACTTACGACTTACGACGTTCTTCGACGACGCCTCGATTTTGCACGAAAATTTTTTTCTGGACTAATAGTGGGATAACGGGAATTGTTAATATACATATTATGGGATATGTATAAAGTATAACTGTGACTGAACACTGGCTACTTTAACTGTTCAGCAAAATGTCTGGAAGAGGACACGGAAGGAGCAACATTAACATGACACCTGCACAGCTGCAAGCGATGATTAACGAACACGTGCAAGCCGCGGTGGCAGCCGTCCAAGCTGCATACGCCGCACAGGGTAATTATTATGCCGGTTAAGGCACAAAACGCATTATATTTTGACCTGTTTAAATTTGAAACCCGAACTATTATTGCATCAGGAAACCACCATCACTGCACGTTTAAGTCCTTCATGGATTGTAAGCCGATGACTTTTTCCGGCGAAGAAGGAGCGGTAGGACTCCTCAGGTGGATCGAGAAGTCTGAGAAAGTCTTCTCTATGTGCAACTGCCCTGCTGAGAACAAAGTGAAATTTGTGACTGGTACTTTCGAGGGAGCTGCTCTCTCCTGGTGGAACACTGAAATTCAGATGATTGGGGTAAATACGGCTAACAACATGGATTGGGAAGCGTTTAAGGAACTGATCATGGAGGAGTACTGCCCTCGGGATCAAGTCAAGAAACTGGAGGGAGAATTTTTGAACTCCAAGATGTCTGGATCTGAGGTTGAAGAGTACACTGCGCGTTACCACGAGTACGCGGTACTATGCCCAACAATGGTTGATGCTGAATTCAAATGCATCGAGCGTTATCTGGAGGGTCTCGCACCCCAAATCAAGAGCTTGGTGACAGCTAGCAACCCAACAACCGTGCAGCAAGCCATTCGTTTGGCTCACAAGCTTACTGATCAGGAGATCGAGAGGGGTACCCTACCCGCAAAAGCTACTACAAAGACTGCCTTAAGTGGCAAGCGTAAGGTTGAAGAAGAAGCTCCGGCAACATCTGTGAACAATCAGACCGTTGGAAATCAATCTGGGAGGTCTTCTAACTCCCAATATCAGAACAAGCGCCCAGACAACACCAGGTCCAATTTCAACAATGGCAGCAACAGTGGAAGTAACAACCGTCAAGGCGGAAATGGAAACTACAAGGGTAAAGCTCCGTTCTGTAACAAGTGCGGAAAACACCACAATGGTATGTGCAACAAAGGTTTGGAATGTGGAAGATGTGGGAAGATGGGGCATGAGGCCAACAACTGCTGGACCAACTTGCAAAGGTTAAACAACAACGGTCAGAACCAAGGGGGAAATAACAACAACAGGGGAAACGGAAACAACCGCAACGGGCAAGGAAACAATCAGAACAACAACAATGGTGGAGCCCGTGGCTGTTATGAATGTGGTGCGCCAGGCCACATGAGGAAGGATTGCCCGCAATTGCGCAGACAAGGGAATGGTAACAATGGCAACGGTGGAAACCCGGGCAACGGAAATGGTAACAGTGGGAATGGTAATGGTGGAAACGGAAATGGTGGGAATGGTAGAGGTCGTGCTTTCGTCATGGGTCAAGGAGAAGCTCGCAACGACGCCAACGTGATTAACGGTAAATTTATCCTTAATGGTTTCTTTGCTACTGTATTGTTTGATTCTGGTGCTGAAAGAAGTTTTATTTCCACTAAGTTTGCTAAGCTAATTAATGCTAAACCGATTGACTTAGATGCTAAGTATGTGGTAGAGTTAGCGAATGGTAAACTTCATGATACGACACAGATAGTTAAGGACTGCAAGTTAGAACTAGCTGGCCGTACGTTAGGAATCGATCTTATGCCTTTCCCGATTGGTAGTTTTGATGTTATAGTAGGAATGGATTGGTTGTCCGAAAACCGAGCTGAAATCTTATGTCAAGAAAAAGTGGTTCGTATTCCACTCGAAGGAGGTGAAGTATTAACGGTTCAGGGTGAAAAAGGTGGAACAGTCACCGGCATTATTTCGTTCCTTAAAGCTCAAAAGTGCCTTCGTAAAGGACATTTCGCGATCCTTGCAAACGTCACCGACACGACACTTCCCGAGCGTAGAATCGACGACTACCCGATAGTCCGCGACTTCCCAGATGTATTTCCTGATGATCTACCTGGTTTACCTCCATTTCGACAAGTCGAGTTTGGAATCGATTTAGCTCCTGGAGCCGCTCCGATCGCACGCGCACCTTACCGTTTGGCGGTAAGCGAACTCAACAAACTCTCCGCACAACTTCAAGAGTTACTCGACAAAGGATTTATTCGTCCAAGTTCGTCTCCATGGGGAGCACCGGTATTGTTTGTTAAGAAGAAAGATGGAACGTTCCGCATGTGTATTGACTACCGAGAGCTTAACAAGGTTACGATCAAGAATCGGTATCCACTTCCCCGAATCGACGATCTCTTCGACCAACTACAAGGTTCGAGCTACTTTTCAAAGATTGATCTACGGTCTGGATATCACCAACTTCGCGTTCGTGATGAGGATGTTCCCAAGACTGCTTTCAGAACTCGGTATGGTCATTACGAGTTCCTAGTTATGCCGTTTGGGCTAACTAATGCGCCTGCTGTATTTATGGATTTGATGAATCGAGTGTGCAAGCCGTACCTCGATCAGTTTGTGATAGTGTTCATTGATGATATTTTGATCTACTCCAAGACAAAGGAAGAACACGAGAACCACCTACGACTTATCTTGGAATTACTCCGCAAGGAACAGCTTTACGCCAAGTTTTCGAAATGCGATTTTTGGATTCGCGAAGTCCAGTTTCTTGGACACATTGTTGATCAGAATGGAATTCATGTCGACCCAGCTAAAGTGGAAGCTATCAAGAATTGGTCTACTCCTAGAGCGCCGACCGAAATCCGACAATTTTTGGGACTTGCCGGATACTACCGAAGATTCATCAAGGGTTTCTCGCAATTGGCTCAGCCCTTAACAGCTTTAACGCACAAAGGAGTGCAATATAGATGGGGTGAAAAAGAAGAACACGCGTTTCAAACTCTTAAAGATATGTTATGTTCAGCTCCGATTCTCGTGTTACCCGATGGGGTTGACGACTTTGTAGTTTACTGTGATGCATCCATCCAAGGACTCGGTTGCGTGTTGATGCAACGGGACAAAGTGATTGCCTATGGGTCCAGGCAACTGAAGGACACTGAGAAGAATTATACAACGCATGATTTGGAATTAGGAGCCGTTGTTCATGCACTCAAGATTTGGAGACATTACCTCTACGGAACAAAGTGCACGATATTTACCGACCACAAAAGCTTGCAACATATCTTTGAACAGAAGGATCTCAACATGCGACAACGACGGTGGGTCGAGCTACTGAATGATTATGACTTAGCGATTAAGTATCACCCGGGAAAAGCCAATGTTGTGGCTGACGCCTTAAGTCGAAAAGAGCACGACAAGCCTCGACGAGTACGAGCGCTGCAACTTACCATTCACACGGGATTGCCGGATCGGATCCGCGATGCCCAACAAGAAGCCTTAAAAGAAGAAAATTTCGCAGCTGAAGCACTGCGAGGAGTGGATGGAAATTCTGAAATTATGTCCGACGGACTTAGATATTACAGTGACAGAATTTGGGTTCCGTTACTTGGAAATCTCCGTGAGCTCGTGATGGACGAGGCTCACAAGTCAAGATATTCGGTGCACCCTGGATCGGACAAAATGTACCAAGATTTGAAGAACTTGTATTGGTGGCCGAATATGAAAGCCGACATTGCGCGATATGTGGCTAAGTGTTTAACATGCTCAAGAGTTAAGATCGAGTACCAAAAGCCTTCTGGATTACTACAGCAACCAAAGATCCCAGAATGGAAATGGGAGGATATCTCCATGGATTTCGTAACAGGATTACCTCATCGATCGAATCGACCAGATGCGATTTGGGTTATCATTGATCGACTAACCAAATCTGCACACTTTATCCCAATGAAGGAAAGCGATAATATGGATAAGTTAACTAAGCTGTACATTGACCGAATTGTGGCACGGCATGGAGTGCCTAAGACCATTATCTCCGACAGAGATCCTCGATTTACTTCCCGGCTGTGGCAATCTATGCAAGAATCACTAGGAACCAGACTGGATATGAGTACAGCTTATCACCCGCAGACCGATGGTCAGACGGAACGAACTATTCAGACTTTGGAAGACATGCTCCGAGCTTGCGTTCTCGACTTCGGTAAAGACTGGGAGGCTCATCTTCCGTTGGTGGAGTTCTCCTACAACAACAGTTATCATACGAGCATTGGTGCAGCACCTTTTGAAGCTCTTTATGGCAGAAAATGTAGATCGCCCGTGTGTTGGGCTAAAACGGGTGAGAAGGGACTCACCGGACCGGAAATCATTCATGATACAACTGAACGGATCATTCAAATCAGAAAGCGGATAGCCGCAGCACGTGATAGGCAAAAGAGCTATGCCGACAAACGCCGTAAACCTTTGAAGTTCGAGGTAGGCGACAAGGTGCTATTGAAGGTATCTCCCTGGAAAGGAGTGATACGCTTCGGAAAGCGTGGAAAGCTGAATCCTCGCTATATCGGTCCATTTGAGATCATTGGGGAAGTAGGCCCGGTGGCCTATCGATTACGACTCCCTGCAGAGCTCGATAGAGTTCACAACGTGTTTCACGTCTCTAACTTAAAGAAATGTCTGGCTGAAGACACTGAAATAATTCCTTTGGAGGAATTGGAAATTGACGAACATTTGAGATTTATCGAGCAACCGGTAGAAATCATGGGACGCGAGGAGAAAACCCTCAAACGTAGCAAGATTCCGATCGTCAAGGTTCGATGGAACTCAAAGCGTGGACCTGAATATACTTGGGAATGAGAGGATCAAATGAAGAAAAAGTATCCTCACTTGTTCGGGCAAACGTCAACGGAAACTCAAGGTACGATTTAATTTTGGGGACCAAAATTCCTTTAACAGGAGGAGGATGTGGCGACCCTAAAACTTTTACTTTCTTTCCCCAGCGACGACAGCTGAGGCTGCGATCGCGAACGCTACAACGCAAGAATAATTTTCAGGACGAAAATTCCATTTACAAGGGGATGATGTGACATCCGAGAATTTCAAGGTTAACTTCCGTTAGACAATTCCGTTAGTTACGTTATAAGTGTTAACTTAGTAACTAATGCTTAACTAGGCCGAATACGTCCACGTCCTTTGGTTGATCACCGAACCCGTCCATACGTGTTATGTGTTTATTCATTTTGTGGAATTATGTGCAATATGATTTAAATGCATGATTATTATTAAAAAGAATGACTATTTAATTATTTGTTAAATTATATGACGAATTGCTTAATTGTGTATTTAATAATAATCGAGAAATTATATGAGTAATCTAGTGATTAAGTGTATGCATACATGATTAATGATGGACTAATCATGGGCTAATGACTGACTAATCATTGGGGCCCAAATCCCAATGCTAAGCCCACAAGCCTTTAGTATTTAAAGGAAATTATAAACCCTAATCCCATTTACATGCTCCACCACCACACACACACTCTCCTACTCTCACTCTCCCTCTCACGATTTCTGGACCAGCCCAAGAACCACCAAGAATCAGCCATCATCTCTGATTGGTGAAGATCATCCATCGATCCAAGACCAACCGTGAGTCCCATGACCATTCTTCTTGCTTTTCTTATGTGTTTTCTTCATAAAGCATGCCTAGATCTCTATGTAATCGTTAGATCTTCTGTAAGAATGCTTAGGAATGCTAGATCTGTCATAAAAACTACAACTTTACGTGTGAAACTGATCCATAATAGAGATTCATGCTAGATTAGGTCATTTTATGTAAAATGTGTTCTTGAAGATTTGATGATGAAAATGCATGTTTATGATGTTAAAAATGCTCCTGTGATGTTCCTAAATGGTTATGTATGCTTGAAAATGAATTACATGAAGTATGGAGGCTGTTAGAAAGATTTTTAGTCAAATTTACGGGTTTTTTTAGCGACTAGCGAAACTGTGCCTTCATTAGGCGAAATTATCTAGCGAAACTATGTATATCTCCTTCCAGCGACACTATACAGCGAAACTATAGTGTCGCCGGGTAAACCAACCAGACCTGTCCGAACGAAACTACCAAGCGAAATTCCCTGAACGAAAGTTCAAACTAGTTTCGGGCGAAACTAGGCTAGCGAAACTGTGCCAACAGTTTCGAGCGAAACTAGCCTAGCGAAACTGTGTCATCGGGTATTGCCTAGCGAAAGTACTGCCCGTGCACACAGCGAAAGTGCCTAGCGAATCTATACTAGCGAAGCTGTGACCAGACCTAAACCCAAACTTGTGCAATTTACTTGAATGTTATGCCATAACTTACATGATTATGCTATGATGAAACATGTTTGATTTCTGATTTATGTGAACCCTTGTTTATGATCAACCATCGGTGTCGTGTGTCGGTATGTCGAGTCGTAGTTCCAACGTGCTATGTTATGGGCCATGGTGACGTTAAGTTAAAGATTAGACACAAAACTAATACTTAAGACCTGAACGTGTTCATAGGTCTTCGTTAAGCAATACTTGGATTAATTAGCAAGTGTAGCCGAGCAACCTAAGGTGAGTTTCACAAACCCTTTAATTGTGAGCCCATTTGGGTCACAACGAATATACTAAACGGAAAACAACGCTGACATTTTGAGGTATCGCCAAATGGGGATATCTGTTATGGAAGTTGGAGTGTTTTATGGGAATCACTCGCAACTGTCCATCCTTGGGATTTCAAATGAAATCCGCAATCCAACTATTCGATAACACTTGGGATTTCAAAGGAAATCCAGAACAACCATTTTGACACTTAAATTCTTTTTAGGATTTCAAATGAAATCCAGAATAAACGTTCTTAATATGACTAGTGTAGGTTAAAGTCTAAACCAAATGATATCACATGATTTCTAAGGATGCCTTGAAACTTAAAAGTCCTCAACAATTTAGTACCATTAATTTTGTGAAGCGAGGGGATGTTGGGTAGATCTACTAAGGGTTGACAACCCTGCTCCTCGGTACACAAATGTGTAGCCAACCGGTTGGAGGCCGAACGGAGTACAATATCAGCCTACTTTAGTTGTGGGTCCCACGAGGAACACAACTGGAGGCACAAACCATCGGTAAATGCCGAACTCTGTTACGTCAGCTTTGGTACGAACTTCCTTAGTGCATGGAAACCGGATTAGCTACCCGCGATATCGGTTGACCACTTTAACTTTTACTCAACTAGTGCATATTCGATAATTCAACACTTGGCAATGTTTGCAAAACTAATACTTATTATATGTTGATACATACGCTTATGAGACCGGGCCAATGCATGACATGCCCACCGTGAACTCACCAACCGTTAGGTTGACACTTGTATGGTTTTCACTTTTGCAGATCGCTGAGGAGTACCCACTGGAGGTTGGCATGGCACCTGAAGATACCTAACTTTATTTTTAACTTAAAATGGGAATCAAACAACAAATTATGTTTTGTAATTAAAGCACGTGGTTAGTGCTAAGACGCTTATGTTATATTCCGCTGCGTACTTTTTAAACTGTTTTTATTATGAACATTTGGACTTTACTCTGATTCGTTTAGTATTTGTAACTAATGGTTGTGGTCCTGGTTTGCTCGCACCCCTTAACGGTATAAACTCCGTTAGTGGTTATTTGGGGGCGTGACAAAACTAAACCGGATGATTGATTTGAGTGTCGATTAGTGATCCAGATTGAGTTCCTCTTGATTCCAGCCTTCCTCTTGCTCAGAAAATCACCTCTGGTTCGTCCTCTGCCGTCTGGAAGTCGTGATATCCGAAAACAAACCCTAAAATCGTCTTTTAAATGTCGATTACTTCTTTTGCGGAATAACTACCTCCAAGCGTATCGCTTGGAGGTTCATAGCTGGTAGGCGATACGCATGAGCCCCATATGGCGACAAAATAGTCGGTTTCACCGACTTTGACTTTCCTTGACTGGCCTGGTTCTATGCGTATCGCCTACAGGTTTCCTCTCCTCAGGCGATACGCCTGAGGGCCTCTTTTCAGCACTTTTCATTCTTTTCTCCTCCTCTAAATCCTCTGCTTCGCTCTAGTTATCTTGTGGCCACGGGATTTGACTAAACACCTACAAAACATATAAAAATATAAATAAAGACTCAAGGACTCAATCTAAACTAAAACAACTAAAACTAAAGACAAACCGACTCAATTTGACTCAAATAACTATATAAAAGACTTGGAAAATCAGATGTGTTTGCAACTCATCAAATACACACACAGAGAATGAGTAGAATGACAGAAGTTCTTAGCTCATTCTAACACAAAGTATTTATAGTGAGCAACTTACTAACCAACATACCAACCAACGTACCAATTGGTATGCTGCAGCGTACCATCAGACATACCAATTGGTACACTGTCCTTGGTAAGCTAATTCTAAGACTCACTAACATGCTCTAATCTAGATACAATACATGAGACACATTGCAACATAACAATATGTTCTAACAAACTCCCCTTAACGTGTAGTGTATCTATGCTAACTAAACTCCAGTCTTCAATCTTCAGCATTGCTGCATCTGATCTTCAAATTAAAATTTCTTGTCAGCAATAGAGCCTGCATGGCTGGATCACTCTTGAATAATCTTTGAACTGCAAGATCCATTTGCAAAAGATACTTCAAACTCCCCTTTTAACCATGCTTGAGTCTTGACAGCACAGAACCTGCAATTTCAGAAGACGGAAACGCAGTTTTTTTTTTCTTTTAAAAATTAATTTAATCTTAGCGCAAAACTTCTCTTCAAGAATCCAAGGTATAGTTTTGAAATTTGATTTAGTATCACATGTCGATCGGTCAAAAATAAAGAAGAAACAAATTTTTTTTGGCTTTTTGAAACTTTATATTAAAACACACCGAAAATCTTTTTGATTTTTCTATGATTATGCTAAAATACACCTAAAATCTTTTTGGACTTTTTAGATATGAAACATAATTGCAATACAAAAATGAAATACTTAATCACACACTATTTTGTCTTTTGCGAGAAAGATCATAACTTGAGATCATATTGGTCATATCATGCTGAACTACACTTCATTTTCAATTATTTCAGCACACAAGTCTTGACGATTACTGGTATAATTTGTCCATCTTAAACTCAGACAAAATCATACTCATAACATCTGGATATGTAATTGTATTGATTAGATTTGCTTTGACGAGTATACCCCACACTATCAGACATACTCGGATATGCATTTGCTTATCACACTTTGTGATTTCACTTGTGATTAAACACATAGTGATTGTATTCATGATATAGTCAATTGTGTTCCATGCAAAAAGAAATAAGAACGTTAAATCATCCACCTTAAGGTCGATCTTTCGATACGCAGATAAGGCCTCAGATTTATAAAAAATAACAAAAAAATAAAAACAAGTTGAAATTATATAATTCAACAACAATCAAGCCGGTCTTGTGGACAAGTAGAGAAAGTCCGGTGAATTAAACGAAACACCAAAGAAAATAAAGCAGAACCTTAAATGAAAAACTATCAGGTCGATCTTGTGGATACACAGAGATAGTCCAATCATTCAACAAAATAAAGAAAAGCAAACAAGTTTAAATCTTTGCAAAATGAACACATGTTTACACAGTGACTTCTCACTTTTATTTTCACACATCTTTTCAATATCTTGTGATACGCTTTAAGATGTTGTCCACTTGGTCAAACATTAGTAGTTAATGAATTGAAGGAAAAATTGTTGGATGCATTACCTGCTAAATGGGGAATGTTATATTCTGTTGTTAACCCATGACAAAGGCTTTGATGATGTATCTTATGATGAATTGACAAGGAATTTGTTAGCAAGATAATTAGATGTTGATACACAGTTCCTGATCGTCATGTGAAGTATCGAATACAAGATAAAGTTGTGCTAGTTAGATGTTGTCTGAACCCTTGGTGAACTCCAAGTTCCGACAGGTCTAAACTTGTCCGAACCTGAGGTTCAGACCATCGGATATTCACATGTATAAATAGTTGTCTTGTATAGAGATTAGGAACTTCTGGTCAAATCTCCTATGTGTCTTTCTGTGTAAACTCTTTGTGGTCTAATACAGCTTCATTGTATTTACTCGTCGTGTTCATCTCGTTTTACATTTATTTCATTACGACTAAGTAGATGATCCACTGCTCACGCATTTTCAAGTGGTATCAGAGCATTGGGTTTGCTCTACTGGTCGGAAATCTATGTTTTTCGAAGTTTTGAGTCAAAAATTTCAAGTTTTATGAAAATGAGTATCATTTTTGAGTTCGTTTGATCTTCTAGAGTGTGTTTTAAGTAAAAAAAAAATATTCTCCTAGATTGTTTCTCTTGAGTATTATATCTGAGTTCCTGTCAAAACTCTCACTCAAAATCTCTGAAAATCGCAAAAATGGTGTCGAGAGTGTTCCTGTTCGTTTGAGGTTCGGACAATCTAAAAATAACCGCTCAGAACTCCTAGTTCGGAGACAGTTCGGCTCAATTTTCACGAACTCAAGGTTCAGACAGTGTTCGGATATAGTTAGGTCTAGGTTCGGACCAAGTTCGTTTAGAGTTCGGATAAGTTTCTGAAAATGCGAGAGCATTGGATCGTCTACTTAATCTAGCTATAACAGAGATCGAAACGTAATTAACCGATTGTTTTATTGATCAAAGATGCAATTACAATCAGTCTAACACTCATAAACTTGACAAAGAGAGAACACTTTAGAAAAACACACTTAACAGAATCTCTCACGCTCAGAACTAGTGAAAACAAAGAGCAAACACACTATTTATAGGCACTGGCCGAACTCTGTCCGAACTCTGAGTTCGGCAGCGCCGAAAATTCAGGTTCGGACCAGGTTCGGCCTGTCAACCTTTGGCTTGAACTTGTTCTTTGACTTGATATAACTCGATACTTCACACGACGCACATATCAGGTATCAACAAACTCCCCCTCGTCGTGTGCAATATCACTTCAACATCTTCAAATCTGTATCTTCAATCAAGCTCCCCCTCAAATTTAGAATTCGTTCGTTCATTGAAATGAATCCTCGAACAAACTCTTCTTCAACTGAATTGTTGCTTGATCTTGAATACTTGACGACATTTAGTGTACCTCTGGTCTTTATCAACAGCTTCAGAAGACTTGAAGTTGCGATATCTTGCACTTTAGCAACCTGCTCAAACATTTAAATAATCTTGGCACAAAACGTCTCTTCGAGACTCCAAGATATGATTTTGAAAATTTTGATTTTGTATCACGTGTTGATCAGATCGAAAATAAAGCAGAAACAAAATCTTTTTGGCTTTTAGAAAGTTTATATCAAAACAAACCTTAAATCTTTTTGACTTTTCAAAATTTGTGTTAAAACACACCAAAAATCATTTTGTACTTTTCTTGAACTGAAATGAAATGCAATACAGAATCAAACGCTATTTTTGATATGAGAAAGGTCACTATATGAGATCATATTGAACATAACGCACTGAACTACACTTCAATTTTAATTAATCGGAGCACATAAGTCATGCTGATTGCCGGTATAATTTTTCCATCTTAAACTCAGGCATAATCATACTCAAAACATCTGGATATGTTAAGGTATTGATTAGATTCGCTTTGACTAGTGTATCCCACACTATCAAACATATTCAGACATTTTCTTTTTTCTTTTCTTTTGCTTTTTCTTTTCATGTGATTACACTTGTGAATTGTAACAAAGTATAATATTTTCATGATATCGTCAACTGTGTTCCATGCAAAAAGAAATAAGAACGTTAAATCATCTACCTTAAGGTCGATCTTTCGATACGCAGATAAGGCCTCGGATTTAACAAAATAAAGAAAATAAAAGAAGTTGAAATTGTATAACCCAACAACAATCAAGTCGATACTCCCGTACACACGGAGAAAGTCCGATGAGTTATACGAAACACCAAAGAAAATAAAGCAAAACATCAAGCGAACAACAATCAGGTCGGTCTTGTGGACACACAGAGAAACTCTGATCGTTTGACAAAATAAAGAAAATCAAACAAGTTGAAATTTTTGCAAAATGAACACATGTATACATAGTGACTTCTCAATTTATTTTCACACTTAGTTTTTTCTTTTTGTCATGAAATACACATCAAGATGTTATCCACATGGTCAAGCAATAGTATTTAGTTTATATCACATCTGAATACTTTCTGATTTGCCGAGCCTACCAAACATATCAAACAATGATCTTATGACTCTTTCATCTACTCTATCCATGAGTCAGATACGTAAGCCAATGTACCATGATTTCCCAATGATCAATTCCTCACAATTTTATATATTGTGCATGTATTCACCATCCTTATATATTTTGCATGTATTCACCATCCTTATATATTTTGCATGTATTCACCTTCTTTCCATAACATGCATTTTCATAATTTCTCCCCCTTAAAATAAAAACTCTATATTTGGATTTTCATTTTACAAAAACACGACACTATTTTTGATTTTTATCAAATGAAAATGCATAAAGCAAGAAAAAATGATCAATCAACACGGATACTGTTGATGCATGAACCTTGTGTGGCCATTACTGTTCGAATTGTCAAACAGACTGATTTGTCGGAGACATGAACTGAGGTACGAAACCCAGCTGAACTCTAGGTTCGGATTTGGCCGAACCTTGATGGCCGAACTCCAAGTTCGGAGGGAGTTCGGACAGGGTTCGGAGGTGCCCAGTTCCGGACAGAATTAAGAAGTATAAATAGTTTCGTCTTTGTATTTCTTTTTAAGTTTTTGTCCAGTGTCTGTGTTGAGAGGGGAGGTTCTGTCCAACCTCCCCCGGAGCTTAATTGTTGTATACTCCTTCGGTTTATGTGATCATTTGACACGAATCAATGACAAAACTTCCGTCTCGATATTATCTACCATAGATTCGATCCGTGTAGGCGTTTTCAAGTGGTATCAGAGCTGTTGGCTCTTTCTATGGTCTAATTTCATCATTTTTCTAAATTTCGAGATGTTAAACCTTCAGTTAGGTGTGATTGGAAGTGTTTTTGTTTGATTTTAATCAATCGAGTCTTCCTGAGTCATGTTTTTACCTAACAGAAGTATCTGGATGTCAAAATTCGATCAAATTCTGAATCTGGTGCGATTTCAAAAATTTCCAGTGAAGTTCGGATAGGGTTCGACCGAAGAACAGATCTGAAAAAGAACCGCTCCGAACTCCAGGTTCGGACAGAGTTCGGACATGTTCGGACGTCCGAAGATCAGGTTCGGAGGAGGTTCCGAAGGTCAGGTTCGGAGGTAGTTCGGACAAAGTTCGGACGAGCTCGGATCCATATCTTTCAGCACGGCCCCAGCCATGGGCTCTGCCCCTTGGACCCCGCCAGGGGCTGCCGCCCCTTGGAGCCCGCTTCTCAGGGGCGCTGCCCCCGAACCCCCGTTAGGTGGGAACTTCAAAGAAGCGGATCAGCTATCGGGTTTACCCTTGATTTGGTAGTTGTGGGGTGTTATGTTTGAAGAAAATCCAGATCACGATATTTGTTACGAGTTAGTGATCGAATTTCAAGAAATGAGTTTGTGGGTAGTCATTGTTCTTGATGATGGACAGAGATTCAAGAATACGTGTTTCTGATGATGGATAGAGATTCGGAGACATGGTTATGATTACTTGGGAACGTTTGTCGGAGATTATCTTTCTACACAAACTGAAGATTAAATGAGATTAAAGATTCCGTTGCTGGGCCACTTGAGTTTATCATTCCACTACAAGAATGCGGGGTTGGAATCATAAGAAATTGAAGATTTAAATATGTCACTTATTTAGGGGAAAATTGGGGACCCTAAACATTTTCAAAGTTTCATAATTGAAAAAGTGAATATTCAAAAGCAATCAGTTCAGGGTTGATGGTGATTTTTGATCTTCGTGGAAAAATAGTGTATTCTGGTGTTCGTGCAAACCGATATGTCAAAGTTTTCGGTTATGGTTTGGAACTATTTGTCATTTGCCCGATACTTTCTTGAGTTGTGAAGACTTGGTCAAATTCCAGTCTACAACGAGATATACGTTTACCGGAGTAATATATTGGGATGGATTTCATGCTAAGGGGGAATTTCCGTGATTGAAGATGCTGATTGTGTCTATTTTTATAAAGATCAGAATGTATTACAATTTGGTGAAGATTAAAGATTGTTGTCAATATGCAGTGATGTTCAGGCTTCTTTACAAATTCCGGATACGACTGATGAAGTGAACCATTATCATATATTCCGGGTCCAGAGTTGGATGGTTGTGCTTGAAGCTAGGGGGAACTTTATTGGTTGTGGAGATTGTACAAGATGCGAACTGTTTCCTGCATGCCTGAAGTTCAGTTCAAGGGGACTTTGCTAAAAATCAAGATTCAAGATGTAGCAGACTGACTGATGATGATTGCTAGAAGATCAATGTCTGGATTCGACAGTAACGTCCAAGGGGAAATTTGTTGATGCATGAACCTTGTGTGGCCGTTACTGTTCGAATTGTCAAACAGACTGATTTGTTGGAGACATGAACTGAGGTCCAAAAACCCAGCCGAACTTTAGGTTTGGAGTTGGCCGAACCTTGATGGCCGAACTCCAAGTTCGGAGGGAGTTCGGACAGGGTTCGGAGGTGCCCAGTTCAGACAGAATTAAGAAGTATAAATAGTTTCGTTTTTGTATTTCTTTGTAAGTTTTTGTACAGTGTCTGTGTTGAGAGGGGAGGTTCTGTCTAACCTCCCCCGGAGCTTAATTGTTGTATACTCCTTCGGTTTATGTAATCATTTGACACGAATCAATGACAAAACTTCTGTCTCGATATTATCTACCATAGATTCGATCCATGTAAGCGTTTTTAGATACCTTGCGGTTTTAGAATTTTCAGAAAATTTGCAAGATTAAAAGATATAGCATGAAATTTAAGTTAAGCAGAATACTCCTCCATCAACAAATTTTCAATCGTTGATAGGTCTTTTAGAAGTACCTGCACACTGGTCAAACCAATTAGTTCATAAATGACCCGAAGCGAATTGCTTGTGGTCGACCAGTGTCCTACTTTTGCTTAGAAACCACCTTAGGTTTCCATTGTTGTGATTTTGGTAATTCAGTTTTTGATAAAGTTATCACAGGTAACTGTGATGATGAACCTACATTTTGAGTCTTTTGAAAGATTGGAACAAAACGTTTTTGTTTTAAGAAGAAAGTAGGCTCAACTTCATCAAAAACTCTGCCTTGTTCATTAAAGAACATTGGTTTGGCAGGTTTACCAAAAACTGGTTTCTTATGAAACCGCTCAGGTGAATTAGCAGGCAGTGGACAATCTTTTGCCAAGTGCCCTGTTCGACGGCAAATATAACATATTCATTTTGTTTTATCCCACTTTTGAGGTACCTGCAAAGAACAACACACATGAATATCTCGAGCATGATCAGGGATAGAATCATATACCTGTCGGCGATGATCATGCACCTATTTAGATGTTGGGCTTCGAGAATAAGAACCATCAGAAGAACATCTTGCATTTTGATTCTTCAAGGTTCTTGAATCAGCTGTTGGAACTAAAAATAAGTGTGACTGACGCCATCAAATCTATTCTCGAATAATTCGGTAGAAGAATCCATTGTTATTTGATTTAGAGACACGGGTTGTGATGATCGAGGCTTGCAAGTTTGGACCGAAGATGTTTTCTTGAAAAGTCAACTGTTCGAGTCAACGGTCAACGTAAAAGTCAACGGAAGATCGGTTCAAGGGAGTCAAGCTTCATATTAGTTAAATCAACTTTGATTTAATTAATAATTTAGTTTAGTTATTTATTTGTAATTTGCTCATTTTATTTGTGTCTTGCTAGTTAGTGGGCTAGTGAGCACATGGGCTCTCCTATATATAGGGGTGATAGTTTCATTTAGAAATAAGAGAGAATAAGATGAATAAGGAGGATGATCTAGAGAGATGTGAGCTATCATTTTCTAGAGAGAGAGTGTCATATTGGGTTTGAGCTCAACCCAATGTGACCATGGATTTCCTATGACGGGTTTGTAATCATTCGGTTCGTTGTAATCATTCAGTAATAATCAATGAATCGTTTGATTTATTATTTCTTGTTATAGATGTTCTTAGATTCTCGTCATCCCGTCTCCTCATCTAATCTTCGTTTTTTGCTCAAGGTCGAGATTCTTGATGTGAAATCGGTCCTGACAAATGGTATCAGAGTGGGTACCGATCAGATCGCGTCTCACAACGAATCTGATCACTCGAATCTTGATTTTGAGCTTGAATGAAGTGCAGATTGGAAAACCCACTTAGGAGATATATAATTCAATTTTTCTGCTTTTTTGGAGCTGTTTGATGGATTCCGGATGAATCTGATGATGTATTCATGTTATTGGGTTCATTTGGAAGTGATTTCATGCTCCATATGTCAAAATCTATGAAGAAATACGAGATCTGAGATGAAAAAACGAAGTTGTTAGAGTTTTCTAGTTTTTGGGGTTTTTGAAGAATTTTGAGCTTTGATTCTGAGTTTTTGGTGTTATAATAAGTGGATTTGGATGAAATAAAGTATGAATCTTGATGGAAAACACATTCCTAATCCATTTGGAAGCATTGGTTTCGCATGATTCGCAACAGATTTGACAGATCTGGAAAAACACACACTAGTGCATGTTTCGCGGTGTTCTTCGTGTTCTAGAGGATTTCCAGAATTTGGGACAGATTCAATCGATTTTTGTAGCTGTATGGGATATGTGAGTGGCCATAACATGTTCTTCAACAGGTTTGTGTCAAGAATGACTTGTTTCCGTTCATTTTCGGGTCAGATTCAAGGATTGAAGTGTTGTGTTCATCACAAGTGTTCATCATTTTTCTGGGTTATGTTGAAGATGTTTTTGGCGATTTCGCAGCCTTTAAAGGTGTTCTTGGCGATCTCAGATGTCCTTGAAGATGTACTTTGCGATCTCGGGTGAGCTTGAAGTTTGTCTTGGCGATCTGGATTCATTCTTAGCGATCTGGATTAGCTCTTGGCGACCTCGAATCCTTCTTAGCGATCTCAAATAAGCCTTGGCGATCTCGTATTGCCCTTGGCGACCTCGAATAAGTTTGGCGATCTCGACTTAACTCTTTATCTGGATTTTCATTCAAGTCGTTTTCAGAGATATTTGATCGTCTAGATGTGTAGAGAATCGATTCACGAGTTCAACGAGCTTAAATTTGAAAATTTTCGTTGAGTTTTCACTAAGATATGCGTGAAATACGTTTTTCCGACGGATGTCGTGATTTTCTGGTGGTTCTAGGGTTTGTAGGGGAGTCATACACGGTTTTTGAAAGAGACACTGACGTGGCGAGCAGCTACTGGCTATTTAGGGAATGTTCTCTCTCATTTGTCGGCTGGTACATTCTTCTTTAGTCAACCCTAGCGCGCTGTCAAATGCTGATTGGTGGAGATATATCACGTGGGACCAGGTGCAAGAGAGAGTTGTTGGCCCTTTATTGCATTTGTCGTGGGATTAGCTGGAAACAAATGCTCGTGGGCTCAGTTGCTATAAACAACCGTTGAATAAGCATGCGTTGTCAGCACGTGATTGGCTAGCAGCCCTCCACACGGATTAGGCTTTGTCATCCGCTAGATCTGATTGTTCTGAACCGTTGGATGCACACTGGTTGTGAAATTCTGATTGGTCTAGGGCTATTCACACGGATCTTGGTTTTCTTAACCAGCCTAACCGGACTAACGGAGCTTACTGCTTTTTCTGTTAAGTTGCTGTTTCGCTCCGTTAAATCTATTAGAAGCCCGTTAAGTTAAAAAATAATAATAATAAAAAAATGACGGCTTTCGCTACTTGATGAAATTTGATGATTTTTCCCAGATATTCCGCTATGTTCGATTGAGTTCTAGTTTTTGTTGACGTCAAGACCAAGTTAGCTAACGACCACTGACGGACTGGTTTCGCTTCTCAGATAAGTTTGTGACTGTTTCGTTATGTCTCACTCCAAGTTGTTTAGCTGATGCAGCGCTGATGTCATCTAACTGAATTAACTGGAATCTCAATTAAATATTGGAATATTCCGTTAAATCTTTAACAGGAAGGCCCGTTACTTGAATAAAATTGACGGTTTTTTCAGATTTATTCCAAATTGCACCGTTTGACTCAGAATCTTCACGGAATATCTTTCCGAGCTCGTTTTTCAAGACCCAAAATTATTAAGACTCCGTTTATGAATAAATTTTGCGTTTACGCTCGGGATCTCAGTTTTGAGACTTTATTTTTTGCATCCAACCCAGTCACGCGGAACAAGTTCAGTATTTATGGATCATTCACAACTGTCAGTATCCGGCTTCCGGTTTCTCAAAAGATTTTCTGATTTCAGGATTTTAGTACCGTTTTCTCTTCGTACATGAGCGGAACGGTTCCACCCTCTACATCTGATTTCCGCTTCCGCATCAGATATTTTCAGAGGGATCTAGAGAAAAGGGGGAACCATTATGAATTTGGATTATCGGGTCGATTATCAGAAATTGGAGCATTTTTAGTGATTAATTGGTTTATCTGATTCCGTTTGTTGTGGTTTTGACTCCGATGTTCAGCATTCTTAGTATTGTACCCGACCGTGTGAACCAAGTGAACTGCAGCACTTGGCTCTCAACTGGAGAAACAAGAACAAAAGAAGCTTAGTTAAAGAGGGAATCTTTACAACAGAAAGATTCGGGTTTATTAGTTATTCTTTGAAGATGTACGACAGAGCGGTTCTTCACCAGTATGACAGATTTGACAGCGTCAGTCAAGGGGGAATTGTTGGAACTAAAAATAAGTGTGACTGACGCCATCAAATCTATTCTCGAATAATTCGGTTAAAGAATCCATTGTGATTTGATTCAGAGACACGGCTTGTGATGATCGAGGCTTGCAAGTTTGGACCGAAGACGTTTTCTTGAAAAGTCAACTGTTCCAGTCAACGGTCAACGTAAAAGTCAACGGAAGATCGGTTCAAGTGTGTCAAGCTTCATATTAATTAAATCAACTTTGATTTAATTAATAATTTACTTTAGTTGTTTATTTGTAATTTGCTCATTTTATTTGTGTCTTGCTAGTTAGTGGGCTAGTGAGCACACGGGTTCTCCTATATATAGGGGTGATAACTTCATTTAGAAATAAGAGAGAATAAGATGAATAAGGAGGTTGATTTAGAGAGATGTGAGCTATCATTTTCTATAGAGAGAGTCTCACATTGGGTTTGAGCTCAACCTAATATGACCATGGATTTCCTATGACGGGTTTGTAATCATCCGGTTCGTTGTAATCATTCAGTAATAATCAATGAATCGTTTGATTTATTATTTCTTGTTATAGATGTTCTTAGATTCTCGTCATCCCGTCTCCTCATCTAATCTTCGTTTTTTGCTCAAGGTCGAGATTCTTAATGTGAAATCGGTCCTGACAAATGGTATCAGAGTGGGTACCGATCAGATCGCGTCTCACAACGAATCTGATCACTCGAATCTTGATTTTGAGCTTGAATGAAGTGCAGATTGGAAAACCCACTTAGGAGATATATAATTCAATTTTTCTGCTTTTTTGGAGCTGTTTGATGGATTCCGGATGAATCTGATGATGTATTCATGTTATTGGGTTCATTTGGAAGTGATTTCATGCTCCATATGTCAAAATCTATGAAGAAATACGAGATCTGAGATGAAAAAACGAAGTTGTTAGAGTTTTCCAGTTTTTGGGGTTTTTGAAGAATTTTGAGCTTTGATTCTGAGTTTTTGGTGTTATAATAAGTGGATTTGGATGAAATAAAGTATGAATCTTGATGGAAAACACATTCCTAATCCATTTGGAAGCATCGGTTTCGCATGATTCGCAACAGATTTGACAGATGTGGAAAAACACACACTAGTGCATGTTTCGCGGTGTTCTTCGTGTTCTAGAGGATTTCCAGAATTTGGGACAGATTCAATCGATTTTTGTAGCTGTATGGGATATGTGAGTGGCTATAACATGTTCTACAACAGGTTTGTGTCAAGAATGACTTGTTTCCGTTCATTTTCGGGTCAGATTCAAGGATTGAAGTGTTGTGTTCATCACAAGTGTTCATCATTTTTCTGGGTTATGTTGAAGATGTTTTTGGCGATTTCGCAGCCTTTAAAGGTGTTCTTGGCGATCTCAGATGTCCTTGAAGATGTACTTTGCGATCTCGGGTGAGCTTGAAGTTTGTCTTGGCGATCTGGATTCATTCTTAGCGATCTGGATTAGCTCTTGGCGACCTCGAATCCTTCTTAGCGATCTCAAATAAGCCTTGGCGATCTCGTATTTGCCCTTGGCGACCTCGAATAAGTTTGGCGATCTCGACTTAACTCTTTATCTGGGTTTTCATTCAAGTCGTTTTCAGAGATATTTGATCGTCTAGATGTGTAGAGAATCGATTCACGAGTTCAACGAGCTTAAATTTGAAAATTTTCGTTGAGTTTTCACTGAGATATGCGTGAAATACGTTTTTCCGGCGGATGTCGTGATTTTCTGGTGGTTCTAGGGTTTGTAGGGGAGTCATACACGGTTTTTGAAAGAGACACTGACGTGGCGAGCAGCTACTGGCTATTTAGGGAATGTTCTCTCTCATTTGTCGGCTGGTACATTCTTCTTTAGTCAACCCTAGCGCGCTGTCAAATGCTGATTGGTGGAGATATAACACGTGGGACCAGGTGCAAGAGAGAGTTGTTGGCCCTTTATTGCATTTGTCGTGGGATTAGCTGGAAACAAATGCTCGTGGGCTCAGTTGCTATAAACAACCGTTGAATAAGCATGCGTTGTCAGCACGTGATTGGCTAGCAGCCCTCCACACGGATTAGGCTTTGTCATCCGCTAGATCTGATTGTTCTGAACCGTTGGATGCACACTGGTTGTGAAATTCTGATTGGTCTAGGGCTATTCACACGGATCTTGGTTTTCTTAACCAGCCTAACCGGACTAACGGAGCTGACTGCTTTTTCTGTTAAGTTGCTGTTTCGCTCCGTTAAATCTATTAGAAGCCCGTTAAGTTAAAAAATAATAATAAAAAAAAATGACGGGTTTCGCTACTTGATGGAATTTGATGATTTTTCCCAGATATTCCGCTATGTTCGATTGAGTTCTAGTTTTTGTTGACGTCAAGACCAAGTTAGCTAACGACCACTGACGGACTGGTTTCGCTTCTCAGTTAAGTTTGTGACTGTTTCGTTATGTCTCACACCAAGTTGTTTAGCTGATGCAGCGCTGATGTCATCTAACTGAATTAACTGGAATCTCAATTAAATATTGGAATATTCCGTTAAATCTTTAACAGGAAGGCCCCTTTACTTGAATAAAATTGACGGTTTTTTCAGATTTATTCCAAATTGCACCATTTGACTCAGAATCTTCACGGAATATCTTTCCGAGCTCGTTTTTCAAGACCCAAAATTATTAAGACTCCGTTTATGAATAAATTTCGCGTTTACGCTCGGGATCTCAGTTTTGACACTTTATTTTTGCATCCAACCCAGTCACGCGGAACAAGTTCAGTATTTATGGATCATTCACAACTGTCAGTATCCGGCTTCCGGTTTCTCTAAAGATTTTCTGATTTCAGGATTTTAGTACCGTTTTCTCTTCGTACATGAGCGGAACGATTCCACTCTCTACATCTGATTTTCCGCTTCCGCATCAGATACTTTCAGAGGGATCTAGAGAAAAGGGGGAACCATTATGAATTTGGATTATCGGGTCGATTATCAGAAATTGGAGCATTTTTAGTGATTAATTGGTTTATCTGATTCCGTTTGTTATGGTTTTGACTCCGATGTTCAACATTCTTAGTAATGTACCCGACCGTGTGAACCAAGTGAACTGCAGCACTTGGCTCTCAACTGGAGAAACAAGAACAGAAGAAGCTTAGTTAAAGAGGGAATCTTTACAACAGAAAGATTCGGGTTTATTAGTTATTCTTTGAAGATGTACGACAGAGCGGTTCTTCACCAGTATGACAGATTTGACAGCGTCAGTCAAGGGGGAATTGTTGGAACTAAAAATAAGTGTGACTGACGCCATCAAATCTATTCTCGAATAATTCGGTTAAAAAATCCATTGTGATTTGATTCAGAGACACGGCTTGTGATGATCGAGGCTTGTAAGTTTGGACCGAAGACGTTTTCTTGAAAAGTCAACTGTTCGAGTCAACGATCAACGTAAAAGTCAACGGAAGATCGGTTCAAGCGTGTCAAGCTTCATATTAATTAAATCAACTTTGATTTAATTAATAATTTACTTTAGTTGTTTATTTGTAATTTGCTCATTTTATTTGTGTCTTGCTAGTTAGTGGGCTAGTGAGCACACGGGCTCTCCTATATATAGGGGTGATAACTTCATTTAGAAATAAGAGAGAATAAGATGAATAAGGAGGATGATCTAGAGAGATGTGAGCTATCATTTTCTATAGAGAGAGTCTCACATTGGGTTTGAGCTCAACCTAATATGACCATGGATTTCCTATGACGGGTTTGTAATCATCCGGTTCGTTGTAATCATTCAGTAATAATCAATGAATCGTTTGATTTATTATTTCTTGTTATAGATGTTCTTAGATTCTCGTCATCCCGTCTCCTCATCTAATCTTCCTTTTTGCTCAAGGTCGAGATTCTTGATGTGAAATTGGTCCTGACAAATGGTATCAGAGCGGGTACCGATCAGATCGCGTCTCACGACGAATCTGATCACTCGAATCTTGATTTTGAGCTTGAATGAAGTGCAGATTGGAATACCCACTTAGGAGATGAATATTTCTATTTTCTGCATTTTTGGAGCTGTTTGATGGATTCTGGATGAATCTGATGATGTATTCATGTTATTGGGTTCATTTGGAAGTGATTTCATGCTCCATATGTCAAAATCTATGAAGAAATACGAGATCTGAGATGAAAAAACGAAGTTATTAGAGTTTTCCAGTTTTTGGGGTTTTTAAAGAATTTTGAGCTTTGATTCTGAGTTTTTGGTGTTATAATAAGTGGATTTGGATGAAATAAAGTATGAATCTTGATGGAAACGCATTCATGATCCATTGGAAGCGTCAATTTCGCATGATTCGCAACAGATTTGACAGATCTGGAAAAACACACACTAGTGCATGTTTCACGTCGTTCTTCGTGTTCTAGAGGATTTCCAGAATTTGGGACAGATTCAATCGATTTTTGCAGCTGTATGGGATGTGTGAGTGGCCATAACATGTTCTACAAATGGTTTGTGTCAAGAATGACTTGTTTCCGTTCATTTTCGGGTCAGATTCAAGGATTGAAGTGTTGTGTTCATCACAAGTGTTCATCATTTTTCTGGGTTATGTTGAAGATGTTCTTGGCGATTTCGCAGCCTTTAAAGGTGTTCTTGGCGATCTCAGATGTCCTTGAAGATGTACTTTGCGATCTCGGGTGAGCTTGAAGTTTGTCTTGGCGATCTGGATTCATTCTTAGCGATCTGGATTAGCTCTTGGCGACCTCGAATCCTTCTTAGCGATCTCAAATAAGCCTTGGCGATCTCGTATTGGCCTTGGCGACCTCGAATAAGTTTGGCGATATCGACTTAACTCTTTATCTGGGTTTTCATTCAAGTCGTTTTCAGAGATATTTGATCGTCTAGATGTGTAGAGAATTGATTCACGAGTTCAACGAGCTTAAATTTGAAAATTTTTGTTGAGTTTTCACTGAGATATGCGTGAAATACGTTTTTCCGGCGGATGTCGTGATTTTCTGGTGGTTCTAGGGTTTGTAGGGGAGTCATACACGGTTTTTGAAAGAGACACTGACGTGGCGAGCAGCTACTGGCTATTTAGGGAATGTTCTCTCTCATTTGTCGGCTGGTACATTCTTCTTTAGTCAACCCTAGCGCGCTGTCAAATGCTGATTGGTGGAGATATATCACGTGGGACCAGGTGCAAGAGAGAGTTGTTGGCCCTTTATTGCATTTGTCGTGGGATTAGCTGGAAACAAATGCTCGTGGGCTCAGTTGCTATAAACAACCGTTGAATAAGCATGCGTTGTCAGCACGTGATTGGCTAGCAGCCCTCCACACGGATTAGGCTTTGTCATCCGCTAGATCTGATTGTTCTGAACCGTTGGATGCACACTGGTTGGGAAATTGTGATTGGTCTAGGGCTATTCACACGGATCTTGGTTTTCTTAACCAGCCTAACCGGACTAACGGAGCTGACTGCTTTTTCCGTTAAGTTGCTGTTTCGCTCCGTTAAATCTATTAGAAGCCCATTAAGTTAAAAAATAATAATAATAAAAAAAATGACGGGTTTCGCTACTTGATGAAATTTGATGATTTTTCCCAGATATTCCGCTATGTTTGATTGAGTTCTAGTTTTTGTTGACGTCAAGACCAAGTTAGCTAACGACCACTGACGGACTGGTTTCGCTTCTCAGTTAAGTTTGTGACTGTTTCGTTATGTCTCACTCCAAGTTGTTTAGCTGATGCAGCGCTGATGTCATCTAACTGAATTAACTGGAATCTCAATTAAATATTGGAATATTCCGTTAAATCTTTAACAGGAAGGCCCGTTACTTGAATAAAATTGACGGTTTTTTCAGATTTATTCCAAATTGCACCGTTTGACTCAGAATCTTCACGGAATATCTTTCCGAGCTCGTTTTTCAAGACCCAAAATTATGAAGACTCCATTTATGAAGAAATTTCGCGATTACGCTCGTGATCTCAGTTTTGACACTTTATTTTTGCATCCAACCCAGTCACGCGGAACAAGTTCAGTATTTATGGATCATTCACAACTGTCAGTATCCGGCTTCCGGTTTCTCAAAAGATTTTCTGATTTCAGGATTTTAGTACCGTTTTCTCTTCGTACATGAGCGGAACGGTTCCACTCTCTACATCTGATTTTCCGCTTCCGCATCAGATATTTTCAGAGAGATCTAGAGAAAAGGGGGAACTATTATGAATTTGGATTATCGGGTCGATTATCAGAAATTGGAGCATTTTTAGTGATTAATTGGTTTATCTGATTCGGTTTGTTGTGGTTTTGACTCCGATGTTCAGCATTCTTAGTATTGTACCTGACCGTGTGAACTAAGTGAACTGCAGCACTTGGCTCTCAACTGGAGAAACAAGAACAGAAGAAGCTTAGTTAAAGAGGGGATCTTTACATTAGAAAGATTCGGGTTTATTAGTTATTCTTTGAAGATGTACGACAGAGCGGTTCTTCACCGGTATGACAGATTTGACAGTGTCAGTCAAGGGGGAATTGTTGGAACTAAAAATAAGTGTGACTGACGCCATCAAATCTATTCTCGAATAATTCGGTTAAAGAATCCATTGTGATTTGATTCAGAGACACGGCTTGTGATGATCGAGGCTTGCAAGTTTGGACCAAAGACGTTTTCTTGAAAAGTCAATTGTTCGAGTCAACGGTCAACGTAAAAGTCAACGGAAGATCGGTTCAAGCGTGTCAAGCTTTATATTAATTAAATTAACTTTGATTTAATTAATAATTTACTTTAGTTGTTTATTTGTAATTTGCTCATTTTATTTGTGTCTTGCTAGTTAGTGGGCTAGTGAGCACACAGGCTCTCCTATATATAGGGGTGATAACTTCATTTAGAAATAAGAGAGAATAAGATGAATAAGGAGGATGATCTAGAGAGATGTGAGCTATCATTTTCTAGAGAGAGAGTCTCACATTGGGTTTGAGCTCAACCCAATATGACCATGGATTTCCTATGACGCGTTTGTAATCATCCGGTTCGTTGTAATCATTCAGTAATAATCAATGAATCGTTTGATTTATTATTTCTTGTTATAGATGTTCTTAGATTCTCTTCATCCCGTCTCCTCATCTAATCTTCGTTTTTGCTCAAGGTCGAGATTCTTGATGTGAAATCGGTCCTGACATCAGCTTTCTTCTCATAATCTTCAGAAATTTTCCGAGCATCGACACAATGAAGAGGAAAACTTTTGTCAGAGAAAATCTGGTCAGAACCTTTGAGCTTGTAGAAACGCTCTGGTTGAACCTTTTCAGCTTTAAAAACTTCCTTCTTCATTTGCTTCATCTTTAATTTCTTTAAATCTTGGGATGATTGATGTGTGTGGTTTTGGATATGAAAATATAGTCGATTTCTGGCTGGAAACGTCAAAATAACCTTGAAAATATTAAATTATAATTGTTTCTGATGATTATTGTGAGTTTTCAGGTCAAAACAAGTTTGGCACGGAAAACGAGGTGAAAATGAAGAAAAAAGTCAAAGTTCGGGTCAACCGGTCAAACGCAGAAGTCAAAATCAAAAAGTGCAGAAAAACTTCACGGCTTGCAGGTTGTGAGACACCCTGTCACGGCCTAGACCAAGCTGTGAAGATCCTGACCAAGCTGTGACACTGAGCCGCAAACCAGTCACCGGTGAAAACTGTGTCACGGCCTGACCTGCAAGCTGTGAAGAGCCTTCACGGCCGTGAAGAACCTGTCCAGGCCGTGAAGCACCCTGTCCCTGGATAGCCAGGCCGTGAAGACCCTGTCCAGGCCGTGAAGCACCCTGTCCCTGGATAGCAGGCCGTGACAGACCAAAAACCCATTTTTGGAAGTTTCGTGATTTCGGCCCCTATAAATAGAGGGCTCATTTCCACCATTCAAGACATCTTGGAGAGCAGAGAAAAAGCCAAGGGAAGCCCTCATTGAAGTCCTTTGAAGATTTGAAGATTTGGAGCCTTCAACGAATCGTAAAGTAGCGTTTTTTCATCACTTCGAGCTTCTATTTGGTATTGTATTTACATTTAGCCATGAATTCCTATTTGAATCAGATTTGTTTATGTTTAAACATTAACATGGTTGGCTAAACTCATCGTATCGCTTAGGCGAGGCGAATCCAACCATGGTTTGACTTTGATTTTGTATCGGTTTTGCTTATATCTTGCATTTATGAAGTAGACGTTATTATTGCTTTGATTTTGGTTGATGAATTGAATTCCTTTATTGTGTCTAGTAATCTCTGGTCTTGTGGAACCCTAACCCTAGCTTGCAAAGCCAACTATCGTTAGGGAACTATTGTATAGCCGAACAACAGAATCTGCGGCGTACGCGTGAACTAGAAATAGTCACGATCATCAGGGAAACCCTAGAATTCGATTAGGAGTCCACCATAGAGTTTGAGTGAGAAATCACCTTACCCTTAGCTAGTAGCTACCCTTCCCATTGTCAAGTAGTCAAGCATTCACCAATAACTCGGGTCTGTTCCTGCTTAGTCGTGTCTAGGACCTACTAGGTCAACCTATCAACCCAATTGTAACCGCTTCACAACTCTAGGACCGTTAGGGCCATACCTATCCTAACCCTTCGACCAGTTGTGAGTTGAGCCACCGATAACTCGGGACCCAGCCTAGGGCGCTTCATAAACCGTAACCTTATCAGTACTTAACCATGGAATAGTAGTAACCGTTTAGGGCGTGTCTATAACCCTGAACTGTGAATCCATCTATAGGAACTAGGTAGCCTTGTCTTAGGAAACCAGTTCATTCCAGAGATAAGTTAGAACGCATTACCGATACACCTGTCAAACCTAAGTTGGAGGAGCCATGCCTAAGTGATCCTTTACCAAACTCTGTCTTTCTAAACAACAATTTAATTACTGTCATTTTCAGTTTTCCAAATTAAATATCCATTTTCAAAATAAAACAAAAAAAAATCGGCTGAATTATAAATCGACTGTTTTCAACAAGTTCGTGTCCCTGAGGTTCGACAACCCGGTGTTTACCAATACTGTGCTACGCACGACAGGTATACTTGCCTTAGTGTGTTGGTATAGTCCCCTGGTGAATAACCAGTTTATAAATTTAAAATTTGATAGTGTAGAACCCCATTTTTTATATACACTAAACAACACATCAAGTTTTTGGCGCCGTTGTCGGGGATACGGTAACGTTTTAAATAGTCAAAATTTGTAGTTTAGCCAAAATTTCTAATCCTGCAACGCGCTGGTGTACGCGACGAAGTTCTCAATCTGAGCTACTTATACCTTTCGACGAACCTGAACGAGAGTTTCGACGCATACGTCAGCAGCAGAGGCAACCGATGGGCGACGCAAATCCGCCACGACGAACACTGTCATCCTACACGAAGCCGAGCTTGGCGGGAGCAAGCCCGAGCATCGCTGTAACCGCTGGGAATGAGTCGTACACCATCCCACCTTAGGTCATCACTATGATCAAAAACTCAATCCAATTCGATGGATTGACAGACGAAGACCCCAACGCGCATATCAGGGCCTTCATAGAGGTGTGCGACACATTCAAGCTCCCAGGCCTGAGCGGTGACGCGGCCAAGCTACGCCTGTTCCCCTTTTCTCTTTGATCAAAAGCCAAGGCGTAGCTCGATGGACAACCTGCTGGTTCGATCACCACATGGAACGACCTAGCAGAGAAGTTCCTCTACCGATTCTTCCCTCCTGGCAAGACAGCGAAGCTGCGACTGAAGATCTACGCGTATCAGCAGGACCACGGAGAATCGTTCTTTGAGACATGGGAGCGTTTCAAGGAACTACTGAGAAAATGTCCTAACCACGGGTTGGAGCAATATCAACAAATCCAAACCTTCTACAATGGGCTTAGCCCACAAACCCTGTCAGTTAGTGGACATTACTGCTGGAGGAGCACTCGGCGAGAAAACTGCTGAAGAGGCCGAGCAATTACTAGAGGAGATGGCTCTCAACGACTATCAGTACCCCTCAATTAGAAGCAGCGTTCCACTCAAAGCAGGGGTGCATCAGGTGAGTCAAGACACAATGGTGGCCGCCCAGCTAGAGGCGTTATCAAAGAAATTCGACACTCTTTGTCAAGTGGTCTTGCCACAGAAAAAGGAGCCACAAGAGTGCGAGATATGCGGAGAATCGCATAGTACTGCCAGCTGCCCGCACAACACAGAGACGGTCGATTTTGTGGGTCAAGGACAGAGAGGTCCAGTCTACGGGGATCGCTACAACTCCTCCTGGAAGAATCACGCCGGATTCAGCTACAAGAACCAGGCAGGAAGCTCAAACCCACCGGGGTTTGCAGCCAAACCTCAGCAGCCCCAAGGACAGGAACGAGAACCCACGATGCGAGAGATGATGACAGAAATGTACTCCTACACAAAGAAGAGGGATCAAGAAATCAACTCACAATTCCAGAAACACGACCAGGAGATGGCAAAGATCAACCAGCAACTACAGAATCAACTGGCATCTCAGAAGGCACTAGAGCGTCAAGTGGGTCAAATAGCGCAGACACTCTCAGGGAGACCACAAGGAGGGCTGCCATCAAATACTGAAGGAAACCCTAAGGGGTTCGCAAATGCAGTCACGACACGAAGTGGCAGGACGACTCAAGAAACACCAGTGACTAAAGACACGCCTGTAGAGGACCCAAAGGAAGCCACTGAATTCACTCCTGAACCTGAGGAACCACAAGCCACAGCAGCAAAGCCGAAGCAAAGAGAATACAAGCCTAGGATACCGTATCCTGAGAGGCTTGAGAAGGAAAAGATGGAGGAGCAGCACGGTAAATTTCTCTCGTTATTCAAACAGCTGCACATCAACCTTCCGTTCGTGGAAGCTCTGGCATCAATGCCCAAATATGCCAAATTCTTAAAAGATCTTCTTAGAAATAAGAAGAAACTTGAAGAGCTATCCACAGTACTCTCGACGAACAATGCTCCGCAGTTCTCCAACATAAGTTACCTGCAAAGATGCGAGACCCAGGGAGTTTCACAATTCCCTGCCTAATAGGTAACACATTAATTTGTAACGCCCTGGCTGATTTGGGAGCCAGTATTAATTTGAAGCCATATTCAGTCTACAAGAGACTAGACCTGGGGGAACCCACGCCTACTCGCATGACACTTCAGCTCGCTGATCGATCAGTGAAGTACCCCAGGGGCATAGTGGAGAACATGTTGGTGAAAGTCGGCAATTTCGTCTTTCCGGTCGACTTCGTCATCCTGGACATGGACGAGGATGAGCATATTCCGCTGATATTAGGAAGGCCATTTTTGGCCACTTCTCGTGCCATAGTCGACGTGTATGATGGAAAGCTCACACTTCGAATGGGAAATCAATCCGTCACTCTCAACATCCACGATTCTATGAAACGCCCAGCCAGTCAGGATGACACTTGCTATTTCCTCGACTCTATCATGACCATCGTTGGCAGCATGCTACACAATATTTGTGGCAAGAATCAAGAAGACTCCCAGACCCTCAACAACGTTTATCAAGAAGTGGAGATGGTAGCAGCCGTCAATTTCAACGAGGAAGCAGAATCAGGACAAGAGCACAAGGAGACAGTCGTAGAGGAGGCGCCACTCGAGCTAAAACCACTCCCATTGCATTTGGAGTACGCCTTCCTCGAAGACCAAGGCAAGCGGCCTGTGATTATAGCCTCCCACCTCAAAGACGATCAAAAGCAAAATCTTCTAGAGGTTCTGAAGAAGCATCAACAGGCCATCGCCTGGAAAATATCAGACATTAAAGGGATTAATCCAGCCTTCTGCACTCACAAGATTCTGATGGAAGAAGATTTCAAACCGGTGGCACAACATCAACGGAGATTGAATCCTAACATGCAGGAGGTCGTGAAGAAAGAAGTTATCAAGCTCATGGACGCAGGACTCATCTACCCGATCTCAGACTCTAAATGGGTGAGTCCTGTACAAGTCGTGCCCAAAAAGGGGTGGCATGACAGTCGTCACGAATGAGAAAAACGAGTTGGTTCCCACCCGCACCGTGACTGGGTGGCGAGTATGCATTGACTACAGAAAGTTAAACGACGCTACTCGCAAGGACCACTTCCCTCTCCCCTTCATCGACCAGATGTTGGAAAGGTTGTCAGGAAAGCAATATTACTGTTTCCTTGACGGTTTCTCAGGGTACTTTCAGATCCCCATCGCTCCGGAGGATCAAGAAAAGACAACTTTCACATGCCCTGTCGGAACTTTTGCTTATAGGCGTATGCCCTTTGGGCTCTGCAATGCGCCTGCAACCTTTCAACGTTGTATGGTCGCAATCTTCAGTGAAATGATCGAGGATTCCATGGAGGTCTTCATGGATGACTTTTCAGTATATGGGGACTCATTCGACACATGCTTGAGAAATCTTGACAGAATGATGGCCAGATGCGAGGAAACAAATCTGGTGCTCAATTGGGAAAAGTGCCATTTCATGGTCACTTAGGGCATCGTACTTGGTCATAAAATATCCAAAGCAGGGATTGAGGTAGACAGAGCGAAAATCGAAACGATTAGCAAACTCCCTCATCCTACCAATGTCAAAGCTGTCAGGAGCTTTCTGGGTCATGCGGGATTCTATCGCCGCTTCATCAAAGATTTCTCTAAACTCACGCGTCCCATGACCCAATTGCTTGAAAAAGATGTTCCTTTCAACTTCTCCGCTGACTGTATTCGTGCCTTCGATCTGATAAAAGAAAAGTTGGTGAATGCTCCCATTATGATGGCGCCTGATTGGTCGTTGCCATTCGAACTCATGTGCGACGCAAGCGACCATGCCGTCGGAGCAGTACTTGGGCAGCGTAAGGATAAACGATTCCATCCGATCTATTACGCAAGCAAAACCCTTGATGATGCCCAATAGAATTACACCACGACCGAAAAGGAGCTTCTCGCTGTGGTCTACGCGTTTGATAAATTCCGCTCCTATCTCGTTCTGTCAAAAACAAAAGTCTTCACTGACCATGCAGCAATCAAATACCTATTCAACAAGCAAGATGCGAAGCCTCGTCTGATCAGATGGATCTTGCTGCTCCAGGAATTTGATATTGAGATCATCGATAAGAAGGGAGCCGAAAACGTCGCTGCTGACCACCTATCTCGTCTGGAGAATCCTGAAGTCCAGAACAAGGAACCAAAAATCAACGAAAACTTCCCATGTGAATCCTTGTTCGCCATCTCTGCTCACGAAAGCCATGCCGTTGTCAATGGAACCCCCTGGTTCGCGGATTTCGCTAACTATCTGGCTGGGGGTGTTGTTAGGAAAGGCATGACGCATCAACAATGTCGTAAATTCTTTACGGACGTAAAATACTACATTTGGGAGGATCCATTCCTCTATCGCACTGGAGCTGATCAAGTCATTCGTCGTTGCATCTTCGGCGAGGAAGCGCGTAAAATTCTGCATCATTGTCATGACGGGCCAACCGGAGGTCACAATGCCGCTAACAATACGGCGAGAAAGGTTCTAGACTCCGGTTTCTACTGGCCCACAATCTTCAAAGACGCCCATGAACTAGTGAGAGGTTGTGACGCATGCCAAAGGGCTGGAAACATCTCAGCCAGAAATGAGATGCCACAAAACCCCATTCAGGCCTGCGAAATATTTGACGTCTGGGGTATTGATTTCATGGGGCCGTTTCCGTCATCATATGGAAACAAGTACATACTCGTCGCTGTCGATTACGTATCGAAATGGGTAGAGGCCCAAGCCCTCCCAACGAATGACGCACGAGTAGTTACAAAGTTCCTGAAGAAGTTGTTTGCGCGCTTCGGTACACCCAAAGCCCTAATCAGCGACCGAGGCGCTCATTTCTTCAATTCCCAGATGGAGAAGCTCTAGAAAAGATACGGTGTTAACCATAGGCTAGCAACGCCCTACCATCCGCAAACTAGTGGGCAGGTCGAGGTATCCAACAGAGGAATTAAACGTATTCTGGAAAGGATGTGCAGCGTTAATCAAAAAGACTGGTCCGAGAAGCTTGATGACGCATTATGGGCTTTTCGCACAGCCTATAAGACACCAATCGGCACCACTCCCTTTAGACTCGTATACGGAAAGTCCTGTCATCTGCCCGTTGAATTAGAGCATAAATCGTATTGGGCGATGCGCACAGTGAACATAGACTTGATGAAATCTGGACAAGAGCGCCTTCTGCAACTGAACGAGCTTCAGGAATTGAGAGACGCAACATACGAGAGCGTCAGACGATACAAGGACAAAACGGCAAACACCCATGATCAAAAACTCAAGGAGAAGAAAGAATTCAAGTATGGGGATCGTGTGCTGTTATACAATTCGCGTTTGAAGTTATTTCCAGGAAAATTACGCTCTAGATGGAGTGGTCCATACACTGTTACACAGGTATTTTCATATGGCACAGTGGAGATAGCAGGAGAGGATGGAATCCCATTCAAGGTAAACGGGCACAGACTGAAACAGTATATCGAAGGGCCCGTTGGCAGAGCTTTTGTGGAAGATCTGAGCTTCCAAAAGCCCCCTGAATAATTCACAGGGGCCGAGTCGAGCTAAAGACTCGTTAATAAATTAAGCGCTTTGCGGGAGGCAACCCGTGCTTTTGTATTTCTTTATTTTAAATTTTCTTTGATTTTTGTGTGGTGTGTTTGCATTTCTGTATATTTCTTGTACATGGTGATGAAACTTTGGCTTGAAGTATGACATTGCAGCAGCAAGTTGTTTGATGTGTGTGGAATTGAGTATCATGGGCAATCATGACAAACAGGGAGTTCCTTTTACCCAACCCTTTTGTTTATTTCTATATTTTCTGCATTGAGGACACTGCATTTTTCTAAGTATGGGGATGGCAAGGGTTGGCTAAGCAAATTGAACATAACTCACTCACCACATCAAAAGTCTGAAAATCCCCCAAAATTTTGAAATTTTTTCCCAATCTCACATGACACGAAAGTACACCGTTTTTAACGTAAATCATAGATAATTTATTTGTGCCTTATCGTGTCTGCAAGTCGCAAGAAAGGTTTTCCTCAAAAGTTCATTTTTATAAAAATCGCATGATCAAAGTTTCTCGATCGAGTTTTGTGAACCAGGAAAAACCCACTCACCGGATTTCCCTTGTGAGATTAAGCCTACAAGAAAAATAGATATATATATTTAGGTGAAAAATGAAAAAAATCATAGTTATGAGGGATGTCGTATGTCTAAAACATGTTCTAGGTTTATGTTGAGACCGTGTCAAATTAATCGCCTTGAGTCGTTATGGATCTTCTCCGGGTCGTCAATTGCCCGAAGATACTGGACTTTCTGCATAACTCCAGTATATTTATGTTCAAAAAAAAAATCCAAAATTTAGTCTTGCATTGAAAGGTTGTAAAACCCTAAATCAAGCTAAAGGAAAAAATAGAAATAAATAAATCACAATGAAAAATTGTGAAACGGCTGTACGTATACGCCAAGATATACGTTTGGGTGGTAGCTCATACACCCGTATATGTGAGCAAACTTTTGAGTATCCCCCTCCATTTTTTGATCGGATCCCATAACGAACTCGGCGGCACGATCGTATATATAAACCCAAGAAACACTTAGATATGCTTGACCTGAGCGTTCACTTCAAATATTACACCCATAGGTCGAGTGATTTGGTGAGTTGAGTGAAAAAAATGATAGAAAAATGGTTCGCATTATTTGGTTGAGAGACTTTGTGAGTTTTCAAATTCATTAAAACCTGTGAGGTTGTAAACCCTAGTATTGATTGTAAATCTTGCGGACCAAATATGTACACCTAGATGTCTATGTAGTTAAGATAGAGTTGTAGTAGTGTCGAGATTAAAAATGATTGCTTGGGGACAAGCAATGTTTAAGTATGGGGATGTTTGATGTGTGTGGTTTTGGATATGAAAATATAGTCGATTTCGGGCTGGAAACGTCAAAATAACCTTGAAAATATTAAATTATAATTGTTTCTGATGATTATTGTGAGTTTTCAGGTCAAAACAAGTTTGGCATGGAAAACGAGGTGAAAATGAAGAAAAGTCAAAGTTCGGGTCAACCGGTCAAACGCAGAAGTCAAAATCAAAAAGTGCAGAAAAAATTCACGGCTTGCAGGTTGTGAGACACCCTGTCACGGCCTAGACCAAGCTGTGAAGATCCTGACCAAGCTGTGACACTGAGCCGCAAACCAGTCACCGGTGAAAACTGTGTCACGGCCTGACCTGCAAGCTGTGAAGAGCCTTCACGGCCGTGAAGAACCTGTCCAAGCCGTGAAGCACCCTGTCCATGGATAGCCAGGCCGTGAAGACCCTGTCCAGGCCGTGAAGCACCCTGTCCCTGGATAGCAGGCCGTGACAGACCAAAAACCCATTTTTGGAAGTTTCGTGATTTCGGCCCCTATAAATAGAGGGCTCATTTCCACCATTCAAGACATCTTGGAGAGCAGAGAAAAAGCCAAGGGAAGCCCTCATTGAAGTCCTTCGAAGATGTGAAGATTTGGAGCCTTCAACGAGTCGTAAAGTAGCGTTTTTTCATCATTTCGAGCTTCTATTTGGTATTGTATTTACATTTAGCCATGAATTCCTATTTTAATCAGATTTGTTTATGTTTAAACATTAACATGGTTGGCTAAACTCATCGTATCGCTTAGGCGAGGCGAATCCAACCATGGTTTGACTTTGATTTTGTATCGGTTTTGCTTATATCTTGCATTTATGAAGTAGACGTTATTATTGCTTTGATTTTGGTTGATGAATTGAATTCCTTTATTGTGTCTAGTAATCTCTGGTCTTGTGGAACCCTAACCCTAGCTTACAAAGCCAACTATCGTTAGGGAACTATTGTATAGCCGAACAACAGAATCTGCGGCATACGCGTGAACTAGAAATAGTCACGATCATCAGGGAAACCCTAGAATTCGATTAGGAGTCCACCATAGAGTTTGAGTGAGAAATCACCTTACCCTTAGCTAGTAGCTACCCTTCCCATTGTCAAGTAGTCAAGCATTCACCGATAACTCGGGTCTGTTCCTGCTTAATCGTGTCTAGGACCTACTAGGTCAACCTATCAACCCAATTGTAACCGCTTCACAACTCTAGGACCGTTAGGGCCATACCTATCCTAACCCTTCGACCAGTTGTGAGTTGAGCCACCGATAACTCGGGACCCAGCCTAGGGCGCTTCATAAACCGCAACCTTATCAGTACTTAACCATGGAACAGTAGTAACCGTTTAGGGCGTGTCTATAACCCTGAACTGTGAATCCATCCACAGGAACTAGGTAGCCTTGTCTTAGGAAACCAGTTCATTCCAGAGATAAGTTAGAACGCATTACCGATACACCTGTCAAACCTAAGTTGGAGAAGCCATGCCTAAGTGATCCTTTACCAAACTCTGTCTTTCTAAACAACAATTTAATTACTGTCATTTTCAGTTTTCCAAATTAAATATCCATTTTCAAAATAAAACAAAAAAAATCGGCTGAATTATAAATCGACTGTTTTCAACAAGTTCGTGTCCCTGAGGTTCGACAACCCGGTGTTTACCAATACTGTGCTACGCACGACAGGTATACTTGCCTTAGTGTGTTGGTATAGTCCCCTGGTGAATAACCAGTTTATATATTTAAAATTTGATAGTGTAGAACCCCATTTTTTATATACACTAAACAACACATCAATGATGATGCCAGAACCTCTTCAGCTTTCACATTCTTGGCTTTAAAGCCAACATGCTTTCCAACAACTTTTTCCTCAGAATTAAAATTATGGTGTCTATCCTTCGCCAACCTTGAAAATTCAGCTTTGACTTCATTTATATGCTTTTGCTCATAGAAGATCGTCTCATCAAAATCAGGTTGAGAACGAATCTTGTCGCTTGAAGTAGCAGATTTCTCATTGTCAGCAGATGAAGAACCATAAACAAATATTGGAGCAGCAGGTATCTCAGATTTCTTTCCCTTCTTCTTCTTATTCTTCTTATTTTTCTTTTTCTTCACAACCATTTCTTCCTCAGAATTTCATGATGAGAACTTGGAGTAGTCAACCTCTTCAACCTTTTCTTTCACCTCTTTGAAAGCTTCTTTAATTTGAGCAAGGGGTGATGCAGTTTTATCGAACATTTTCTCAAAATTAGCATCATTAGCTAAAAAGCTTGTAAACACTTGAGAATTTGAGACATTGTTTAGCAATCGATTAGCATCAATAAATTGAATCTTGAGATCAGAAATTTGCTTTTGAGCTTCAGCTAACTCTTTCTCACTAGCTATCAATCGCTTCGCAACTTTGTGTGTTTCAAATTTTTACATGTGAAGATTTTCCATGCCCTCAAACAATTCTTTTCTCAATTTATCTTCATTTCTGTTTTGAATCCCCAGATTTGCAGTTTGAACCTTATTAACACTAACCAACTCACGTTTCTCATCTAACAACTTTTCCATGTCAACTTGATATGCTTCAATCTTAGCAGCAGATTTTGCAGCATTCTTTGTAAGCAGATCAAGCTTGATTTTGGACTTGTCAAACAACTCTGAAAATCAGAAGCAGCATCTTCCGCTTCATCCGTCCATATCTTAACTTCATTCAGCAACTCATCTCTCTCTTCACAAACCTTTGCTTTTGCAGCTTCAACATATTTTTTATCTTCTTTAGAAATCTCTAAAACTTCATTCAATAATTGGATCTCTTTAATCAAACATTCATTCTTCACACCCAATTCCTTCTCATGTTTCTTAGACACTTCCAAGTTCAAAGAAACCAATGTGAATTCCTCAGAAAGCGTTTGAATTTTATTCAATAATGAAGCATTCTCTTTCAACAAACTCTCCAAATTTTCAGCAGATTCATATGAACTTGGTGTTGAACTTGTATCTGTAAGGGAATAATTTGTGGCTTGTGTATTAAATCACCTATTGGCGGACTATTTTGAAGGCCTATGTGATAGAATAGGTGAAAATTAGTTGGGTTTTTATTGTATTGGGTCATTGAGCCATTTTGGACATGTTAGGGCCCAATCAAAAAGAGTTTAAGGGGTGTTTAGTGGGCCTGTTTAGTCAAATCCGAAAATTAGGTTTAGGATTTTTTATCTATATAAACAAATCCTAATACTCATATTAGGGGCTAGTCGGTTGAGGGAGAAACAAGGGGCTTTTCGGTTTCTATTGAATTTGTGTACCAGACGATTATTAATCACGTGCACTTCGTTTCAGGTTCTTATTGTGTTATTATTGTGTTCATTTATTTCTATTTCTCGCATCTTGAATCACTCGATTGACTGGATTCGGCACACTCAATCGAGTAGTGATATCGTGTTAGAAACCGTTTTCGGACTTACAATTGGTATCAGTGCCAAGAAACCCCATTTAATTCTGAGATGTTTTTGTCGTAGACAGTTGCATTTTGATGTTAATCGATTTAGGGTTAATATTATTTTTGTGTTCCTGTCGAAAAAGATGAGCGATTGAATATTCAAAATTGGAATTGATTTTTACGTGTTCTTGGTTGTATCTAATTAGTTGAAATTAGTTTGAGTTTCCAAATTATAAAGATTCCGTCAAAGCTTAGAAGATTTCCGAAAGTTATCAAGTTACGGTTCTCGATCGAAACCATTTCAGAATTTGGATCTCGTGTGTGATTTTTATTTACGTAATTGAAGTTCTTATTAATTACGCAAATGCCATTGGAATTAATTCAAATTTGTGGTCCATATTAATCGGTTTTTGAACCTGTAAACGGCCACTCAATTTAAGTTGGTGTAAACTAATTTTGACGGGGTTTTGGTCGTTGAATTTTTCTGCACCTTGTCGAGCAATTCGTTTTTTTTAATTTTCATAATTTTTGCTCCAAGTGTTTCAAGGTGTTACTAACGATTGTGTTTGTGAGTTTCTTGTGATTGTTGTGCAGGTTACAAGTGTTGCAGAAGCAAGAAGCCCGTGTTCTATAAGCCCTTCGATCGAAATCTGTGGCTTTGACCCTTATTTCGATCGAACTTTAGGCTTTTCGACCTTTTGGATACTTTTCGATCGAGTCAAGAGGCTTTTCGATTAGTCTGAGAAGCTTTTTGATTGGCCTCGGTGCTTCTCGATCAAAGAGTACTTTCCGGTTCACAATTTTTCGATCGGAAAGTCCCTTCGTGACTTTTCGATCAGGTCCGTTTCGATCGGAAAAGTCTCTTCGTGACTTTTCGATCAGGTCCGTTTCGATCGGAAAGTCCCTTCGTGAATTTCGATCAGCTTCGCCTCTCGATCGGAAAGTCCCCTTCGTGACTTTTCGATCAGCTTACACTTTTTGGTCGAGCCGAAACTCTGCCCGATCGAAAAGCTGTCTTTCCGATCCAGTTGAGACTTTTCAATCCGATCATGGCACTCATTCAACCAGGTAGCACTGCATCTACCAACAACAATGAGATATGTTGTAATCCTAAGTGTCAGGCTATTTTGAATGAATGTAAAGACTGGGAACGTAAGTTTACCAATGAGACCCTAAATCGCGAATTAATTACTAGAGACCTTAGGGAGTCCAAAAGTAAGACCAAAATATTTAGAGAGAAACTTGAGGCCATTCAGGTAGATGTTAAGAGTCTTCAACGTCAGGTGAGTGATAAAAGCACCTATCTTAGGCTTGCTAACGGTAAGGTAGAAGAGCTAACTAAGGAGGTGGAGGAAATAAGAACCAAACTTGACACTTCCCAATCTGCCCTTGAGAAACATCAAGTTATTCAAAAGAAAATGATGGACTCTCATCATGCTTTATTCAAATCAGAGGAGCGACTCGAGCATGTAAAAGAAACATCTGGCCTCGGGGATGGAAATTTTCCTCCCCCATTACAACATGAATACATCAGAGTGTCCCAAACTGCCAATGAATTGTTGAAAGAGTCCTTGAATCAAGCAACCATGGTATATGGGCCTCAACCAGCACATAAAGATGAAGAGACAGCCACTGAAGCAACTCAGTCTAATAAAACTACTGAGTGTGCAAGCTCAAGCTCCAGTGAGGTGAAGAGAGTTGATGAAGGAAAGTTGGTTCCTTATCCAAAGATCGAGACTCCTTATTCCAAAGTTGTGGATGAGGTAAAGCGGGAACGAGTGGTGATGACTACAAGGCCCAATGGTAAGATATTCATGCCAACAGGGTCTATGTTCATTCCGATTGAAGGAGAAGAGCGACCCTCATTCACCACTAAGTTCAAAGGCTTGGGTCATGATGGTGGTTTATCATCAGAAATTAAGACTATAAGGCCCAAGATCACCATCAAGCCTCCAACTTCTGTTCCTGTCAAGATTGAAAGGCTCAAGATGACAAAGAAGTCTCCAGTTTCATCAGTAGGCTCATGCAGTTGCAGTTGTAGAAATGCTGCCTCGACATCAAAGAATACATGGAGCACAAGAACTGAAGCTTCAAGGAACCAGTCCACAGTCAACCCAAGATCTGCAAACGGGTCAAAGATGCAGACACAAGCAAATGGTGCTCCACCTCAGCAGCTAAGGACAAACGGCTACACGTCTGACTTCTATCTCAAGAAGCAGACTTGCTTTAATTGTGGCAATCCTGGTCACATTGCCCGAAATTGTCTTTATCGCCCCTATGAGCCATATTATCCGCACAGTCAAAGTGTTTCATCTCAGGAATCAGTTAAGTCTAAGCCAATGAAGGCGCATCCACCTAAGGCAAGGAAGACTGTTTCTCCTAAGATAAAACCCTCTGATCAACATTGGGGCGATGCCAAAGAGCGGAGAAAATTTTCAAATCAAAAATATGTTTTTCCAAATTATGAAAATTTTCATAAAAAGGTGAAGACACCAATTTCAAAACAACACAAAGTTGACAAACCTAAAGTTACCCCTCTGAAGGTAACTAAAACTGTTTTGAAAAGGAAACTTGAAATGAAGAAGGTTGAAATACCTAAAGTCACTACTTCAAAGGTGACTAAAATAACTTTCAAATCACCTGGTATTTGGAAACCAAAATCAAAGGCAACTGCAACTCAAATTCCTGATTTTTCAAAGGGCATGTGTTTAAAAGAAGTAACTTTCATTGATTCATCGGGTTTACCCAGAACCACAATGGCATGGGTTTTAATGGCTAACTAATCTCTCATAGTGTGCAGGAACAGTCAAGGAGGACTTTCATTAACCTTGTTTGTTTGTGATAGTGATTGTTCCAGGCACAGGATAGAAGGCATCTCTCTAGTACATGACATGAAGATTTCAATGGAGGGTATGTCTCTATGTGAGAGATAAATCTGAAAAAATCAGCAGAAAAGGTAACATTGTCTGAATTGTTTGTTTCTTGGCTAGTTTGATGTGAAGTATGGTTGTGCATGAAACAAAACTCATTTCTAATTTTTTTTTAAAAGATAAACTTTGAAGGTTAGCTTGGCCGGTTTTAGTACATATTTAGTATTGTGTCAGTGTGTGTTTAAAAAAAAGGTGTGTGTTGTTATTAAAAAATCAAAAACCAAGGGGAAGAATAGAAAAGATGAAATAGTAGACCCCTCAAAAAATTGTGCTTTTTAATATTTAATCTGTTGTTTGTGTGTTTGAGAAAGTGGGAAGTGAAATAAATTTCCGTCTTGGAGATGGCTGACACGTGTAAGGCAGATGTGAAAGACATGATCCATGGTGATATGTTGGTAGGCTCGGCTTTTAAATCTGAAAAGGTATGCGTTACACAATTAAAGATAACGTGTGACAGTTTGTTGGGTAACAGCACTTAGGTTAATTGCATTACTATTTGACTGCGAGTTCAAGTTCCCCCGATACACACGCTTGTCTCCAAGAGTGTGAAATTGAGCTCAAAGAGTCGGTATTCCCTTTGCTTTGCGTGAGCAATGGCCTGGGGATGCTTCGTGTGTATGTAAGGCTCTCCTCTGCTTTGCGTGAGCAATGACTTGGAGTTGTCCATACATACGTGCTTACAGATCACCATGAAATAATATATATATATAAAAAATGCATGTATACACCCAAAAGATGCCAAAGAGCACAAGAAAAGAGACCTCAAGTGTCCAAAATCCCTCGGCCTTTGTCACTGGTGAGAGCATTATTAAAAATGTTTCAAAAATTCAGTTGACTTTGTATATTATACCCAAAAATCTATGTGATCTATTCTTTCTCTTCTCAACCATGTCTCGAGCTCACTTTCAAACTTCTGGATCAGGTTGTGAAAATATGTGGTAGGGAATTTATGTGCTTGATAGTGTGTAATAACATATACCTAGGATTTGTTGAAACCCACTTGCTGTTCATAGTTAATGCACCTTAAAAAATAATAAAGTAACAAACAGTCTGACTAAGAAAAGGGTTTGAGTTTAAAGTGGATCAGTATATTGGCAATCACCTGGACGTGTACGAGAAACAGAAGCTGAAAAGGGTTCCTTGGTCAGATTCATACGGTTTGATCCCATAGAAACCTTCTCGTTTAGAAATTTGGTATGTTTGTTTTATTTTTATTTTTCTTTTGTGTTATCTTAAGTTTTTAGTGTTTATTTTTTCAACCATGGCTAGGTTAATTTAAAGGTTTTAATAAGTTTTATGGGTTTTATGCAAGAAAGTATCACCCCTCCAGAATCTCAGGGTGAGATAATGTGAAGAGTCATCGGGTTCAGGGAAAGTATTTAAAGGAAACCAGTAACCTATGTTAGGGTTTTTTTTTGTTAAATAATGCTAACCCGATAACTAGTCATCATTGTCTAGTTAGTGTTTGTTCCATGTTGTGCTTGACAGGTTAAATGGAAAAGACAACTCATGGACAAGAAGGTCAAGGACTCAGTTAACCAAAGTAAGAACTCTGCTGATGATCATATTGAAGAACCAGTCGGAAAAGGACTTACCATATGCTTAGGGGAAGTTTGTTGGTTGTTCAAGTAAAGCTTCCAAAGACACCGTTCTCAAGTTTAGGGGAAGCTAATTGAAGAAAAGATGCAGAGCAGTCAGAACAAGAAATTCAAGAATGCCAAGACAGAGATTTTCAAAATTTGTTCTCTGAAGTCACAAGCAAGTCAAGACAGTTATTACTGATTCAGCAATGACTCAATAGTTTTCAAGAAGAAGCAAGTATTTGAGAATCCTCCTCTTATTACTTGTTCATCATCTGCAGTTCAAGCTGATTCTGATAAAGAGAGAGAGCCATCAATTATCCCACATGCCGCCCAATGAAGATTCTCCAAGATAAAGAATCTTCATCAACCCATGCTCAAGCCAAGGAGAAGACTCCAAGTCTGAAGATTGAAAGTAGAAGACATTTAATATCACAAGCCAAAGGGAAGATTGTAAGGGAATAATTTGTGGCTTGTGTATTAAATCACCTATTGGCGGACTATTTTGAAGGCCTATGTGATAGAATAGGTGAAAATTAGTTGGGTTTTCATTGTATTGGGTCATTGGGCCATTTTGGACATGTTAGGGCCCAATTAGAAAGAGTTTAAGGGGTGTTTAGTGGGCCTGTTTAGTCAAATCCGAAAATTAGGTTTAGGATTTGTTTATCTATATAAACAAATCCTAATACTCATATTAGGGGCTAGTCGGTTGAGGGAGAAACAAGGGGCTTTTCGGTTTCTATTGAATCTGTGTACCAGACGATTATTAATCGTGTGCACTTCGTTTCAGGTTTTTATTGTGTTATTATTGTGTTCATTTATTTCTATTTCTCGCATCTTGAATCACTCGATTGACTGGATTCCGCACACTTAATCGAGTAGTGATATCGTGTTAAGAACCGTTTTCGGGACTTATAGTATCGGAACTCGTATCGAAACTATAATCTTCTTGATGATCATGGGTGACAACCAAAGCAGATGAATCAAAATGTTTACCCCAATCGTAAACACCATCATCTTGAACCGTTAAAGTTGTTGTCTTTGTGGAATTACTGGATGAAGATTGAGTAAAAGCGGGTTTACTTCCATGAGCTTGTTGACATTCTCTAGCAAAATGTCCAAGCTTCAAACACTTGTAGCACTTGATATTTGATTTATCAAAACCCAATTGACCACTAAACGCTCGTTTTCCAGTTTTCTTATAAAATCGATGTGACCTTTGAGTTAACATTGCAAGTTGCCATGCCATATCTAACTCATTCAATTGATCATCATCAAGCTCATTCAAATCTTCTTTAATAAATTGTGCTTTCCCAATATCATTGATAATCATTCCAAAAGATGAAAAATGAGAGCAGTAATCAATTTTGCACATTCATCCACCAATTGAACAGAAAACGCACTTTGACGTGATTGATCAGGTTTTGTGAAAGTACAACCTTTTGAAGAATCAGAATTTACAGAAGCTCCAGCCATAAAAGTAACACTTGGTGCATAACTCAAATTTGGCTTTGCTTTAGCATTCATGCTAGCAGTATTCTCACCATGATACAACTCAGGATTTTGCAAAGTAGCAGTTGACTTTTTAGAGTTTAACATTTCCATTTCCCGAGCATGAAGTTTCCCAGTAAGCTCGTGAAATGTCAATGTAGAGTATTCTTTATCATGAGTGAGTAGCAAAACATAGTTTTCCCACTTTTCAGGCAAAGCTTCCATAATCTTCCCTTTCAAATAAACATCAGTTTTCTCAATTCTAACAACCTTCAATTCACTAATCAAATGTGAAAACCTTGAAACCAGAGCAGTAATGTTTTCATTTTCATAATATTGAAAGTTATAAAATTCTTTATTCAACACTTTCTTCCGACTCTTCTTGTAATCATCATTACCCTCACATCTTGTTGATAAAGCTTCCCACAATTGTTTTGATTTCTTGCACGTACTAAATTAATGTAACAACTCAGTGGGTAATGCCAATGTAAGATAACCAAAAGCTTTTTGTTCAAGCTCATATGATTTCCTTTCAGCAATGTCAAAGTTATGAACTTCCTTAAAATCTCCCGCATCAGTTGGATGTTGATAAAGCTTCTTGATTGGAATCCACAAATCGATATCATTCGTACTTATATAAGCCGAAAATCATTTCTTCCAATTCTGATAATCTTCTAATTTCAACAACTTGGGAACTTTCTGACTTGTTCCAATTTCGTTGTCAAAGTTCATTATGATCTGCATTACGCTCTGCATAGCGGCAAAAGCTTGAAATTCTGACATCGTTGAAAAAGTTGAATTCTGGTTGTCCGAACTCTATTCGAACTTAAACACTATGTCCGAACCTCCTCCGAACTCGCTCCGAACCTCAAGCAACAGTCCAAACTTCAAACAAACCAAACTATGCCGAACTATAACCGAACTCTGTCCGAACTAATACCGAACTCGTTCCGAACTTGTCCGAACTCTTTTCCGAAACACCAGCTGGTCTGAACTTTGACCGAACTTCTACCGAACAAGATTTGGGTCCAAACTCTGACCGAACAAGGACCGAACTTGTGACAAACTCATCCGAACATGTCCGAACTCCGCCCGAACTCGAACTTCGGAGCGGTTACTCCGAACCCGACCTGAACAGTCCGGACTTCAACATAATTTTTCAAAAATGCTCTAATTTGAACAGAATTTGTCGAGATTTGCAGCAATCGGACATGAAAAATGATAAGGAATGATTTAGGAGCATGTTTGACACATAAAACTCGATAGAACTAATCAAAAACACGTAAACACACTCGAGAAAACACGAAAAACATTCAAAAATCCGAAAATAGCAACCACAGATCAGTAGAATGAACCTTGCTCTGATACCACTTGAAAATGCGAGAGCATTGGATCGTCTACTCAATCTAGCTATAACGGTGATCGAAACGTAATTAACCGTGTTGATGCATGAACCTTGTGTGGCCGTTACTGTTCGAATTGTCAAACAGACTGATTTGTCGAAGACATGAACTGAGGTCCGAACCTGAGCCGAACTCTAGGTTCGGAGTTGGTCTGAACTTTGATGGCCGAACTCCAAGTTCGAAAGGAGTTCGGACAGAGTTCGGAGGTGCCGAGTTCGGACCTTATGAAGAAGTATAAATAGATTCGTCTTTGTATTTCTTTGTAAGTTTCTGTCTTGTTCTGTGTGTTGAGAGGGGAGGTTCTGTCCGACCTCCCCCAGAGCTTAATCGTTGTATACTCCTTCGTTATGTAACCATTCAACATGATTCAATGACAAAACTTCCGTCTCATCCATAGAAACGATCCGTAAACGGTTTTTCAGTTGGTATCAGAGCTGTTGGCTCTTTCTATGGTGGAAATCTATCGTTTTTCTTCATTTCGAGACGTTAAACCTTTGGTTAGGGGTGATTGAAAGTGTTTCTGATTGATTTTTGATCAATCGAGTCTTTCTGAGTCATGTTTTTACCTAACAAAAGCAACTGGATGTCGAAATTCGGTCAAATTCTGATTCTGGTGCGTTTTTGAAAATTTCCAGTCGAAGTTCGGACTAGGTTCGGCCGAAGAACAGATTTGAAAAATAACCGCTCCGAACTCCGAACCTAGTTCGGAGCGGTTATTTTTCAGATCTGTTCTTCGGCCGAACCTAGTCCGAACTTCGACTGGAAATTTTCAAAAACGCACCAGAATCAGAATTTGACCGAATTTCGACATCCAGTTGCTTTTGTTAGGTAAAAACATGACTCAGAAAGACTCGATTGATCAAAAATCAATCAGAAACACTTTCAATCACCCCTAACCAAAGGTTTAACGTCTCGAAATGAAGAAAAACGATAGATTTCCACCATAGAAAAAGCCAACAACTCTGATACCAATTGAAAACACGATTCGGTTCGGATTTAGTGATTTGTACACCGAATTTGGACCGAAACTTTACCCGAACTCAAGAACACAAAATCGTAAAAATAACTCGGTTTATAGCTTGAATTGATCAGAGATTACATGATATAAACTCGATGAACGATCCTAATCAATGATCTAAATACAAAACTCTCTGAAATTCGCGTTCAAAAACTCCTCCTCTACAAAACTCCTTCGAGAAAACGGTTATCACGAACTTCTCTTCCTTCCGAACCCCAAACTGAAACATATATAGGTATTTTAGGTTCGGAGCAATCCGTTACCACTATCATTTCCCTCATCTATTACTAAATGACACTAACTACCCTCTAACTTTGATTTAACTATTCTAACTAAATCAACTAACAAAGCTAACATGACTAACTGATACACACACGACAAATATATTTTGCACCAACAAACTCCCCCTTGGCGTGTGCTGTATCAGAACTTCAAACTCTTTGAATCTGTTGTTAGTTGATGTAGGGTAGACATGGCTGGGACAGGACTAAGTCAACTGAACCATTTCTGAAAGTGATAAACTCTTTGACAACTTCATAACCATGCTTGCAATCCATTCTGAGATCTTTATCTGAAAGACTTTGATGATTTCAACCTGCAGCCTTTAGAAGACAAAAGTGTGGTTTCTCTTTTCCAAAACATAACTCTAATCTTGGAAACAAAACTTCTCCTTTGGAGAAACCAAGACATTTAGATTTGAAAATTTGTTGTATCACGTGTCGATCAGATCAAAAACAAAGAAGAAAGAAAATCTTTTTGGATTTTACAAAGTTTATATCAAAACACACTGACAATCTTTTTGATTTTTCATAAACTGAAACATAAATGCAATATAGAATTAAACTCTATTTTTGTTTTTGATGAGAAAGATCACAACATGAGATCATATCAGACATAACGCATCGTACACACTGCAATTTCAAAATACTAAGCATGCAAGCCAAGCTGACTGAGAATACAACCATTTGGTTTATTTCAGCTAAAGCAGGTCATTGTCTATAGCTTTCTGATATGAAATTAAGTGTATTTATCGAGCATTGATAACATGGTACCCACACAATCAGGAATAGTGGCAAACTACTTATTTCATATTTTTGTATTTTTCTTTTATTCATGCCAAGTTACTCGCAACAGATTTCTCATACTGATATTGTAAACTTGCTTATAGAGAATCAAATGCCGCAGAGATATCAAGTTCATGGTGTTTCTTGCAAAAAGAAAGCAGAACCCTAAACAAACAACAATCAGGTCGGCCGGTAGGCACGCAGAGAAAGTCCGATTGTTTAGGAAAATAAGAAATGTAAAATAAAGCAGAAGTTGTATAATCCAACAACAATCAGGTCGGTACTCACGTACACGCAGAGAAAGTCCGATGGATTATACGAAACACCAAAGAAAATAAAGCAGAACGTCAAACGAACAACGATCAGGTCGATCTTTCGATACGCAGAGAAAGTCCGATCGTTTGACAAAATAAAGAAAATCAAACAAGTTTAAATCTTTGCAAAATGAAAACATGCGTACACCAGAACATCTCTTATTCTGTTTTTGCCTTTTTCATTTTTTAATGCCAAGATCACACAATACTCATCATGATGTGTCTCACAATTAATCAAGCAATTTCTTTATGTTTATATCATACTAGCATATATCAGATTTACCCTAACGCATTCAACTAACCAAACAAGCACCGACAGCCTTTAATTTTACTTTATCCGTGGTTGATAACACATGCCGATGTATTATCATTTCTCGCTTGGTCGGATCAATTTCTCAATTATCATTTTTCCATTTTTGTTTTTTTTTTAATACTTTTTGCATTTTTCATCATCATTTTTTATCTTTTCTGATTTTCTCCCCCTAAAAATGCAAAGACGCTATTTTTGTATTTTTATAACAAGAGAAGAAACAAACATAAGAACAAAGAAAAATGATCAACCGAAAGTTACTCAACTTGGTAACTTTTGAATGCCGTTGATCTGCAAAAGATAATGGAAGCGGGTTTTATCAAAAGCCTTTGTGAAAAGATCCGCTTTTTGAAAATCAGTGTGAATCTTTTGCAAATCAATCAAGTGTTTTTCAAAGCAATCGCGGATGAAATGATAACGGATTTCAATGTGTTTTGTTTTAGAGTGATGGACGGGGTTTTTGGTTATGCAAATCGCAGCCGAATTATCTATGTAAATTGGTGTAGTAAGAAACTTCAAACCGTAATCCCGCATCTGCTGTTGGATCCATAAAACCTGTGAGCAGCAACTAGCAGCCGCTATGTATTCAGCTTCAGCCGTGGATGTGGCAACAGAAGTCTGCTTCTTACATTGCCAAGATACTAATCGATCGCCGAGAAACTGACATCCAGCCGTGGTAGACTTGAAATTAATCTTGCAACCACCATAGTCTGAATCAGTATACGCCGACAAATCGAACTTATCATCATGAGGATACCAGATCCCGAGATCTGAATTACCCTTCAGATAAGCGAGAATTCGCAACACTGCATTCATATGCGAAACCCGAGGAGCTGCCTGATACCTGGAACACAAACAAACAGCAAACATTATGTCAGGTCGACTCGCTGTCAAATACATCAATGAACCTATTATCGCCCTGTAACGCGTGACATCAACTTTATCACCGTCTTCATCAGGACATAAGCCATGTGACAACTGAATCGGAGTTCCCGGAATGCGAACATCTTCCACTTTGAATCGAGCCAGAACATCTTTCACATACTTTGTTTGATGTATGAAGATACCCTGATCTGATTGTTGAACTTGTAAACCGAGGAAGAACGACATTTCACCCATGGAGCTCATTTCAAACTTTGTTTGCATTAACTTCTCGAAATCTCTCGAAAGTTGTTCGTTTGAACATCCAAAAATAATATCATCAACGTAGATCTGAACCAGTAGCAAGTCCTCCCTCGTTTTTCGACAGAAAAGAGTAGGATCAACCAACCCGCGCTTGAACCCGTTGTCAAGTAAATAAGAAGACAATGTCTCATACCAAGCTCGAGGAGCCTGATGGAGACCGTACAAAGCTTTGTCTAACTTATATACCTTCTCCGGATAATCAGGATCGAAAAATCCCGGAGGTTGTTTGACATACACCTCTTCCTTTACTTTTCCATACAAAAATGCACTCTTGACATCCATCTGAAACACTTTAAACCCGCGATGTGCAGCAAACGCCAAAAATATTCTGATAGCTTCAATTCTGGCAACAGGTGCATACACTTCGTTAAAATCAATTCCTTCCTCTTGCGAAAAACCTTGAACAACCAACCGTGCTTTATTTCGGACAATGATTCCGCGATCATCCCGTTTACACTTGTAAACCCACCGTGTCCCACACGGTTCTTTACTACCCTCAGGTAAATCTTCTAGATGCCACACACCCAACTTTTTGAATTGTAATAATTCTTCTTGCATGGCTTCAACCCACGAACCATCTAACAATGCTTCATGAACATTTGTCGGCTCAGTTTGTGAAATAAAGCATGAATGAAATGCTTCGTCCTGAATTCCAGATTCCAAGATTGAAAGCAAAGCACTACTCTCAATTTGATGTCTTGTGCGAACTCCTTCATTTAAATCACCAATTATGTTATCTTGTGGATGAATGGTGTTTATCCGGAGTGTTTGATGAACAGGAACAACCACCGTTTCAGGCAAATCAGGAACAGGATCTTCCTCAACCACCACAGTATCAGTTTCATTAACATCAACGACAATATTCTTAAACTCCGTGCCATTGTCACTCCGAATTCTCCTCACCTTCAACTTATACAATGATTCAAGTGTCGTAATCAAGTTGAGAAGAATTCTAGACGTTTCATCCTTGGAGACCAGAAAATCAACCCACGAATATCTCGAATATTCATCCGTAACCACCAGACAATACCAAGTTCCTGAGATACTTTCACGATTTACAGGACCAAACAAATCCATATGTAGTAACTCCAACGGAACATCAATTGAGTGATATTTCTTCAGTGGATGGGATTTTCTTTTCTGCTTACCCTTCTTGCAACTCACACACACATCGTTGAATACAAACTGCTGCTTTGGAACCCCTTCAACAAGACCCCTCCGCACTAGTTCGTTCATCTTTCTGTAATGGATGTGCCCCATGCGACGATGCCAAAGAACGGAATCTCTTTCGGACGCCTTAGACAGAAAACATTGACCTGCGACTGTTGCTTTCGCTGCATTCATGTCTAACATGTACAAATTTGAGAACCTTGGTGCCCGCATAATCACAAACTCATCAGGAATCTTGAATTCAGGCTTCAGGATTAAGCATTCACTCCCTGTGAAAGCTGTTATAAACTGCTTGTCACAAATCTGGGAGACGCTCAGAAGATTATGCTCTAACTCTTGCACATATTCAACTTTGTCAAATGTGACAGCACCATTTGAAAGTTTACCAATACCGGTTACTTGACCTCCTTTGTTTCCAGCAAACGTTACTTTACCTCCATCGAAGTGTTTCACATCATGCAACAAAGACAAGTCTCCGGTCATGTGTCGGGACGCTCCGCTATCAACAACCCAGATGTTGTTCATCAGTTGTCGCGAAGCTCCCTGCATAAATTACAACAGAAGATTAGTTTCGGGACGTACCCAAGCCTGATGCTTTGGGTCGACCGTCATCTTCAACAAAGTCTTTCCCTGCCATGGACTTAAATGTTTGTCCATCAGTTGATGAAACCTTGGAGCTTGAAGCAGAATTTTTTAAAATCGATTTTGTCTTTGAAAATTCTTTTTCTGATTTCTTATCATTTTTCTGAAAATCTGATGATTTTTCGTTTGAATGAATTCTGCCTTGCTCATCCACAAATCTGACCTTTTTCTTAGTATCTGTTTGATAGCCTTCAGACATGTCGTCAGACTTTTCTGTGTCAGATTTAGTGGATTTGGGTTTCTTCAACGGACAAGTCCGATAAGTATGACCACGAGTTTTACATTTAAAACACTTTCTTTTATCAATTATAACCTTCTCACTCGCGTCGTCATCTATTTCGGACTCAACAACCCGTTTTTGGAAATTTGGTTTCACACCTTTCTTTTTAGAAACATAACGATGTCCAAAATCATCGTTACGTCCTGAATCATATCCAGACATATTCCCTGAAAACTCATCAAAGAAACGATGATCTCTAAAATTCTGAGATCTGTTCCTATACCCACCAAACCTTGAGTCATAATCACTTTGACCCTCAAAATCAACCCATTTTGAATTTCTTCTAAAACCAGACTGATTTGGTCCACAACCAAAATCATCATAAAATCCTTCATCATTATAGAATTGAGATCGTTTGACAAATGGACTGGATTTTCTGAAATTTGATTGTTTTTGATCATAGAAAACCTTTGGTGATGGTGGTAAAACAGTTGGTTTTGATGTTTTCTTGCTATTCATTCTATTTACCAACCCAGACCCAGACTCAGATTGAAATGTGTCCATTTCGTTAGCACCACTGCTATTTCCCCTCCTAATGGGCACATTTCTCTTCTTAGGATCATATGCCGGATCATATTTACAAGAGAAAATTTGATCAATTAAATTCGGGTTCACCATATCTAAAGGAAAATCTTTGTCACTATAAACCCTATTGGAACCCTTTAACCGATATCTCACCCATGGTTCAACTTTGTCACAATCGGTGTTCAAAGTAGGATTACGAGTCTTAGTATTTGTAGGTTTCAAATTTTTCGAAAACAAACCTTTTTCAACAGTTTTAGGTTTAACTGAAGACTCAAATCCAACTCCACCGTTCTTAACCTTCTTACTTGCAACAGATTTGCCCCGAGCAATCTGCTTTTGTTCGTATGCACTCAGTTTGGAAAGCTCAGTTTTAATCGTTGGAAAATCATGTTTGAAAATTAAATCTTTATGATCAGGCTTTCCAACGTTAGACTGAGTGTGCACCGAATTTTCAACATCAGTCTCCGACACTAAGTCATCAACTTTGTCAAGGTCAGAAACATTATAAAAAAGCTCATCAACTGTTGAATCCAAGATGGACTCTTCAGTTGAAACTTTTTCAACTTTGGTTTGTTCCTCAGATGGACCCAGTGTGATATTCACCGGAGATGGGACTTGATTTAGCTTGCCAGAAACATCTTCTTTATCAGTTTTATACAAAAAATTTGTGAAAGAAGATGACATTTGAACTGAATCCAATTTTTGTTTTAATTCAAAAATCTCAATTTTCAAATCAGCGACAAGTTTCTGGCTAGCAGCTAATTCCTTTTGAACAGACACAAGCAATTCAGACTGATTTGAAAAATCAAATTTTTGCAAACGCAATTGCTCATGTACTGACAGTAATTCCTGTGTTGTCCCTTCCCATCTTTCTTTATAAATGTTTTTATCTGCTCTTGTTACTGCTAAAAGATCATTCAACTTTGTTTTCTCATCCAAGAGAACACTTTTAGCAGTAGCAAAGTCATCACATGATTTGCACATTGACGGATATGTTACCTTTGAAGATTCAGCCATCAGAGCAACTGATTCAGTAATGTTGCTTCTTTTCAATGAACCAATTTCTTGTTTCAGACTTGTATTTTCATCAGCAATCTTCTGCATATCCCTCTGCAATGCAATCATCTTATCAGCAATCTCAAGTGCATTCTGTTGCGCCTTTTCATATCTCTCTTTCAACGGAAGACTCTTCTGATAAAGATTTTCAAAATCGTTTGCTGCATCAATTGCTTCGGCTTTTGCAGCCTCGCATTCTCGAATTAATGCCTCTTTCTCATCAGTCAAAAGCTTGATTTGCTTTTGTAACAAAAGAATTGCATCAGATTCAATCTTTTCAGATACATCAGCCATAAAAGCACATTTTTCTTCATTCACAGACTTATGATCACCACTTGAGTTCACTACTTCATCACTTGAGTTTACAACTTCATTGCTATCATTTAGTCCATCAAAAGCTTCCTCAACTGCTTCACCATGCACTTCTTCTTCATTATCAGTAGATTCAGTCATCGTTTCTTCATCCTGCACATGAGTAACAATTAAGGCAGAGAGAACACTTTAGAAACACACACTTAACATAATCTCTCACACTCAGAACTAGTGAAAACAAAGAAAAAACACACTATTTATAGGCACTGTCCGAACTCTGGCTGAACTCTGAGTTCGGCAGGTCCGAACCTCAGGTTCGACCAGGTTCGGCTTGTCAACCTTTGGCTTGAACTTGTTCTTTGACTTGATATAACTCGATACTTCACACAACGCACATATCAGGTATCAACAGTTTCGGTTCATTCTTCTGAAGCTGAGGTTCGGTGAGGGTTCAGAAAGAGTTTGTTTGATTTTTGTTCGGCTAACGTTCGGAAGAGGTTCGGTAGTGGTTCGGCACAGGTTCGGGGTGAACTGTAACCAGAATTTTCAAATGTCTGATTTTCAAGCATTTGCAGCTATTTAAAATTCTGTTCAAGCAACGATGCAAACTACGATGAACTATGATAATGGTGAATAAGTCTCTTCCTGCATAAATTCAAAATCCTGCTGTATACTATGGAGAAAATGATTTAACAACCAATGCTGGAAATCTAATATTCTTAGTTTCGCCCCTCCTACAACATTCATTGCAGGTACATCTGAAACTCCTAATTATTCTGCTGGTTGTACTGTTTCTGTTCCTAGTTCTTCGACTCAAAATGCTTTGTCTGCTCAAACTACTGATGATTATAATGCTTTAATGTCTGCACTGGTATCTTCATATTTCGGGGTTATCACTGGTTCTGTGAGTAATGCTGAATTGACAAATGAAGATTATGATCAAACTGATTATGATCATTTAGAAGAAATGGATTTGAACTGGCAGTATGCTATGTTAGTTCGAAGAACGAAGAAATTTTCAATAGAACTGGCAAGAAAAGATTGAATCAAGGTAGAAAAATTGGACTGGATAAGTCAAAGGTTAAATGTTTTAAGTGTTCAGTATATGGTCATTTTGCTTGAGAATGTCCAAATTCCATTGAACATAAAATGAAATCTGGTCAACATGCTCATTTCGTTTTTCATTCACCAAATGAAGCTTCCAAGGTTGAAGAAAAATTCCGTTTCTTTTGATGATAAACTGTCAGAGGTGTTTTGGCATCCAGATGAATTTGCCTGGAATGCGAATTCTACTGATTCAAAACTGCCACATGTACCTATTAAGGTTGCTTTAACAGCTCATCATGATAGTGATAGTTTCTCACTAACTCTGATTCTAATTCAAGTGTATCATTGGTTCAAGAAGTTTTATCAAAGGTAACTGATAGCTCAAAGGTTGAAGAATTCAAATGTCTTGATTGTATAAGGCCGAGTAAGAAGATTGCAAGTCTTGAGAAAGATTCTCAATTATCAACTGAAGAGATTGTTGTGCTCAAGAATGAATTGGATGAATTTCAAAAGAAATATGATGCATTGATCCATGTTCATGAGGACGTTTTGCAAGAAAAGACTAAATTTGCTGAAGAATGTGAGAAAGCCAAAGCTGAAGTGTTCGATGCAACTCAAGATTTTGAGAATTTATTTGAAAAGAGTTATCCACTTCAACAAAAATATGAAAGGAAAATGCTCTTATTGTTGAGTCTGCAGCTACAATTGAGAAACTTCAGAACACGATTTCTATGCTTCAAGATGAAAATGTTCTTTATCGGGATAAAAATGAAGTATTCACAAAAGATGTTGATATTTACAAGAAGAAAAGAGAAAGTGTTCTTGAAGAATTGTTTGCTGAATATGAGATCCAGAAGTTACAAACGTATGAATATGATGATCTCAATGCAAAGTTTATCAAGTCGCAAAAAGAAGTGTTTGATGCTCAACAAAAAAATTAATGAATTACAGTTGGAAATTTTGGAGTTAAAAAGACAAGTAAAGAATTGCAATTTGTCACCGACATTGTTGAATTTCTTATACAAACAGGATCGGGGTGAAGATAGTTCTAACGATGATATTCACATGGTTCCTCAACCGGTGGATTTATCTGAGGTTACATCTGCTCCGCTTGATCCTAAAGCTGAATTGCATGATTATTTAAAGTTTGCCACTAAATCCAAGAAGAAGAAGTCAAAGTCTAAGAAAAAGGAAAAGTCTTTGGGTGAAGCTTCGAAGTGTAGCTCCAAGTCTATTTTCTAGAAAATGAACAAGTTTTTGATAAAAGTTGTGCAAGTACTTCATCTGCAACTGAAGAAGACAAAGTTTTGGTTGAGAAGAATAAACTGAAAGACATCAAAGATACCAGGTTTCAAGTTCTTCAAAGATACCAGGTTTCAAGCACTAGAGAAGCTAAGGGGAGAGAAGCTTCTGGTTCTTCTTCAAGTTCTTCAAAGATACCAAGTTTCAAGCACAAAGGCTTGGGTTATAAGGTGAAGGAAGCACAGGTTCAAGTTAAGAAGCCAGAAAAAGCTAAGCAGAATTCAAAAGTTAAAGTTCCAAAGAAATCACCTCCTCTGAAAGAAAAATCTTATTATTATGGAGGGTCATCATATTCAAGGAGTCCATCTCCTACGTATGATTCTTCTGATGGATTCTTTGATATTTTTGATTCTGAACATTCATCTGGTTTTCAACATTTAAAGAATTTTTCAAATATTTTTCGAGAAAGACTTTGTTATGCATGTCGTCAACCGGGACACTTGCTGCTGATTGTCCGACGGCTGCATATATCCACAACACTGCTAAATATGTGGATAACAAAGGTCGAATTTTTGATGAACCATGGTCTCCAGATTTCAAATCAACTCGTAAGTCGTCATGGTCTAAACCAAATACGCCGGTTGAATCTGATTCTGGTTCTGATAAAAAATAAAAAAATTTCAAATATGGAAACCAAAGGTTGTTTCCCAGGCCAACAACGACTATATGGAAGACACCGGGCGACCCGATGCTGTTGAATCGGGTCGATCCCAAAGCGACTAATGATTTCTTTGGCGTCAGGCAGGTATTTCAGGAAGACCTTTCGGTGATTGGAAAATTGCTGATTGTGAATATCTGTGATAACTTAAATTGAATTTCAAAATCAATTTGGTTTTCAAAATGCTAAACGGCACGTATTCGTGTTGGTTGATCAATTTTTGTTTTGTTTTTCACTCCGTCTCATTTTGAGGGGGAGTTTGTTTTTGCAAAAATACAAAAATAGTGTGTTGTTTTTTAAATGTTAAAAAATGAAAATCTATAAACAGAGTTGTCATTTTTAGGGGGAGAAATTTGAAAAGACAAAAACATTGAAAAATGCAAACATCCAAAAACATTGAAAAATGAGAAATTGTATCCGACATGATTGGGAAATGATGGTACAATGGCTTATATCGTCTGACTCATGGATAAAATAGATGAAAAAGCCATAAGTCCATTTGATCGATGTGCAAGCTAGGCTCGGCAAATCAGAAAGTATTCAAATGTGATATACACTAAATCTGATGCATGACCTAGTGGAAAACATCTTGATGCATATCTCACGATATATCAAGAAAAATATATGTGACAATAAAATGATAAGTCACTATGTATACATGTGTTCGTTTTGCAAAGATTTAAACTTGTTTGATTTTCTTTATTTTTTCAAATGATCGGACTTTCTTTGCGTATCGAAAGATCGACCTGATCGTTATTCATTTGATGTTCTGATTTATTTTCTTTGGTGTTTCGTATAACTCATCGGAGTTTCTCTGCGTGCGCACAAGACCGACCTGATCGTTGTTGAGTTATACAATTTCAACTTGTTTTATTTTCCTATTTTGTTAAATCCAAGACCTTATCTACGTATCGAAAGATCGGCCTTAAGGTAGACGATTTAACGTTCTTATTTCTTTTTGCATGGAACACAGTTGACAATATCATGTATACAATCATTATGTGATTAACTCACAAATGAAATCACAAAAATGTGATAAGCAAAGCATATCTGAGTATGTCTGATAGTGTGGGGTACATTGGTCAATGCAAATATAATCAATACTTTAACATATTCAGATGTTATGAGTATGATTTTGCCTAAGTTTAAAGTTGGACAAATTATATCTGCAATCGACATGGCTTATGTGCTACAATAATCGAAATTGAAGTGTAGTTCAACATGTTATGTCCAATATGATCCCAAGTCGTGATCTTTCTCACAAAAGACAAAAATAGTGCCTGTTTCTCTATTGCATTTTCATTTCATATCAGAAAATACCAAAAAGATTTTAGGTGTATTTTGATATAAAATTTCTAAAAGCCAAAAAGATTTTGTTTCTTATTTCTTTTCGATTGATCAACACGGTATACGAAATCAATTTCAAAAATCATAATATCTTAGGTCTCGAAGAGACGTTTTGCGCCAAGATTATTTATGTTGGTAGGTTTCTAAGTGGAAAGAGAACATTATAACTTCAAGTCTTCTGAAGTTTATTGATAAAGAAGTTACACACGATGCAATATCAAGTATTCAAGTTTAAACTCATTGTCAAAGAAGAGGAAGAATTTGATTGAAGATACCGTAACATTCGCCTCTTTCCGTTTCGCAAAAACCCCGACCCGATTTGAAATTTCACGCGTATTCGATTTTAGGTTAAATACTTATCGAAGAATTTTGATTATTTACTAAATTACACTCTCAAATAATATTTCAAAGGATCCAAAATAATTTCTCAAACTAAAATATTTAATTAACTTAAATATTAATTGGTTTGTTGTAAATGAAAATTAAATACTTTACGGATTCTCGCATAAGTTCGATGATTAACCGGAAGTCTCGTTTAACTTAAAAATCATATCTTAAATGATCAAATGTTATTTTACAAAGTCAAAGATTGATTTGTATGGTCATAGTTTGGATTTGGTAATTTAAATCGATAATTTATCATTCTGCAATTTTTACGCGTTTTCGGTTCGTGAATACTCGTAACCGGGAGACTCGTAAATCTCAAAACTCATATTTTTTAATTCCATCGTGTTCATATGGGTCTAATGTACTTGTGTATAAATTTTGAGGCCAAACCGACGTAAAATGACCACCAAACGAAGCAAATCAAAACAAAAGAAAGAAAAAAAGGAAAGAAGAAGAATGTACAAAAAAGGAAAAAAAAATTGATTTACGCTACCCACGAGACTAGAACCAGTGACCTGAAGTTTATAACACAGAGACTTAACCATTGAGGCATTCCAGCCTTGATGATAGAAACCCAGTTACGATTCTTATATCCTTCATTTTTGTGCTGTATTTGGATTTTCGCCCAGCACGACTATTTTGTCGTTTCTGGGTGTTTAAACCACCCAAACTCGTTTTTTCTTTCTTTCTAATCCTATTCTAATGGTTCCTAATCACGTGTTATCATCTAGAAACCTCTGAGAACATTTAAAAGCTTCCTAAACCATTTACAATTGGTTAATTTAATTTTTGGATAATTGTTAAAAGAATAATTATCATTATCCACATCAATTCGAACCTTATACGGATCCTCACCTATATATTGTTGGGTTATATAACAATTTATCGATTTAAACACGAGTAAGAAGCGGATATTATCCTATGAATTAATCTAACTAACCGGATAGACAACGTGTACCTTTTTAGCTCGGTAAGAGAAGATCTTCTTAGGATTTGAAGTAAATCTCTCTACGATCGCACACACGACACACCGATGTACGAATGCTAGTACTTGATCACGAACTCCTCTTCTTGATGAAGGCTTGGTCGAACCACAAGAAAATCAAACCCCTTGGGTTCTTTTTCCTTTGCCGAAAATTAGAGAGGAAAAGAGAGAGTGTTTAGGGTTTTCACTTTATCAGATAAATGCACACTTAAACCTTAAACCCAGAGGGTCTATTTATAGTGTTTAGGAAACTTGGAAAACAAGATAGGGTTTGGGATGGGGACCTATACGAAATTCGGCCCTAAGGCCCTATCCAAAAGCCTTTCTTTAATTGTAATCCAATTCCAACTCTCTCTATTACAACTAACACCCCAATCAACAATTAACCGTTAGTTTTCAACGACTTCTCGTTACATTTTCATGATAAATATTAACTAACTAATTAATTAATACAAATACATTTGTGTCGAGACGTGTAACCCCGTAGGCTTAAATACTTTCCAGACATACGTTTATTTATACGTGATCATATCCCTACATATATACCTCCATAACTCGTCTATGGAACTCCCACACAACTTCCCTGAACCTTCAATTTCTGCAATTAAGCTCTGGTTCTTGTTTTCAAAAGTCAACGGGTCGTACTTTGACTAGTCGGATTCACCACCTTCCTTCGACTTTCTGAGGTAAACTTCTTCATGAAAGTTGTTTCTTTTACTGTTTCCTTCAATATCATACTCTCGGTTTTCGTGAAATATGCTCAGATAAAAAAGTCAACACGGTCTTCTTGATATATAATTGGGGAATTGCAATTAAAATCAATCCAACCATGTTTTAATAATTACAATCAGTCCTAAACTTTATTGTAAGTATAATATGTCGTATTTAAAACATCAAAGGTCAAATTTAGTAATAAAGATTAAGTCTTTAAGTTTTGACCCATTAATAAATGGACTTTTTGTAAAGGATCCATCAATCGGATGCTTTCAAAATAAGTTGATGTTATCAAATCAGTCTTAAACTTGTTTTAAACATATATTAAAGTGTTCGCAATTATGAAAACGACCATAATGCAATTTTGCAAACTTTTTGGTCGTTTGTGTAAATAATGAAACTTTAGTGTAAAAATTATAATTTTGCTAAGTTGTTATTTTTCTGTTTTGCACCCCATGGTTTGTAAAATACAGATTAAACCTTGTAGTTTCAAATTTTATATATTTAAACATAAGTTTTGATAATTACACATAAAACCCTAAACTTTAGAATATTTGTTTTAAAGACCGTAATAATTATTTTATTAAAACCTTTTTAATTTATTTTCTTAACGCATTAATATCCCCCAATTAATAGTGAACCTTAGTAGATTCTCTATGTTTATTTTGGTCGTTCGTTTATTAGGTGGTTGTCGAATTTAGTTGTCTTTTAGTCTCCGAGCCCTTCGGATCCCTCGAACGCTACTATTCATGTGAGTATTCATAGCCCCTTTTTATATTTTATTATGTGGGGTGCAACATGTCTTTATATTTAAATCATTAAACGTATTATTCTTTAAACATTTGTGTGATTTCATGTGCTCAATGTGTGAATTCTATGTGTGTGAAACTTGTGTGGATGGATTGTTGGTATTCGTTAGTCATTAATCATTAATCATTAATCGCGTGTGTTCCATTAACGACCCCGAGCCTATGGTAACAATAATAGCTATTGGTTGACGACCCACCCATGATGTCGGAAATGAACTAATTTTCGATGGGTGATTGCTCCCTATATCGTTAGAGGATTAGTTACACATCACTCATATTACACGTTGAAAATAGCATATGAACATATCTCTTGACATGTAATCGCATGTTTTAAATCTATATGTATGCTATAAACCTATGTTTACTCACCAACTACTTTGTAGTTGACACTTTATCTTAAACATGTTGCAAGTCAGGATTTTGGGCTTTATGTGATCACCATAGGAACGCTGGACCTAGTTTAATCATTTAATATTGTTTATGTGTTATGTTGTATTTGATTGATTCCATGTAAGACTATTATCATGTAATGAAACTGGGCATGTTTAAGTATATTGCAACGTATATAGTTGTCATGAGCATCTGGACAATCATCGCACCCTGACATTTCCGCCGTCGGTTGGGGTGTGACAGATACAAGATACAAGTTTTAAGTGGAAGATGATACTGCACATGCCGAGGGGGAGTTTGTTGATACACAGTTCCTGATCGTCGTGTGAAGTATCGAATACAAGACAAAGATGTGCTAGTTAGCTGTTGTCCGAACCCTTGGCGAACTCCAAGTTCGGACAGGTCCGAACTTGTCCGAACCTGAGGTTCGGACCATCGGATATTCACATGTATAAATAGTTTTCTTGTATAGAGATTAGGAACTTCTGGTCAAATCTTCTATATGTCTTTCTGTGTAAACTCTTTGTGGTCTAATAAGAGCTTCATTGTATTCACTCATCGTGTTCATCTCGTTTTACATTGATTTCATTACGACTAAGTAGACGATCCACCGCTCACGCATTTTCATTTGATATGACCAGGGTTAAGACATTACCAACACAAATACAAAACCCGGATATCTATTTTGGAGAAAGTGCTTCTACTATTTATGCTAAGGTGAAAACAAGTTCAAATCCAGCTCCTACTACTTTTTATGTGGAGAATTCCTCAGCTGTGCATTCAAATGTGTCTAGAGGACCATCCATGGAATCTTATACTCAAAAATGCCGCAGTTACATATCCAGTTCATTCAAGCCAATCTGCATTTGCATCAAGTCAAAGTCCATTTTCTGCAAAAAACGACAAATGATTTTATGGCATTATTTTCTGCCATGGTGTCATTATATGATGGTGTGATTGCGGGAACGTTAACAAGTGCTGAGTTGACAGATGAAGACTATGAACAGATAGATGCTGATGATCTAGAATTAATGGATATCAACTGGTCTATGGTAATGTTGGTTCGAAGAGTGAAAAAGTTTATGCAAAGAATGGGACAAAAAGATTTGAATCCTGAAGGAAATCTTGGATTTGATAAAGCTAAAGTCAGATGCTTTAAATGCCAAAATTATAGTCATTTTGCCAAAAAGTGCAATCAAGCTAAAAAGCAAGAAACTTCTCATTTATATCAGAAATATGCTTCACAAAGTGCAAAGACTTCTCTGTCGTACCTCTAATCCTTCTACTTCTACTACAAATGTTATTGCTTCAAGTTCGGGAACTAAAGCTTTAGTTTTTCAAACTTGTGAAGGATATGATTGGAGTACATATTTCCTGATGAATCTGCTTTCTTGTGCAGTTCTATAGTTGACAATGTGGTGGTTGAAGAAAATTCTGAAATTCCTGGAGATGATTTTCTAGGAGATGCACATCAAGCGTTAATGGCCGACATACAGGTTAATTCTCAACGTTGTGATATTTGTGCTTTAACTACTACTCAATTAAAAGAACTTTCTGATGAGAAAGTGATGTATTATGATAAATACATGCTAGCAGAGGAAAATACAAAAATTTTCATAAAAAGGTGGGAAGCTGTTAAAGCTGAACTAAAAAAAGGAACACACTTTGACTTCTGACACTAAAATTGAATTGAATAATAAAATTGAGGAATACATCTTTTCTGAGAAAAAGCTTGCAGAAGCTATTGCTACAATTTCAGATTTGAATATTAAAATCTTGGATCTTAAACGACAAATTGAGAATTTCAAAACTCAGCTTCCTTTGCAAGTTATTTGTGCAAAGATGAAAATTTGAAAGAAGTGTTTAAAGAGTCAGGATGTAATTCAGTTCCACCACCAATTTCCCACGGCTTGGAACCAATTGAGACTGAAAACAAGCCATCATTTGTGTTTGATTACTCTAAGTTTATTGAGAATTTGCTTGGGTCGTCTGACCGACACAAGGGCACATATAAGAAAAGGCCAGGAAAACAGGCTTTAAAACCAAATCATGTTGACTCAAAACATTCAGAATCTAGTGACCATGCGGTTGTCCAACCTGTCACTGAGATTAAATCTGAGGCTAGTGTCAAACAAACACCTTTAGAAGCTAAAATGAAGATTTTTTCAACTGAAAAGAAAATGAAAGATTTTGAATCAGAAATTTTTTCAAAAGGTCTTGATTTGTATTATGAAAAAGATACAATAAATGAGGGAAAGCAAACCAGACCTGGTGTTACTACAATTCCGGTCCCTATTCCTAAATCAGAGAAGTTTGTTGGAATTGGCTTTGGATCAAATGATTTTGAAAATTCTGAGGTCAACCAAATGAAACCTCATAAATTTCAGAAGAATGATAAGAAAAGTGTCAAATAGTTTGACACAAAATCTGAGAAAATTGATGATAAGTTGAAAGGGAGATCTGAGATTGGTGAATCTTCTACCACTCAGAAAATGTATTGTTTGAAAGGAAGTGATACGATTTTTTCTCAGATGAAGTTTTTCCTTTATGTTGTGTTGATCCAACACGCGTTGCAAAAGTTTTCAATGTTGCTTCTGGAGTGAAAGTGGTACCTGATCTTGAAATTGTTTCAAAGACCACGTCGAAGTCCACACCAAATGACCAGAAATCTAAACCCAAATCAAAATCACCTAAGTACTCACCAAAGAGTTTTTATAATTCTGATGGTCATTTTTCATCAAAATGAAATTCGTTTGAGTATGAATCGTATGGTTTTTATGATGATTACAATTTTATGATGATTTTAGTAAAGGTTCATCATATAGACATTATGGTCAATCTACCTCCAAACCCACCAAACCAAAACGTTATTCAGAAAATTGTGGTATTGATGAGTATGGTTTTTATAATGAATTTGGTTATATTGGGCCATTGTTTAAACCACTTCCAAAGTCCAATTGTAGAGTGTTTAAGGCCTGTAAACTAAAGGAAATCATTACTACCATCTATGATGACGGTACTATAGATGAATTTGGTAATCCCATTAGAATTCTCATTACTGATTGTCGGAGATGTTTTTATTGTCATAAGCGGGGACATTTACGTCCAAAGTGTCTCGTGCCTGTTGTTGTCATAAGCGGGGACCTTTACGTCCAAAGTGTCTTGTTCCTGCTGAAAAGAAGAGTTCTGCTGCGGAAACAAGCAAATCAGAAAATTCTGTCTCTGATTGAAAATCTGTTTCAAAAGAAAAGATGGGAGACGAGCCGATGGTTACCAAGAATCATTTTAAACGAGCCGATGCTTCTACATCTTGCTCTTCTATTCCGTCGTTGAAACAGAAATGGTTACCATAGATGGTATCAAAAGCCACTGAAGATTTTTCTGAGGACACCGTCCGACCCTTCTGAGGACACCGGCCGACCCAAAGCTGAAAGCTTGGGTCCGGATTTAAACTAATTAAATGCTGACCTGTGCAGGGAGCTCGGAAAAAGGCTGTCAACAACTTTTAGGTGGTTGATAGTGGAGCTTCTAGGCACATAACGGGTAACATTTCTCTGTTTTCTGATGTCAAACCAATTAATGGTGAAAATGTTACTTTTGCTGGGAATAAAGGCGGCAGAATTACCGGTGAAGGAAAGATGGGTAACGAGAGTGTCGCATTTGATAGAGTATAATTTGTGGAAGAGTAGCAACACAATCCGCTGAGTGTCTCTTAGATTTGTCATAAGCAGTTCACTACTGCTTTCACAAGTTCTGAGTGCTTGATTTTGATGTTGGACTCGGTCTGCCCAAGACACATACTAGATTGATGTGGCTAGTACGTTATGATCCAAGTCGGGTCATACCCAATAACGAGCTAGACAAACACCCATATGACATTCATTTAAGATATAATCAAATGAATAAATATCACTTATAGAAGACAATTAGAAATCGGTTTCTAATTAATCGAACTTGTGTTAAATCATATGGATGATTTAAATTAGAGAAGTATGGCAAAAATATTATTTAATTGGTTAAATAAATTGTTACATAAAACATATTTACATGTTACACCATATTTGTACATGTAACACGTTACATGGGTCAAATGAAGCATGACCAAATGAACGTGGACAAGGAAATGGACTAGATGCATGGGAGGGAGTTTAAAAAGGCTTGAAAAGCTTTCCCCCTCTCTCTATCCTCTTGGACGTTCACCCACCTCCCATTAAGAGGGTGGTTGTGCTTTTTATTTAAACAAGGCATGCAACCTTGTTTACTACACTAGTAATTCATTACTTGCTTCTCTCATACTCAAGTTCTCTCTCTCTCTCCTTCAAAGCAAGAACACCTTATTGCTAATTAGAAATCTGGAAATTGGTTCCAAGATCTTGTTGGATTCGGATTCAATAAGAGTTAGTCTTCAAGAAATACTAGCAACAAAATGGTGCTTGTTGCTTGAGCTCGTAGGTAGCACAACCTTGAGGTTTCTCCTTTGAAGCTTGCCTTTCAAGCTCATCATCTTCTTCACACCATTTTTCTTGGAATAAGGTATATCTAAAACACCCTATGGTTGTTTTACTTGATAGCATACATTTCGTATTTGGATCCTCCCTTGTTTTGGGTTTTCTTTAAAGGTTAAAAATCGGTTTTAACATATCATAACTTTGAGGAAGTTTTGTTTTTCACTGCGTTTTACTTATTAAGAGGTTAATAAGACTTTGATAAACCCTAACAAAACCCAACAATGGCATCTAGAGCCGCTTATATGAGTGCATGCTTCAAAAGAGTTAGTTGGTTAACTCTATAAAAGTTCGGTTTTTGGTCTTCCATACCATATAGCCGAAATTTTTCTATGGATTCCCTTTGTCTTTCAAGATGCTTCACTAACATGCATGTGGTTATCTTGAAAGATTTATACATTTTATCATTTTGGTGTTTATGGTTGTTTGGACAACAAACCTATGATTTTCGGTTTAGTGTTGGACTGAAAATGGGAATGGGTTAAAAAGGGAACCATAATAGATCTAGTACATTTGGATGTATATTTTGTTGCATAAGACCTAGCCATGAACTTTTGTTTGTTTGTGATGAATGTTTGTGGTTGTGTTATGTATTTAATTACTTCAAGGGTTGTAATAGTTAAATAGGTTTATTTTGGGATTCTAATTTATTTAAGTTTTCATTTGGTATGTAAATTAAATAGATTATGTGCATTTTATTTTACTAGAAAAATGTATTAGGATTCATTTTGTAAAAGGAAGATGCACAAGAGGAATATATATCCTGAGCAGGGGAGTTTTCCTCCGCTGATATATCCTGAGTAGAGGATTCTTCCTCCACTGATATATCCTAAGCAGGGGAGTTTTCCTCCGTTGATATATCCTGAGTAGAGGATTCTTCCTCCGCTGATGCTAGAACGGGGGAAATTTCCTCCACTGGAGTTTGGAGCTGTTTTAGAAGAGCCCTTTCAAGCCAAAAGCGGATGACCAAGACACAACTTGAAGCATTTGGATGCAGATTCAAGTGGGAGTTCACCGACACAGCACTTGTGTAATTGTCCCTTAGGAGATACCTTGGCACACTTGTTTCGGCTAACAAGTGTTGTCAAAATAGTTGGCTATGGCTATGCACCTACTTTGTCATGCTTGTGTGATTGTTTATTTTGATGATATGTGGATATGCATGCTAAAACAAACTAATAAACATTAACAAGCTAAAATCGGTTCTTAAAATGTCATTAACAAAAGATATAATAAAATGGGTTTTATTAAAAGTTAATGATTTACTAATAAAATGGGTTTTATTAAAAGAACCATGAAATTTGGATATCAACAACACTAGGGTACCATACATTTGAATGCATGTGAATTGTATGGTACATAGAGTTTTCTACACTAGAATCATGAAAACTAAAAACGACCCTTTTAAACAAGTTTAAACGCCATCCTTTTATACAACACTTGATTCACTTGGGAACTCTTTGTGGGATAAAGGTCACCTAACTACATTGAGAGACTAGTGTAATTAAGGTATATTTATTATACTTGTGGGATAAAGGTCACCAAACCACTCGTATGTTTAAATATACACGTGTGTATAAGTATGACAACTTGATTTGGAGACCATGTGAATAGGGTCACCGAAGCATGGGGAACCAAAGGCGTTGATGGGATTAAACATGCCAACTAAACATAAGATGTTTAATCGATCCCATACTACTAGAAGTTGCAAAGAGTTGCAATTGTCAAACGTTGACTACCTTGTTAATTTAAGGAGTGGGATAAAGGTCACCTAACCACAACTTAAAAGGGTATTAATTAAATAAAAGGTTTATATTGATATCGAAGATACTTAATAGAACTTTGTTAAATTTTGTAGATGGCCAATAATAACGAAATCATCCCCGCCACAAACATCCATAACCTATCACTAAGATCCATCTTAGACAAGAATCGTCTCAACTAAGATAACTTTGTGGATTGGTACCGCAACTTGAGAATTGTTCTCAAACAAGAAAAGAAGTCTTATGTGTTGGACGATCCTATCCCCGACGAACCCGATGTCGAAGATATTGAGGCTTATGCCGATTGGGTGAAGTACACCGAGGACTCCGTCCAAGTTTCATGCCTCATGCTAGCAAGTATGATCCTCGAGCTTCAAAAGGATTTAGAGAATCATGGGGCATACGACATGATATGCCAATTGAAGGAAATGCTCCAACAAAAGGCAAGGACCGAGCGCTTCGAAACGGTTCGAGCACTCCATGCATGTCGTATGGACGAGTCACAAACGGTTTTATCTTATTTTCTTAAGATGAAGAGCCTCATTGATCGTCTTGAAAGGCTTAATCATCCCGTTTCAAAAGAGTTGGCTACGGATTTGATCCTCAACTCTTTGTCAAGGAAGTTTGACACTTTTGTATTGAATTACAATATGAATGGTTGGGATAAGACCATCCCCGAGCTTCATGGGATGCTTAAAACGGCCGAGCAAGGGATGGGCAAAAGTGTTGTGCCCGTTCTAACGATCAATGAAGGTAGTAGTAAGAAGAGGTCTCGCTCTACCTCTAGCTTCTCAATGGCAAAGGTTGCCAAAGGGAAGGGATTTGTCATGGGGAAGGGAAAGAAAGAAGCCCCAATACCGAAGGAAAAAAAGCAAAAGGTTGCTTCAAATGATCCATGCTTTGAGTGTGGTGAGGTAGGACATTGGAAGAGGAATCGTCCAACCTATCTCAAAGGGTTGAAAGAAAAGAAGGATGAAGGTCAAAACTCGGGTAAGACCTTTATGATCTACATTGAGCTTAATGCTATTTCTTTTAACACATGGGTATTGGATACCGGATGTGGAACTCATATATGTAATATGTTGTAGGGGTTCAAAAGAAATAAGCACTTAAAGACAGGAGAAGTTAGTCTCTTTATGGGCAATGGAGCGAAAGTTCAAGTTGAAGCCCAAGGAGACTATATTTTGGAACTTCCAAGTGGTTTGGAAGTAATTTTAAATAATGTACTATATGCTTCTAGTTTGACTATGAACATAATTTCCGTTTCCCGTCATGTTTCAATGAATGAGATGTTTTATTTTAAAGCTAGACCTTTAAATGGTATTTATGAATTGGTTCATGAAAACACATCATATAATAGCTCGATGTACCAAACCACCACCAAGAAACTCAAAAGAGATTTGAGTGACACCTACATTTGGCATTGCCGCCTTGGTCACATAAATAAGAACCGCATACTAGCGTTACAAAAGAGTGGTCTTTTGAAAACATATGAATATGATTCATATGAAGTATGTGAATCTTGCCTACAAGGCAAGATGACTAAGGCACCTTTTAGTGGCACCACCGAAAGGGAAAAAATTTTTCTAGGGATCATACATTCGGATGTATGTGGACCTTTTAAGCCAACATCTAGGAATGGTGAAAGATACTTCATCACCTTTACCGACGACTATAGTCGCTATGGGTATGTGTACTTGTTAGAACACAAAGATGAAGCTTTTGAAATGTTCAAAATCTTCAAGAATGAAGTAGAAAATCAACTCAACAAAACAATAAAGATCCTTCATTCGGATAGAGGAGGTGAATACCTTAGCAATGAATTTCAAGAATATTTTAGGAGTTATGGGATTGTCTCACAACTTAGTCCACTTCGAACACCACAACATAATAGTGTATCGGAGAGGAGGAATCGAACCCTATTGGATATGGCTCGATCTATGATGAGTAGAAGTTCCTTACCTCTATCATTTTGGGGTTAAGCCCTACTCTCAGCGACCCGTATTTTGAATATGGCCTCAACCAAGAAAGTGGAAAGGACACCTTTTGAGTTATGGCATGGAAAGGGTTCCATCCTTATCTTATCTAAAGGTGTGGGGTTGTGAAGCTTATGTAAAGAATTATGCTTCAAACAAGCTAGATCCCCGGTCCACTAAGTGTATATTTGTAGGATATCCTAGAGATTCTATAGGATATTACTTCTACAATCCAACAGAGCAAAAAGTAATTATTGCTAGAAAGGCCGAGTTCTTGGAAACTAAGTTCCTTATGGAAGGAACTAGTGGAAGAACGGTGGAACTTGAGGAGGATCAAGAACCACAAGCCGATACACGTTTGGTTGAAACTAGCCCTCAACAAAAGGTTGTTGAAGATGATCAAATGATTGATCAAAACACACATAACATTCGCAGATCTGGTAGAACTAGTAGTCCACCTGAAAGATATGGATTTTTCATGGAGGGATGCTATGTGGTAGATTCGGATGAACCAAGCAACTACCATGGTACAATGACCGATCCCGAATTGGACAAATGGCTGGAAGCCATGAACGTTGAGATGCAATCCATGCATTCCAACCAAGTATGGGACTTGGTAGTGCGACCTCCTAATTCCAAGGTAATTGGAAGTAAGTGGGTTTTCAAGAAGAAAACCGACATGCATGGAAACTTAGACACATTTAAAGCTCGACTTGTAGCAAAAGGTTTCACTCAAACTCAAGGGGTTGATTATGATAAAACTTTCTCGCCGGTGGCAATGATAAAGTCGATAAGGATATTATTTGCCATAGCCGCCCATTATGATTATGAGATACGGCAATTGGATGTCAAAACGGCTTTCCTAAATGGATATCTTGAGGAAGATGTCTATATGGCTCAGCCCGAGGGTTTTGTCGATCTAAAACATCCTAATAAAGTGTGTAAGTTAAAGAAATCAATCTATGGATTGAAACACACATCAAGGAGTTGGAATCACCGTTTTGATGAAGAGATAAAGAAATTTCGCTTCATCAAGAATGAGGATGAGGCTTGTGTGTATAAGTAGGCTAGTGGGAGTATAATAACTTTTCTAGTTGAAAAAGCATATAGGGATCAATGCTATGGTAGATAATATCGAGACGGAAGTTTTGTCATATATCGTGTTGAATGATGAGTATACAAAAATCAAACTCCGGGGGAGGTTGGACAGAACCTCCCCTCTCAACCACATAGACACTGGAAAAAAACTTTCAAAGAAATACAAAGATGAAACTATATATACTTCTTAATTCTGTCCGAACTGCGTAACCTCCGAACTCCATCCGAACTCCCGCCGAACTTGGAGTTCGTCTAAGGTTCGGACGATTCCGAACCTTGAGTTCGGCTGAGGTTCGGACCCCAGTTCATGTGCAATCTCAAATCAGTCTGTTTGACAATTCAAACAGTAACGAGCACACAAGGTTCATGCATCAACAAATTCCCCCTTGGATGTTACTGTCGAATCCAGACGTTAATCTTCTAACAATCATCAGTCAGTCTGCTACATCTTGAATCTTGATTTTTAGCAAACTCCCCTTGGACTGAACTCCAGGCATGCAGGAAACAGTTCGCATCTTGTACAATCTCCACAACCAATAAAGTTCCCCCTAGTTTCAAGCACAACCATCCAACTGGAACCGGCATATATGATAATGGTTCACTTCATCAGTCGTATCCGGAATTTGTAAAGACACCTGAACATCACTGCATATTGACAACAATCTTTAATCTTCACCAAATTGTAATACATTCTGATCTTTATGAAAACAGACATGATCAACATCTTCAATCACGAAAATTCCCCCTTAGCATGAAATCCATCCCAATATATTACTCCGGTAAACGTATATCTCGTTGCAGACTGAAATCTGACCAAGTTTTCACAACTCAAGAAAGTATCGGGCAAATGACAAAGAGTTCCAAACCATAACCGAAAACTTTGACATATCGGTTTGCACAAACATCGGAATACACTACCTTTCCATGAAGATCAAAAACCCTGATCAACCCTGAGCTGATTGCTTTTGAATATTCACTTTTTCAATTATGAAACTTTGAAAGTTTTAGGGGTCCCCAATTTCCCCCTAAACAAGTGACATATTCAAATCTTCAATTTCTTATGATTCCAACCCCGCATTCTTGTAGTGGAATGATAAACTCAAGTGGCCAGCAACGGAATCTTTAATCTCATTTAATCTTCAGTTTGTGTAGAAAATAATCTCCGACAAACGTTCCTAAGTAATCATAACCATGTCTCCGAATCTCTATCCATCATCAGAAACACGCATTCTTGAATCTCTGTCCATCATCAAGAACAATGACTACCCATAAACTCATTTCTTGAAATTCGATCACTAACTCGTAACAAATATCGTGATCTGGATTTTCTTCCAACATAACACCCCACAACTACCGAATCAAGGGTAAACCCGATAGCTGATCCGCTTCTTTGAAATTCCCACCTAACGGGGGTTCGGGGGCAGCGCGGTTGAGAAGCGGGGTCCAAGGGGCGGCAGCCCCTGGCGGGATCCAAGGGGCAGAGCCCCTGGCTGGGGCCGTGTTGAAAGATATGGATCCGAGCTCATCCGAACCTTGTCCAAACTACCTCCGAACCTGATCCTCCAAACCTGACCTTCGGACGTCCGAACATGGCCGAACTCTGTCCGAACCTGGAGTTCGGAGCGGTTATTTTTCATATCTGTTCATCGGCCGAACTCTATCCGAACTTCAGTGGAAATTTTTTGAAATCGCACCAGATTCAGAATTTGATCGAATTTCGACATCCAGATACTTCTGTTAGGTAAAAACATGACTCAGGAAGACTCGGTTGATTAAAAATCAAACAGAAACACCTCCAATCACACCTAACTGAAGGTTTAACGTCTCGAAATTAAGAAAAATGATGAAATTAGACCATAGAAAGAGCCAACAGCTCTGATACCGATTGAAAAAGCGATTTGTCCTGATCTAGTGATTTGTACACTGAAATTAAGATCGAAAGTTCACCGAAACTCAAGAACACAAAACGTAAATTAAACTCAGTTTATAGCTCGAATTTGATCAATGATTACGTGAATAGACTCGATTTTAGTAACTAATCATGATCCTAAACCAAAATCTCTCTGAAAAACAAGATCAAAAACTCTCCTCCTTGTAATTTGAATTCACGTAAACGGTTATCCAGAGAGGTGTTTCGTCCGAACTAGCGTCTTATCAGAAGAAGGCACCAGTATTTCAGCCAAAATTAAAGCGTTTGATTGGTCATTTAGTGCATTCTGATTACATGGCACTAGCACAGGGTGCACCTCGTCATGAAGAAGGTAGTGATTCAGAGGAACTTTATTACAGCTGGATCGTGGAACAAAATCAAATTCCACAACAAGGAAGGGTGAAAAGACCTAAAAGACAAATTCCAGTAGTACAAACCAGTAAATCCAGTGCCTGAACCTGTTATCTCTCAACCGCCAGTTTCTGAACCGGTGGTCTCAGCACAGGAAGTTCCTGTATCTGTCAGTGTGACTGAGACACCTACGGTGAATACCCTAGAATATGAATCTGATGATGATGAGGAGTTTATGAATGTTGGGGTTGACTCCGAAGACTTGTCTGACACAAACAATCCGTTTGTGCGTGTCTTGATCAATTCTAAATATGTGAAGCTCAGAAAAGGTGGCGATGAACATTTCGCATACCGAATCAGCCTAAACAAGAGCAACGATCACTACAAGGATCGGGTGTACGAAAATGTAGTCTCATCTGAGTCCGATGAAGATTATGCTCCTGATGCCGATGAAGTTCATGGAAAAGGAAAGCAGAAAGCGTCTGGTTCTTTACAAAAGAGGAAGAAGTCGATTGCTAGTGGAAGAGGTAAGAGGCAGAAAGTGTCACCGTTTATACTAAAGCCTCGTTCCGGTGTATCTTCATCGACCAGTCCAGCAAAGTCTCTGCCATATGTGTCTACAACTGTTCAGACTTCAGTGTCTGATGTTCAGTATGACTTATTGCAAGATCTCATGAATGCCAACAGATCAACAACTTTTAGCACAACACCTTCAGCAAGTGCTGGTGCGCAGTTTGTGAATCAGCCGATGGGTTTAACTCCCATAATTCCGGTGTTCTCGACAGCAACAGCCGCTGCAGCTTCTTCACATTCGACACCAGAGGTTAATTTCAACTTTGAGCAAGTATCTGTGTCTTTCTCACAAGCCAGTATTCTTTAGAGTGCGTTAAGCGATCAACAGTCTCAGATTGATGTGTTGAAGACTAAGATTGAGGAGCAAGAGAAGATGATTACTGAGCTTCAGACAAGTAATGATGAATTAAGAGCTCAAAATCAATCTCAAAGTCAACAGATCACTGTCTTGCAGAGTCGGGATGCAGCCAAAGATCAAGAGATTATGCGGTTGAGCAGATCGAGTCAGACTCAGAGCAAATTGCTTCTCGAAATGGATGCGCAAATAAAGTTCTTGATGAAGAAATTTAAAGCTTAGGGGGAGATTGGAGATTGTTCGGGTTGTAATGAAGATCCGATGAGATATCTAAATGATGATCCCGATCAAGATGATCCTGAAGGGAATGTTGGTGGTGGATCAGGCCCGACCGGAACCACTGGTTTGGGTGCTGGGACATCTACTTCCCAAGGGAAAGATTCTCGAGAAGCAATGCTGATTACTTCAATTCCATCTACTCAAGTGGCAAAGAGTTTGGGTGAATTTGAACAGATGTTGTAGACGCTCGAAGAGGGTGAATTTGTTGGTGATCTGATGGCAGAACAGTTGCAAGCTGTGTTTGATCGGAATGATGACGAAATGAGAAAAGTTTCTGAATCAGCACCGAGGAAATATGAATCATCTGACAAAGAATTGGATGAAGATGTTGAACATATATTTGAGGAGGAAGTTGAGATAGAAGGTATTACAGAAGAAGAATATCCAGACTTATACTCAAATTTCAACAACAATCAGTCTGGTGATGAGTTTGAAGTGTTTCCTAAGGAAAAAGGTGCTGAGGCTGAAGAAATATTAAAGAAGAAAGAAGCAGAGAAGCATGAAGATCTGGTTGCTAAAAAGGTTAAGAAACAAGAAAAACATTGGGCATTTGATGAATTTATGAAGCCGTTTCATGCCAACTATGTTCCTACTGTGAAGCCAATTAAACAAAGATCGTTTGTTAAATTCAAGGGTCAAGCTTCAGGTGCTATAATCAGCTGGATGTATTCTGAAAGTTTGAAGTACTACGGGATTAAGCGTCACCACGGAGTCCAGTACTTCAAATATGCTAGTAATATTAGCAGTCTGCCAGTTTGGGATATTCGTGAACTGACCAGAAAGCCTTTTTGCAATTATGGCACTGATTGGAAGGGTTTTTACTTCAAGAAGACTATTAAGAAAGTATGCCGTGAAGGATTTCAATTTTTGGATCCTCATAAACCTAAAAGGCGTCGATCTCGAACAAGTATTCAGGAAAAGACTGGTAAGAAGCTGATAATCCTTGTCTTCAAGAAGAAACATGATGTGATGAAGAAGATACCACTAATGAAAATGGAGCTTGATTTCATCAAGGATTTGAGGTGGTGGTACTATAACGAGAAAAATGGTGAGGCTGTGATTGTACTAAAAGAACAGAACTGAGTTGTGAAGATTTATGATCCGATGTGGCTGATCAATCTGTCCAAGGCTGATATAGGTGAGCTTTATTACAATCCAATCCTGTATCATCCTGATTATAGGGAGCAGGCATTGCAGTTCTAGAGGGCGATAAGGATTTGTTTTGCGTTTAACATCTATGTCGGGCATAATCATGAGATGGTCTGGAACGAAGATGAGGCTGTTGAAGTACAAGGCTGATAAAGAACGGTCCAGCTGTTGCCAAGGGGGAGTTTGTTGATACATTATGTGGCAACAAGCTGGATCAGACAAAGCATTGAAGACTTGAAGATTACAACCTAGTTTGCTGTTGACTGAACTCTGGCCGAACCCCGGCCAAACCTTGGCTAAACCTGAGGTTCGGACAAGCCTAGGAGTTCGACCGGCAGATGTCTATATATAGGTTGTAGCTTTGTCTTTGTAACTAGTTTTTTCAGTAGAGTTTTGAGCGAGTGTTTAGCAACTGTGTGTTTTGTGTTCTGATTCTCTCTGTAATCTGTTATGATTTTAATGAGAGATTGAGCATTGTTATTTACACCATTTGTTCTCGTTTCTATTACACAATTGATGTTGAACTAAGCCGACCCTACGCTCCAACGTTTACACTAGTATTGTATGTAGACGACATACTACTATTTGGAAATGACATTCCAACCTTGGAAGTTGTAAAAGCCTACCTTGGAAGTTGTTTTTCCATCAAGGATCTTTGTAAAACCGAGATACGATCTTACCACTGCATGCTTTGATAAATCTAGTGAACACGAGAAGTAAATAAGAGAAATCTTATTGAATCACTTGAAGAGTACAAAGAAGTCTCTCTGGTTTCTCTCTCTAGAACACACACAGAAAGGTGTAGAAATGATATAACTCCTAAGCCATCATTCTAACACACGGTATTTATAGTTAGTGACAATCTGTCCTGCGTACCAACTAGTGGACCAATTGGTACAGGTGTACCAATTGGTACGGCGTACCAGTTGGTACGGCACCATTGATATTGCCACTACAACTCATAGACTCGCTCTAATCTAGATACAATACACGAGACACATTGTAGCATAGGAATATGCTCTAATAATCTCGGTGAAGCTGCTAATATTTGGGGAATAAAGATCTATAGGGATAGATCAAGGCGCTTGATAGGTTTGAATCAAAGTGCATACATTGACAAAGTCTTGAAAAGAAATAAGATGTATAAGGATAGATCAAGGCACTTGATAGGTTTGACCAGTGTCCCCCACACTATCAGACACACTCAGCTATGCTTTTTATATCCCACTTTGTGATTTCATTTGTGATTTAATCACATAATGATTGTTTTCATGATATCGTCAATTGTGTTCCATGCAAAAAGAAATAAGAACGTTAAATCGTCTACCTTAAGGTCGATCTTTCGATACGCAGATAAGACCTCAGATTTAAGAAAATACGAAAATAAAACAAGTTGAAATTGTATAACCCAAAAAAAATCAGGTCGGTACTCCCGTACATGCAGAGAAATCCGGTTAGTTATACGAAACACCAAAGAAAATAAAACAGAATGTCAAATGAACAACAATCAGGTCGGTCTTGTGGACACGCAGAGAAAGTCCGATCGTTTGACAAAATAAAGAAAATCAAACAAGTTTAAATATTTGCAAAATGAACACATGTATACACAGTGACTTTTCATTTTCTTTTCCACACATCTTTTCAATATCTTGAGATACGTTTCAAGATGTTGTCCACTTGGTCAAGCATTAGTATTTAATGAATATCACATTTGAATACTTTCTGATTTAATGCCAAGCCTACCAAGCACATCGAGCAATGATCTTATGGCTTTTTTTTCATTTAATTTATCCATGAGTCAGAAACAATTCATTATTTTTCAATGTTTTTGATTTTTTTTTGTTTTTCAATGTTTTTGTATTTTTCTCTTTTTCTCCCCCTTAAAATGAAAACTATATTTTTGGATTTTTCATTTTATCAACAATACAAAGACACAATTTTTGGGTTTTTTAATTTTCTCCCCCTAAACTACATACGGAATGCATGAAAGAAAGAAAATTGACCGATAGATCTTCTAGAAGTACCTGCACACTGGTCAAACACATCAGGTTATAAATGACCCAAAGCGAATCGCTTCTGGTCGACCAACATCCTGATTTCCTTTTGAAACCACTTTAGGTTTCCAAGTTTGTTGTTTTGGTAAATCAGTATTTGCTAAAACCGTCACAGTAGATTGTGACGAACAACCGACATATGAATCATTTTGAACTTTAGGTAAAAACCTTCTTTGATGTTTAAAATATGTCGATTGAAATTCATCAAATACTCTGCCATATTCATCAACAAATCTGTATTTGGCAGATTTACCAACATAAGGAACCTGTCTTTTCCTTGAATTAGAAGCAGCAGTGACATGACAATATTGTGCCATATGCCCTTTTTGTCGGCAATTATAACACAAACGATTGTTTACATTTTTCCTCTTTGGTCTCTGTAAAGCTTCACAACATATAGCATCTCCAAATTGATCATAAAAATTATCGAATAACTGAAAACGATGATCATGTACCCATTTTGATGTCGGGATTTTTGGAGCAGAATTTGATCATCCAGAAGAATATGTAGCAACTTGTGGCTTCTTGCTCTTCAGATCAACATTCTTGCCAAAAACTTCGGCAATTTTCTGAGAAACCACACAATGGAGTGGGAATTCTTTATCAAAAAATATTTGTTCCGAACCATTGAGTTTGTAAAACCTCTCGGGTTGAACCTTTTCAGCTTTAAAAGCATCTTTCTTTACTTGTTTCAGCTTGAGTTGCTTCAAATTTTGTTGTTTTGAACATTGAGACCCAACAACTTTAACATTCTTGGTCTTGAAACCCAACCCAACATGTTTACCAGCTAACTTCTCTTCAGAACCAGATGATTTATGTCCATTCTTCGCAAGTCGAGAAAATTCAGCTTTCACTGCTAGAACATTCTTTTGGTCATAGAAAATTGATTCATCAATAGCTGTCTTCTCAGTTGAACTCGCTGATTTCTCTTCTTCAGTCGCCGAAGAATCAGATACACCCGTTTCAGCTTTTTGTTCTTTCTGTGACTTCACAAACTTTCCCTCATCAGATCTCTTATCAACAAACTCAGAATGATCACTAGATTCTACATTTTCCTTCAAGTCATTTACACCTTCTTTGAGACTACCCGGTGGTGAAACAGTTTTGTTAAATATTTTCTCAAAGTTGTAATCTTTGGCCAAGAAATTTGTAAAAGATTTACCAACATAAGGAACCTGTCTTTTCCTTGAATTAGAAGCAGCAGTGACATGACAATATTGTGCCATATGCCCTTTTTGTCGGCAATTATAACACAAACAATTGTTTACATTTTTCCTCTTTGATCTCTGCAAAGCTTCACAACATATAGCATCTCCAAAATGATCATAAAAATTATCGAATACCTAAAAATGATGATCATGTACCCATTTTGATGTCGGGCTTTTTGGAGCAGAATTTGATCATCCAGAAGAATATGTAGCAACTTGTGGCTTCTTGCTCTTCAGATCAACATTCTTGCCAAAAACTTCGGCAATTTTCTGAGAAACCACACAATAGAGTGGGAATTCTTTATCAAAAAATATTTGTTCCGAACCATTGAGTTTGTAAAACCTCTCGGGTTGAACCTTTTCAGCTTTAAAAACATCTTTCTTTACTTGTTTCAGCTTGAGTTGCTTCAAATTTTGTTGTTTTGAACATCGAGACCCAGCAACTTTAACATTCTTGGTCTTGAAACCTAACCCAACATGTTTACCAGCTAACTTCTCTTCAGAACCAGATGATTTATGTCCATTCTTCGCAAGTCGAGAAAATTCAGCTTTCACTGCTGGAACATTCTTTTGGTCATAGAAAATTAATTCATCAATAGCTGTCTTCTCAGTTGAACTCGCTGATTTCTCTTCTTCAGTCGCCGAAGAATCAGATACACCCGTTTCAGCTTTCTGTTCTTTCTGTGACTTCACAAACTTTCCCTCATCAGATCTCTTATCAACAAACTCAGAATGGTCACTAGATTCTACATTTTCCTTCAAGTCATTTACACCTTCTTTGAGACTACCCGGTGGTGAAACAGTTTTGTTAAATATTTTCTCAAAGTTGTAATCTTTGGCCAAGAAATTTGTAAAAGATTTACCAACATAAGGAACCTATCTTTTCCTTGAATTAGAAGCAGCAGTGACATGACAATATTGTGCCATATGCCCTTTTTGTCGGCAATTATAACACAAACAATTGTTTACATTTTTCCTCTTTGATCTTTGCAAAGCTTCACAACATATAGAATCTCCAAAATGATCATAAAAATTATCGAATACCTAAACACGATGATCATGTACCCATTTTGATGTCGGGCTTTTTGGAGCAGAATTTTATCATCTAGAAGAATATGTAGCAACTTGTGGCTTCTTGCTCTTCAGATCAACATTCTTGACAAAAACTTCGGCAATTTTCTGAGCAACCACACAATGGAGTGGGAATTCTTTATCAGAAAATATTTGTTCCGAACCATTGAGTTTGTAAAACTTCTCGGGTTGAACCTTTTCAGCTTTAAAAACATCTTTCTTTACTTGTTTCAGCTTGACTTGCTTCAAATTTTGTTGTTTTGAACCTTGAGACCCAGCAACTTTAACATTCTTGGTCTTGAAACCCAACCCAACATGTTTACCAGCTATCTTCTCTTCAGAACCAGATGATTTACGTATATTCTTCGCAAGTCGAAAAATTCAACTTTCACTGCTGGAACATTCTTTTGGTCATAGAAAATTGATTCATCAATAGCTGTCTTCTCAGTTGAACACGCTGATTTCTCTTCTTCAGTCACCGAAGAATCAGACACACCCGTTTCAGCTTTCTGTTCTTTCTGTGACTTCACAACCTTTCCCTCATCAGATCTCTTATCAACAAACTCAGAATGATCACTGGATTCTACATTTTCCTTCAAGTCATTTACACCTTCTTTGACACTACCCGGTGGTGAAACAGTTTTGTTAAATATTTTCTCAAAGTTGTCATCTTTGGCCAAGAAACTTGTAAAAGATTGTGAATTAGTAACATTGTTCAAAAGACGTTTTGAATCAATGACTTCAATCTTTAATTCAGAAATCTCTTGTTGAGCTTCAGCCAATTCTTTTTCTGTAGCAATCAACTTCTTCGCCACTTTATGAGTTTCATACTTTCGCAACCTCAACTCATCAAGTCCAGCCCACAATTCATTCGTTTTCTTTTTTAAATATCCAAATTTGAATTTTGCAACTTATTTACTGTTGCCAATTCCCGCTTCTCATCTAACAACTTCTCCATATTAAGCTGATATGCTTCAATTTTAACAGCAGAGTCATCTGAAGTCTTGGTGAGCATATCAAGCTTAATCTTGGACTTTTCAAATAAATCATTGAAATCTTGTTCAACGTCCTTCGCTTCTGCCTTCCATTTTTCAACTTCCTTGGCTAATTCCACATTTGCTACACATAATTTTGTAAATTTCTGTTCAAACTGCTTTTCAAGACTTTGAAACTTTAACTCTTTCTCAACCATGTCTGCTTGAAAATCGGAAAACTTTCTTTTTTGAGAGGACAATCCTTGAATTAGATCTCCTAACTTTTTTTGTTCACCTTTCAACTCTTCTATCTTACTTTTATTTTCAGTAACCCATAACTCATTTTCTTTTATTAATCCTTGAATCTTCTTGTATTTCTAAGAACAAAACTCACAAACCGATTCATAGCCACTATTTCCAGAACCACTTATTTCAGATTCTGAATCAGTTACTTCTACGTCATCATCACTATGAACAATTTGAGCAATCATCGCAGCTGGAGCAAAAAGTGCAGACTCATCAGGAAAGTCGGCAGTCCAATCATAACCTTCATTCGATTGTAATGATTTTGACTCAGAAGTAATAGCAGTTAAAGCAATTGGCTCAGAAGTTCGTCCCCAGTTATATTGTTTATCGACTTGAGACACCAAAGCTGTTGGAGACTTTGATGAAGAAGCATTTGATTTTGAACATTCACGAGCAAATTGTCCAAAATTAGAACATTTGAAGCATTTTGCCTTTGATTTATCTATGCCAACCTTGCCATCTGGATTTAAACTTTGAAATCCAGTCTTCTTCTTGAATCTTTTAACTCTTTGAGCTAACATTGCAAGTTGCCAATTAATATCCATTTGTTCAAGGTTATCCAGATCGATCTTATCAAAATCTTCTTCAATCAAATTAGATGTTGTTAAAGCACCATTCAGCAATCCATAATATGAAGATAATAAAGCAGAAATTATTTGTTGTTTTGAACCTTGAGACCCAGCAACTTTAACATTCTTGGTCTTGAAACCCAACCCAACATGTTTACCAACTATCTTCTCTTCAGAACCAGATGATTTATGTCCATTCTTTGCAAGTCGAGAAAATTCAGGTTTCACTGCTGGAAAATTCTTTTGGTCATAGAAAATTGATTCATCAATAGCTGTCTTCTCAGTTGAACTCGCTGATTTCTCTTCTTCAGTCGCCGAAGAATCAGACACACCCGTTTCAGCTTTCTGTTCGTTCTGTGACTTCACAACCTTTCCCTCATCAGATCTCTTATCAACAAACTCAGAATGATCACTAGATTCTACATTTTCCTTCAAGTCATTTATACCTTCTTTGAGACTACCCGGTGGTGAAACAGTTTTGTTAAATATTTTCTCAAAGTTTTTATCTTTGGCCAAGAAACTTGTAAAAGATTGTGAATTAGTAACATTGTTCAAAAGACGTTTTGAATCAATGACTTCAATCTTTAATTCAGAAATCTTTTGTTGAGCTTCAGCCAATTTTTTTTCTGTAGCAATCAACTTCTTCGCCACTTTACTTTCACAACCTCAACTCATCAAGTCCAGCCCACAATTCCTTCGTTTTCTTTTTTAAATATCCAAATTTGAATTTTGCAACTTATTTACTCTTGCCAATTCCCGCTTCTCATCTATCAACTTCTCCATATCAAGCTGATATGCTTCAATTTTAACAGCAGAGTCTTCTGAAGTCTTGGTGAGCATATCAAGCTTAATCTTGGACTTTTCAAATAAATCATTGAAATCTTGTTCAACGTCCTTCGCTTCTGCCTTCCATTTTTCAACTTCCTTGGCTAATTCCACATTTGCTACAGATAATTTTGTAAATTTCTGTTCAAACTGCTTTTCAAGACTTTGAAACTTTAACTCTTTCTCAACCATGTCTGCTTGAAAATCGGAAAACTTTCTTTTTTGAGAGGATAATTCTTGAATTAGATCTCCCAACTTTTTCTGTTCACCTTTCAACTCTTCTATCTTACTTTTATTTTCAGTAACCAGTAACTCATTTTCTTTTATCAATCCTTGAATCTTCTTGTATTTCTAAGAACAAAACTCACAAATCGATTCATAGCCACTATTTCCAGAACCACTTATTTCAGATTCTGAATCAGTTACTTCTACGTCATCATCACTATGAACAATTTGAGCAATCATCGTAGCTGGAGCAAAAAGTGCAGACTCATTAGGAAAGTCGGTAGCCCACTTATAACCTTCATTCGATTGTAATGATTTTGACTCAGAAGTAATGGCTGTTAAAGCAATTGGCTCAGAAGTTCGTCCCCGATTATATTGTTTATCGACTTGAGACACCAAAGCTGTTGGAGACTTTGATGAAGTAGCATTTGATTTTCAACATTCACGAGCAAAATGTCCAAAATTAGAACATTTGAAGCATTTTGCCTTTGATTTATCTATGCCAACCTTGCCATCTGGATTTAAACTTTGAAATCCAGTCTTCTTCTTGAATCTTTTAACTCTTTGAGCTAACATTGCAAGTTGCTAATTAATATCCATTTGTTCAAGGTTATCCAGATTGATCTTATCAAAATCTTCTTCAATCAAATTAGATGTTGTCAAAGCACCATTCAGCAATCCATAATATGAAGATAATAAAGCAGAAATTAATGCCAAATGTTCATCCGGTGTTTTTGCAGAAAATGAAGTCTGACTTGAATAATTTGGAATAGTGAAGTTACACCCCCTTGACGAATTTGCAGAATTTCCTGAACCATGACCAGCAACAAATGCTGTTTGAGGTGGATTTGATGAATCAAAACTAGATGATTTAGACTTTGCATTGATGCTTGCAGAATTTTGACCATGATATAATTCCGGATTTTATAATTTAGCAGTTGATTTGTTGGATGTGATCATTTCCATTTCTCTAGCATGCAACTTCCCGGTTAAATCATGAAATGGCAATGTTGAGTATTCCTTATCATGAGTAAGTAGTAGAACATAATTCTCCCACTTTGCTGGTAAAGCTTCCATCAGTTTCTCTTTCAGTTCCTCATTGGTCTTTTCAATGTTCACCACTTTTCACTGATTAGATGTGAAAATCTGGATACAAGTGCAGGAATATTTTCTTTATCATAGTGTTGAAAATTTTCAAATTCTTTGTTCAGCACTTTTCTTCTACTCTTTTTGTATTGATCATTGCCTTCACATCTTGCAGATAGTACATCCCACAACTGTTTTGACTTTCTGAAAGTACGAAACTGATGCAACAGTTCAGTGGGCAAAGCCATTGTTAGATAACCAAAAGCTTTTTCTTCAATCTCATAGATTTTTCTTTCAGCGGCATCGAAATTGTGAATTTGTTTAAAATCTCCATCTTCATATGGATGCATGTAAAGCTTGCGAATTGGAATCCATAAATCAACATTATTTGTGCTGATGTAAGCAGAAAATCTCTGCTTCCAATTGTGATAATCCTCCAACTTCAACAATTTGAAAACTTTCTGGCTTGTTCCAATTTCATTATCGAAGTTGAGCAAGGTTTGCATTGCACTTTGCATAGCAGCGAACGCTTGAAAATCAGACATTTTTCACCGAAAATGATACTTAAAAAACTTCAAACTCAAAAATGGAGGTCTTCCAAGCGGATTTTGGGTATCAAAATGGAGGGTACTGGCCGTTAGGTGAGTAAAAGTCTAGATCTCGTCGAGACGGTCGTTTTGACTGGTATTGGGTTCCGTAACCCTTAACGGTTCTCAAGTTACGTCAGTTTTAGTGAAAGACACCTTTCTGCCAACGGACCAAAATCTTTCTGAGCGGACCAGATCTCTTCTCAGCGTACCACCCTGTTAATCATCGTATCACAAAGCTTCAACAGTCCACCCGCGGACCACAAACTCAGCGTACCAGTAAACGGACCAGATTCACCAGCATACCACTTTGGTACGGTGTAACTGTCAGCGTACCACCAAGTAACCGTCGCGTACCAATTTTGAAGATTTCCTTGCGTACCAGGGAGCATACCAATCAGCGTACAACTTTTCAGATGAAGATTGCCTTGCATACTAAATGGCTTACCAAAATGTTCATCCGGCGTACCACGACATTTTCGACAGATTTTTCAAAATTTGACAGTTTTGAGCTAGGATTTGCTACCAAAGGTGCGAAAACACACTAGGAAGGTTCAGAAATCAATTTTAGCACCAGAAACACTCAGAATTAAACGAATTCGATGAAAAATGAAGAAACACCCACTTTCTCTCACTAGAAATCCCAATTTGATCAAAAACACAGTAGTAGAGCAACCAAATGCTCTGATACCACTTGTAAAACCGAGATACGATCTTACTACTGCATGCTTTGATCAATCTAGTGAACACGAGAAGTAAATAAGAGAAATCTTATTGAATCACTTGAAGATTACAAAGAAGTCTCTCTGGTTTCTCTCTCTAGAACACACACAGAGAGGTGTATAAATAACAGAACTCCTAAGCTATCATTATAACACACGGTACTTATAGTTAGTGACAATCTGTCCTGCGTACCAACTGGTGGACCAATTGGTACGGGCGTACCAATTGGTACGGGCGTACCAATTGGTACGGCGTACCAGTTGGTACGATACCATTGATATTGCCACTACAACTCACAGACTCTAACAATCTTGGTGAAGCCCCCTATATTTTGGGAATAAAGATCTATAGGTATAGATCAAGGCGCTTGATAGGTTTGAATCAAAGTGCATACATTGACAAAGTCTTGAAAAGGTTCAAGATGGAGAACTCTAAGAAAGGTTTGGTACCTATTCAAAGAGGGACTAAATTGAGTACGACTCAATGTCCAAGCTCAAATGTTGAGGAAGACAAAATGAAAGGAATCCCATATGCGTCTGCTATAGGATCGATTATGTATGCTATGATATGCACCAGACCGGACTTGTCATGCGCGTTAAGCATGACAAGTAGATACCAATAAAATCCAGGAAATAGTCATTGGATGGTTGTCAAAAGTATATTGAAATATCTTAGAAGGTCTAAGGATATGTTCTTAATATATGGATCCGATGAGAAGGAACTCGTTGTAAAGGGTTACATGGATGCGAGTTTCCAAACAGATCGAGATGATTCTCAATCACAATCGGGGTATATCTTCATTTTGAATGGAGGGGCGGTCTCTTGGAAGAGCTCAAAGCAAGAGGTGGTTGCATTGTCCAATACAGAATCAGAGTACATCGCCGAATCTTTGGCCGTGCAAGAAGCCGCATGGTTTAAGAAATTTATTGCCGAACTAAGGGTTGTTCCTACCATTCAAGGACCCCTAGAGATCCTTTGTGATAATGAGGGAGCGATTTCTCAAATTAAAGAACCTCGTGATCATCAAAAGGTGAGGCACATCGAGCGTAGATTCAACTACATAAGGGATGAAGTTGCAAAGGGAAATATATGTATTCGTAAATTTCACACTGACGACAATGTCGCCGATCCACTCACGAAGCTCATAGAACGCCCAAAGCATGAGGGTCATGTTTGTGCCATGGGACTTCAACATTCTAGTGATTGGATATGATTTATGTTTTGTATTTGGATATCGGAACAATGTTTATTTTTTACACTTTTTTATGAATGTGGGATTTCATTTAAATTGTGTAGTGTTCCATTTTTGCATGTTTAAATCCGTGAATAAGTTACTTATTCTAAATGTCCGTAGTCGATCATATTTGTGGGAACAAGTATGAAAGTAAGACTATTATGAACTTGGATTGGTGGATATTCATAAGGTATGAATATGAAGCAATAGGTTGCTACCAAGGTTCATAGATATTTGTGGGATACAAATATTGGATGACCCGCTCTCAATACTTACCCCATGGAATCTTAATTAATTGATCATAAGTAAGCTTGAGTAAAGGAGAATATCATTTGGATCCACTGACCTGAGAAACATATTGGGTCCTGATATTCACCAAGCATTATGCTTTGACTTAGTTCTTCGCTGTTCTGAAACATGGCAGTACATAAGGCTAAGCTCAAGCATGGTAATAGGTGTTTGTGAGAGACCTATGTAGTCAAGATGGAATTTGTCCCTCTTATTCGTTGAGAGTTAAATGTCTAAGGCCTGAATCAAGTTAAATCAATGGAGAGTGATTACTCTATGTATCTAAGATTTAACATGACATTTGAGACAAAAGGATAAATGATTGTTTCACCTAAAACATTTCAAGTGGAGACTTGAAGGAGTTGATGTTATTGAATGGCACTAACTCATACATATTAGGGGTAGTAAATGGTTGTTAGGCGGTATTTGCTACTTGCATCAATCTTCTATGAATCTTGTGCAAGTGGGAGATTGTTGGACTCGGTCTGCCCAAGACACATACTAGATTGATGTGGCTAGTATGTTATGATCCAAGTCGGGTCATACCTAATAACGAGCTAGACAAACACCCATATGACATTCATTTAAGATATAATCAAATGAATAAATGTCACTTATAGAAGACAATTAGAAATCGGGTTCTAATTAATCCAACTTGTGTTAAATCATATGGCTGATTTAAATTAGAGAAGTATGGCAACAATATTTTTTAATTAGTTAAATAAATTGTTACATAAAACATATTTACATGTTACACCATATTTGTACATGTAACATGTTACATGGGTCAAATGAAGCATGACCAAATGAATATGGACAAGGAAATGGACTAGATGCATGGGAGGGAGTTTAAAAAGGTTTGAAAAGCTTCCCCCCCCCCCCCTCTCTCTCCTCTTGGACGTTCAACCACCTCCCATTAAGAGGATGGTTGTGCTTTTTATTTAAACAAGCCATGCAACCTTGTTTACTACACTAGTCATTCATTACTTGCTTCTCTCATACTCAAGTTCTCTCTCTCTCTCTCCTTCAAAGAAAGAACACCTTCTTGCTAATTAGAAATCTGGAAATTGGTTCCAAGATCTTGTTGGATTCGGATTCAATAAGAGGAGAAGGAAGAGTTAGTCTTCAAGAAATCCTAGCAACAAAAGGGTGCTTGTTGCTTGATCTCGTGGGTATCACAACCTTGAGGTTTCTCCTTTGAAGCTTGCCTTTCAACCTCATCATCTTCTTCACACCATTTTGCTTGGAAGAAGGTATATCTAAAACACCCTATGGTTGCTTTACTTGATAACATGCATTTCGTATTTGGATCCTCCCTTCTTTCGGGTTTTCTTTAAAGGTTAAAAATCGGTTTTAACATATCATAACTCTGAGAAAGTTTTGTTTTCCGCTGCATTTTACTTATTTTGAGGTTAATAAGACTTTGATAAACCATAACAAAACCCAACATTTGAAGCCTGGAATCAAAATCCTGGATGACTAGATAGTGATGCGTGCACCACGGTTTAGAGATTTGTATGTATTTAATATGAATTATGCTTCTCCTATAGTTTCTGCAACATGTTTCATTTCTAAAGCCATTGAGAAAGAGTCCATTATGTGGAATCACCAAATAGGACACATCAACTATCGAAAGATGAATAAACTGATGAATCATGATCTGGTAGAAGGTGTTACAAAGAATCGCTTTACTTTTCACGATGTGTGCGTTTCCTGCACAAAGGGAAAGTAACGGAAAAAGTCTCATCCTTCCAAAAGTCTGAATTCTATTATTACACCATTGGAGCTACTTCACATGGATTTGTTTGGTCATGTGAATGTTTATATCATTGATGGTAAGTATAATTGGTTGGTCATCACTGATGATTTTTCCCGTTTCTCATGGGTGGCGTTTATGCGCACAAAAGATGAAACTCCTGGTATAATTCAGAAATTATTGTCAAAGTTTGAATCTGCTTATAAGAAAAGAATCTGTCACATTTGGAGTGATAATGGAACCGAATTTAAAAATCCAACTATGACAGAATTCTGTGATTTCAAGGGTATTATTCAAGAGTTCAGTGCTCCACATACTCCTCGACAAAATGGAGTGGCTGAAAGGAAGAATCAGACATTGATAGAGACAGCACGAACGATGTTAGCTGATGCACATTTACTAACTCAATTTTGGAATGAGGCAGTTGCTACAACTTGCTTTGTGTTAAATCATGTGCTTATTGTCAAAAGATTGGAGAAAACCAGTTATCATTTGCTTAATGGTCATAAGCCGAATCTGCATTATCTAGAACCATTTGGGTGTATGTGTAAAGTTCTCAAGGAAGCTGGCAAGTTTGATGCAAAGGTTTTTGAAGGAATTTTTGTTGGATACAAACATCCAGTGAAAAGAGTTTATAATAATTCTTCCAAGATAATTGAGAATTGTTTGCATGTTGATTGCCAAAGACATACTTTTCCACCAGCAAAAACGGTTTCTGTTCGTGGCTTTGATTATGAAGATTTCTATGATTCTTTCTCTATCGCACGTAGTGATTCTGATGATGAGATTTCAAAAGAAGACATAGTTGCTGCTATGTATCATACGATGTTTCATAATGGATCTAATGTTCCGAAGCTTCCTGTTGCTCCTACTACATCAACTTCCTCTAGTCAAAATATTTCAAATTTGGAGGATGTTAGTTCATCAGATAATGATGAGAGTGATTTTCATGAGGCCGACTCGGGACCAATTGATGATACAATTCTGTTATCGAGTACAAGTTCATCTGTTCCTTCTATTGACTCGAAGGTTGCAGAATTGAATATCAATAATCTTGAAGACAATGTGGTGGTTCCAGATGTTCCTACTTTCAGAATTCATAACATTGATCCACAAGTGAGTATTATTGGTGATCTAAATTCTGGTGTTCGCACAGGGAATCACTTATCCAGTTCAGTCGATGCATTAATTGCTGAGATTCGTGATTTCAAGATTCAAGTTGAAATTTTTCATTCTTGCTTCTTATCTCAAGTCGAGCCTACAACTGTTGAACAAGCATTGCAAGACTCTTTTTGGGTGGAGGCAATGCAGGAAAAATTGCAACAATTTTGGAAGTTAGGAGTTTGGCATCTTGTTGATCAACCCAAGAATTCCAAAGAACCTTGCGGTACACGTTGGGTGTTTAAGTGTAAGAAAGACGATCGAGGCATCATCGTTAGAAACAAAGCTCGATTGGTGGTTCAAGTCTTCTCTCATAAAGCAGGGATCGACTTCAATGAAGTTTACGCTCCAGTAGCTCGGATTGAAGCGATTCGCATTTTCTTGGTATTTGCATCTTACAAAGGCTTTAAGGTGTATCAGGTGGATGTTAAAAGTGCTTTTCTGAACGAGAAGATTCGTGAAGAAGTTTATGTTAAGCAACCACCTGGTTTTTATGATCCTGACTTCCCTGAGCGCGTTTACAAGTTGGATAAAGCTTTGTATGATCTTTATCAGGCTCCACGGGCTTGGTATGAGACTTTATCTACACACTTACTGAAAAATGGCTTCAAACGCGGGAAGGTTGACTGCACTTTATTCTCGAAGATGACGGGGAACGATCTGCTTTTAGTACAAGTTTATGTCGATGACATTATTTTCGGCAGTACAAACGATAAGCTCTGCAAGAAATTTAAGTTTGTGATGCAAACTAAGGTTGAAATGAGTTCCATGGGAGTGATGAATACTTTTTGGGTCTTTAAGTGAATCAGTTAGAGAAAGGCATCTTTTTACATCAGAAAAAATACGTTCATGATGTCCTGGCCAGATTCAAGATTGGATATTTTCGAATTCCATATACTCCCATATAGGTTAATCATGGTCTTGCGCCAGACGAGTCTGGTGACAGTGTTGATTAAACACTGTATCGAGCCAGGATTGGGTCACTAATGTATCTTACTACATATTGAACTGATATAATGTTTGCCGTTTGTATGTGTGCTAGGTATCAGGCAGACCCCCAAGACTTCTCATTTGCTAGCAGTGAAAAATGATCTTTGCTTATTTGAAGGGTTTTCCGGATCTTGGCATTTGGTATCCTAATGATAATAAGTTTGAGTTATCAGCCTACTCAGATTCAGATTATGGCGAGAGCAAAATTAATTTCAAATCCAATACTGCCGGTTGTCAGTTTTTGGGGGAGAGACTTGTATCATGGCAGTGCAAGAAACAGACCTCTGTCGCGATGTCAACTGCGCAGGTAGAATATGTTGCTGCTTCAAGTTGATGTTCATAGGTTTTGTGGATACAACAGCAATTACGCGATTACGGTTTGAACTTTCTGACCACTCCTATTTTTATTGATAACTCAGCTGCTATCTGCATCACAAAAAACCCCGTGCAACATTTAAAGACCAAGCTCATTGACATTAGATACCATTATATCCGTGACTGCTTTGAGAAGAAGCTTATTGATTTGCAGAAAATTCATACTGATTTTCAAAGAGCGGATCTGCTTATCAAAGCTTTTGATAAAACCTGCTTTAAATTTGTTTTGCAAATTAATGGAATTACTTGCTTAACTGCCAAGTAATCTGGTTCAGTTGATCATTTTATTCTTCAAATTTTACTTATTCTGTTTTGGGTACTTTTCTTTCGTTTTTCTGCTTCTTAGGGGAGAATATATGAAAAATACAAAAAGATTGTGATTTCTTGTCTTAAAAAATGAAAAAGCGTAAAAAAATAGAAAAATCCAAAATTTGAGAAATGTGTTCCAACCCCTTTGAGAAATGATAGTACATCAGTATATGATACTGACCATGGATAAAGTAAGAAGAAAGTCTGTAGGTACTTGTTTGTGTCATTGAAAGTGCTATTCAAATATGATATATGCAAGTATGATATAAACATAATGCTGGCCTGAAATCTCTGGTGAAACACTGTTCTTGTTTTTGTATAATGTTGATCTTATCTGGAAAATACAAAAATAGAATAAGAGATTGTTCTAGTGTATGCATGCGTTCTTTTGAAAGATTTAAACTTGTTTGATTTTCTTTAGTTTTCTCAAACGATCGGACTTTCTCAGCGTGTCCACAAGACCGACCTGATTGTTTTTCGTTTGAGGGTCTGCGTTATTTTTCTTGGTGTTTCGTATAATTCATTGGGCTTTTTCTGCGTATACGGGAGTATCGACCTGATAGCTGTTGAATTATACAACTTCAAATTGTTTTCTCTTTCTTATTTTATTAAATCTGAGGCCTTATCTGCGTATCGAAAGATCGACCTTAAGGTGGGCGATTTAACATTCTGATTTCTTTTTGCATGAAATACTATGAATAGCTTGTCTCTGTATATAAATTTTGTGATAAATAAGAGAAAATTCAAAAATATAATAAGTCAGATTATCAATTACTTGAATGTGTGGGTACCATGATTTCTGTGTTTGATAAAAAAAACTACCTAATGCATATCAGAAAGCTATAAAAATTGAATTGATTTGGCTAAAATAAACATGAAAATGTTGTATTAGTGAACAACTTGGCTTGCATGCTGATTACACTGAAATTGAAATGTGTTTAGTACATATTACTGATATGATCTCATGTTGCGATCTTTCTCACAAAAATATAATTTATCGCATTTAATTATGATAATTTGGTTTATTTCTTTTTTGAAAATCTCAAAAAGATTTTTGGTGTTTTTAGCATAAATTTTGTAAAATCAAAAAGATTTTGGTGTGTTTTGATATAAAGTTTCTAAAATACAAAAATATTTTGTTTCTGCATTATTTTAGATCAACTGAATACTGGATATGGCAAATTCTTTGTGTTCTAAACCATAATCGAAGCTTGAATCAGTTTATCAACATCAAATTTGATCAAAATTGAAAAAATTTGTGTTTTGGATGAATACTGTCAAAAACAGAAAGTTTGGGGGTTTAAAATAAAAAATCAATGGTCCGCCCGAACCAATTGGTTCGCCGGGCCGAACCATTGACCCTATAAAAGGGTTGAGATGGTGCGGTTGAACATAACACCGTACCTCCGCAAAATCTCTCTGCAAAAACCCTAACTCACATCAACTGTTTTTTTGTCGATTTCTCTCTTGATAGTGAACCTTTGATCGTGATTTTTGTTGCTACAGGTTAGCATTCAAATTCAGCATAACCTCATGGTCTTGACTCGGTGTTTCATTCAATAAATTGCTTGATTTTTAGAGATTTAGGGCTCGGTTTCTCTAAAATCGTGACAATCTTTGGTTAACCACGTTTTAGAACATGTTAATGGGTTTTGTTTGTACCTTTAGAGTCGGTTTTTTATATATAATCGAACTACAGTGAATGATTTCGCATATCGTGTTTCAATCTTGAACATGATCGAAAAGACTATTCAGTTGCTGTTGGACCGCCGTACCATATGGTGCGCCCGTACCAATATGGTGCGGTTGACCAAAGTGGTCCGATCAATGGTATGCTCAATTTAAATTGGTCCGCCCGTACCATCATGGTACGTTTGACCAAAGTGGTCCGGTCAATGGTGAGTTCGATTCAATGGTCCACCCGTACCAACATAGTAAGTTTGACTAAATCGGTCCGGTCAATGGTTTGGTTACTACGATTGGTCCGTTGAAATTGGTTTTACACAAAGTTCAAATTTCAAGCGTTTCGAGTCTAAAATGAGTCAATCGTTTGTATTTCTGGATATTCAATATAAATTTAACGATAATTGTTTTTGTGGTTTTTCAGATTTGGTAATGTTACCATCAAACCTGGAACATAATATCTCTGCTTATCTTGGAGCGTCTGCAAAATGGAGAGCTCATTTTGGAAACATATTTGAGTTTATGCAGAGATCTCGTATATTTTACGCAGCAACTCATGATCGTGTGCCTTACAAAGATACTTTGAATATGTTTTGGGAGGCAGCTCAAATAGATTGTTCGGTTATTCGACCGGTAATAAGATCAAGAGTTCACAATACTGATGTTGTGATTTCGGAAGCTAATGTTCATCGGGTACTTCATTTAAATGATCAGGCTTTAGATGTGATGGAATTTCTGGAAGCAGATGTTATCGGGTTGCTGAGACGAATCAAATATGATGGAAATTTGACTACCAGGTGGTTAATAAAGTCAAATGTGTGTCCACCATACAAATACTTGCTTCATATGATTGTCAAATGTTTTGGGAACAGATTGTCAGGATATGATGAAGTTGATCAGAAGGTCTTATCTTTCTTTATAGCTTTGGTGCTAAATAGACAATTCAAATTTTCTGGCTGGATATTTTCTTATATGAAGGAGAACATTACAGTAAAACAGAGAAGAAATGTGATGTATCCACGGTTTATTAAAATGTTACTTGATGAGTCATATCCAGCACTTCCGAAGAATCAGACGTTTATTATGAAGCTGAAGCATATGAATGAATTGGCTGTCAGTAAATTGCCAGTTTATCAGGAGAGAAAAGGGGCAAATGTGCCTCCACCTGTTAAAAAGATGATTGGACACTTAGCTGATGCAAATTATGTGGCTCCTGCTAATGGTGCTCCAAGGAATGATGATAGCTCGGATGATGAGTTATTGTATGATGATAATGGTGAGCCTGTAGATATTGTTCAAAATCAAGCTGAGAATCCAGAACCACAAATTCAGAATCAAGGACCTGCTAATAAGGAACCTGTACCGCAACAACCTGTTAATCAAGATCAAGTGTTACAAGATCTGATTGTTGATGCTGAGAGGGTTGAGCATATTGCTGTTAATGCTCAAGATGATGAGTTGAGGGATGATGTTGATGCTGCTAAAGATGATGATGATCTGAGTTTGTCTGATAACGATTCAGATTCTAGAGATTATGTTACATTTATGCACAATTACAGAGTTATTACTGTGAGAAAAGGTTCGAAACTCACATAGCTCATTTAAAGTCAAAAAATCAAGATATTTCAATGTTTGAACAACATTCAGCTTAGCTGGAAAATTCTGAAACCGACACTGATCCATCATATGTTCTTAACATGGAAGAATCGGGTTCAAGAACTGATATTACCGGAAAGGGTAAAGCTCCTATGCAAGCAACCAGGTCAAAACGTCTAAAGACCATGTCTAGACCAAAGATGTTGGTGAAACGTGGTTCCTTTCTTGCTAATTCTCGAAGAGCTTTGCTTAGTAATTCACCTAGCAAGAAGCAAAGAGTCTCAAGTACAAAGTCTTCTATTCTAGTTTTAACCACAACAACCACTGCCGATATTCCAAGTGCTGTTAATCCAGCTACTCTAGTTAGAAAGAATATATTCAAAGCTCCCGAGGCTATTGCTCCTGCAACTATAACAACAACTTCCCATCCTGCTTCATCAAATGCTATTCAGTTGATCGTCAACTTGCTCTGCTTATATCTCAGATTACTACATTGCAAGAGACAGATCGTCAATAATCTTTGGAGATCCAAGAATTGAAAGACACCGTTAAAGTGTTGAAAGAACGTGATCAAGTCAAAGATAGGGAGATTAACCGTGTAATGCAAATTTCTTCTTCTCTGGGTGAGCAGTTAAGGTTTATGTTAAAATCATGACTTGCAAAGAGGGAGATTAATGCCGAAGAAACTTGTAAAGGAGATGGTATGGAATACTTGAATAAGGAAGAGGAAGAGCCAGAAGGAGGTGTAGGTGTAGGTGGTGATGGTACTGGTAGAGGTGGTATTTATGGTACTTCTACTTCACCTGGTACATCTACAACTAGTACATCTCAAGGGGAGAAAGTTGTTGGTGGTGATGAGTGTGATGTAATTCTGATTTCACAAAGTGTGATTGAACAAGGAGAGTTTATTCATGCCTTTACAAAAGAAAAACTTGCAACGATATATGCTTTGAATATGGAAGAAGTTGATGAAGTTCCTATTGCTGAACCTTATGGTAATGACAATGATTCGAGTGAAGACATTGAAGTTGAAGAGGAACAAGTAGAAGTTGAGGATATAACTGCTGAAGAATATCCTGATGATCCAAAAGTGTATGGAAATTTCAAAGATGATGATTCTTTTACGGGTTTTTAACTTATTATAATAAAGATGATGAAGAGGAAGCGGAACAAGAGTTGAAAAAGAAAGAAGTTGAGAAAAACTCTCAGACGACTGAGTTTGATAGTTTCACGGAAGAACAGGAACGTAGAAAATTATTTAATGAATAGATGAAGGAATACAAAGCAAATTATGTACCTCCAGTGAAACCTGTGAAGCAAAGACGATATGTCAACAACAAAGGTGAAGCTATTGGTAACATCATTAGTTGGATGTATGATTCTCAATTGAAGTGTTATGCAATTAAAAAGGATTTTGGAATCACTTATTTGAAGAATGCTAGAAGATTTGATACTTTACCGATCTGTGATGTGAGGGAGTTGACCAGAAAACCATTCTTAAATCATGGTAAAAATGGTCTTGCTGATTTCTTTCAAGGAATGCTTCATAGAGAATGTCAAGGAAGATTCAGATACTTGAAGTCTCAAAGACCAAAGTATGAGAAAAATCCAACAAAAGTTCATCCTATCACTGGAAAATCATTGGTTGTGTTGAAGTACAGAAAGCCAGTTCAGCTTTGAAATTTCCATTAAAGAAGCTAGAACATATTTTTATTTAGACTTTGAAGTGGTGGTACTTTGACAACAGAACCGGAGAAGCGGTGATTGTGATTAAAGAAAAAAACAAAGTCGTTCGGATTATTGATCCGATGTGGTTGATAAATCTGTCTGAATCTCTTATCAACAAGCTCTATCACAACAACATTCTGTATCATATTGATGATTCAGAACAAGCGCTGTAATTTCAGAAGGTGATACGAGTCTATTATGCTTTTGGGATTCATTCTGGAAACAACAAACGAAGATTTTGGAAGAAGACTAAGATAAAAGCTTCTACAGAGTAGCATGAGAGAAGGGGGAGTTTGTTAGGACAAGTGTTGATGTCTAATGCTAGGTCTAGGTGTTTGTTGTTTACTTTGTTGATTTTGTAATAGAATGCAACAACGTACCATGAGCCGAACCAGTTGATACGCTAGCGGCGTACCAAACTGTATGCTGACTTAGATGGTATGTTGACCAGAATTAGTATAAATAGGTCGAGTCTCTGTGCTTAGATCAGAACTGTGAGATCCGACTTTAACTGTGTGTGTGTTTCTAGTGAGAGCATTCTGGAGTACTCATTGTACACTGATTGTTTCTAATACAAGAAGTGTAATTTACCTTGTGTTTGTGGATTCGGATTACTCGTTTGGCTTCGCATCCAGTAGATCGATCCATCTCGTGTACTTACAGATTTCATGACTTGGACTTGTTTTTCAAAGATTTGATGATCAAAACACGGTTGAAAATGGATATTAAACACACCCCTATGGTCGGAAATCCAATCCCTACCTGTTTTCAAACAAAACTTTGGACAAAATCTTGCTGCAAATCGAGTTTTGATGTGAAATGAAGTGACGGCGATATTAGGGTTTACGAAGTGGAGTTTTGGGAAATGTGAGTCACAAAGTGACGATTCAGCTATTTATAGCCTTTTCACTTCGTTACATGAAGTGGCACTTCGTGTATTTACGAACTGACCTAGTTCGCATCATGTGAACCCACACTTCGCACCACAGTTCGGATGACTACAAACTCACACTTCGTGTGATACGAAGTCAGTCACTTCGTTTACAGTTTTCATTTTGCACCCCGGAACTTTGTCATGTTTGACAATTTGATTCAAAAGTTTTAAATTTCTCAATTTTTCTCTAAAATTTTGAATAAAACATTTGATGAGCTTGGTAATTTTTAAGACAACTTGGTTTCCCGGCATAGGTTTAAAAGTTTCGAATTTAATCATCAGTTGATCGAAAATAAATCAGAAATAAAATCTTTTTGATTTTTTCTAAAATAAGAAAAACACACTGAAAATCTTTTTGGAATTTTTAAATATCAACTAACAAAAATGAAATGAAATTGAATTGACTTATATTTTTGTTAGAAAGATCCTAACGCAAGATCATATAAGCTATACACATCAAATACACTTCAATTTCAAAATTAATCAGCATGCAAGCCAATTTGACCGATAATACAACTTTTCAGTTTATTTCAGCTTTAGTAGATCAATCTTTATAGCTTTCTGATATCTATTATCGACATATTTATCAAGCACAGATAACGTGAAACCCACACAATCAGGAATACTTGGCAATATGACTTTTCATTCATTTTTTTTCTTTTCATATAATTTGATTTTCCACAAAGATTTATCGTTCACGGTGTTTTATACAAAAACAAATCAGAACCCTAAAAAACAACAATCAAGTCGGCTTGTAGGCACGCAAGAAAGTCCTATTGCTTAGGAAAAAAATAGCAAATAAAGCAGAAATTGTATAACCCAATAATAATCAGGTCGGTACTTCCGTACACGCAGAAAAAGTCCGATGAGTTATACAAAACACCAATGAAAATAAAACAGAACCTCAAGTGAATACCAATCAGGTCGATCTTTCGATACGTAGAGAAACGCCGATCACTTGAGAAAAATAAAGAAAATCAAACAATTTGAATTTTTTTTCAAAATGAACGCAGACACCAGAACATCTCTTATTCTTTTTTTTTATTTTTATTTTTTATCCGTCATGATGTTTCATCACAGTTATCAGGCAAGCATTAAGTTTATATCATACTCAACTATCAGATTTGCCTTAGCACATTCAACAAGTAAGACAAGTACCTACAACCATTATCTCTACTCTATCCATGGTCGATAAAGTAAGCTGATGTACTATCATAAGTCATTTGGTTGGATCAATTTCTCTTTTTCATTTTTCTATTTTTGTTAACTTTTACATTTTTCAATTTTTTTTATCTTTTTTATTTTTCTAAATTGAAAAACGAATGTAAAAACAAAACGAAAAGCAAAATGATCAACTGATAACTTATTTTGCTTGCAACTTTTTGATGCCGTTGATTTGCAAAAGAAAATGAAAACGAGTTTTGTCAAATCCTTTTGTATAAAGATCTGCTAGTTGAAATTCAATATGCACTTTTTGTAAATCGATCTGGTTTTTCTCATAGCAATCTCAGATGAAATGATAACGAATTTCAATATGTTTAGTTTTTGAGTGCTAGACGGGGTTTTTGGTAATGCAAATCGCAGCAGAATTGTCAATAAAGATTGGAGTAGTAAGAAAATTCAAACGGTAATCTCAAAACTGTTCTTGTATCCACAAAACCTGAGAGCAACAGCTCGAAGCTGTTACATACTTGGCTTCTGCAGTTGATGTGACGACCGATGTTTGCTTCTTACACTACCATGACACTAACTGTTCTCCCAGAAACTGACATCCCGCAGTCGTAGATTTGAAATTAATCTTGTATCCACCATAGTCAGAGTCCGAGTAGGCTGACAATTCAAACTTATCAACATTAGAATACCAAATCCCAAGATCTGCATTACCCTTTAGATAAGCAAAACTTCTTTTCACTACGATTAAATGCGAAAGCTTAGGAATTGCCTGGTACCTGGAACACAAACAAACATCAAACATTACATCAGGTCTACAAGCAGTTAAGTACATTAATGACCCATTCATGGCCCGATAAAGTGTTGGATCAACACATTCACAATCCTAATCTGGTGAAAGGCCATGGTTAACCTGAATCGGAGTTCTGTACTTTTGATGTCTCCAATTTTGAACCTCGTCAAAATATCGTGCACGTATTTTGTATGATGAATCAAAATTCCTTTAGGCAACTAGTGCACTTGAAGACCCAGAAAGTAAGCCATTTCTCCCATTGAACTCACTGCAAAACGTGTTTGTGTTGGTACATGCAGATGACAAGATACTAGATCAGATAGAAGATTGTAGAAGAAAAGTTCAAGTCTAAACCTAACTAGCCAGACTGCACCCAAACCCTAGACGAACTGGCACCCAAACTGCCAGTTAGGACAAAGTCCAGTTAGGGTTATCGGTTTCTTATATATAGTAGTTTGTGTTTAGATTTTAGTAATGAGTGTCCTTAAGTGTGTGTATTCTGATGTGTTTTCCATAACTGTACTCTGAGTCTTTTGTAACCTGCGCTTGGTTATCGAATGAAAGATTGAGTTTTATTTACCTTGTTATTTTTTGTTTCATTGATAAAATGGCTTAGAGTTGTGCACGATCCGCCACCCACTCACTTTTAAGTGATATCAGAGCATTTGGTTGCTGCTCAGCTTGATCCTAGTCATTTTTGTTGAAAAACAAAGCATTTTTTGGAGTTTTCTTCTACTTTTTCATCTCAAAAACTTGCACTTTCAAAAATCCGATCGGTTCTCAGTGTTTTTCACATCAAAATGTTCATTTTCGAGTCTTCCTGGTTTAGTTGATCGTTTCGGTGTGCATAACGCCCATTTTTCTGAGTTCGTGAGGCTGTGAAATAACCGTCGACCGAAGTGGTAGTTCGGCTGAATAACCGCTCCAAACCAACAGTTCTTTTGAGTTTGTTTCCTGTTCGGTTGAAATATCTAGTTCGGAATGCGTTCGGATGGAGTTCGTCTGAAGTTCGGATAGAGTTCAGATAGGTTTGGATACTGTTCATTTGTTTGAGTTTGGATAAGTTCGGTTAAAACTTTCAGTTCGGACACAGTTCGGTTGAGGTTTGGAATTTTTCGGTTCGTTATCAGTTCGTTTGAAGTTCGGTTGACTTGTGAGTTCGTCCCTAGTTCGGCAGAGTTCGGACAAGCTTATTTCAGTTCGTTTTGAGTTCGGATAAACAAGATTTAAAAGTTTTCGAAATGTCGGAATTACAAGCTTTTGCAGCGATTCAATCGCAGATGCAAACACTGTTGAACTACGACAATGAAATAGGAACGAGCCAAAAGGTTCTTAAGTTGTTCAAGCTCGAAGATTATCACAACTGGAAAAAGAGGTTTGAAGCATATGTCGGTACTACGGATTGTTATCTTTGGATTGCAATGGATGCTCCATATGTCTATCCGGTTGACAACAATAATGTACCTATCATGCAAAGGATTCCGAATCTTACTCAAAAAGCGGATTACACACGTGAACAAAAAGCTTATGGAGTTCTTACTCAAGCTTTACTGAAGGAACTGTTACATCAATTTTAAATGTGTAAACATTCTCATGATTTGTCGACAGCCTTAAAGGAATGATGTGAAGGAAATGATTAATATAAAAAGAGCAAGAAGAAGGTTCTGCGAAAGGAATTTCATAATTTCAAACACTTTGACGGTGAGGGTGTTCCAGAGTTGATTTCTAGATTGTAAGGGAATAATTTGTGGCTTTTGTATTAAATCACCTATTGGCGGACTATTTTGTGGGCTAATGCTCTTGAATAGGTGAAAATTAGTTGGGTTTTCATAGTAATAGATCATTGGGCCCTTTTAGACATGTGTGGGGCCAAGTAGAAAGAGTTTAAGGGGAGTTTATTAGGCTTATATGATCTAATACGGGAATTATTGGTAACTTAGGGTTTTGTGGATGGCTTGTTGATCAAGCATGTTCATTCTTATAAATAGGACCCCTAGTGCATCTTGTAAAGGGTTGGCCATTCCAAAGAGAGACCAGAGAGGATAGAGAATTCGAAATTCTCTAAAGGTGTACCAGAAGATCGATTGTAATCGTGTGCATCTATTGATTCCAGGTTTTATCAATTTTATTATTTTGTTTATCGTTTTCTTTATCTCTCATCTTGAATCACTCGATTGTTTGGATTCCGCACTCTCAATCGAGGTTAGATATCGTGTTAGGACCGTTTTCGGGACTTACAATTGGTATCAGAGCCAAGAAACGCAAGTTTCAAGGCTCTCGCGATATCAGGTTCAAGTTTTAGTGAACTAACGATTTGAGTTTTGTTGGTATTTTTCAGCTGTTAGCCAGTTTTGGAAGTGTTTTTACAGGTTTCATTCAAGACAGAAGTCAGTTGCTTATGTTACGATCGAAATTTTTGGCTTTTCGACCCTTTTGGATACTTTTCGATCGAAGAGTACTTCCCGGTTCCCCATTTTTTAATCGGAAAGTCCCTTTGTGACTTTTCGATCAGCTCCGTTTTGATCGGAAAGTCCCTTCGTGACTTTTCGATCCAGCTCCGCCATTCGATCGGAAAGTCCCTTCGTGACTTTTCGACCAGCTTCGCCTTTCGATCGGAAAGTCCCTTCTGTGACGTTTCGATCAGCTTCGATCGAGCCGAATTTCTACCCGATCGAGAAGCACACTTTTCGATTGACCTTTTCGATCGAAAACCATCTTTCCGATAGAGAACCTGCTTTCCAATCCTGTTGAGGCTTTTTGTGGCGACCCTAAAACTTTTGCTTTCTTTCCCAAGCGACGACAGCCGAGGCTGCAAACGCTACCACGCAAGAATAATTTTCGGGACGAAAATTCCATTTACAAGGGGATGATGTGACATCCGAGAATTTCAAGGTTAACTTCCGTTAGACAATCTCCGTTAGTTACGTTATAAGTGTTAACTTAGTAACTAATGCTTAACTAGGCCGAATACGTCCACGACCTTTGGTTGATCACCGAACCCGCCCATATGTGTTATGTGTTCATTTATTTATAGCTATTATGTGCAATGTGATTTAAATACATGATATAGTATTATGAATAGCATGACAATTCATGAACCGTGCTTATCTTGCTTAAAAATGTAAACTGGTCACTTTTGGTTTCCAGCGAAAGTACGGGCGAAACTATAGTGTCGCCCGGTAGCCAAACCACAGACTTACAGAGCCAGTTTCGCTTGGCCAGCGAAACTGACCAGCGAAACTAGCTCCTGTTATATAATGACATAAAACCCTAGAAGCCCCATTTCTTACACCTTTTCTCCAAAAACACACACACTCTCCTGAAACTTCTGGACCAGCTGATTCCAGCCAAGAACCACCAAGAATCAGCCATCATCTCTGAGTTGTGAAGATCATCCTTCGATCCTAGAATCAACCGTGAGTCCCATGAACCATTTCTATGTGTTTTCTATGTGTTTTCTTCATAAAGCATGCCTAGATCTCCATAGAATCGTTAGATCTCCTGATATGATGCTTAGGAAGGCTAGATCTATCATAAAGTCAGTAACTTTACGTTTGAAATCAAACCATAATGAAGATTCATGCTAGTTAGGTCATTTTAGGCTTAAAATGTGTTTTTGGTGATTTGATGATGATTATCCATGTTTAAGGTGTTAAAACTGCTTCTATGATGTTGGTAAATGATTATGTATGCTAAATATTGAATCACATGAAGTATGGAAGCTGTTAGGTTGATTTTTAGGCTGATTTGTGGGTTTTTCGCGACCAGCGACACTGCATGTTCTCTGGGCGAAATTATGTAGCGAAATTATGTATATCTTCATCCAGCGACACTATGTAGCGAAACTGTAGTGTCGCCGTGTAAACCAAGTAGACCTGCTCGGACGAAACTACCGAGCGAAATTCCCTGAACGAGAGTTCAAACCAGTTTCGGGCGAAACTAGGCTAGCGAAACTGTGCCAACAGTTTCGAGCGAAACTAGCCTAGCGAAACTGTGTCATCGGGTATTGCCTAGCGAAAGTGCTGCCCGTGCACACAGCGAAACTGCCTAGCGAATTTATACTAGCGAAACTGTGACCAGACCTAAACCCAAACTTGTGCAACTTATTTGAATGTTATGCTATGACTTACATGATTATGCTATGATGAAACATGCTATGATTTCTGTAATATGTGAACCCTTGTTTATGATCAACCATCGGTGTCGTGTGTCGTTATGTCGTGTCGTAGTTCCAACGTGCTATGTTATGGGCCATAGTGACGATAAGTTAATGATTAGACACAAAACTAATACTTAAGACCTAAACGTGTTCATAGGTCTTCGTTAAGCAATATTTGGATTAATTAGCAAGTGTAGCTGAGCAACCTAAGGTGAGTTTCACTAACCCTTTAATTGTGAGCCCGATTGGGACACAACGAATGAACTTAACGAAAAACAACGCTGACATTTTGAGGTATCACCAAATGAGATACCTGTTATGGATGTTGGAGTGTTTTATGGGGAGCACTTGCAACTGTCCATCCTTGGGGTTTCAATTGAAATCCGGAAACGACCATTTTGACACTTAAACTCTTTTTAGGATTTCAAATGAAATCCAGAATAAACATTTTTAATATGACTAGTGTAGGTTAAAGTCTAAACCAAATGATATCACATGATTTCTAAGGATGCCTTAAAAACTTAAAAGTCCTCAATTTAGTACTGTTGATCTGAGAAGCGAGGGGATGTTGGGTAGATCTACTGAGGGTTTGACAAACCCTGCTCCGCGGTACACAAATGTGTAACCAACCGGTTGGAGGCCGAACGGAGTTCAATATCAGCCTGTTTTAGTTGTGGGCCTCCCAAAAGGGACACAACTGGAGGCACCAACCATCGGCAAATGCCGAACTCTGTTACGTCAGCTTTCAGCCCTGGTACGACTTCCTTAGTGCATGGAAACCGGATTAGCTACCCGCGATATCGGTTGACCGCTTTAACTTTTACTTAACTAGTGCATATTCGGTAATTCAACACTTGGCAATGTTTTGCAAATCTATTACTTATTTACATGTTGATGAATACGATTATGAGACCGGGCCAATGCGTGTCATGCCCACCGTGAACTCACCAACCGTTAGGTTGACACTTGTGTGGTTTTCACTTTTGCAGATCGTTGAAGAGTATCCACTGGAGGTTGGCATGGCGCTAGAAGTTACTTAACTTTTATTTTAAACTTAAATTCGGGAATTAAACGACAATTTATGTTCTGTAATTAAAGCACGTGGTTAGTGCTAAGAGACTTATGTTTTTATTCCGCTGCGTATTTTAAACTGTTGTATATTATGAACATTGGACTTAACTCTGATTCGTTTAGTATTTGTAACTAATGGTTGTGGTCCTGGTTTGTTCGCACCCCTTAACGGTATAAACTCCGTTAGTGGTTATTTGGGGGTGTGACAGATTGGTATCAGAGCCATAAGTTGCAGAGAACTGGAATCATTTTGAAAAACGATTTGGAAACTGCAACTTGAAACCTTAGTTACAAACGAACAAACAAATTCCCAAAACAAAAATTTTTACGTGCCAACCTGGGATACTCGCTCTGCTGTGTAAGTAAATACTTCATATGTATATATATCTATATAAATATGTATATAGACCGTGTCTACGTAGTCTAACGGAAAAACCTTAGGAAAATTTTCACACACGAACACGAAATGCGAACGCGAATACGCACACTATTCCGGGGGAAAGCGACAACGAAACGATGCTACACGCTACGTCCTGATTTCTACTACGATGACTACGCCGACGGTGACTTTTATGGGAAAGCCGACTTTCGACGATAGCTACTTACGACTTACGACGTTCTCCGACGACGCCTCAATTTTGCACGAAAATTTTTCTGGACTAATAGTGGGATAACGGGAAATTGTTAATATACATATTATGGGATATGTATAGAATATAACTATGATTGAACACTGGCTACTTTAACTGTCCAGAAAATGTCTGGAGGAGATGGAAGGAACAACATTACCCTGACACCTGCAGAACTACAAGCAATGATAAACGCACACGTACAAGCCGCAGTGGCAGCCGTCCATGCTACAATCGCCGCACAGCAAGCCATCCATTTGGCTCATCAGCTTACTGAACAGGGGAATGAGGGAGGTACACTTCCTGCAAGAGCCTCTGAGAAGATTGCCTTAAGTAACAAGAGAAAGGCTGATGAAGAAACTCCTGGAAACTCAATGAACAATCGGAGTGTTGGAAACAAAAGGTCTGGGAACAGCGGTGGTAACAACCGCCAAGGTGGGAATGGAAACTACAAGGGCAACCTGCCCAGGTGCAACAAGTGTGGGAAGCATCACACCGGTATCTGCAGAAAAAGTTTGAATTGCGAGAGATGTGGCAAGAAAAGCCATGAAGCAAAAGACTGTTGGACGATTTTACCTAAGCCACAAAACCTCCCAAGGCGAAACAACAGCAACAAACGTAACAACAACAATGAAGCTCCCAGAGGAAATGGTAATGGGAACTGCTATGAATGTGGTGCTCCAGGCCACATGAAGAGGGACTGCCCGCAGTTGAGAGAACAGGGAGACAATAACAGGAACGGTAATCAGGGAAATGGCAACGGAAATGGAAACGACAGAGGAAGAGCTTTCGTCATGGGTCAAGGAGAAGCTCGCAACGACGCCAACGTGATTAATGGTAAATTTATATTGAATGGTTTCTTTGCTACTGTGTTATTTGATTCTGGTGCTGAAAGAAGTTTTATTTCCACTAAGTTTGCTAGAGCTAATTAATGCTAAACCGATTGCCTTAGATGCTAAGTATGTGGTAGAACTAGCGAATGGTAAACTTCATGATACGACTCAGATAGTTAAGGACTGTAAGTTAGAACTAGCTGGCCATACGTTAGGAATCGACCTTATGCCTTTCCCGATTGGTAGCTTTGATGTCATAGTAAGAATGGATTGGTTATCTGAAAACCGAGCGGAAATTCTATGTCAAGAAAAAGTGGTTCGTATTCCACTCGAAGGAGGTGAAGTGTTAACAGTTCAAGGTGAAAAATGTGGAGCAGTCACCGGTATTATCTCTTTCCTCAAAGCTCAAAAATGCCTTCGTAAAGGACACTTCGCGATTCTTGCAAACGTCACCGACACGACACTTCCCGAGCGTAGAATCAACGACTACCCGATAGTTCGCGACTTCCAAGATGTATTTCCCGATGATCTGCCTGGTTTGCCTCCATTTCGACAAGTCGAGTTTGGAATCGATTTAGCTCCTGGAGCCGCTCCGATCGCACGCGCACCTTACCGTTTGGCGGTAAGCGAACTCAACGAACTCTCCGCACAACTTCAAGAGCTACTCGACAAAGGATTTATACGCCCAAGTTCGTCTCCATGGGGAGCACCGGTATTGTTTGTTAAGAAGAAAGATGGAACGTTCCGAATGTGTATCGACTACCGAGAGCTTAACAAAGTTACAATCAAGAATCGGTATCCACTTCCTCGAATCGACGATCTCTTCGACCAGCTACAGGGTTCAAGTTACTTCTCAAAGATTGATCTACGGTCAGGATACCACCAACTTCGTGTTCGCAATGAAGATATTTCTAAGACTGCTTTTAGGACTCGATATGGTCATTACGAGTTCCTGGTTATGCCGTTTGGGCTAACCAATGCACCTGCGGTATTTATGGATCTGATGAATCGAGTGTGCAAGCCGTACCTCGATAAGTTTGTGATAGTTTTCATCGATGATATTTTGATCTACTCCAAGACAAAGGAAGAACACGAGAATCACCTACGACTTATCTTAGAATTACTCCGCAAGGAACAGCTTTATGCCAAGTTTTCAAAGTGCGATTTTTGGATTCGCGAAGTCCAGTTTCTTGGACACATTGTTGATCAGAATGGAATTCATGTCGACCCAGCTAAAGTGGAAGCTATCAAGAATTGGTCTACTCCGAGAGCGCCGACCGAAATCCGACAATTTTTGGGACTTGCCGGATATTACCGAAGATTCATTAAGGGTTTCTCGCAATTGGCTCAACCCTTAACAGCCTTAACGCACAAAGGAGTGCAATATAGATGGGGTGAAAAAGAAGAACACGCGTTTCAAACTCTTAAGGACATGTTATGTTCAGCTCCGATTCTCGCGTTACCCGATGGGGTTGACGACTTTGTAGTTTACTGTGATGCATCCATTCAAGGACTCGGTTGCGTGTTGATGCAACGGGACAAAGTGATTGCCTATGGGTCCAGGCAACTGAAGGACACTGAGAAGAATTATACAACACATGATTTGGAATTGGGAGCCGTTGTATTTGCACTTAAGATTTGGAGACATTACCTTTACGGAACAAAGTGCACGATATTCACCGACCACAAGAGCTTACAGCACATCTTTGAACAAAAGGACCTCAACATGCGACAACGACGGTGGGTCGAGTTACTGAATGATTATGACTTAGCAATTAAGTATCACCCGGGAAAAGCCAATGTTGTGGCTGATGCCTTAAGCCGAAAAGAGTACGAAAAGCCTCGACGGGTACGAGCGCTGCAACTTACCATTCACACGGGATTGCCGGATCGGATCCGCGATGCCCAACGAGAAGCTTTGAAAGAAGAAAACTTCGCAGCTGAAGCACTGCGTGGTGTAGGTGGTAACTCCGAAGTTAAGTCCGACGGGCTTAGATACTACAACGACAGGATTTGGATTCCCCTACTCGGAAATCTCCGTGAGCTTGTGATGGACGAGGCTCACAAGTCAAGGTATTCGGTGCATCCTGGATCGGACAAAATGTACCAAGATTTGAAGAACTTGTATTGGTGGCCGAATATGAAAGCCGACATTGCGCGATATGTGGCTAAGTGTTTAACATGCTCAAGAGTTAAGATCGAGTACCAAAAGCCTTCTGGATTATTACAGCAGCCAAAGATCCCAGAATGGAAATGGGAGGATATCTCCATGGATTTCGTAACAGGATTACCTCATCGATCGAATCGACCGGATGCGATTTGGGTTATCATTGATCGATTAACCAAGTCTGCACACTTTATCCCAATGAAAGAAAGTGACAATATGGACAAGTTAACAAAGCTGTATATTGACCGAATTGTGGCACGTCATGGAGTGCCTAAGACCATTATCTCCGATCGAGATCCTCGATTTACTTCCCGACTATGGCAATCTATGCAAGAAGCACTGGGAACCAGACTGGATATGAGTACAGCTTATCACCCGCAGACCGATGGTCAGACGGAACGAACTATTCAGACTTTAGAAGACATGCTCCGAGCCTGCGTTCTCGACTTCGGTAAAGACTGGGAGGCTCATCTTCCGTTGGTGGAGTTCTCCTACAACAACAGTTATCATTCGAGCATTGGTGCAGCACCCTTTGAAGCTCTTTATGGCAGAAAATGTAGATCGCCCGTGTGTTGGGCCGAAACAGGTGAGAAAGGACTCACCGGACCGGAAATCATTCATGATACAACGGAACGAATTATTCAAATCAGAAAGCGGATAGCCGCAGCACGTGATAGGCAAAAGAGCTATGCCGACAAACGCCGCAAACCTTTGAAGTTCGAGGTAGGCGACAAGGTACTATTGAAGGTATCTCCCTGGAAAGGTGTGATACGCTTCGGAAAGCGTGGAAAGTTGAATCCTCGCTATATTGGTCCATTTGAAATCATTGGGGAAGTAGGCCCGGTGGCCTACCGTTTACGACTCCCTGCCGAACTCGATGGAGTTCACAACGTGTTTCACGTCTCGAATCTGAAGAAATGTCTGGCTGAAGACATCTGAAATAATTCCTTTGGAGGAATTGGAAATTGACGAACATTTGAGATTTATCGAACAACCGGTAGAAATCATGGGACGCGAGGAGAAAGCCCTCAAACGTAGCAAGATTCCGATCGTCAAGGTTCGATGGAACTCAAAGCGTGGACCTGAATATACTTGGGAACGAGAGGATCAAATGAAGAAAAAGTATCCTCACTTGTTCGAGCAAACGTCCACGAATACTCAAGGTATGATTTAATTTTGGGGACCAAAATTCCTTTAACAGGAGGAGGATGTGGCGACCCTAAAACTTTTGCTTTCTTTCCCCAGCGACGACAGCCGAGGCTGCAAACGCTACCACGCAAGAATAATTTTCGGGACGAAAATTCCATTTACAAGGGGATGATGTGACATCCGAGAATTTCAAGGTTAACTTCCGTTAGACAATCTCCGTTAGTTACGTTATAAGTGTTAACTTAGTAACTAATGCTTAACTAGGCCGAATACGTCCACGACCTTTGGTTGATCACCGAACCCGCCCATATGTGTTATGTGTTCATTTATTTATAGTTATTATGTGCAATGTGATTTAAATACATGATTTAGTATTATGAATAGCATGACAATTCATGAACCGTGCTCATCTTGCTTAAAAATGTAAACTGGTCACTTTTGGTTTCCAGCGAAACTACGGGCGAAACTATAGTGTCGCCCGGTAGCCAAACCACAGACTTACAGAGCCAGTTTCGCTTGGCCAGCGAAACTGACCAGCGAAACTAGCTCCTGTTATATAATGACATAAAACCCTAGAAGCCCCATTTCTTGCACCTTTTCTCCAAAAACACACACACTCTCCTGAAACTTCTGGACCAGCTGATTCCAGCCAAGAACCACCAAGAATCAGCCATCATCTCTGAGTTGTGAAGATCATCCATCGATCCTAGAATCAACCGTGAGTCCCATGAACCATTTCTATGTGTTTCCTATGTGTTTTCTTCATAAAGCATGCCTAGATCTCCATAGAATCGTTAGATCTCCTGATATGATGCTTAGGAAGGCTAGATCTATCATAAAGTCAGTAACTTTACGTTTGAAATCAAACCATAATGAAGATTCATGCTAGTTAGGTCATTTTAGGCTTAAAATGTGTTTTTGGTGATTTGATGATGATTATCCATGTTTAAGGTGTTAAAACTGCTTCTATGATGTTGGTAAATGATTATGTATGCTAAATATTGAATCACATGAAGTATGGAAGCTGTTAGGTTGATTTTTAGGCTGATTTGTGAGTTTTTCGCGACCAGCGACACTGCATGTTCTCTGGGCGAAATTATGTAGCGAAATTATGTATATCTTCATCCAGCGACACTATGTAGCGAAACTGTAGTGTCGCCGTGTAAACCAAGTAGACCTGCTCGGACGAAACTACCGAGCGAAATTCCCTGAACGAAAGTTCAAACCAGTTTCGGGCGAAACTAGGCTAGCGAAACTGTGCCAACAGTTTCGAGCGAAACTAGCCTAGCGAAACTGTGTCATCGGGTATTGCCTAGCGAAAGTGCTGCCCGTGCACACAGCGAAACTGCCTAGCGAATTTATACTAGCGAAACTGTGACTAGACCTAAACCCAAACTTGTGCAACTTATTTGAATGTTATGCTATGACTTACATGATTATGCTATGATGAAACATGCTATGATTTCTGTAATATGTGAACCCTTGTTTATGATCAACCATCGGTGTCGTGTGTCGTTATGTCGTGTCGTAGTTCCAACGTGCTATGTTATGGGCCATAGTGACGATAAGTTAATGATTAGACACAAAACTAATACATAAGACCTAAACGTGTTCATAGGTCTTCGTTAAGCAATATTTGGATTAATTAGCAAGTGTAGCTGAGCAACCTAAGGTGAGTTTCACTAACCCTTTAATTGTGAGCCCGATTGGGACACAACGAATGAGCTTAACGAAAAACAACGCTGACATTTTGAGGTATCACCAAATGAGATACCTGTCATGGATGTTGGAGTGTTTTATGGGGAGCACTTGCAACTGTCCATCCTTGGGGTTTCAATTGAAATCCGGAAACGACCATTTTGACACTTAAACTCTTTTTAGGATTTCAAATGAAATCCAGAATAAACATTTTTAATATGACTAGTGTAGGTTAAAGTCTAAACCAAATGATATCACATGATTTCTAAGGATGCCTTAAAAACTTAAAAGTCCTCAATTTAGTACTGTTGATCTGAGAAGCGAGGGGATGTTGGGTAGATCTACTGAGGGTTTGACAAACCCTGCTTCGCGGTACACAAATGTGTAACCAACCGGTTGGAGGCCGAACGGAGTTCAATATCAGCCTGTTTTAGTTGTGGGCCTCCCAAAAGGGACACAACTGGAGGCACCAACCATCGGCAAATGCCGAACTCTGATACGTCAGCTTTCAGCCCTGGTACGACTTCCTTAGTGCATGGAAACCGGATTAGCTACCCGCGATATCGGTTGACCGCTTTAACTTTTACTTAACTAGTGCATATTCGGTAATTCAACACTTGGTAATGTTTTGCAAATCTATTACTTATTTACATGTTGATGAATACGATTATGAGACCGGGCCAATGCGTGTCATGCCCACCGTGAACTCACCAACCGTTAGGTTGACACTTGTGTGGTTTTCACTTTTGCAGATCGTTGAGGAGTATCCACTGGAGGTTGGCATGGCGCTTGAAGTTACTTAACTTTATTTTAAACTTAAATTGGGAATTAAACAACTATTTATGTTCTGTAATTAAAGCACGTGGTTAGTGCTAAGACACTTATGTTTTATTCCGCTGCGTACTTTTAAACTGTTTTTATTTATGAACATTTGGACTTTACTCTGATTCTTTTAGTATTTGTAACTAATGGTTGTGGTCCTGGTTTGCTCGCACCCCTTAACGGTATAAATTCCGTTAGTGGTTAATTGGGGGTGTGACACTTTTCGATCCACCATTTTCAATCCGATCAAGTCTTTCAGTTCGAATTTGTTCTAGAAGTTCATCCAAAGAAGAAAATGACAAGTACTCAAGTTGCTTCTCCTCTTGTGAGTGATCAAACTCAGATATGTTCAAACTCGGCATGCTCCGAATCAATCGAACAATATAAGCAACTGTTTCGAACTGAACAAAGAGACCATATCAATGCAGAGTACAAACTAGAGATTTATCTAAAACAAGCCGTACCCTACAAAAGGAAGATAGAGTCTATTGATGAAGAACTCAGTCAGCAGAAGTATCTTTTCCGGACATTCCGCAAAAAAATAGCTAAAGAAGAGGAGGAAAAGCGGAAGATCAATCATGCTGATGGAGCTTGGATCTGTAACTACGATGAATGCTCAAACCCCACCTGTTGTGCTTTGATTAAAGAATGGGAACATAAATTCCCTTATGAAACAGTAAATCATGCATCCACTGCTAGAGAAGTCAGGGAATATAAGGATAAGGCTAGAATATTTAGAGAGAAACTAGAAGCTATTAGGGTAGATGTTATGAATCTTCAAACTCAGCTGAGTGATAAAAGCACCTATTTAAGAGTAGCTGAACGCAAGGTGGAGGAATTGACTCAAGAACTCACTGAATTAAAGGCAAAGTTTAATGCTACTGAAACTTCTTTGGAGAATCATCAGAACATTTAATAGAAAATGATGGAATCTCATCATGTTCTATTTAAATCAGTTGATCGATTGAAGCATGTCAAAGACAAATCTGGTCTTGGACAAGGAAATGTTCCTCCCCCGCTACAACACGAGTACATCAATTTGCCCAAAACTACCGAGGAATTGTTGGAAGAGTCCCTAAATGAGGCGAACATGGTCTATGGGCCTCAGCCCGTGTCCGTAGTTGAAAAGTCTGTCAAGGAAGATACTCACACAAACTGTGTGAATAACACGACTGGGAGTGAAAGTTTAAGCTCACTGATAACAAATAAAGAAGAGAAGGCTGCTGAGAAGAAGCTGAAACAATATCCAAAAATCGATACTGTGTACTTCAAGGTTGTGGATGAAGTGCAGTGGGAGAAGGTGATCATGACAACAAGACCGGAGGGGAAGATATTTATGACATCTGGGTCTATGTTTGACCAAGAACCAGATGCTGGCTATGAACTACCATCCTTCTCCTCCAAATTCAAAGGATTAGGGTCATTTACTAATGCTTCTACAGGTGGAGTCTATGTTGGGAGGCCAAAGATCACCATACATTCTCCAAGTGTGAAACCAACAGCTGTAGTGAAGAATGAAAAGCATAGGAGAGTGGCAGTGTCTCCCGTTTCTTCAGTAGGCTCATGCAGTTGTAGTTGTAGAAATGCTTCCTCGACATCAAAGAATAAATGGAGCACAAGAACTGAAAAGATTGACTCCACTCAAGCTTCGAGGAACCAGTCCACAGTCAACCCTGAATCTGCAAATGGGTCAAAGATACAGACACAAGCAAATGGTGCTCCACCTCAGCAACTAAAGACAAATGATTACACGTCTGACTTCTATCTAAAGAAGCAGACTAGTGTCAATTGTGGCAATCCTGGTCACATTGCCCGAAATTATCTCTATCGCCCTTATGAGCCATATTATCCGCATAGTCAAAGTGTTTCATCTCAGGAATCAGTTAAGTCTAAGCCAATGAAGGTGCAACCACTTAAGGCAATGAAGACTGTTTCTCCTAAGATAAAATCCTCTGATCAACATTGGGGCGCTGCCAAAGAGCAGAGAAAATTTTCAAATCAAGAATATGTTTTTCCAAATTATGAAAATTTTCATAACAAGGTAAAGAAACATATTTCAAAACAACACAGTGTTGTCTAAAGTTACCCCACCAAAGGTAACTAAAACTGTTTTGAAAAGGAAACCTGAAATGAAAAAGATTGAAAAACCTAAAGTCACTACTTCAAAAGTGAGTGAAACAACTCATAAATCACCTCAAATTTGGAAACCTAAATCAATGGCAGCCATAACTCCAATCCCTGATTTTACAAAGGAAATGTTTTTAAAAGAAGTTTCATTTATTGACGCTTCAGGAATACCTAGAACCATAATGGCCTGGGTACCTATGACTAACTGATCTCTCACATTGTGCAGGAATAGTGAAGGAGGACTTTCATTAACCTTGTTTATTTGTGATAGTGATTGTTCTAGGCACATGATAGGATGCATCTCTTCATTTCATGACATGCAGATCTTAACGGGAAGTATGTTCTCCTTGTGAGAGGTAAATATGAAAAGATCAAGAGAAAAGGTAACGTTGTCTGAATTGTTTGTTTCTTGACTAATTTAATGTGAAGTATGGTTTCGCATAAAACAAAAAACCCAGTTCTGAAAAATTTTCAAAATAAAAACTTGAAGGTCAGCTTGGCCAGTTTTAGTATTTTTAGTGAGGGTCAGTGTGTTACAAAAAAGTAAATAAAAAAAGGTGTGTTGTTATTTAAAAATCAAAAAGCAAGGGGAAGAATAGAATGTGAAAAAAGTTGACCCCTCATTTTCAAATTATTGTGCTTTTTAATTTTTAATCTTTTGTTTATGTGTTTGAGAAAGTGGGAAGTGAAATAAACTTTTGTTCTGAGACTGGTTGACACGCGTAAGGCAGATGTGAAAGACATGATCCATGGTGATATGCTGGTAGGCTTAGCTCTTTAATCTGAAAAAGGTATGCGTTACACACTTAAAGATAACATATGGCAGTTTGTTGGGCAATAACACTTAGGTTAATTGCATTTCTATTTGATTGCATGTTCAAGTTCTCTATACATATGTTGTCTCCAAGAGTGTGAAGTTGAGCTCAAAAAGTCGGTGTCTCTTTGTTCGCGCGCGTTTGATTATAATCACGCAAGTTATATTGTTAATCACGCAAGCTAGATTCAATAATCACGCAAGCTATATTTCATAATCACGCAAGTTATATTTCATAATCACGCAAGTTAAATTTTATAATCACGCAAGTTATACGAGAGCGTATAAATGAATTTGAAAAAAAAGTTTTTTTTCTTTAAAAAAAGTATAGCAATACTATACTCGAATTAAAGAGAATAAAATGCTCGATTTTATGGTGAAATTTTTTTTAAAAAAATAATGTCGTATAAAAAAGTTATGGACGTTTAAAAAAACTGGGGGAACTTGAAAAAAGTCAACAATTGTAGGCTCTACCAATTCTACCCCTCCAGATTCTTCTCACGCTTATTTCCTTCTTCTTATCTGGATTAGATATATTAGATCTAGACCATTCATCTTCCAAAATCAATGGCTCAAATTACTTCCTACACTTTGCACGCAAATATTCCTTTGTATTTAAACTTTCACCTATATATATATATATATATATATATATATATATATACACACACACACCCAAAAGATGCCAAAGAGCACATCAAAAGAGACCCTCAAGAGTCCAAAACCCTCAGCCTTTGTCACTGATGAGAGCATTACTAAAAATGTTTCAAAATTCAGCTGACTTGTACATTATCTCCAAAAATCTATGTGATCTATTATTTCTTTTCTCAACCAAGTCTCAAGCTCAGTTTCAAAATTTTGGTTCAAGTTGTGAAAATATGTGGTAGGGAATTTATATGCTTGATAGTGTGTAATAACATGTACCTAGGATTTGTTGGAACTCACTTGCTGTTCATAATTAATGTACATTTAAAGATAATAAAGTGACAAACATCCTGACTAAGAAAAGGGTTTGAGTTTAAAGTAGATCAGTATATTGGCAATCACCTGGACGTGTTCGAGTAACAGATGCTGAAAAGGGTTCCTCGGTCAGATTCATACGGTTTGATCCCATAGAAACCTTCTCTTGTTTGAATTGATTGATATTTGTTTATTTTTAATTTTTTTCTGGTGTGAGTGTTTAAGTTTCTTGGTTGAGTGTAAGAATTGGTAAGGTTGATCTGAGAAGTTTAAATAAGTGTTTATGGGTTTTATGCAAGAAAGTATGACCCCCTCAGAATCTCAGGAGAAATATGAAGAGTCCTCCAGTTCAGGGGAAGTAATGATAGGAAACCCGCAACCTATGTTAGGGTTTTTGGTTAAATAATGCTAACCTGATAACCAATCATCATTGTCTGGTTAGTGTCTGCTCCATGTTGTGCTTGACAGGTTAAGTCAGAAAAAGACAACACATGGATAAGAAAGTCAAGGACTCAGTTGACCAAAGCAATGATGTTGCTGTTAATGAAGTTGAAGAACCAGCCGAAAAAAGACTTACCCTATGCTTAGGGGAAGTTTGTTGGTTGTTCAAGTAAAGCTTCCAAAGACTCAAAAGACACTGTTCGCATGTTGAGGGGAAGCTAAATGCCGTCAGTTCAAGATCTACATTCAAGAATGCCAAGATAGAGGTTTTCAGAATTTATCCTCTGAAGGTAATGGCAAGTCAAGTCAGTTACTGATGATTCAATAAGGACTCAACAATTTTCAAGAAGGAGCAAGTATTTGAGAATCCTCCTCTCATTATTTGTTCATCATTTGAAGTCCAAGCTGATGTTGATAGAGAGAATGCTTCCAAAAGGGTCTCGTTGCTGCCCAGTGAAGATTGTTAAAGAAAGAATCTTCATCAAAACATGCTCAAGCCAAGGAAGATTGCAAGTCTGAATATTGAATGTAGAAGATATTTAATATCACAAGCCAAGGGGAAGATTGTAAGGGAATTATTTGTGGCTTGTGTATTAAATCACCTATTGGCGAGGTAGGTTCATAATTTTTTCAGAATTGATTTTATCTTTCCAAAATTGTCACCTCGTTTCTTATCATGTTTAACTTTCTGAAAATCAGAAACAGATGATTCCACATCATAATGAACTGCACCTTTGTAGTCAACAAATTTGACACGTTTTTGTGTACTAGCAGACGCAGGTTTATTTGTTTGGTAACCATCAAATACAATACCAGATTTATCAGATTTTTCCTTCTTCAAAGTACAATTTTTGTATTTATGACCATGGTTCTTGCATTTAAAGCATCGACGTCGGTCGATAACAATTTCCTCAACCGTGTCATCATCAACAATGGTTTTTATGAAAGGTTTTGGTTTCTTAGTTTTTGAAAATATCTTTGAGTGTGAGAAACATGATGATCACTGAAATCATCATAAAAACCTGATTCATAACCATTTTCACATTCTGAATAAAAATCATCATGAAAGTATGCATCATGAAAAAGTGCATTTTCAGCATAATATCTATCATCAACATTCTGATACCTACCCCTCCTACCTGGTACGGTCTAAGAACACGGTGGCATGTTACTGGTACGCATGGGAATCTCCTTCGTGGTTCTGGTATGCAAGATCTGGTCTGAAAGACAATCTCCTTAGGTGGTCCGTGACGGTTACTGACTGGTACGTTGGCAGTTACGCCATATCAGTCTGGTCCGCTTTAAATTATGGTACGTGAGTTAGGTGGTCCGTCAGTGTGGTACAAGTTATAAAGTGGTACGCTGAGATTTGGTATGGTACGGGGATCGATTATTTGGTACGCCTGATCAGTTTTTGAGATAAGCATCATGGATCCACTCCAAGCATTTGCTGCAATGTCAACAACTGTTCAAGCTCTATTGAACTACGATAACGAGATAGGAACCACGGAAAAGGTCCCTAAGTTGATGAAATTTGAATATTTCTACAATTAGAAGACTCGTTATGAATCGTACATCGGTGTAACTGATGTTACAGTTTGGACTCCTATGTTAGATGGTTATGAGGTTCCAAAGTTTACAACTGGTGTTAATGCTGGTGAAGTAAAGCCTTACAATAAAATGAACGATGATGAGAAAGAAGCGTTCAAACTAGAGAAGAAGGATTATTCTAACTTGTCAATGGCTTTACCAAAAGACATCCTGCATCAATTTAAAATGCACACAACATCTAAAGCATTGTGGTATGCATTGTGTAATCGATGTGAAGGCAACACCCAGTATAAGAAAAGCAAAAAGAAGGTATTGTTGAGAGAATATGATAACTTCTGTCACGTTCAAAATGAAACAATTAATGATCTTATATCAAGGCTGTCACATTTGGTAAGTGAGCTTGAAATTGTTAGGGTGAAGAAGGAAGCGGGTGAGTTGAAAGAAAAACTATTAGATGCCTTACCAGCAAAACGGGAAGGATATATCTTGTTTTTAACTCATGATAAAGGATTCGATGAGGTTTCGTATGATGATCTAACAAGGAACTTGTTGGCTCGAGAACTGGATATGATGAGAGTGAAAACTCTTCCAGCACAAGTACAGAATCCAGATGTGTATTTTGGAGAAAATGCATCAACGATGCATGCTAAAGCCAAATCTAGCACAAATCCACCAACTACTACATTCTATGTTGAAACTTCTTCGGGTGGTCATGCTAGTATGTCGCGGGGTTCTTCTGGTGAGAGTTATACTCAAAAGGCTGCAGTGACATATCCGGTTTACTTAAATCAGTCTGCTTCTGCATCCAACCAGAATGCGTTTTCAACCAAAACTACAAATAATTTTATGCGTTGTTTTCAGCAATGGTTTCTTCTTACGATGGGGTAGTGGAAGGAAAGCTGACAAGTGTTGAGTTAACAGATGAAGACTATGAGCAAATTGATCCTGATGATTTAGATCTTATGGATATCAATTGGTCAATGAAATGCTTGTCCAGAGGGGTAAAAAATTTATGCAAAGAATGGGACTCAAATATCTAAACCCTGAAGGAAAACTTGGGTTTGACAAATCCAAAGTTCATTACTACAATTGTCTACCAGTTGATGATCTGATTAGTCTACCAAGTACAAGTTCTTCAGTCCCAGTTTCTTTACCGATTGGCGATCTTTCTAGCGCAGAAGAAGCAGATGAAAATTTAAATATTCTTGCAGACAATATTGTGGTTCCCGACACAACCAATCTTCGGATTCACAACATACATCCTCAAGAGAATATTATTGGAGATCCAACTTCTGGAGTGCGCACACAACATCAGTTGTCTGATTATGTTGATGCTTTGATTGCTGAAATTCGGGATTCAGGGGTTCAGAATGAAGTATTTCATCCTTGTTTTCTATCTCAAGTTGAGCCTACCAATGTAGACCAAGTGTTGGAAGATGCTTCTTGGGTAGAGGCTATGCAGGAAGAGTTGCAGCAAATTCAAAAATTAGGAGTGTGGCATCTCGTTGATTTACCCGCTAAGTCAAAAGAACCTTGTGGAACTAAATGGGTTTTCAAATGCAAAAGGGGGGATCGTGGTATCATTGTCAGAAACAAAGCTCGATTAGTGGTTCAAGGTTTTTCTCAGATTGAAGGCATTGATTTTAATGAAGTATATGCTCCTGTAGCAAGAATTGAGGCTATCAGGATCTTTCTGGCTTTCGCACCGTATCACGGGTTCAAAGTGTATCAGATGGACGTCAAAAATGCTTTTCTCAATGGGAAAATTCGTGAAGAGGTGTATGTGAAGCAACCTTCTGGTTTTTATGATCCAGATTTTCCTGATCGGGTGTACAAGCTAGATAAAGCTTTGTATGGTCTTCACTAGGCTCCACGGGCTTGGTATGAGACATTATCTACACACCTGCTTGAAAATGGGTTTCAACGTGGTAAAGTGGATTGCACGTGGTTTTCAAAGAAGTTTGGGAAGGATCTGCCGCTAGTCCAAGTTCATGTGGATGATATTATTTTTGGAAGCACCAATGACAAATTATGCAAAGAGTTTGAGCGTGTCATGCAAACAAAGTTCAAGATGAGTTCCATGGGGGAGATGGGTTTCTTTCTAGGTCTCCAACTCAATCAATTTGTCAAAGGCATATTTTTGCATCAAATAAATATGTGTCTGATATTTGGCTCGCTTCAAGATTGGAGATGTCCGGATTCCAAGTACTCCTATTCAAGTTTCTCATGGCCTTGAACCAGATGAATCTGGTGACAATGTTGATCCGACATTGTTTCGTGCCATGATTGGTTCCCTTATGTACTTAACTGCTTCTCGTCCTGATATAATGTTTGTTGTGTGCTTGTGTGCTAGGTACCAGGAAGCTCCCAAAGCTTCACATATGTTAGTAGTAAAGTGGATATTTGCTTATTTGAAGGGTAATCTGGATCTCGGAATATGGTACCCTAATGATAATAAGTTCGAGTTATCATCTTATCCAGACTTAGATTATGGCAGCTATAAAATCAATTTCAAGTCTACTACCGCCGGATGTCAGTTTTTGGGGGAGAGGCTCGTGTCATGGCAATGCAAGAAACAAACTTCGGTTGCGACGTCTAATACAGAGGCGGAGTATGTGGCTGCTTCGAGTTGCTGCTCACAGGTTCTGTGGATTCAACAGCAGTTACACGACTATGGTTTGAAGTTTCTGACTACTCCTATTTATATTGATAACTAGGCTGCTATTTCAATCACGAAAAACCCCGTTCAACATTCCAAAACTAAGCACATTGACATAAGATATCACTTTATCCGTGATTGTTATGAAAAGAAACTGATTGATTTGCAGAAAATTCACAATGATTTTCAAAGAGTTGATTTATTCACAAAAGCATTTGATAAAACTCGCTTTCAATTTTTATTGCAAATCAATGGTGTTACTCGGTTAAATGCCAAGTAAACTAGTTCAGTTGATTACTTTTAATTTCTTTTATGTTTTCTTTTGTTTTCTGCTTTTTAGGGAAGAATTATGGAAAAAAATACAAAAATAGTGTGTTTTCTTGTATTCAAAAATGAAAAAGCATAACAAAATTGGAAAAATTAAAAATTGTGAAATGTGATCCAACCTAATGAGAAATGATAGTACATCAGTGAATGTTACTGACCATAAATAAAATAGATTGAAAGACTGTAGGTTCTTGTCTGTTTCATTGAATGTGTCAATCAATATCTGATACTTGCTAGTATGATATAAACATAACGTTGGCCTAAAATCTATGGTGTACCATGATTTTTGTGGTTGTGTAATCTTGATATTAGCTGAAAAATACAAAAATAGAATAAATAAGTGTTCTAGTGTATGTATGCTTTCTTTTGAAAGATTTAAACTTGTTTTATTTTCTTTATTTTGTCAAATGATCGGACTTTCTCTGCCTATCGAAAGATCGACCTGATTGTTGTTCGTTTGACGTTCTGCTTTATTTTCTTTGGTGTTTCGTATAACTCGTCAGACTTTCTCTGCGTGTACGGGAGTAGCGACCTGATTGTTGTTGAGTTATACAATTTTAACTTGTTTTGCTTTATTATTTTCCTAAACAATCGGACTTTCTCTGCATGCTCACAAGGCTGACCTGAATGTTGTTTGTTTAGGATTCTGCTTTCTTTTTGCATGAAACACTATGAATAACTTATATCTGTATATATTTTGTGATGAATATAAGAAAAATCAAAAATATCATAAGTTAGATTATCAATTACTTGAATTTGTGGGTACCATGATTTCTGTGCTTGAAAATATAACTAATTCATATCAGAAAGCAGTAAAAATTAATTGATTTGACTGAAATAAACATGAAGTGTTGATCGTGGACTACTTGGCTTGCATGCTGATTAGATTGAAATTGAAATGTGTTAAGTGCATCTCACTGATATGATCTCATGTTGCGATCTTTCTCACAAAAACATAATTTATTGCATTTACACTTATGTTTTCTGTTGATTCATTGTTTTAGAAAATCTCAAAAAGATTTTTGGTGTGTTTTAGCATAAATTCGAAAAATCAAAAAGATTTTAGTGTGTTTTGATATAAAGTTGTTAAAATTCAAATAGATTTGATTTCTGCTTTATTTTTGATCAACTGAATACAGGAACGGCAAAATCTTTGTTGATAGAACCACAATCGAAGCTTGAATCAGCTCATCATTTTTCAATTTGAAAAATCTTGAATTTTTGGGTGTAAAATGTCAAAGTTATAAGATTGAGCGTAAAATGGTCATTTGACCAAATTGTGGTCTGGACGTACCATGTGGTACGCCGGGACGGACCACTTCGCATATAAAATGGCGAAAGTGGTACGTAAGTCTCATAACCCACGTACCACTTCCAAAATGCTCTGCGAAACCCTAAGTTCATCAGACTTGTTTTTCACCGATTTCTCATTCGTTAACGAACCTCTGCTCAAATTTCTTGTTGCTATAGGTAGGTATCATGATTGCGCATCTAATGATGGTCTTGGATTCCATTTTCGTGTTCAAAATCTCATGATTTTTAGAGTTAATGTTTCGGTTTTTCGTAAAACCAAACACTTGGTTGGTTCAATGGGTTATAGTTCATCTCAATCAGTTTTAAGCACATGTCTTTGATTGGTTTGCGATAGATAACTAAACCATGTTGGTAGATTTCAAAACAAACACGGATTTGAGGGTCAAAATCGCGAAAGTTCATTCGGTTGTCTGTTCTTCCGTTGTACCATGTGGTACGCGCGTACCAGATGTGATACGCTAGCTAATGTGGTACGCGTCTAGTACGTTGGACTTTTCTGATACGTGCTTAACAAATCTGGTCCGTCCGTACCAGATTGGTCCGTATGACCAAAGTGGTACGTGACGTGGTACGTTGAATAGATTTTTTTCAAAAGTTCAATGTTTGAGCATTTCAAGTCAAATTTGATTCAACGGTGAGCGGTTTTGATTCTATCTCATGATTTTAATAATAATTGTTGTTTGTGAATGTTTTAGTTATGGCAGCTTTAAAGTCAAATGAAGAACATAAGTGTACACCGTACAAAGATCGAGAATTTATTATGCTGCTACACATGAGTGTACACCGTACAAAGATCTTCTTACCATGTTTTGGAATTATGCACAAGTTGATTGTTCGGTTTGTGCCTTCAGTGATACGTGTAAAGATTAATCAGACGGATATCGTTGTGTCTGAAGATGATGTTCAAAGAGTGTTAAGATTTAATGATCAAGCAACGTTTCCAAAGGAATTTGATGAGATAGATATGGTTGCATTGCTGAGAAGGATCAAGTATGATGGGAATTTATATGTTAAATGGTTTCCTAAAGAAAATCTGAGTCCTCCATATAAGTACTTGATGCATGTGATAATCTGGTGTTTTGAAAATCGACTAAGGGGCCATGAGCAGTTTGATATGAAGATTCTATCTTTCTTCATAGCTTTGGTGATGAACCAAGAGTTTAATTTCTCAGGATGGATATTCGATTACATGAAAGAGAATATTCTATCAAAGCAGAACAAGAGTGTTATGTATCCAAGATTTCTTCAAATGATTCAAAATGATTTGCATTTAAATCTTCCAAAGAATCCAGTTTCTATTTTGCAATTGAATAATATGAATGAAGTTGATGTTGGTAAGCTGCCGGTGTATCAAAAGAGAAAAGGGGAAAATGTGGCTCCTCCAGTAAAAGGATTAATTGGCCACTTGGCAAAACGTGATTATGTGGCTCCTGCTGATGGTGCTGCAAAACATCCTGATAGTTCTGATGATGAATTAGAATATGATGAGAATGGTAATCCGGTGGAGGAAGATGAAGATGAAGATAATAATCAAGATGTGCCTGTTCAACAACCTGTAGAACAACAACCTATTGTTTCTGAACATGTGCAACAACAACAACAAACAGAGCAAGTTCAACATGATCCAAATATTTCAGAAAGAGAAGATGATGTAGCTGGTTCAAAGACTGTTTCTGATGATGATGATGATGCGAGTTCGTCTGATACTAGTTCAGATTTTGGTGATTATGTTGAAATATTTCATAATTCCAGAGGGATTATGGTCAAGAAAGGATCAAAGGCTCATCTTGCTTATATGACATCAAGGAATGAAGATATTTCTAAATATGAGCATTTGACAAAGCGGTCTGCTGATAGAGAATCTTATGATGATCCAACTTACACTCCGTCTGTGGAGGAATCAGCAAGAAAGACTGTGACTGCTGACAAAGGAAAAGCTCCTATGCAAGATACTGGCAAGAAATCCAGGAAAAAGATGTTGGTTAAAAGGGGTTCATTCCTTGCTGATAAGAGAAAAGCTGGTAGCAGTCTACCTAGCAAGAAGCAAAAAGTTGCTAAACAGTCTTCTATTCCAAATCAACCAACCACAACCACTGCTAATGTTCAGTTCTGGTGTTCCACCTGTTCGAAGGTTAATTGTCATAAATTCTTCAAGTTCTGCTTCTGATTCAACCACCGCTACTCCTACATCATCAACAATTTCTTCTGCTGATTTAAAGCTTGTACTACATCAGACTAGACTTGATGCTTTAGAGTCTACAAATATTCAACAAGCAAATGAGATTCAGGGATTAAAAGTTACTGTCAAAGAGTTGATAACTCGTGATCGGGAAAAGGATCGTGAGATTGCTCGACTACAACAGATTTCTCTCTCTTGGGTGAGCACTTAAATCGTTTGCTCAAAGCTTTACCTGCTCACGGGGAGATGAGGCCTAATCCAGTTAAAGGTTGTAGAGAAGATGATGATATATCCAAGTATTTGAATGATACTGATGATCTTGAAGGAGGCGTTGGTGGAGATGGTTCTGGTGTTGCTGGTGCAGCTGGAACATCTGCATCTGCTGCTGTTGGTGGGTCCGCATCTTAGGGGGAGTCATCAGGAAAAGATGTGTATGATGTGACCCCGATTACCAGGGTTGCTATTGAAGAAGGAGAGTACTTATATCAATATTCAAAAAGCAACTTGCTGCAATATATGCTCTGAATATTGAAGATGTTGATAAAGTTCCTTTTGTTGAGCCTTACAAGGAAGATGATTCTAATGATGATTTAGAATATGAAGAGGAACATGTGGAGGTTGAAGACATGACTGCAGAAGAATATCCAGAGGATCCAAAGGTTTATGGTAACTTCACTGATGATGATCAATCTGGAGGATTCAATTTCTTTGCTAGAGATGATGAGGAAGAAGTTGAGAAGGAGTTGAAAACGAAAGAATCTGAGAAACAACCAAAATCAGTTGAATCTGCTAGTTTTTCAGAGGAACAAGAGAAGAGTAGGTTGTTTGATGAGTGGATGAAAGAACAAAGGGCTAAGAAGATACCCGTGGTGAAACCTACAAAGACTTTTGATCAGAAAATTCTTTGAAAACAAAGGTGTAGCCACTGGGAATATAATCAGTTGGATGTACGACTCGCAGCTCAAGTGTTATGTTGTAAAGAAGGAATTTGGTATTATCTACTTGAAGAAGGCGAAAAGATTTGATACTTTGCCAGTCTGCGATGTGAGGGAGTTGTCTAGAAAACCATTCTTGAACTATGGTGAACATCCTTTGGCTGAATTCTTCAAAAATAAGTTGCATGAAGAATGTCAAAAGAGTTTTAGATTCTTAAATCCGCAAAGGCCGAAGTACACAGATCATCCAACAGATATTCATCCAAGAACTGGAAAAGCAGTTGTGGTGTTAAAGTATAAGAAGCCTGTTTAACTGAAGAAGATACCTTTGAAGAGGCTTGAGCAGAATTTCATAAAGACTTTGAGATGGTGGTATTATGATGAGCATACTGGAGAAGCAGTGATTGTTGTTAAAGAAGAGAACAAGGTGGTTAGGATATTGACAAGCTCTATCACAACAAGATACTTTATCAGGCTGAGGATCCTTGCAATTTCAAAGAGTGATCAGAGCTTGTTATGCATTTGGAATTCATGCTTGTAACAACCGAAGGCAATGTTGGAAGAAGACTGAGACAAAAGCTTCTGAAGACTAGCATAAGACAAGGGGGAGTTTGTTAGAACAAGTTAATATTTATAATGCTAGGTCTAGACGTTTTTTCATTGTAATGATCGTTTTGTAAGTTCTGGTCCCAGCGTACCAGTGGACGGACCAGATGGTACGCAGCCACGGCAGAATACTATAAATAGCTTTACCTCTTGTGTTTCAGAGTAGCTAAGAGAGTTGTGTTGCTTAACTGTTGTTAATACCTAGTTCTTGATCGTCATGTGAAGTATCGAATACAAGACGAAGATATGCAAGATAGTTGTGGTCCAAACTCCTGACGAACCCTGAGTTCGGACTGGTCCGAACAGGTCCGAACCTGAGGTTCGGAACATCGAGATTCAGCTCTATAAATAGCATGTCATGTGTTGTAGTCGAAACGGTCTTAGAGCTTCTGAGTGTCATTGATATCTGTGTACTCTGTGGTCTCTGTGGTTAATACAAAGCTTCATTATATTTACATCTCGTGTGATTACTCGTTTTACATTGTTTTCGATACGACTAAGTAGACGATCTACCGCTCACGCATTTTCAACTGTGTGAGATATTAGGTGTTTTATTCTGTCACACCCCCAAATTAACCACTAACGGAGTTTATACCGTTAAGGGGTGCGAGCAAACCAGGACCACAACCATTAGTTACAAATACTAAACGAATCAGAGTTAAGTCCAAATGTTCATAATAAAAACAGTTTTAAAAGTACGCAGCGGAATAAAAACATAAGTATCTTAGCACTAACCACGTGCTTTAATTACAGAACATAAATAGTTGTTTAATTCCCAAATTAAGTTTAAAGTAAAGTTAAGTAACTTCAAGCGCCATGCCAACCTCCAGTGGATACTCCTCAACGATCTGCAAAAGTGAAAACCACACAAGTGTCAACCTAACGGTTGGTGAGTTCACGGTGGGCATGACATGCATTGGCCCGGTCTCATAATCGTATTCATCAACATATAAATAAGTAATAGATTTGCAAAACATTGCCAAGTGTTGAATTACCGAATATGCACTAGTTAAGTAAAAGTTAAAGCGGTCAACCGATATCGCGGGTAGCTAATCCGGTTTCCATGCACTAAGGAAGTCGTACTAGGGCTGAAAGCTGACGTAACAGAGTTCGGCATTTGCCGATGGTTGGTGCCTCCAGTTGTGTCCCTTTTGGGAGGCCCACAATTAAAACAGGCTGATATTGAACTCCGTTCGGCCTCCAACCGGTTGGTTACACATTTGTGTACCGCGGAGCAGGGTTTGTCAAACCCTCAGTAGATCTACCCAACATCCCCTCGCTTCTCAGATCAACAGTACTAAATTGAGGACTTTTAAGTTTTTAAGGCATCCTTAGAAATCATGTGATATCATTTGGTTTAGACTTTAACCTACACTAGTCATATTAAAAATGTTTATTCTGGATTTCATTTGAAATCCTAAAAAGAGTTTAAGTGTCAAAATGGTCGTTTACGGATTTCAATTGAAACCCCAAGGATGGACAGTTGCAAGTGCTCCCCATAAAACACTCCAACATCCATGACAGGTATCTCATTTGGTGATACCTCAAAATGTCAGCGTTGTTTTTCGTTAAGTTCATTCGTTGTGTCCCAAACGGGCTCACAATTAAAGGGTTAGTGAAACTCACCTTAGGTTGCTCAGCTACACTTGCTAATTAATCCAATTATTGCTTAACGAAGACCTATGAACACGTTTAGGTCTTAAGTATTAGTTTTGTGTCTAATCATTAACTTATCGTCACTATGGCCCATAACATAGCACGTTGGGACTACGACACGACATAACGACACACGACACCGATGGTTGATCATAAACAAGGGTTCACATATTACAGAAATCATAGCAGGTTTCATCAGAGCATAATCATGTAAGTCATAGCATAACATTCAAATAAGTTGCACAAGTTTGGGTTTAGGTCTGGTCACAGTTTCGCTAGTATAAATTCGCTAGGCAGTTTCGCTGTGTGCACGGGCAGCACTTTCGCTAGGCAATACCTGATGACACAGTTTCGCTAGGCTAGTTTCGCTCGAAACTGTTGGCACAGTTTCGCTAGCCTAGTTTCGCCCGAAACTGGTTTGAACTTTCGTTCAGGGAATTTCGCTCGGTAGTTTCGTTCACTGGCGACACTACAGTTTCGCTGCATAGTGTCGCCTGAAGGAGATATACATAATTTCGCTGGATAATTTCGCTATATGAACGCACAGTTTCGCTAGTCGCTAAAAAATCCGTAAATTTGACTAAAAATCTTTCTAACAGCCTCCATACTTCATGTAATTCATTTTCAAGCATACATAATCATTCAGGAACATCACAGGGGCATTTTTAACATCATAAACATGCATTTTCATCATCAAATCTTCAAGAACACATTTTACCCAAAGTAACCTAATCTAGCATAAATCATCATTATGGATCAGTTTCACACGTAAAGTTACAGTTTTTATGATAGATCATTCTTACAGAAGATCTAACGATTACATGGAGATCTAGGCATGCTTTATGAAGAAAACACATAGAAATATGCAAGAAGATGGTTCATGGGACTCACCAAGCTTGATGGATGATCTTCAAGGGCTGAGATCACAGTGATCCTTGGTGGTTCACGACTGGAATCAGCTGGTCTCGGTGATGGTGGCGGCTAGAGAGAAAGAGGAGAGTGTGTGTGTGTGTTTTTGATGATGCAAGTAACTAAAATGGGAATTAGGGTTTAGACTTGGTTTATATACTAATGGTCTTGGTGGGCTTATCATTGGGATTTGGGCCCCAAATGATTAGCAATCATTAGCCCATGATTAGTCCATCACTAATCATGTATGCATACACTTAATTACTTGATTAATCACATAATTACACAATTAAACATTAAACTAGGCAATTTAAACATTTTACCACATAATTCAACAAGTAAACAAATAATCATGCTTTTCAATAATAATCATGCATTTAAATCACGTTTCACATAATAACAATAAATAAATGAATACATAACACGTATGGACGGGTTCGGTGATCAACCAAAGGTCGTGGACGTATTCGGCCTAGTTAAGCATTAGTTACTAAGTTAACACTTATAACGTAACTAACGGAAATTGTCTAACGGAAGTAATCCTTGAAATTCCCGGATGTCACATCATCCCCTTGTAAGTGGAATTTTCATCCCGAAAATTATTCTTTCGTTGTAGCGTTCGCAGTTTCAGCTGTCGTGGTTACTTGTCGTTGCTGGGGAAAGAAGGCAAAAGTTTAGGGTCGCCACATATTCTCTGTAACCTTTGAGTTTGAAATCAATTAACGAAACTTTATTTACCTCGTGTTTTACCGAATCGATCATCATCATCATTAGTAAGATCCGTAACTGTGTTTAACATCTTCAACGGGTGTGATTTTCTTTTCTGCTTCCCTTTCTTGCAACTCACACAATCATCATTAAAGATAAATTGATTCTTCGGGACACCTTCTACAAGATCCTTTTTAACCAATTCGTTTATTTTTCGATAGTTGATATGACCCATGCGACGATGCCAAAGAACCGAATCTCCCTCGAAAGCTTTTGAGACAAAACATTGAGCAACCACATTTGCTTTTGCCAAATTCATATCTAAAACATACAAATTTGACAAACTTGGAGCTCTCATTACTATCCATTCTTCCGGAATCACAAAACCAGGTTTCAGAATAAGACACTCATTCCCAATGAAAGCTGCTGTGTAACGCTTATCACATATTTGGGAAACGCTGAGAAGATTTTGTTCTAACTCTTTCACGTACTCAAGTTGATCGAATGATATCTCGCCATTTGACAATTTACCGAGTCCGGTGATTTCCCCGCCTTTATTTGCTGTAAAAGTAACACTCCCCCCATTGAATGGTTTCACTTCTTCTAGTAAGGAGATGTCACCTGTCATGTGCTGGGACGCTCCACTTTCGACTACCCATAAGTTGTTCAAGGACCGTCGTGGAACTCCCTGACAATGCAATAAATTAGTTAGTTTTGGAGGGACCCAAGCTTGGAGCTTTGGGTCGTCCTGTATCCTCCACAAAATCAGCACCTTCCGTGGATTAACCCTTTTCTTTCCACGATTCATTATGCCGATTAGATGATGACGCATCTGACATCTTTAAAATTGATTTTATCTTTTCATTGTTACCATCTAGTTTCTTATCCGATTTAACAGGTTTAGACTTAGAAGCTGATGGTTTCAGATCATCATGCACCTTATCATACGGATCAACAAATTTCACCTTTTTCTTATTAGCAGAACCAGGTTTGTCTGTCTGATATCCATCAGAAAAAGGACTGGATTTTTCAAAATTTTCTTTCAACACTGGACCATGATTGTACACATGTCCTCTCTTCTATACTTATAACAACGACGGTGGTCGGTTATAATGATTGAAACAGGATTCCCAAATTCATCGACCGTGCCATCGCTGTAAATGGTTTCTATGACCGATTTAGGTTTCTTTTGTTTAGAAAATTTATTTTGACTTGAAAACCCTTGATAACTATGAAAGTCATCATAAAAACCGAAATCATAAGCATTTTCACATTCATCATAATAACCATCATTATAATCACATCTTGGATCATAAAACCTTCCCCGACCATATCACGATGGTCCTGCATCATACCAGAAACCATAATAAAAACCAGACGGTCCCCTATCATAACTCGATGCACTAGGACCAAAACCAAAATCATCATTAAAACCATCATCATAGAATTGGTTATTCTTGTAAAATCTGTTTGGTTTACCGAAATTGATTTTTACCTTTTTAGCATACGGTGATGGAGAATGAATTGGTTTCTTTAAAAATTGCTTTGAATTTTTAAAATAATGGTCCGAATTATTTGAACCAGAATGGTCAGAATCTGTGGTATAATTTGGTTTTAAATGACCATCTTTTCCCCTCAATGGCACAACCATTTGATTGGGATCATTATTTGGGCCATATCCACATTTGACAACTTTTTCAACTAAATCTGGGTTTACCATGCTCAAGGGAAAATCTTTATCATAATACATTTTATCTGAACCTTTTAACCTATACGTGATCCATGTGGCATTTCTGTCAAATGGTTCAGATTTCACTTTTGCACCAAATTTGTTAGACTGAACATTCGAAGTTTTGGAACTAGAACCTTTTTCAGAAAATTTACCATTCCGTGTCACATGCTTCGGTTTTTCAGAAAATTTAGCATTCTGTGTCACATGCTTCTATTCATATCTAACACCACCTTTCTTTAATATCTTTTTATTTCTGTTCACTCTAACTTAACTTTTTAAGTTTAGTCTGGATCTGCTCAAAATTGTTATTTAAAATGATTTCTTCTTGTTTTGGAGTAGATTTACTTTGAGCTCATCATCCTCCTTTTTTAGATTTACAACATCCATATTTTATAGAAGATGAATAAGTCGAGAAATCAGGTCTGAAACATTTTCACCTTCAAAATGTTTGAATTTATCAAACTCTTTTCTCAGTACTTTGTTTTTAATTTTCTTGTATTGATCGTTATCCTCACACCGCTTTTGCAAAGCATTCCACAATTCATGTGAATTCTTACACGTTTTAAGTTCGTGAAGTAGATCCTTGGGTAACACCATAGTCAACGAACCATAAGCTTTCTGTTCTCTAGCATAATTGGCCTTTTGAGTAACATCTAAGTTTCTCTGAAGTATTGGAACTCCATTGGCATCTGTTAGATATGTAAACAGTTCAGCAATTGCAATCCACAAGTCACAATCAAATGTGCCAATGTAGAATTCGAAACATATACGCCAATTATGGTAATCTTCTAACTTCAACAACTTTGAAACTTTCTTACTAGTGCCAATTTCATTGTCATAATTCAGCAATGCTTGCATTGAAGTTTGAATGGCAGCAAATGCTTGGAAATCATTCATCTTGAATTTTCTTGAATTATGTGTCAATGAAATGAAAAGTTTGACTGACAAAGTGAACTTTATCACAAACTAAACACAAAGTAACGAAGTAAACTAAATAACGAAGTCGGCTGCGAAGTGAACTGACTTACGAAGTGAACTTGGTAACGAAGTCAACGACAAAGTGAATTGACACGCGAAGTCAAACACAAACTAAACCTACGAACTCACTCACGAACTAAGTGACTAACTTGACAGCGAAGTGAACTGAGAAATGAGGGACAAACCACTCATGAAGTGAACAACGAAGTCCAACTTAGTGTGAAACACTGTCAGTTCGTGATGCTTATTTGCGTGAACTGTGACTTCATAGCGGTTATTTTTTTGCCAACTGGAATATCTACTCACGAACTGACATGGATTTGGAAAAAAAAAATTTGAACCAGAAGTTTTTCACACATAAAAATCAACCAAAAATCATCACTTTCATGTACCAAATGATGTAGAATGAAATATATATTGAAAATGACGCACTTTGATGGTAAAAAATGATGAAAACTTGAGAAAAATGGATCGAAATGTGACAAAAATCAACCAAAAGAGACTTTTTTAAGCTAGGTCGATAACATAAAGAGACGGAAGCTTTGATTATTAATAAGTGTCAAATGGTTACGTAAACCGAAGGAGTATACAACGTTGAAGCTCTGGGGAAGGTCGGGCAACACCTCCCCTCTCGACACACAGATCTGGAACAAAACAACTCAAAGACTTAGCTTGAATCACAAAGGGAACACTATTTTTACTCTAGGTAATCAACGAAGTGGAGTGATTCACGAACCTCCAGTTCGTTTTAACAAACAGGCAGTTCATGGGATGCGAACTCCCACTTCGTTGTTCACTTTATGATCGAGTTCGTGACCCTACGAACATCTTCTAACACTCAAGTCTGTTTTACAATTCGAACAGTAACGGCCACACAAGTTCATACTCTAACAAATTCCCCCTTGGATGTTACTGACGAATGCAGGTCTTGAACTTCTAGCAATCTTCAGTCAACTTGATGTGGACGGTTCAACATCAGCAAATTCCCCTTGAATGAATTTCAGGTATGCAGAAAACAGCTTGCAATCTTGTACAATCATCACAATCAATAAGTTCCCTCTTACTTCAAGCACATCCATGGTGAGACACTTCAAATACCTAGTGGGACGCTTCAACCACCGGATATCACTTCAATCACATCTTCAGCGAGATCTCCTCAATCACCTTGATGCAGGATGTTGGGTCTCGTGAGGGGCTCTTTAACGATGTTGGCACAATTTGATTTTAACAAGATAAACAAGTTGCGGAAAGTAAATAAAATTCGAAGATAACAATTTATAAAAGGGTTATTCTGTATATCGCAAATGTAAATAATGGTTTACATGAGTTTAAAGTATAACTATGAATCAACAGAAATAACTTTTCTATGGGAGTGATGCTGTAATTGCTTTGAGAAGATATTGAATTGTATGCTTGATATCTTACTTTGTTTGGTGAAGTCAGCTTGCTATTTATAGGCAGATGTAGCAAGTTGTATTTGGATAAGGTGGTTGAGGACAGTTGATGTTGGAGTATGTCAGAGTATATAAAGATAAATTGAAGATGTTCAATTTATCTATTTTTCAACTGTCTTCAACTACCTTCGTGATTAATGCCAAGTTGGCATTCATTTTGCTTGTTCTTCACACAAAGGTAAAATTTGTTCTTCTCGTAATCTTCATTTTCTGATAGTCCAGAACTCCTTCAAGACTCTTCTTTGTAGACTATTGACGCTTCCCATTAGAAAGCCTTCTACGAAATTTCCGGAGTAGTTCTGTATGAGTACTAAAATCATGCAGAAATTTGTATTTCATACAGACTTTCATATCCTTTCTCTTTTAAGGATATATCTTGTCTTTTCTTCTAATACTTTACTGTTTTGTGTTACATTTACATTGTGTTCTAACAATCTCCCCCTAAGTATTTGAAGAAAATAAACAAAAAGAGAAAGTAACATATGCATAGATCATTTTCGTTGATCTTTTTACGGAAAACGAAAGAAGTCTTATCTATCATAGTTTAACATTTACAATTCTTTTTTTATTTTTGCCCTACCAGTGAGTGAGTTAATCTCAAAATTGTACTCTGTAGTACATTCTTCTAGTAGAGTTTTGAAGACAGTTCTTTCTTTTACCAGGGCATCAATTTCTGCTTTGATGACTTCCTTGGTGCTGTTGTTGTTAGTCTTGCATTTCTCTAGAATGAATAAGAAGAATTCTAAGGCCAGATTTGTATACTTCTGTTTTTCTTTTAGCCTGAAGAATCTTCGTTCTTAAGAGTGATATTTGAAGCATATACCAGAGATTGGGTTGAGAAATGCTGTACCGGATCCCCTCCATGAGACGTCAGAAGGGATAGTCTCATTTGGCATTGTCAAAAATAGTAGAGGGATGTTAGATTCTTTTGCTAATTCGACATCCACCTGTGCTTGTCTTCTGAACATCTTTTTACCAGCTTCAATTCCTTGGTATAAGGCAGTGCGTACCCTCTCTATTTTTTAGGGTTAACTTGAGAAGTACCTAATAAATGACACTAACTGTATTGGTTTAAATTGTTGTAGGTCTTTATCAGTGAATTCCTTGATGCTCTCATCATTTGTCTTTACTCTGTAATAGTTGAAGTGATCTACCCATAGGTGTTTTGTTAAAGGTTGGGCTTTGATCTTTATGAATTCTTTAAACATGGGCATTATGTAGTTTGGATCTTCCTCAACTGATATTCCGGTGGTCCTGTCAAAGGCTTTTCTTGATAGAGGGCTCATTGCGGGTCTGTCCTCTTCTCTTTTGAGTAGTTTCTCTTGCAGTTCTCTGACTTCTTCCCATATGACTTTTTTCATATTCTGCTTTTCAGAGTAATCATCTTCAAAGGTGATCCAGATATGAAAGATCCAGCTAACGAGGATGATTGTATATTAGTTTTTAGCTGGGGTTTTCTTTGTTGTTCCGGTGGAGAGAGGTTGAGAAGCACTTGTTTTCTGGGCAGTCTTTGTTGGTGGCTTGGGAGAAGAAGGAGGTGGAGGTGGAGGTGGAGGAATGCCTTCATAAGCTTGAGATGAAGGTTTGCATTTCTTTGAGTTCTTTCTCTGGAGTTGATCTGTTTCATCTTCTTCTTCACTAGGATCATTGCCTTGAAGTCTTGTCTTCTTCATTGGAGGTTGAACAGGGATTGTGATTTGCTTTCTTTTCACATCTGTTCCTTTTACCTTCTGTTTCCATTCTCTTTCTATTTCTCTCATCTGATCTTCTTGAAAAGAGTGTTTGATCTCCAAATTTGCTGAAATGAGTTGATTTCTTGTCAGTTTGCTTCTGACTGATTTTATTTCTTCTTGGGCCTTATTTGCTTGATTTATGCCCATATCTTCAAGAGCCCTTTTCTTGTTCATTAATTCTGTAGATAGGTTTTTGATGATAGACTCATCACCACTTGTGTCTACTGATTGCAGCTTTTGAAGACTTTTGTTGATGTCTTCTGAAATCTTGTTGGCCTCTTTACTTAGTTCTTCTTTCCAGGTTTTCAGCTTATCTGCTAGAGTGTTTAGTTGATTGGTGTTCTGAGTTGTGTTTCTTTCCACCTTCATGAGCTTTTCTGAGTTTGAGTGCTTGAGTTTCCCTAGCTCATGAAGGTTAATTTTCTGATCCCTTTTGAAATTGAATATTTTCTCTCTAATTATTTGAGAGAACTCTAAGAGATCAGATTTGAGTAGGATACTGGGTGAGTTTGTAGTTGGATCAACAGATGATCTTTCTCCTTCTAACATACCAGTGGACAACACATGTCCAACAGTTTTACTAATAGATTCTCTGTTGAGAGTTTTGTCAGTGCCTAGAATACCAGAAATATATGATGTTCCTAGGTCTTCCACATTCATTGTCTTTATCCTGGATGGTTCAGACTATGTGTTGTTTGATTATTCTTTTCAGAATCCTCATGTGTCGAATCCTCAGGGAACCAATCCATGTGGATTCTTTCTAAGTTTCCTTGACTTGTTGAGTCTCCACTTGTTGGTGCTTACTGATGACTCTCAGTGTCATCAAACAGGTCGGGCTTGTGGCTATTTCATGAATGTGGATATGAGGAGGAGAGTTTGGTGGGCTAAAGTTAAGTTTCTCATAGGCTGAGGATGGTGGAGTTGGATGTGAGAGAGTCAGGTGAATTTCTGTTTAGATTGACTGATTCAGAAGAGTGGGATGTTTGTGGGTTGTGTTTAGGGGTTGGTTGTTCAGGTTCGGATGAGTTCCGTTCTTGTAGTTCTATCCCTTCTTTGTATTTTATCAAAACCGGGGAACCATCTGATATATTTAAAAGTAATGAAATAGGTACAGAGGATATAGAGTGTATTGTACCTGATTCAAAGTTTTTCAGAATTTTCAGAGTGGTTGACCTATGCTTGGCTCCTATCATAGCTAATGATCATTCCTGACACTTCTTGAAGATGAGTCGGGAAAGAAACCTTATAAATGGAATCTGGGTGATTTCTTTCTTTTCCTTTTGTTTATCTTCAATTCTTTTTACTAGATTCCTCCACAGCATAGCTCCATAATCTATTCTTTTATTCAGGATTAGAGCGACCATCATGGAGTATACTGATTGACTCGCTTGGTCTGATGAGCCGACTTTAGCAGTTAGGCTGTAGATGAGAGTGTGCATCATCAGTTTCCACTTTCTCTCTAGCTGATTGATGTTTATACCTGAGATTGTGCTAAAGCTTGTTCCTTTGTTCAAGGAATTGATGGTTTTGAGAATTTCTGACTTAGTTGGGGGTTGAGCGGGGTCTTCTGGTGCATCGAGGTCAATAACTTGTCTAAAATCTTCTTCTGAAACCTGTAGAGTTGTTGTGGATCGATCTTCGTTTTCAATGAGTGCTTCAATCCATACCTTCTTAGTTACAGTTTCAGTTTTTACTCTTATTATGGACCACATATTCCTAAGAGTCTCTTTGGTGATTTCTTCATCTTCAGTGAGAGCTGTCATGAGAGGTGAGTACCTTAATGCTTCTATGATGATCGGTACATCGTTTGAGTAGGATGGTGGGTTTAGATTTGCTCGCATATTGCTTTGCTCTATGTTGAATGTTCTGAACAGGGAAATTTGGGAGGATAAAGCCATTTTGATTGTTCGAAAAAATGCTTTGCTTGGTGAGGATTGTGAATTTAGGAACGGTGTTTGATTTGGAGAACGAGTGAGGATTTTATGGCATGAGAGAGATTCTAGGGTTTTAACGGCTCTTTTTCACCGATTGGATTGACTGGGTGGTGAAACAGATGTCCGTTGGATCATTGAATCTCCTCGTAACTAAAAAAAGTTAGCATTTTTGTTTATTGGGATCTTTTGACGTCTTCAATATCGGTTGGGATTTCTTGATGAAGAATTGTTTTGATCCCAATTTCCAAGGTGACATCGGATGAGTTTTCCTTCCAACAATTACAGTATTTTTCTTCCTCCCTTCCTCCTTTGTTTTTGTTTTTTTCATTTTGTGTGTGTGTGTGTGTGTGGGAAAGTACGTCAGAGATTTCTCATTTCCCTCTTTTGTTTCATTTAAGCATTCTAGCTTCTGTACAGAACTACTTCAGAATTTCCGGAGTTGTTATGTATGACCAGTTTCTTAGTAAAGAACAGAAGAAACACATAATCACTAGCAGTGATGATTCAACTTAACACAATTTTGAGCTCTTACAACAATCCAAAAAAAAAATCCAGTTCCAGCAAATTATTCCAACAAAGTTTTTAACAAGATACCTAGAGCAGAACTTATTTAAACAATAAGTTTAAGTGAGTGCATGTAGTTCTACCGTTACAAGGTAGGATAACTCTAGTGGGTTTTGGAGGATATGTTCTGGCTCCAAGCTGGAGAAGGATGTTGTTATGAGAGATGGGTCTTGGGCCTTCATCTTCTTCCTCTATTGTCTCATTTGGAAGTCCAGTAATGTGAAGGCCAAGGTACCTTTGAGAAGGTACAAGTTGGGTGGGAAATTTACGAGGGATCGCTTCCTATTGCTTGGCCTGGAAAATCATTGTTGTCACAAAACGAGGATATAGAATAACTCTCTCTTCTACGGGGAGATAACAGTTGGTTTTCATGTTCTGCAGAAGATAGTGAGAGAAGTTCATATCCAGACCGTGAATTAGAACATGCATGACCATTTGAGTGTCATGGTCAGCAAGATGATGATTATTGACCCGGGAAGAGAAGCAGAGTTGAATTTGAGAGAAGAAGAATTGCCAGATGAGAGGAAGGTGGAATTTGCTGGCCTGTTCTCCGATAAAATTTCCATCATACCCAATTTCAATGAAGGTTTTAATGACTTGGGCCCTGTTAAAGTGAATGGCTCCATTTTTGTCATTCAGACTGAGAGTAGAGCTAATGGAGTCTATAGTGATTTCAAAGGTGAGATGATTCACACGAGTTCTTATTGGTCTTCCAGGTAGGTTGGGTTCAGATCTTGCATTGACCCAGAATTCCTTTAGAAATTCGTATCTGAAGGGAGTGTTTTGGGTGAGTGCAAAACCAATAGCACAAGTTTGCAAGAACCTCATCATTCTAGTAAAGGTTGGCTGATGGTTGGAGGTATGAAGACATAGGTTATGAGTTTGGTGAAGTGGAATTTGGAAGGCTTGTCTGTCTAACATAGCTTGAAAATCCATTCTCTGATGAATATTTGAATGAATATTGGATTTGTTTGGATGTGTACTTGGATGATTTGAGAGTGATATCCATCTATTTGTAATTTGGAAGAGTTCAGAAGTCTGGATATTTGGCAGTAAGACTTTTGGGATTTGTTGGCTGCTTAGACCTCTGATAGAGGTAGTTGGGATGGTTTGTGAGATGGAATTAACTCTTATTTTCATCACTCTCCTATTTTTAGATTTATTATTACCTATTTTGTGTGCTTTAACTCACAAAGATTTGTTTCCTAATATGTCTATTGCTATTTAAGTATGTGATTTGATGGGCATCATATCTTATCAGGAAGAGAAAGTCAACTTTTTGAAGAGGAATACTGAAAGTGACAAGTGTCTCTTTAGATCCTTTATTGAAGAAATAGAAAAAGAAAGAAAATACATGAAACGTTTGAAAAGGACTCCCCTAGATATGTACACGATTGGGAGTCATTTAGTTGATACATATATTCTTTAGAAATTCCGAAGAGTATCTGTTAAAGCAATTTAAACTTTATTTGGTTTTTGGAACCCATTTGTTTTTGGATTTTTTGTTTGTCGTTTTAGTGATTTCTTTTCTTTTTATTTTTATAGAATTGGAAGATACACTCAAGGAGGTGTTACACTTTGCTGAGTATATTTGTTAAATGTTGTAGTGTTTTCCAATAAGTTTTACCATTTCATTACACAAGCAGTGCTTGTATATGGTACATCCTCCAAAACTTTCAAGATGTCGACTTGAGGAGCTGGTTGACTCAGATTTGGTTTTGTTTGAGTCATGGGGTTTGGACTGAGTGTTATATGAGGTTTCAGAGACTGGACTTTTGCTTTATCATAAATGTCCAGTTGTGATCATTTTGACTGCTGCTTTTTACAAAGACAGTCTTGGAGTTTTTTGTCCCTTGAATGTACCCAATCCTTTGCCCATGATTTCTTGGTGTGTTTGTCATATTTTCAAGTTGATCATGAGCATTTATGAGACCGTTTATTTTCTTTGTTTCCATGTGCAACCTTTGATATAAGGTTGCACGTTCAGTCTCATAGTGATCAATTTTGGCTTTATTGCTCAAGTTTTGTGTTTCTAGTTGTCTTAATCTCAACAATTCTTTTTCTCTATCCCCTTTTAGTTGATGAAGTTCAGATAGGAGAGAGTTAATTTCTTCTTTAAAAGTTTTAAACTTGTTTTCATTTAAAAGTTTGTTTCTTTCAGAATTTTCTTGAAGAACTATGTAGTTGATTGACATGTTATTGAATTGAAAGATTAGATCAGTGTGGGATGAGCTTACTTGTTCTCCATGTGAGATTTTAGAGAGATCAGTTGAGAGAGATTCATCGTTTGTCATAAGACATTTGTTGGAGTGACATTCTTCATCTGATGATGACTCAGAGTCTCAGTTCTCAACTTCAGCCATTAATGCCTTTTCTTTCGGTATGGCCTGTTCATACTTCTTTTTATAGTATGCAGCATCTTTGAGTCTTTTGTTCTTGTATTCTGAAGCATAGTGACCCATTGTTCCACATTTGAAGCACTTTATCTCACTCTTGTCAACTTCAGGTTTGTTGTATTCAGATGACTATTTCTTGCTTTCTTCATTTTTTTGAAAAATTGTTTCTGGTTGACCAGGAAGTATTCTTTTTTAATCTACCAAATTGTTTGGTCAGTAGTGCCAGTGATTTTTCAAACAACTCATTTTCTATTTCATGCTCAGAGTATTCGTTTTCTGAGTCACTTAGTTCTTTTCGTTATGAGTGGCTTGGCTCTTGTTTGATATTTGTTTTCCTCTTTTCAAAGTAAAGGGCCAGTGGGTCCACTTTGAATTTTTAGATGTTCAGTAATTCAGACTCTTGAGAGTATAAAATACATAAGAGATCATTTAGACTTTTTGTTATACCTGCAGATGGCAAGATGCTGGACCAAAAAATATTTTAAAGAATTCAAGATTTAATGTTTTCCTATTGGCCGAACCCTGGCTGAACTGCAGCCGAACTGCGGTTTCGGGCAAGCAGTGGAGTTCGGACAGTGGGGGTTATATATAGGTCGATAGGTTTGAATTTTGTAATTAAGTTTTCTTATGTGTGTGTAAGTGAATGTGTTTTTGTGCTCTGAGTCTCTGCAAACTGTTCTTGCTTACTGAATGAGATTGAGTATTATATTTACACGTTTGTTCAATGTTCTGTTTACACAATGATGTCGATCTGATCACGATCCATCCGCACACACTCTTTCAAGTGGTATCAGAGCTTTCTAGGGCTGCTCAGCTCGTTTTTGGTCATTTGTGTTGATAAACAATTCGTTTCATCTAATTTTTCATCTTCTAAACTTTCGTTTCTGAAAAATTTGCAAATTTCACATCATGTTTCATGTTCAAAAACTGTGTTTCGAGTGTTTTTCGATCTTTTGATCATCTGGTGCTCGTGAGATTCAGTTTTTCTAAGTGTTTGAGAGTTTTGGAATTTTCGATCGTCCAAACCTGAAGGTTCGTCCCGATAACCGCTCCGAACTTTAAGTTCGTATCAGTAACCGTTCCGAAGTTGGAGTTCTTCTAACGTTCGTTAGAATTTATGTTCGTTGAGAGTTCGGATAGAGTTCATTAGAGGTTCGAAGAAGTTCAGATAACATCCGGTACTGTTCATCAGTTTAGGTTTGGAAAGCGTTCTAACACTGGGAGTTCGGAAGGAGATCGGACCAGGTTTGGAAAGTGTTAGTACCTAGTTCCTGATCATCATGTAAAGTATTGAGTACAAGACAAGATATGCAAGATTGGTTCTGGCCAAACCCTAGGTTCGCACACCGGCGAACCTGGTCCAAACCTAAGGTTCGGCCCATCGGGTTTTAGTACTATATATAGCGTGTATTGTGTTGTTTTCTGGAACAGTCTTAGAGAGCTTGAGTGATATTCCTATCTGTGTACTCTGTGGATTCTCTGTGATCTAATACAAGCTTTGTTGTATTTACATCTCGTGATCATCTCGTTTTACATTGATTTCAATACGATTGAGTAGACGATCATACGCTCACGCATTTTCTAGTGGTATCGGAGCATTTGGTTCATTCAACTGATCGGAAATCATTGTTTTTCGGAGTTTTGAGTCAAAAAGTGAGGGTTTTTGAAAATTCTTAAAGTTTTTGAGCTCATCTGATCATCTCAAGTGTATTTTTCCTGAAAAATCTTCTTCTTAATCATTTTTATGGAGTTTATCTGAGTTCCTGTTCAAAAATTCGTTCAAAAACACTGAAAATCGCGAAAATGGAGTCGAGAGTGTTCGAGTTCGTCTGAAGTTCGGCGTAACTTATTTGTAATCGCTCCGAACTCCAGGTTCGGATAGGGTTCGGACAGCTTTCGTACGAAGTTGAGGTTCGGATAAGGTTCGGTCAACATTCGTTGGTTACGAAGTTAGGGTTCGTACATAGTTCGGCGAAGGTTCGGCGAAGGTTCGGCGAAGGTTTGTTGGTCTCCGAAGCTCAAGTTTGGCAAGGGTTCGACGTTTTCATTTCAGTTCGGTCAGGGTTCGGACGAAGTTCGGCGAAATAGTTTCAGTTCGGACAGGGTTGGATGTGAATAGTAACCAGAATTTACAAAGTGTATGATTTTCAAGCGTTTGCAGCTATTCAAAATTCGGTTCAAGCAATGATGCAAACAATGATGAATAATGATAACGAAATTTGAACAAACCAGAAAGTTCCTAAATTGCTCAAATTGGAAGATTATCATAGTTGGGTGAAACGGTTTCAAGCCTATGTGGACACAAATGACACTGATATGTGGTTGTCGTTTACTGATCAATATGTTTATCCTAAGGGTGAAACTGGGGAACCAGTACTTCAAAGAAAGATGTCATCTGAACAAAAGAAAGCATATCAAGCTAGAAAGAAAGCATATGGTACTTTGACGATGGCTTTGCCTAAAGAGTTACTACATTAATTTTCGGGTAACTACACATCAAAGAGTTTATGGGATGCATTCGAAAAGAGATGTGAAGGCAATGACCAATATAAGAAAAGTTGTCAAAAGGTTTTGAAGAAGGAATTTGATAGTTTCAAGAATTATCAAAATGAATCAATTCCAAATCTGATTGCAAGATTTTCTCATTTGATGAGTGAAATGCGTTTGGTATGTCTTACAAAGGAAGAAGCTGATATGAAAGAAAAGATTTTGGAAGCATTACCTGAGAAATGGGAGAATTATGGGATGATGATCACTCATGATAATGAATATCCGGGATTATCTTTTAATAATATGATTCAAAGAATTCAAGCGAGAGATATGGAGTTAATGGTTAACAAATCACTTCATGCACAAGTTTAGAATCCTGCTGTGTATTTTGGTGATAATGATTCAACAATGAATGCTAGAAAATCTAATATTCTTAGTTCCGCGCCTCCTACAACATTTATTGCAGGTAAATACGAAACTTCTAGTTTTTCTGCTGGTTGTAATGTATATGTTCCTAGTTCTTCGACTCAAAATGCTTTGTCTACTCAAACTGCCGATGATTCTAATGCTTTAATGTCTGCGTTAGTATCTTAATATTTCGGGATTATTACTGGTGCTGTTAGTAATGTTGAGTTGACAAATGAAGATTACGATCAGATAGATTATGATCATTTAGAAGAAATGGATTTGAACTGGCAGTATGCTATGTTAGTTCGAAGAACGAGAAATTTTTCAATAGAACTGGCAAGAAAAGATTAAATCAGGATGGAAAATTGGATTGGACAAGTCAAAGGTTAAGTGTTATAAGTGTTATGTTTATGGAAATTTTGCACGAGAATGTTCAAGTTCATCTGAAACAAGCTGAAGTCTGGCCAACATGATCATTTGGTTATTCGTTCATCAAATGCAGCTCCTAAGGTTGAAGGGAAATCTGTTTCTTTTGATGAAAAACTAACAGACACATTTTGGCATCCAAATGAATTTGCCTGGAACACGGATTCTGAAGCAAAAATGAAACATGCTAAAGAGGATGATATTCACTTGGTACCTCAACCGGTGGATTTATCTGAGGCTACATCCGCTCCACTTGATTTTAAAGACGAATTGCATGATTATTCGAAGTTTGCCACTTCATCCAAGAAGAAGAAGTCAAAGTCTAAAAAATGGAAAAGTATTTAGGTGAAGCTTCAAACTTTAGTTCAAAGTCTATTTTTCTGGAAAATGAACAAGTTTTGGACAAAGTGGTGCACGTACTTCATCTGCAACTGAAGAAGACAAAGTTTTGGTTGAGAAGAATAAACTGAAAGACATCAAAGCTAGATTCACTAGAGAAGCTAAGGGGAGAGAAGCTTCTGGCTCTTCTTCAAGTTTTTCAAAGACATCTGGTTTCAAGCACAAAGGATTGGGTTATGAGGTCAAGGAAGCACCGGTTCAAGCTAAAAGCCAGAAAAAGCTAAGCAGAATTCAAAAATTCAAGTTCCAAAGAAATCACCTCCTCAGAAAGAAAAATCTTATTATTCTGGAAGGTCATCATCTTCAAGGAGTCCATCTCCTAGGTATGACTCTTCTGATGATTTCTTTGATAATTTTGATTCTGAACATTCATCTGGTTTTCAAAATTCAAAGAATTTTTCAAATGTGTTTAAATTTTGAGAAAGACTTTGTTATGCATGTAGTCAACTTGGACATATTGTTGTTGATTGTCCAACGACTACATATATCCACAACACTGCTAAATATGTGGATAACAAAAGTCAGCTTTTTTGATGAGCCATGGTCTCCAAACGTCAAATCAATTCTTAAGTCGTCTTGGTCTAAACCGAGTACGCCAGTTGATACTGATTCTGGTTCTAATCAAAAATCAAAATCTTTCAAAAATCAAAATCTTTCAGGAGTACACCGGGCGACCCGACGCTATTAAATCGGGTCGATACCAAAGCGACTAATGTTTTATTTGGTGTCCGCAGGTATTTCAGGAAGACCTTTCGGTGATTGTAAAATTGCTGATTGTGAAATATCTTTGAATATTTAAATTGAATTTCAAAATTAATCCTGTTTTCAAAATGCTAAAACAGCAAGTATTCGTGTTGGTTGATCAATTTCTGATTTGTTTTTCACTCCATCTTACTTTGATGGGGAGTTTCTTTTTGCCAAAATACAAAAATAGTGTGTTGTTTTTCAAAATGTTAAAAATGAAAAATTTATTAATAGAGTTGTCACTTTTAGGGGGATAAATTTGAAAAGACAAAAACATTGAAAAATGAGTAATTGTATCCGACATGAATGGGAAATAATGGTACATTGGCTTACATCGTCCGTCTCATGGATAAAATAGATGAAAAAGCCATAAGACCATTTGATTAATGTGTAAGGTAGGCTTGGCAAATCAGAAAGTATTCAAATGTGATATACACTAAATCTGATGCTTGACCTAGTGGACAACATCTTGATGCATATCTCACGATATATCAAGAAAAAGATATGTGAAAAATAAAATGAGAAGTCATTGTGTATACATGTGTTCATTTTGCAAAGATTTAAACTTGTTTGATTTTCTTTGTTTTTTCAAACTATCGGACTTTCTCTACGTGCTCACAAGGCCGACCTGATCATTGTTCGTTTAACATTCTGATTTATTTTCATTGGTGTTTCGTATAACTCATCGGACTTTCTCTGTGTGTACATGAGTACCGACCTGATTGCAACTTGTTTTATTTTCTTATTTTGTTAAATCTGAGCCCTTGTCTGCGTATCGAAAGATCGACCTTAAGGTAGACGATTAAATGTTCTTATTTCTTTTTGCATGGAACACAGTTGACTATATCATGAATACAATCACTATGTGATCAATCACAAGTGAAATCAAAAAAATGTGATAAGCAAAAGCATATCTGAGTATGCCTGATAGTGTGGGGTACACTAGTCAAAGCAAATCTAATCAATATCTTAACATATCCAGGTATTATGAGTATGATTTTGCCTGAGTTTAAAGTTGGACAAATTATATCTGCAATTGACATGGCTTATGTGCTACAATAATCGAAATTGAAGTGTAGTTCAGCATGTTATGTTCAATATGATCCCAAGTTGTGATCTTTCTCACAAATGACAAAAATAATGTTTGATTCTGTATTGCATTTATATTTCATATCAGAAAATACCAAAAAGATTTTAGGTGTGTTTTGATATAAAGTTTCTAAAAAATAAAAAAGATTTTATTTCTTATTTCTTTTCGATTGATCAATACAGAGTATGAAATCAATTTCAAAATCAAAATCATGATATCTTGGAGTCTCGAAGAGACATTTTGCGCCAAGATTATTTATGTTGGCAGGTCTCTAAGTGGAATATCAAGTATTCAAGATTGAACTCATCGTCAAGTCGAGGGAGAGTTTGATTGAAGATACAAGATACAAGTTTTAATGGAAGGGTTGATACTGCACATGCCGAGGGGGAGTTTGTTAGTACCTAGTTCCTTATCGTCATGTGAAGTATTGAGTACAAGACAAGATGTGCAAGATTGGTTCTGGCCGAACCCTAGGCGAACTCTAGGTTCAGACACTGGCGAACCTGGTCCGAAACCTGAGGTTCGGCCAATCGGGTATTAGTACTATATATAGCGTGTCTTGTGTTGTTTTCTGGAACAGTCTTAGAGAGCTTGAGTGATATTCCTATCTGTGTACTCTGTGGATTCTCTGTGGTCTAATACAAGCTTCATTGTATTTGCATCTCGTGTTCATCTCGTTTTACATTGATTTTAATACGATTGAGTAGACGATCATACGCTCACGCATTTTCAGAAAGTAAGAGTTCGGAAGAAGTTCGGAGATAGTTCGGCTTGTGTAGTTAGGTTCGGACATAGTTCGGAAGACGTTCGGACAACTTACTAGAGTTCGTTAAGAGTTCGGACAACTTACTAGAGTTCGTTAAGAGTTCGGACAAACAACAAAATTCAAGAATTTCAAAATGTCAGATTTGCATGTTTTTGCTGCAATTAAATCTCAGATGCAAACGTTGTTGAATTATGACAACGAGATTGGGACTACACAAAAGGTTCCTAAGTTACTCAAACTTGAGGACTATCACAACTGGAAGAAACGATTTGAAGCCTATATCGGAACAACGGATTGTGATTTACGGATCGTGATGGATACACAGTATGTTTATCCAGTTGATAACAACAATGTTCCTGTGATGCAAAGAAATCTATATCTTACACAAAAAGCTGATTACATGAGAGAACGGAAAGCCTATGGACTTCTTACTCAAACTTTACCTAAAGAGCTTTTACATCAATTTACAAATTGCAAACATTCTCATGAACTATGGACTACTTTGAAAGAACGATGTGAAGGTAATGACTAGTACAAGAAAAGTAAGAAGAAAGTTTTGAAAAAGGAGTTTGACAATTTCAAACATTTTGACGGGGAAGGTGTACCTGAGTTGATCTCGAGATATTTTTCATCTTTTATCCGAGATGGATACCGTTCAAATAAAAAAGGATGATGATGAACTGAAGGAAAAATTACTCGAGGGTCTTCTGTCAAAATGGGAACCGTATGTTTTAATGCTTACCAATGACAAGGATTACTCAACTTTAACTTTTGTGAAGTTACTGGGAAAGTTACAAGCCAGGGATTTGAAAATGAAGAATGTTAACACTACTCCTGCTGAGGTCCAAAACCATGATGTTTATTATGGTTCGAATGCTGCACTAATTTCGGGCAAATCTGGAAAAGCAACAAGTTCTGCTCCAGCGACTGCATTTGTGGCTGGGAATTTATCTAGTAATGTCTCAAATTCGGGGAATGGAACAAATTCAGAGAATTATGAATACAACTATGGATATGGAGGGTGTAATGTGTCAATCCAGCAAGCAACATGATGAATACAAGCAAGATGGCTATGTCCGTTACCATAACGGAAGACTATATGGCCTTAGTATCTACTTTGGTATCATCATACTGTGGAGTTATTACTGGAAAGGTGAGCAATGCGGAATTAACTGAAGAAGACTATGACCAAGTTGATCCAGATGATTTGGAGCTCATGGATATCAATTGGCAATTTGCTATGCTTTCTCGTAAGGTAAAGAGGTTTCTAAAGAAGACGGGAAGAAAAGATCTTAATTCTGGTGGTCGAATTGGATATGATAAATCCAAAGTGAGATGCTACAATTGCTCGAATTTTGGACACTTTGCACGGGAATGCTCTCAGCCCAAAAGGCAAGAATATCAAAAATTTGCTCCTAAGTCAAATGCGTCTAGAAACAACAATGCTACAAATTCAGAAAGTTCCTCAAACTCAAACTCAAACCCTAAGTCTGAAAATTCTAAAGTTTTAGTGTCTCAAGAAGACAAAACATACAATTGGGGTAACCAGTTTGCTGACTCATCTGCTTTAATTGTTAAACATGTGCAGGATGAAGATGCCATGACTGAGTCTACAAAAGATGGTGATGAAGCAAATGGTGAAACAAATGTTGGAGAAAGTGATGAAACTAATGTTACAATTTCAACTGATGATGTTCACTCAATGCTTAAAGAAAAGTTTGCATTTATGGCAAATACAATTTCTGAACAAGTTGAGTCTGATGAAATTTTTTTGTTGAAAAAGAAGATTGAAGTTTTAACTCAAGAAAAAGAGGCTTTAAATTAAGGAGGTTGAAGCTGCAAACGCTGATGCATTGGATACAACAAATGATTTTGAGAATCTGTATCAGAAAAGTCTTCCGTTAAAGCAACAATATGACAAGGCTAAACAAACTACTTTGGAAGTAGCTGATAAAATGATTGTTTTACAAAAGGAAATGCATAACTTGTCAGATGAAAATACAAGTCTCAAACAGGAGAATGGTGCCTTGAAAAGAAATAATATCAAAGATTTGGTTGCCTTTATGACCGACACTTCAAAGGTAGTTTCTTCTCCTAGTTTGTGTAAGTCTTATGATCAATTTGCTACTACTAAGAGTACTCTCTTAGACGAAAAGACAAAATTGAATGATTTTTTGTCCGTAGCAAGAGCTGATATGAACATTTATAAAACAAGGTGGGAAGGTACCACAAAGGAGCTAATGTCGGTACATGAGCAATTACGTCTTCAGAAGTATGAGTTTGTAAAACAGTCTAAATTACTCATGTCCACACAAAAGGAACTGGCAAACAGTCAAAAGGTTGTGTCTGATCTTAAAATTTAAATTTTTTGAATTAAAGAATAAAATTGACACTTTTCAAATTCCACCGTCATTTTCAAACTTTCTCTGCAATACTGGTAATGAAAATGTGTATGGACAGTCTCACAAAGTTCCTGCTCCTGTGATCATTACAAATGGTCCTTCATCTGCTAAAGTTAATGAGAAGGTGAATGTTACATCTTCGTCCACAAAGATTTCGGTTACATCTCATGATGAGAAACTTGATCAGAAATCAATTGATCAAAAGTATGATAAAATTCAACTGGAAAAACAGCTTTGGATTCCACTGTTAATGAACTATTTTATGATGTTTCAGACTTTGACAAAATTGATGATCTTGTTTCTGAAACCGAAATTGAGAACTCAAAACCCATTCTTCAAAAAGTTTCTAAGCCAGATCATAATGATTTGATTTTAAAACATGATTTTCCTACCATTAAATCCGAGCTTATGACACTAAGTGCATATGAGCAAAAACAGATTACGAGAGGTAAATCTATGGGGGTAAGAAATTAAAGAATGGTGGAGTTGGATTTGTTCCTGAGTCTGTCAAACCAAAACCCAAGGTTTTTGAACATGGTTGAAAAACCGTATACGGATCGATTCTATGGATGAGACGGAAGTTTTGTCATTGAATCATGTTGAATGATTACATAACGAAGGAGTATACAACAATTAAGCTCTGGGGGAGGTCGGACAGAACCTCCCCTCTCAACACACAGACACAAGACAGAAACTTACAAAGAAATACAAAGACGAATCTATTTATACTTCTTAATTCTGTCCGAACTGGGCACCTCCGAACTCTGTCCGAACTCCCTCCGAACCTGGAGTTCGGCCACCAAGGTTCGGCCAACACCGAATCTGGAGTTCGGCGGAGGTTCGGACCTCAGTTCATGTTTCCGACAACTCAGTCTGTTTGACAATTCGAACAGTAACGGCCACACAAGGTTCATGCATCAACAAATTCCCCCTTGGACGTTACTGTCGAATCCAGACAATGATCTTCTAGCAATCTTCAGTCAGCTTGCTACAGACGCCTCTATCTTTAGCAAACTCCCCTTGACTGAATCATCAGGTATGCAGGAAACAATTCGCATCTTGTACAATCTCCACAACCAATAAAATTCCCCCTAGCTTCAAGCACAACCATCCAATTGGAACCGGCATGTATGATAATGGTTCACTTCATAAGTTGTATCCGGAAAATGTAAAGACACACGAACATCACTGCATCTTGATAATAATCTTCAATCTTCACCGAATTGTAACACATTCTGATCTTTATGAAAACAGACACGATCAGCATCTTCAATCACGGAAATTCCCCCTCAGCATCAAATCCATCCCAATATATTACTCCGGTAAACGTATATCTCGTTGCAGACTGGAATCTGACCAAGTCTTTCGACAACTCAAGAAAGTATCGGGCATATGACAGAAAGTTCCAAACCATAATTGAAAACTTTGACATATCGGTTCGCACGAACATCAGAATATACCACATTTCCATGAAGATCAAAAATCACCATCATCCCTGAACTGATTGCGTTTGAATATTCACTTTTTCAATTTTGAAAACTTTGAAAGTTTTAGGGTCCCCAATTTCCCCCTAAATAAGTGACATATTCAAATCTTCAATTTCTTATGATTCCAAACCCCGCATTCTTGTAGTGGAATGATAAACTCAAGTGGCCCGCAACGGAATCTTTAATCTCATTAATCTTCAGTTTGTGTAGAAAGATAATCTCCGACAAACGTTCCCAAGTAATCATAACCATGTCTCCGAATCTCTGTCAATCATCAGAAAACATGTATTCTTGAATCTCTGTCCATCATCAAGAAAAATGACTACCCACAAACTTATTTCTTGAAATTCGATCACTAACTCGTAACAAGTATCAGAATCTGGATTTTCTTCAAATATAACACCCCACAGCTGCCGAATCAAGGGTAAACTCGATAACTGATCCGCTTCTTTCAAATTCCCACCTAACGGGGGTTCGGGGGCAGCGCCCCTGAGAAGCGGGGTCCAAGGGGCGGCAGCCCCTGGCCTCCGAACCTCTCCGAAACTGACCTTCGGACCTAGTCCGAACCTGACCTTCGGACGCAACTCCGAACCTGACCATCGGACGTCCGAACCTGGAGTTCGGAGCGGTTATTTTTCAGATCTGTTCTTCGGCCGAACGTTGTCCGAACTCGAACTGGAAATTTTTGAAATCGCACCAGATTCAGAATTTGATCGAATTTGAACATCCAGATGCTTCTGTTAGGTAAAAACATGACTCAGGAAGACTCGATTGATTAAAAACCAAACAGAAACACTTCCAATCACCCCTAACTGAAGGTTTAACGTCTCGAAATGAAGAAAAAACGATAGATTTCGACCATAGAAAGAGCCAACAGCTCTGATACCAACTGAAAAACCGTATACGGATCGATTCTATGGATGAGACGGAAGTTTTGTCATTGAATCATGTTGAATGATTACATAACGAAGGAGTATACAACAATTAAGCTCTGGGGGAGGTCGGACAGAACCTCCCCTCTCAACACACAGACACAAGACAGAAACTTACAAAGAAATACAAAGACGAATCTATTTATACTTCTTAATTCTGTCCGAACTGGGCACCTCCGAACTCTGTCCGAACTCCCTCCGAACCTGGAGTTCGGCCACTAAGGTTCGGCCAACACCGAATCTGGAGTTCGGCTGAGGTTCGGACCTCAGTTCATGTTTCCGACAACTCAGTCTGTTTGACAATTCGAACAGTAACGGCCACACAAGGTTCATGCATCAACAATGGTTCATCTTCAAAAGTGTCAAATTCTGAAAAGGTAAAGGTTGGCAATCAATTTCAAAATGCAAAGTTTGACAAAACCAAGAAACGGACAACTTATCACCTGAAGGGTTCAGATGTTATGTATAGCGATAAGGACTTTCCGTTAAAATGGTCAATCCCGATTTAATTGATAAGGTTTTTACGAGAGGTTTTGGTCCAAACTATGATCCGAATGTGAAAAGTGTGCCAATTAGGAGGGGAGATGGTAAAGTTATCATACCAAAGGACACACTTGATTTGAAACATTCAGATCATAATTCTGATTCAGGGTTGGTGAAACGGGTGCAGAAATCTGTGCAAAAGACACCAAGTACTTACCAATCACCAAGGGTTTATTAGAAACAAATTTTTTATGAACTAGCTACACCAAATTTCAGAAAACCGCCAAATTCATTTTTTAAGAAATCTCAATTTGTTCAAGATGATGGTTTTTATGATCATTTTGGTTATGGACCAAATCAACCTGTCTATGGAAGGGGTCTAAGGTGGGTTGATCATGGGTTTAAAAATAATGTTGGTCCAGGGTATGGTGGTAGGAGGGGTAGGTTTCAGGATTTTGATGACCAATACTTTTATGGAAATCCACAATTTTGTTATTAATATTGTCATGGTGGTGATGTTCCAGATAGTTTTAGTGGTTATGATTCCCCGTTTTACGATGATTTCAGTGATCATCGTGTTTCTAATCGAAAGGTTTAAAATCAAAGAAACGGAAACCCGTCATTGGAACCGGTATGGATGATGACACGGTCAAAGAGTTTTTCATTGACAAACGAAAATGTTTTAAATGCAAAAACCGTGGTCATACATACCGGAATTGTCCTTTGAAAAAGGATAAAGCTGATAAGTCTAAAGCCGAAAAATCTGACGAGGCTTCTGAGGATTATGAAACAACGACACCTGTTTCTGGTGTTTCACAAAAGAAAGTCAGATTTGTGGATTACAAAGGCAGAGTTCATTTTTATGATGAATCATCTGAATTTCACAAACATCAAAATGATAAGAAATTAGATGGTGGTTTTGATAATATCAAATCAATTTTAAAGAATTCTGAATCTGGATCCACAAGCACTTCAACTGACAAGTGGAAACCTAAGGGTACATCCACAGCTGGTAATGACTTTGTCGAAGATGACAGTCGACCCAAAGCTTTGAGCTTGGGTTCATCCCGAAACTAATCAATTTGTTAGTTTATGCAGGGATCTTCGCGACAGCCTATGGATAATATATGGGATGTTGATAGCGGAGCATCCAGACATATGATCGGTGACATCTCCCTACTTCATGATGTTAAACATTTCGATGGACGAAAAGTCACTTTTGCTGGAAATAAATGTGGTCAAATTATCGAAATTGGTAAATTGAGTAATGGTGCTCACATTCGTCAGAGTGGAATATGTCAAAGAACTGCAATACAATCTTCTAAGCGTCTTCCAGATTTGTGATAAGCAATACACCACTGCTTTCACAAGGAGTGAATGTCTGATCTTAAAACCAGGATACAAGATTCCAGATGATTACATTGTAATGAGAGCACCACGTGTCTCAAATCTTTATGTTCTTGATATGAATTCAGCAAGATCAAATGTTAGTCTGATTTCCTGGTTCACCTAAAAATTGACCAAATATTCTGTCATTTTCCTTCAGAGGCGTACCGCCTAAAATTTAGGAATTCTGGGCGGTACGCGTCAAATGGTAGTCTGATTTCCTGATTTCAGATTCGGGCGTACCGCCCCGATAATTCTAATTTACAGCGGTACGCGGTAATCTGATAATCTGATTACTATTCTTAGTTTTCAGGGCGTACCGCTCTGCATGCACCCAACTTGGGCGGTATGCCCCAATCTGGCCCGAGTATTTTGTCTTTTAGTGCAATTTTTACATATTGTCGTTTTGGGACAGAATCATTTGGGGTTCCATAGTATACCATATTGGGGTTGTTCAGTAGTTCATTTGTTGCCTATATTCCTAATCAAAACATTACCCTAACTTCCCGAGCTTTCCATTTATGGTAACACTACAAGAAAATGAGGCTAATGCAACCCTTTGAAAAAGTTGTATTAGGCCTTAAAAAAGTTACATTAGGCCTAATGCATCCTTTTATCAAGGGCTGCATTAGGTGGAGTTGCATTAGACGTAATGCAACCTTTTTAAGGCCTAATGCAACATTTTTTAGAATGGTTGCATTTACTATTCAAATGCAACCTTTTTATGTGCAACCTTTTTTACATGCTAATGCAACTGTTTTATATGCCAATGCAACTCTTTTTACTTTCAAATGCAACGTTTGGTACACTCAAATGCGACATTTATTACATTTAAATGCAACCTTTGTTATATTTTCAATAGAATAATGTAACCCTTTTTTACACCAAATGCAACGCTTTTTTAGATTATACGTACAACAAAGGCAACCTTTTTTTGGGCAAAATACAACTTTACAACAATACTATTTGAACCACTAAAATTCTTTATTAATATGAAATACTATGTGAGTTACACCAACACAATAATAACATTAATAAAAGAGATAATCTTAGAACATAATTTGTAGTTTAACATATGTCCAAAATAAAGAAAAAAAAACAACATAACTCAAATAAAATTGTCACATACCATTATAAAATGTAACTAAACCTTCTACACATCTTCAAGATCCAGATCTTGAACTACTTCGATAGGCAGCTTTTTCATAATATTCTTCAATTTAATCTGCATAGCTTCTAGCTCTGCCTTTTTCTTTTGATGGTCCTCTTCAATTTCTTTTCTCATTTCTGTTTTTTCAGCTTCCAAGCTCGCTTTGAATGATTCCATAAGCCCACCTGGAAGTATGTATTTTTCCTCAACACCATCCATTTTTTTCATCATTGCTTTAGTAACGCCTCTTCCATAAAGCCGAAGGTAACCATGATGCTCCTTGTTCATTTGTTGATACCTGAGATGTGCGTCGTGTGAAGTATCAAGCAATGTACAAGATCAAGTCATTCTAGGTCTGGCTTCGGACTGGCCGAACCTGAGGTTCGGCCGAAGCTCGGCCAGCTGGGTATAAATATACGTTTGGTCTTTGTAATAAGGAATGCTTAGCGTGCAAATTTTGTTAAGTGTGTGTTTCTGAGTGTGTATTCTCTGTGTCTATTTCTGAGTGTTTGCTGATTGTAATTGTTCTTCTTTGATCAATAAATCAATCGGTTAATTACGTTTCGATGTCCGATTAGCTAGATCGAGTAGACGATCCGATGCTCACGCATTTTCAAGTGGTATCAGAGCTTTCTGGTTCACTCTACTGATCTGTGGTTGCTATTTCTGGATTTTTGAAGCGTTTTTGAAGTTTCTTGAGTTTGTTTTTGTGATTTTCATCATTTCTATCGAGTGTTTGGTGTTAAGCTTGCTTGCAAATCATTTTCTATATGTTTTTCAAACTCACAGTAACAAGTTTCGTCAAAATCGGTCCATTTTCGCGCGTTTTCGAAAAATGTGTTCGAAGTTCGGAGTTTTCTATTCAGGCTCGGAGTAACTGCTCCGAACTTCAAGTTTGGTTAGCGTTCGATGTGTATTCGGTGAGAGTTCGGTCAAAGTTCGGAGTTCAGAGGTGGTTCGGAGATAGATCGGAGTTGTTTAGGAGTTCGGCTTGTTGATTTTGATTCGGAGCAAGTTCGGACAACGTTCGGAGGTTGGTTTTAGGTTCGGACAGAGTTCGGAGCTTGGTTACTAGTTCGCAGAGAGTTCGGAAGACAGAATCTTACTTTTTCGAACGATGTCGGAATTTCACGCGTTTGCTGCAATGCAAAGTGCCATGCAAACCATGCCGAATTTTGATAATGAAATTGGAACAAGTCAGAAAGTTCCCAAATTGTTGAAGCTTGAAGATTATCAAAATTGGAAGAAACGATTTTCGGCTTACATAAGCACGAATGATATTGATTTATGGATTCCAATTCGAAAATTGTATGAAAGACCAATGGAAGATGGAGATCTTAAAGAGATTCAAGATTTCGATGGCTATGAAAGAAAAAGTTATGAGCTTGAAAAGAAAGTTTATGGTTATCTTACTATGGCTTTACCTACTGAATTGCTTCATCAATTTAGTACTTGCAAGAAATCTAAGCAATTGTGGGATGCTTTATCCGCAAGATGTGAAGGAAATGCTGACTATAAGAAGAGTCGAAAGAAAGTCTTGAACAAAGAATTTGATAATTTTCAAAATTATGACAATGAAAACATAACTGCTTTAGTTTCAAGATTTTCACATCTGATTAGTGAATTGAAGGTTGTTGGAATTGAAAAATCTGATGCGGATTTAAAAGAAAAGATTATGGAAGCATTACCTGAAAAGTGGGAAAATTATGTTTTGTTACTCACTCATGACAAGGATTATTCTGCAATGACATTTCACGAGCTTACTGGAAAACTTCATGCTCGAGAAATGGAAATGTTAAACTCAAAGAAGTCAACCGCTACCTTGCAACATCCTGAGTTGTATCATGGTGAAAATAGTGCAAGCATGAGTGCAAAGTCTAAGCCAAATCAGAATACAACACCAAGTGTTGCTTTTATAGCTGGAGCTTCAGGAAATTCTTATAATAATTCTTCAAGAGGTTGCAATTTTACAATTCCAAATTTTTCAAGTCAAAATGCTTTTTCAGTAGAATCAACCGATGATTGTGCCAAAATGATTTCTGCGTTGATTTAATCATCCTTTGGATTGATTCTAAAAAATGTTGCTGATGCAAAGTTAACCAGTGAGGATCTTGATGCTCTTGATGATGATCAACTAACCGAATTGGATGTATCTTGGCAATATGCTATGTTGTGTCAAAGATCTAAAAGGTTCTTTAAGAAGCATGGAAGGAATATTTCTGGTGATAAGTTGGGTTTTGACAAGTCCAAATTAAAGTGTTATAAATGTTCACAACTTGGACATTTTGCTAAAGATTGTCATCAGGCACATGTAAATAAGTATGTTGTTCCTATATCACCAAAGCCTGGTTTTACTCAACCATCTACTTGTAACACAAGCAAGACCACTGCTTTGATTGCTCAAAATGATGGTGTATATGATTGGGGTCAACAGTTTGGGTATGATTCATCTGCATTGATAGTTACGCATGATCAACAAGAAGATTTTTGTTCAGAAACTAGTTCCGATACTAGTTCAATTCCAAGTTCTTATGAATCTGCTGAAAATTTGGAGAGTTTGATGAAAGAAAATACTTTATTGATGAATAAAGTTCAACAACTGTCTGAGGCGTTTGATGTGATTAATTCAGAGTTGGAGATTTCTAAAGATCATGGCAAGAAGTTGACTTTAAAGAATGAGTATTTGACCATAGAAATCCAAACATTGAATGAAGTTTTGGAAGCTTTGAAGCAAGATAAACAGAATGTTGAAATTTCAAAGGCTAAGATTTGTGAGGAAAGAGATGAGTTGGTGAAAGAAGTCAAGAAATGGAAGGATGAGGCTGAAGATACTGCTAATGATTTTCAGAATTTGTTTGATAAATCCAAAGTCAAGCTTGATATGCTTACAAAGAATGTTGAAGAATCAACTGCTAAGATTGAAACATATCAAGTTGACATGGGAAAGTTGCTGGATGAAAAGCGAGAGTTGGTTCGTGTGAATAAAGTTCAAACTGCAAATTTAGAAATTCAAAAGAGAAATGAGGATAAATTGAAAAAGGAGTTACATGCAGGACTTGATAATCTTCGCTTACAAAAATTTGAAACTCATAAGGTTGCGAAGCGATTGATTGCTAAAGAAAAGGAATTTGCTGAGGCTCAACAGAAAATTTCTGATCTGAAAATTCAAGTTCTTGATGCTAATCGTTTGTTTAATAATGTTTCAAATTCTCAAGTCTTCACAAGCTTTTTAGCTAATGATGAAAATTTTGAGAAGATGTTTGATAAGACTGCTTCACCTCCTGCTCATATCAAAGAAGCTGTCAAAGAAGTGAAGGAACAAATTGAAGAATTTGATTATTCAAAAGTTTCGTCATCTACTGCTGAGGATGCGAAAGTTGTGCCGAAGAAGAAGAACAGGAAGAATAAGAAGAAGAAGGAAACGAAATCTGAGGTTTCTCCTGCACCAAAGTTTGTATCTGGCTCATCATCTGCTGATAATGAGAAGTCGGCTATTTCTAGTGACAAGATTCTGTCTCAATCTGAGTTTGATGAAAAGATTTTTTATGACCAAAAGAATGTCACTGAAGTGAAAGCTGAATTTTCTCGATTGGCTAAGAATGGTCATTCTTCACCTGAAGAGAAAATTTCTGGAAAGCATGAAGGATTGGGTTTTCACAGGATGGAAAACAACGCTGAAAAGGTTCAAGCATTTTCATCTCTAGATTTAAAGAAATTAAAGATGCAACAAGTGACGAAGGAATTTTTTCAAGCTGATAAAATTCAACCCGAACGTTTTTACAAACTCAAGGGTTCGGATCAATTATTTTCAGACAAAGAATTTCCACTTCATTGTGTTGATGCTCGGAAGATTGCTGAGGTCTTTGTGAAAGCAACTATTTCTTCTAAAAGTTCTCATTCTCTAAGCCCTACATCTAAATGGGTATATGATCACAGGCATCAGGTATATGATTCTCATTCTGATCATGTTAGAGATATTCATGTGTGTTCTTCACAGGTACATCAAAGATGGGACAAACACAACAAGGATATGTTATATTTGCCGTCGTTCAGGGCATATGGCAAAAGATTGTCCATCACCTGCTGATTCACCCCAAAGATTTCACAAGAAATCAGTTTTTGGTAAATCTGCCACACTAAAGTTCTTTGATGAACAAGCAGGCAGAGTTTTTGATGAAATTAAACCTATATTCTTTCATAAACAAAAACATTTTGTTCCAATGTTTTCAAAGGTTCATAATGTAGGTTCATCATCACAGTCACCTGTGATTGTTTCATCAAAATCTGAATTACCAAAACAACAACAATGGAAACCTAAGGTGGTTTCTAAACAAAACAAGGACACTGGTCGACCAGAAGCAATTCGCTTCGGGTCATTTTTGGACTAATTAGTTTAACCAGTGTGCAGGTACTTCTCGAAGACCTATCGACGATTGCAAAGTTGTTGATGGAGGAGTATTCTGCTTAATTTAAATGTTCATGATAAATCTTTCTATAATTTTCTAAAATTGCATCGTATCCGTGTTGATTGATCACTTTTCTTTGTTTACAAAAAAAAATTTTTTCTCAAAAACCCAAAAATAGACTCTTGTTTTTGTGTAAAATGAAAATCCAAAAATAGTGTTTTCATTTTAAGGGGGAGAATTGTAAGTAAGGGGGAGTAATTGAAAAATGCATGTTATGGGGAGAAAGTGAATACATGCCAAATATATAATGAAGGGTGAATACATGCCAAATATATAAAATTGTGAGAAATTGATTATTGGGAAATGATGGTACATTGGCTTACGTGTCTGACTCGTGAATAGAGTAGATGAAAGGGCCATAAGATCATTGTTTGATATGCTTGGTAGACTCGGTAAATCAGAAAGTATTCAGATGTGATATTCACTAAATACTAATGTTTGACCATGTGGATAACATCTTGATGCATATTTCATGACACAAAAAGAAAAATAAGTGTGAAAGTCAAAATGAGAAGTCACTGTGTATACATGTGTTCATTTTGCAAAGATTTAAACTTGTTTGATTTTCTTTATTTTGTCAAACGATCGGACTTTCTCTGCGTATCGAAAGATCGACCTGATTGTTGTTCGTTTGACGTTCTGCTTTATTTTCTTTGGTGTTTCGTATAACTCATCGGACTTTCTCTGCGTGTACGGGAGTACCCACCTGATTGTTGTTGGGTTATACAATTTCAACTTGTTTTATTTTCTTTTTTTGTTAAATCCGAAGCCTTATCTGCGTATCGAAAGATCGACCTTAAGGTAGACGATTTAACATTCTTATTTCTTTTTGCATGGAACACAGTTGACTATATTATGAAAATATTATGCATTGTGAAAAATCACAAGTGCTGTCACACAAAAGGATAAGAAATGAAAAGCTGAAAATGTCTGATTATGTCTGATAGTGTGGGATACACTGGTCAAAGCAAATCTAATCAATACCTTAACATATCCAAATGTTATGAGTATGATTCTGCCTGAGTTTAAGTTGGACAAATTATACCAGCAATCAACATGACTTATGTGCTTCGATTAATTGAAATTGAAGTGCAGTTCAGTGCGTTATGTTCAATATGATCCCATATAGTGATCTTTCTCATACCAAAAATAGTGTTCTGTGTTGCAATTTCATTTCATTTAAGAAAAGAACAAAAAGATTTTCGGTGTGTTTTAGCATAAACTGTCTAAAAGTCAAAAAGATTTTGTTTCTGCTTTATTTTCGATCTGATCATCACGTGATACAAGTCATTTTCAAAATCATATCTTGGAGTCTCGAAGAGACGTTTTGCGCCAAGATTATTTTAAATGTTTGAACAGGTTGCTATGTGCAAGATATCACTACTTCAAGTCTTCTGAAGCTGTTGATAAAAGATCAGAGATATTCTATAATGTTATCAGATCAAGCTAAGATCGAGTTGAGGAGGAGTTCGTTTGAAGATTCATTTCATTGAACGAACTGATTCTACACTTGAAGGGGAGCTTGGTTGAAGATACAAAGTTGATAATATTGAAGAGATACTGCACACGACGAGGGGAAGTTTGTTGATACCTGAGATGTGCGTCGTGTGAAGTATCAAGCAATGTACAAGATCAAGTCATTCTAGGTCTGGCCGATCTAGGTCCGAACCTGAAGTTCGGACTGGCCGAACCTGAGGTTCGGCCGAAGCTCGGCCAGCTGGGTATAAATATACGTTTGGTCTTTGTAATAAGGAATGCTTAGGGTGCAAATTCTGTTAAGTGTGTGTTTCTGAGTGTGTATTCTCTATGTCTATTTCTAAGTGTTTGCTGATTGTAATTGTTCTTCTTTGATCAATAAATCAATCGGTTAATTATGCTTCGATGTCCGATTAGCTAGATCGAGTAGACGATCCGATGCTCACGCATTTTCATCATTACAACCGTAAAGGGATCGACCAAACCATTTCCATCTTTTGGAGGTTTATACTTCTTCATTTGTTCCTTCAAAAGAGTACAAGAAATTTGGTTAACAATGGAACAACTTGACTAAAAATTCAAATAGTTTTATTGTTATTATTTCCTCCATCTCTTGAAATTTTAAAAATATGCTCCCCAATAAGAGTACAAGCAAACATGGGTTCCAAATTTAAAATAGTCCAGAAAGTAGCATCATATATTGCCTTTTACTTAACTTGACTAAATATTTAACTTTATGATTTTGACTTTACTATGTAGATTATTTTCTATTAAATGTGGTGGCTCACAACAAACATCTACATACATTGTAAAACTATATGATGAATCGAAACATTTAAGGGCTTCATCGATCTACATCCATTCTAATAATAATTGGGCAGTAAGAAACACTAGTAGTAGTTTCATATCCAAATATTATGAAGGTAATCATATTCCATATTGGGAAATGCACTGGTGAGGATGATGATTCTAATCAAGGCTGTTGTATTCAGTTCTATTATGATACGGCTGATGGCTTTTGGTTTAAAATTGGAATATTCAATGGAATGATGGGATTAAAAGTCACTGGTTGGATATTTGGCTGCTGTTAGGTGTCTTTATTATGACTAGACCTGGCAATATTGACCCACAATAGAGACAACAGGTCAAGATGGGGAAACAGCTTTTGCACTTTGGGTTAAAATGGGTCAAAGAATGAGTCCGTGCGGGTTGTAATGGGTGAGGAAAATTTTCATTAAATTCCAACCGGGTCAGGACGGGTCATAGAATGATTTCGTCCGGGTCAAGATGGGTTATAGATGAATCCATACAGATTAGTATGATAGCTTTCACTTGAACTCAGATTCAGAAACATGAGGAAAAATGAAGGTACGAACAAAAAGGGAGGAATTCCTTTTAGTAAATCAATTATCCATGCCTTAAACTTAATTTGCTACTGTAGCTATTATATATTATAGGCTTATAGCCTTAAAAGGAACTAAAATATAATGTGGGAGACTACTGTTTGCCCACTAACTCTTTTGACTCCACATCTAACCTACACGTAAATAAATAAATAAATAAATACTGCATTTCAAAAAAAATTATATAACTACTCCAAAATAATAACTAATATAAAACATAAGAAAACTTATTTAACTTTTTATATTATTTAATATTTAATTTAACTGAAATAAAAGACTCGTTCCGATTAAATGAAACTATTTTGTAGACTTTTTGTTGGTATTTTTATTTTCTAACATGGATTAAATGGAATATTAATTAATATTAATTGACTGTGTGTTGATCATGTAAAGTGTAATTTCGAAAATTTTTAGAATGATTTTGTTCATAAATGGAGATTTTAGGTATGAAGATTATTTTGTGGCAGTTATATCATCAGTCCTCTTGGAATAGATTGTGGGGTGAGGCTGGGATTTTGAATTTGGTGGGAGGTTTGGATCATAGGATGGGTTGGTCTGGTTTGAGTGCTTATAATATATGGCTTAGGCAGGGGATTAGACTTGTAAAGTTGTTGTTTGATTGTTTGAGTCAACATTATTGGTTGCAAGTTCTGATTGGGAATTGGATGCACATTATGGGGTTTGGGCAACAATCTGTTTGCAATTACAACAGCTTTAGAGCTAAAGGGCAGATGGTTTGGTTGAAAAAGATTGGACAAACCTGTAAGGGGGTGAGTTGTATAGTTGACTTTTCTAGTAAAAAATGCACAAATTGGCATATGATGGATAGAGAATGGTATAAGCAGATTCTTTGGGTTATGAATTAAGTGGATTGGTTTGGATGATAAGAGATGAGTCAAGAAGTTGTTTCTTGGCTTGGTTGAATTTCTAGTTAACATTTTTTTTTTAGTCAATGGGTTGAGTAGAGGTTGTAAGAAGAATGATTATTGGTATCTAGTGTGCAGTTTTTGCTGGTCTGGTTTTTACTTTCTGATTGGGAGGGCTATAAAACAGCTGAGTTTGACTATAAGGTTGGGAATAGTATCATATCACAGTTGCTATATGAATTTTATCATACTCAACTATTTTGCACCATTGAACAGGAAACTAAAATTTAAAGTCTAACACATACCAGATACTTCATAATATATTCTAAAAATGAATAGCTAGAAAGAACTTACTTTAGATGATCGTTTAGTGAAACAAGCACATCGTTATGCCTTATTCAATTCTGATTGTGCAGAAGTTAATAATTATATCAAGTAAGTAATTCACAATCTCCATTTTAGTCAAATATATGCTCGTATTAGTTATTTCATATTCATGACATTATTTGTCTACATGATGTTGCAGTGAGCATGCGGCTTATATTGAAAGTCAACAACGAAAAAGTCGATGGGCACAAGCACAAAACCATAGTCAAGAGTTTTCTGATTGGCTCAAGCACAAAGTAATAAATAATGATGTTCCGGATCATATATTTTGGCTTGCCAAGGGACCTAGTCTAACATCCAAGAAATATTATGGGTATTATATCAATGGATGTAGGTTTCATAAAAAATCAAGAAATGTTTAATGTAAAACTCAAAATAGCGGTGTTTCAGTTACAGCTTTAACTCCTAGCTTTGCGAGTTCTCGGGACAAAAATCCAGCCGTGGGGAATGTTGACTACTATGGTAGAATTTTGCAGATAATAGAACTTGACTATTGGTCAATGTTTAGAGTAGTACTGTTTCGTTGTGAGTGGTACCAAGTTGAAAAAGATGATTATGGCATAACATGTGTTAATTTGAATAAGCTTTGCAGTTCAGACGATCCTTTTTTCATGCCTTCCCAAGTGAAACAAGTCTTCTATGTACCAGACCCGATAGTAGATGGTTTGCATTATGTTGTCAAAACGGTTCCAAGGGATGTATATGAATTAGATGAAGAAAATAATGAAACTGATGGTAGCTCCTACTGGTGTGAGCCTAGGGAAGATATGTTGGGTTCTCATGTACAAGTTAGTGAGCAAGAGACTCGTTTATCAAGAGAAGATATCCCTTCGGTTATTGTTGACGCATGTACAAAATTAGCGGACACAAATTCAATTCATAGTGAGAACGGCGATGATTCCGATTATGATGATACTTTATGGGATTGGATGCACGCGGATGAAGATGATGATAGTTGAGTTATGAAGGTACATGATTATGGTTGTCTAATGCTTTATTTGACTATTAAATCAGTTTTCAAAAACTCTTATTAATTTATGTTTACTTGATTTGATAGAATTGGTTAACTTGGAGGTGTATCCTTATCTCTCTTTAGTCCTTCTGCATCAAGTCGATCGGCACAGTTACACGAGGTAAGGTCCTTATGGAATCCGGCAATGAAACATGATAAGCATTCTAAGTACTCTGAGCAATTTAGGTTGTGATGGTACATTAAGAATTAACAAGATGTGTGTGCAGATTTGATTTGAGTAGGAAATAAAGTTCCTTTAGTTATCAATAAATATGTAATGTGTAGGCCAGATTTTTTTATTGATGCCATTGCTATGGTGTTGTGCTTCTATTCATTTATTTATGCAATAGCTCACAGTTGCAACTGCTATGTTACTTACTTACTCTTTGTTTCTTCTATGTCATTGCGACATGTCAAATTTTCTATTTTAGTGAATTTTAAATTAGGACAATGACAACAGCCCAAGACCCGAACCTTAAACCTATCTTATTTATGGCTACATTTTATAGGACCTGATGTTCCATCTGGGTTATTTGACCCAGTTGGATTAAACTGAGCAACTACAGCCCACTTTCGTGAGTTGTAACAAAAAATTATTAGTTGATAACATTAATGTAAATACAAAGGGTTGATAACATACCAGATCAAGCTTGTGATGATTCTTCATAAGATCTAAATGATCAACTCAAGAAAACCCATAGCTAGAATCATTAATCTTGATTCTGTCCTGGTCCTAAAAACATCACAAAATACCAGATTCATAATCGGTGAACTTGCATAAAGAATAAATAACTTTCAGGCATTTAATCAAACAGCTTTTAGGCATCACTGAGAGAATCAACAATTTTAAGACCAACAAATACAACCAAATCGATTATAAAATCGGGAAGAATATCGACTAAAAAAACAACGAAAGAGGAGGAGCTAACACTAACCTTCGTCGAGCCAGTTCGATCTATTACAGAGCTCGGTTGCATGAGGGAGATTCAAAGGAATGATGATCGATGGATGTTGATGCGAAGCTGGAGAAGACCCGTAGATGATGTAGAAATTGAAACCTTGTGTATGACTACAGAGAAGATGAAAAAGTCGCTGAGATGATGTATCGGAGTATGTGTTTACTGGGTCGGGTTTTTTTAAACCCGTGACCCTTCTTTTTTCTTTTTTACAAACGAGAGTGTACACATGGCCCATGTAGAAAACTAAATATCTTTATTTAAAGATTAAAGATGTGCCCATGGGATAAAATTCATTTGTTCCTAATTCCTAAAATAAGAAATAAACAAGTCAGGACTAATACTTGAACACCCAATTTCGAACAACACAAAGTCACGGATACGGAATCGATTGTTAGGGCATAAAAACATTCCTAAAATCTCGAAGAGCACAAATAACAAATCATAAGTTAAATCTAGCATCATTTAACGTTGAATTTAGCATCGATGAAAGTGATTTAAGAAAATGCAGGATTTAAAAGAATGAAATAGATTTGACAAACGAACGTCAGAGAAATTGTTCGAAAATTAAGAAAAATAATAATAAGAACCCTAACGATCTCCGATTTGAGATCTCAGTCATCTTTCTCTCTCTTCTCGCACGTTGTTTATATAAGTAGTAGTCTGTATTCATTGGTTCCATTAAAACTAAATAAAAAAACCGAGAAGCATTAACTGGTCATTCAGTACAAAAGCTTTACAACCCACACACCTAACAATTAAACTCCTTTATTATATAATATATCAATTCAAGAACATGAGGTGTACACTGCCTCAAAACTATTCAAGCCACGTATGCTAACACTTTTTCGTTTTCTTGGTCTTCTCACCGTAGGTTTCCTCCTCATACGATTGCTTCTTCTCATACGAAACCGTACGTAGCGGTCTGATACATTTGTTGGTCAAGCAATACCTCACTTGCTCTGTACTCTGCCCGTGCGAGCACTCGGCCATGCCGAATTCACCTTACACGAAACCTCAATTAATGCGGATGTGCGTCAACAGTTGCGGAAGGACGAACTACAGTTGCTCGAGTACTCCTACTCCCTTTTCGTTTGCTTTATCTACCACGTTTCTTGGCCTCAATCATCTACCCCCTTCCAACGTTCTTTTCCGGTCAGGTTTTCTCTCTTTTCTTTGCTTCCAAATCCAAATTGTAGAATTGTAAAAATTGTTACAAAATTGTTCAAGTTTTGAGTCTGTTCAGTTATCGTTCACCTTTTTCCTCTTTTCTTTGCTTCAAAATTGTTACAGAATTGTTAAAATTGTTACATCTTTTTGTGAATTCAATCATCTATTGTTTGTTTTTATGTTTGTGAGGTTTTGGATTTTGTTTTTTAGGTTATTTTCCTTTTTTTTTCGTTCTTCATGCTTACAAAAATTGTTTCAGTTTTTAGTGAGGTCAATAATCTTTTACAAAATTGTTACACTTTTTTTGTGAATTCAATCATGAGGTCAATAATCTTTTACAAAATTGTTACACTTTTTTGTGAATTCAATCATTTAATCTTATTTTCCTTTTTGTGGTTCTTCTTGCTTACAGCTGTTCCAGGAGGTTTTGCTAGGCTGTTTGATCTATTTCAGGTGTTGTGATTTCTCTGAGGTATGTTTCATGGTAGCTTACAATTTTTTGTAGAAAACTCATTTACCATCTACATATGGTTTAGATTTTGGTTTCAGTTGTTTGGTTTTTGTTTCATATGTTTTAAGTCATTTAACATCAGCATATATGTGTTTTATATTATATGATGTTTTTGTCTGATGTAACTCATGAATTTTTTGTAGAAAACTCATTTACCATCTACATATGGTTTAGATTTTGGTTTCAGTTGTTTGGTTTTTGTTTCATATGTTTTAAGTCATTTAACATCAGCATATATGTGTTTTATATTATATGATGTTTTTGTCTGATGTAACTCATTTACCATGTGCATGTATGTGCTTATGTTTTGTTGTGGTGTTTGGCTTACATTTTAGTAACAATTGTGATTGTCTAAAGGATTTTATAGTTTGTTAGTGGCCTTCGGCCTCTTCGTGTGTTTAGGAAGGTTAAATTGTTATGGTCATGATCACTCTTTTTATCTTTTGAGGATTTATCTGGTAACAAAGCAGGTCTGGGTCTGGAATATGTACTTTATTACCTTCCTTTTCTTATGTTTATTTTTCGTCGCTTTGTAGGTTGGGTGGAGGCTGCTTTCAGGTACAAATCATGTTTTGTTACATGGTTGCATTACTTTTTAGGCCTTAGGTTTTGCTATGCTTCCTTATTGTTTTTCTGGTATGGTACATGTTAAGTTATGCTTGCTGCTTACACTCACATCAGTAGGTTTTAGGGTGCTTTCATATACAGCTATAGGCTGATCTTTTAAAGTTACTGCCTGCAAAAGTCATTATGTGCACGTTTCATGCGAAAACTTCTTTCAGAAAGTGGTTGTGTCTTCGGTGAAACTTCTTTCCGAAAGTATAGGTTAGCATAAATAAACACAACACCTTTGCTTGGCACTTATTGGCACGTCTTCAGAATATGATTGTTTCTGTCACACTACATGTGATTCTCATGCGTATTCGTGTGTCTTTACTTAGGAGTTTAGCCTAATATTATAACGTGTTGCCTGCATGACTATGTAATAGTACGTTGTCTGTCTCTTATAACTGTATTCCTGCGTGTATATCCTCTGTTGCGATGAGTTCTTCTAGAAAGCGTTCACGTTCTTGCTCGAGCCCTGGCCTAGGCCGCCAAACATCACAACAGGCGCATTTGCGTGCTACATTGGCATCCAATCGTGTTTCAACGTCTTCTTCTTATATAGATTCTGGCGACTGCGTTTACAGCTGTCAGGCGTGCTCTGCGTTATTCTGGCTGGATGAGCGTCTATCCTCTTCTTCGACTACCAAAGCTCCTGAATACCATCGCTGTTGTAAAGAAGGTGCTGTTAGGTTGCCACTTCATAACTTCCCGCCTCCTCTATTCCAGTCTCTTTTTATGCAGCCCGACTTCCTCGAGAATATTCGTAGATACAACTCCGTGTTCTCTATGACTTCATTTGGTGCAACAGTCGATGACTCCATTAACAATGGCTCGGGCCCTTATGTCTTCAAGGTTGAGGGTCAAATATGTCACTGGATAGGTACTCTGTGTCCTTCCGGTGGCAGAAAGCCGTCGTTCTTGCAATTATATGTATACGACACTGCCAACGAAATGTCTAATAGACTGTCTATCTTCCAAAAGGATGGAAAGATCATTCTCAAGCCTGCCATTCTGTCTGACATACTTAGTGTTTTGGAAAATTGCAACCAGCTGGTGCGTCTCTTTCGTACTGCGCGTGACTTGCAGCAACAATCAAGCATCCCTGATTTTGCTATACGCCTCTTCAATAGTCAGAATCAGGTGTCTTATGACGCTCCTGGTCCTGGAACTATAGGTGCAATCGTCTACGGAAATGAATGTACAGCCTCGGACTTTGACATTATCGTTCATCAGAAAGATGACATTCCAAAGAGGATAAGCAAGTTACATCCTTCGTATATGTCTCTTCAATATCCCCTGTTGTTTCCTTATGG
>JBCNJP010000024.1:14797905-14987948 GCA_039602395.1 Deinandra increscens subsp. villosa | reverse complement strand
ATTCTTACAAATGTTAATAGGGACAGATTCTGGTGGTTAGATGACCCATTTCCTCTTTAAACACACTGATCAAAACTGATCTTATATTAACTTAACTCATAAAGTTTCTATTTATGGAAAAATCAACATGCATGCATAAAAGGGCTGTACCTTGTGAAGGAATTCTTGTACAACCAAACTTTTCTGATTTCCTTGTTCTCTCCAGTCCCCAATCCAGCCTCCAAGAGCAAATCTATGATTGCATGCATGATCCATAACCATTCTATGAGTGTGTGATCATAAAAAAAAAACCTTAAGTCACATTCTTAAACAAGAATCAAGACTTCCTTACCTTGATTACTCTTGTATTCAGTTCCTACCCTCTTTAATCCTTCCAAATAGCACAAGTACAGCTGCATTCATGAACGTCAAGGCTTAGAATGAGGTTTACTTCAAGTATCCATGTGATTAATGATGAGAAGGATTGAAGGAATGCTTACCCTTGATGATTGTTCTTCCCTTTAGCTCCAATTACTTGAATTTAGTGGGAACAGAGGTCTGGAGCAGCAATGGAGGACTCTGGCCGAGTGTGAGCAGAAAAATCACAAGTGTACATTAGCTATAAAGGCCAAAATCCTTGTTTTTAACGAACTGGAATCGAGGCGTACAGCCCCAAAATACTTAATTTGGGGCGTACCGCCCAGATTTTTAGGTAGCGGGTATGTGGGGATCCGATGGGTGCCGCAACTCGACCCGTTTATCAAACGGGTGGCGTATTGCCTAGGATTTCCTAATCCTAGGTGTACCGCCTCAAATCGTGATTCTGAAACTTTTGAATATTCTTCATTTAAAATTTCAAGTTCAGATCAATGTTTTAGACACAAGGGTTACAATATGGCTTGCAGAAACTTGGGATACATAATGAACTTCTCAGCACGACCTGCATGAGTCAGGTTCCTAATCATACTTCTGAGGAGAAATCTTGACATGTTTAGCCAGTTCCGGCAATAAAACCATGAAGGGCATGAGCCAGCTCATCCTTGAAGTCATCAGTTCCCGTCTTCCTCGGGGAGAAGGTCAGAATGAAGAAGCCTAGCATTTTTCTCCAGTTGAGAGGAAACAAAGGTTTCTTGATCATGGGACTTGTATTGATTGGAAGTGGACCAGTATAACTCATGTTCCTCATGCTATCATGCTACTCTTGCTTAGTGTAAGAATCCGGGCAGTCAGCATCATCTAGACGAAGGGCTGTTCTGATCATACTTTCAGTTATCTCCACTTCGGTTTCCTGAATTCTGGAGCTCAAGTATTCTGACCCATCTTCATTTACCACCTTTTGAGCATTTATCCAGAAACTGTCCACTATTGATTTGTATATTGGAAGATCCAAAAGCATACAAAAACCCCAGTTGGAGTATTCCAGAATCTGAAAAGTTTGTTCGAAAGCATCAGCATATTTCCATTCTCTGTTAAAAATGCTTATTTGATTGTGGGCTAAGCCATAGCCTAATGGCTCATTCCCCGCTCGTCTAGGAGGCATCTACACAAGTGAAAAAACACAATTACAACCAATTGATTTTACCTTGAAATGTCATGTCAACACTAAACCAGGATAATGACAGAGCTGTTTAAAGTAAAATCAAGGTATATTTGGGTTCAACTAAGCAGGTTCCTAGAATGGCATAGCACATAGTCAATTAATATTTGCAACCGATATCTGTGTAAACCCACAATTGAACCAGATATACATACTTTCAATCAATCATAAAACATGAATAACTGAGAAAAGAAACATAGACTTTACCTAGACAAAGGCTAAATTGCACCAGATCAATATAATGCAACTTGAGGAGTAATTAACAAGATGTCACTTTGAGCATAGAAATAATATTCGAGATAAATTGAAAAATTTAAACTTAACTTTTAAATCATGAGAATAAAGCAAATAAATGATCAAGCTCAAATTATTCAGGTGGACCACATAAAGTGTTTGTTCCCCCTAAACATGTGACTATCTGGTATATAAATCATTCAAATCACAACACACATTGTCATAGCAAGAAGCACTTGTCAGGCCGGATCGTCATAATGAAATCACATGTTCTATACTCAACACACTAAAGACTCAACTACCATGGAACTAAATGAATAGCTAAATAGGCCAAATCAAGTCCTAAGTATGGAATTATGAAACCTATGACATCAATTTTAGTGCAATCCAATATAGATAAAGCTTTTGACCTTGCATCATAACAATCAATCAATCAAGAACATGAGACAATTCATGAGTCAAAGTTAGGAATAATGGATATATGAATTCAACTAACTAGCATCAATGAATAACTATCAATCATATCAACGACAGATCATTATAACACATTGGTCAGAAAAATATTCAAACAATGGTTCATTACTATTCTTGATGTAGATCACATAATCAGGTTACGCAGGTTAATTTGAAGAAATGCAATATCCAATTAACACACTTCATCCTAATGACCTATCAAAACTGAAGCAACTTGAACCAAGAGTTTGATAATATAAAATACAAATGAGGCAAATGAGACCTCAGCATACTTGAAAAAGTTCACAGAAGCACATACCTCGAAGTAGATCTAGGTATTTCTAAGATCTAAAAGAGATAAATGAATTCAGAGAGCTATTGCTTCCAAAATAATATGTGTTTAATCAAGCAAAATTGAATTAATAAATTGACAAAATTTGAGATAAATAATATCAATAAGGTGAGAGTATGCCCCTGTTTAGCTTGTTTCTTGATTATGCAACAGTGCCTGAATAACAAGTAATCACATACCTTTTGATGATCTAACAGTTTGTAAAGATCACACGGGAATGATATCACTCGTAATCACAGAATAATCTGTTTAGGATCAGGCAAATGTGCATTAGAACCAAGTAATTTAGATAAGTCAACTATTAGCATGACAATCACATAATCAATACATGATTTAGTAAAATTAAAAGATAAATGACAACCTGACTTACTACAGAATTCAACAAAGAGTCATGCATATTTGAAGTTAGGATGACCTAATGAGAGTTTGTCTAACTTCATTTTTTACAAGCTTTGGAACATTCTAAGTGAAGTCAAAGTTAACTAAACAAAATAAATCATAAAATTTAACTCTGAGTCTTATGCATTTCAATTGCTACATGTCAAACCTAATCACATCCATTTAGATAAATCAGGCACAAATTATGCAATTTCCAATACATTTTAACATCAAATTAATATATTAAAAGAAAAACTTTCTATTATTTGACATTATTTGACCAAAGAGTCATGTGTTGAATCAACAACTCAATTCGATCAAATTTACTTGAGATTATCATTACTTAAACTTTAAAGGTGACTAGAAAGAGTCAGATTCTACAAACTAACACACTTGAGTTGTAGGCTATGATGAGAAATCAACTTAATCATATATCAAGCTAAACATTCATCTTAACTTGACAACCTCAATGGTTATTTAGTTTGGAACATAGTTCAATACAAAAATTAACCAAGTGCAATAACAAATTTCAAAAATTTCTATTTCCACATCCTCCTAATCTCACTTATCAGTGGGTAGGTTGCAATTGAACAACTAGAAACAATATTAGAAGTATCTAACCTTGATTTCTATTGAACTTAACCTAGATTAGCCTAGAATTTCACAAAAATAAAAAAAAACTAAGAACCCTAGTTTTCAAACTCAATGGAGGCGCTAACACCCCTGTACCCAAACAAGTATCTAGATACTCAAATCGTTCAAGAATAACTCAACAATTACCTTGTGTTGCGTATGTAATCGATGATGGCGATCACAACAGTAGGAGAATCTGATGAAATTAAGATCAGAACAATGAGTATAAGAGACATTTACTCAGACACTGTGCGACAAGTGGAACGGAGCCTAAAGCTCAATCGAATCTTATAGATAGAAATCATTCACTTACCGAACACTTTGTAGGGATTGAGCCGATCAACCACGAACAAAGGAACGATCGATCACACTGTCTTGAGATTCGGATTTGCAGGGTTCGAAATCACCAGAGAGAATGAGAACCGAGAGTGTTTGTGCGATTTCAAATTTGTGAACGAGTGAAGAGGATGAGGCGGTCTGATTTGTATATATAGGTTAGACAAGAAAAACCAAGTGTGGGGGTCAAGTCGATAACCTAGCTCTGATCGTTAAGAGGAAACGAGAGCGAAGGCAGATCGTTAACTTGAGCCCCTGATCGTTAAAGAGGAAAAACATAAGTCTTCAAAAAGTCTCATCGTTAAGACCAGTTAACCCCTAATCGTTAACATGAGACAACAATGCTTGATCGTTAAGACCAATTGAACCCTAATCGTTAACACGAGATACTTGGGTCTGATCATTAAGACCAATTGAGCCCTAATCGTTAATAGAGTCTGATCGTTAAGACCACTTGGGAGGTCAAATCGTTAACAGAGTCTGATCATTAAGACTACTTGGAAGGCCAAATTGTGACAACCCGTAAGTTTCCTAAGTCAAATCATATAATAATACGTGTAATTACCTGTTTCTGTGTGCATAAATCTGTGTTTTAGTTAACGTAGATAACGTAATGTGCATCTATCCGTTAGTCTTGGTGTAAGCCTAATTTAATATCTCGACAATCGACCTTAAAAACAAGAACATTATATATATGATCGGTGGAACTTTAATAATAAGAAACATTTCACAACAATATATATATTCTAATATAAAAAGAGTTTTTATATTATCTCGTCACCTTTGTAGTATTTTGCATACGTTCAAAGTTCGTGTCACTATTTGACGTAAAATGATCATTTAACGATAACGTTTGTCCATTTATTTACCGACTACGTCAAATAATAAATCATTTTAACATTTAGTATTTTTTATAGCGAAAAACCATTAGGTTTTTATATAAAGCAATCAACGTAAACGTTTTTCACCATTTAACACCGTTTGACCTTTAAACAAGACTTGAATCATTTCTTTTCTCCAAACTATGATTTAATATCCTCCATGCATATTCATTTCCATGCATTATCAAGTTCAATTGTCACCTTTGATCATATTGTCTTTCGTGATCAAAACCCGACACCGACAATTAGTAACTAACATTAGTAGTAACCTATCACCATTACACTAATCCAGTACTAATCACCCAACAATAAAGCAAAGACTATTCACTTGTACCTCATCATCATCATCATCATCATCTTACACCACCTTTTCCTAACCATCCCATCACCACCTTAAAACAACCTAGTATGTACCACCTTTGACTTCACCCTCCTCCCTCCTTACTCCTCACGAACCGGCCCCCCTCCCCTTGTCCCTCTCCCTCACGGTTTTGACAACAAAACCGCAACCACCTCACTCACTTGAGCCAAACACTCCCTTATTTGGTTTCTTTCTTTCTTTTGTGGGCACCTATATATAGAACATTACAAGAAACCCTAAGAAGATCCTCCTCATTACCTCCCACCACCCAAACCACACACTTAACTCTCTCCCTCTCCTCCCATCGTCGGCCCTCTCTCTCTCTACTCTCTCTCTAGCTTTCTTCATCCAAACACAAGTTTACTTGAAGATTAAAGCTATAAGGAGCAACAAAGAAGCAAGATCAAGCCATCACCATCCTCCTCCATAGGGGTGTTCACGGTCCGGTTTATACGGTTTTTAAGTTAAACCGTAAACCAAACCGTTAGCTACAGTTTTTAATAATCGAAAACCTAAACCGAACCGTTAAAAATTAAAACCAAACCAAACCGAACCGCTATTTCCGGTTTGGTTTCGGTTTGGTTTCACGGTTTAGGATCTTTAGGCTTTCGATATAATTTTACAATAATAAAATTTAAATTAAAAAAAATCGAAATCAACTTTATCAAATGAGACAATAAGAGTATAAGCTACTCTACTATACTTGCTATCTCTTTTTTGTTAATACAAAATCCACCTCCAAGTAGGACATGTAACCACCAAAACGTGATGCAAATACTAAAGTTCATAATATAAACAATAGTGTAATAAAGTTCTAGATTTCTAGGATGAAAACATGTCTAAATTTCCAGATTTTTAGTTTTTAGACGCTAAAACTTAAAATCTCATTACACAAAACGAAGTCGATGTAATTTATCTAGTATATATATAATTATATATATATGTATATATTATATAATATATATTATATCTACATGGTCCGGTCCGGTTTTTTACGACCGGGTTTTCATATAAACCGTAAACCAAACCATTCACTACGGTTTAAATTTTTTGAAACCGACCGACCGTTCGTTAATATAAAAAACCAACCGCGAAACCAAACCGATGACCGGTTTGGACGGTTTCGCGGTTTGAAACCAAACCATGAACACCCCTACTCCTCCACGATTTTCTCAAGTTAGTAGATGATGTTTTCTTGATTTTTCTCTAGTTGATCATGTTAACTAGTTACATTTTCCATCTAACACTCCAAACACAAGTCTTGGTTAAAAATGGTGACTTTAAACTCATATTTTCTTCTATGATGATAATAACCTACATGTTTGTTTATATTCATGTTAGATCTAGTATATATTGTGTTTCTACTAGTGATTTCATTTATTTTGAACCCCTCATATGCTACATTATGTAGATCTATAGAAAAACAAGTGTTGATATGCTAGTATGTGTGTGATATGCCTTGGTTTTATGAACAAACCTCTAGATCCGAAATTTATGACTCTTGAAACCCTAGGTCCGAAAATTTTTAACATGTTAGAAGGTTGTGGATGGCACCATACGACTTATTGATATGTTTGGACGGCTAAATCTATAAAAATAACCCACTAAAAAGTCCCGGAAACTATAGTTAAATTAGAGCCATTTTAGGTCAGAAACTTTGACCCCTCCTAAAGTGATTTTAAAATATGTCTTTAGCCTTAAAAACCCTAGTACAAAATCTCTTTTGAAAATAGCTAAATTTGGGAAAAAACGGGACAAAAAACGGACACTTTACGGGCCCGGAAAACCCATTTTTGTAAAGATATGTAAACAAAGGTTACAACTGATCTTGAACACCTTTAAGGACTTTAGATGACTTATAATAAGTTTACAAAGTGTTTTGGTAGTTTACAAGCCTTAGAACGAGTCACAAGATCGAAACCGGCTAAATCGGACGCATACCGGCAAAACCGACAAAACTAGGAAAGCGAACTCTTGAACTTGTACATTCTGATTTCCTATGGCCCTTATGATGAAAATAAATGTTTATTTATTTATTTGGTCAATTGCTATAGTCATTTTTGGAAAAACCGTGAAGTACGACTAAAACCGGCAAAAGCACGTTTTGACCTAAAACTGTCATTTCTTCCTTTAAAAGTCTTATGAACTCACATGATAATTACTTGGGAGTATAAACTATTTCTAAACTAATATTTATCATGGGTATAATTAATATTTTGATTATCAAGTAATAAGTATTTATTTGCAATAAATATTTCCGTAAGGTCAACTTTGTCACATCACATTAACGGGTTACCCTAACACCAAGACTTGACCAACCAAATTGGAGTGACTTAGATGTCAACCCAATTTCTATGTTCTAAGTTATCTTTTAACATTGCATAGGACTGCTTACTTGCCTACCTTACTGAATTACTTGTATTCAGGTGAGTTTTCACGGCCTCTTTCTTTTACAGTTTTAATACTTGGGGGAGAATTCATTACAAACATAAATCATTTCCTGACAGATAGATTACTTGTTACCATATTGATTACATGAGCTTTTCTAGTCCAAATCATATTGTATCATGCTTGTTCATGTTACGATGAAACCCCACTATTAGTTGAATCCGATTAATTTACGAACAGAAACGATGACTCGTGGATAGATCTATTGGGTTAACGCCCCTACTCTGATTGGTAGCTCCAATCCTAGCTCCGTTTTAATAGTCAGAAGAGTACATACAGTTATATTTGACCATGCGGTACTGTTGGACATAGTATCATGAGTGGGTAATCAGTTAGTTTCGGTATTCAAGGTTCATGGTAATTTATAAAACAGTATCTAAACATATTGTCAAACGATGGAACGATTTAAATCAAACTTGTTTATCAAATTTTACATGCATGCTATCTAAACCTGTGAACTCACCAACTTTATGCTGACTCGTTTTAGTATATGAATTCTCAGGTGATTGAACTCTGTTGCATTCAAGACATCATATCATTTAGGACCTGCATTTTCTATTTCTGGAGTCATGGTCAAACCGAGCTGCACTTTTGGAGATTTCATTGCATAACACCTAACGGTGTCATGTTCTCAAATCTTTTTGAAATGTAATTGTTTTATTAACAATTAAGACAAACATGTTTTCACTACTATTTCCGCTGCAACTTTGAATGAAACTCCACCTTTTGAATTAACTAAACTTATTAAACGGCTCTAGTTGTTTAATCATCCAGAGGTCGTTCTATGTAATCTTGACTATGATCCATCTCGCTCGCACCGACACAATAAATTACGGGGTGTGACACAAATCGTTAAGGTAAATTCATACCCAAGTCGTTTAGACCGTTCCTTGGTCAGATCGATAGAGGAGAAAAAGGACCCTGATCGTTAAAGAGTAAAGCATAGAAAAGGACCTGATCGTTAAGACCAACTGGCTATCAGATCGTTAAGGCAACTTGTGCCAGATCGTTAAGACCTTTCTGAAGGCCAGATCGTTAAGGTCAAAATGATCAGATCGTTAGGAATCAATAAACATGAAAACTTCTAAGTGACATCAGATCGTTAAGGCCAAATTGTTTAATCGTTAAAGTTAATATTTAACCTCAAAAGTTTTGAAAAATTTCTAAGTGTTTAGACACATCGTTAAGAGCACAAATTTAGCAAATTTTCCAAGTTGTACTCTAATCGTTAAGACCAACAACTCTGAATGCAATCCAATTGAAAATTTTAACCTGAAAAAAATTTAAATTTTCAAAATTTGAACATACCTACAACAAAACCTAAATTTACAAAATTTTAACGACAAACATAGTCATGCCCGCACAATGCCTACCAGAAAGATAAAATTTTATTCTTTATGCCATTAACACTAGAGATTTTAACAAGTTTGACTGTAACTTCAACTTAACACCTAGTTTGACATTGTTGGACAAATTTTACATTCCAAAAATCCGTTTTCATTCGAGTTGGTCAATTTTTCACCAGACTCAAGAATTTACCAAGATTTTAGGTTGATCAATTTTCCATCAACACAAGTTTGACTTTTGCATAAGTCGACCAAAGTTTCATCAAACTTGGAAGTATAAGCACTTTGGCTTACTGTTCACTTATTCGAGGTAAAAACCCGTAATGTACATATTTTTGAATGGTTGTGGTCAGACTATGCAGGAATCATACTGTTCAATTACGTAATCAATAACACTTACAATTCAAATCACCTTTTGGATCCGATTCCCTAAATCAGATTGTCGGTATTGTTTATCCACTTAAGCTCAAACAAGGTAATTTTCAACTTGTCTCATGTGATGTATTTATCATGTTTTCTGTCCAGTTCAGAGAAATAATTTGTAGGGTCCTTATTTGGTTGGAAGTTAACAGTATTCTACCAATCATCAAATAGCTTTTCAGATTCAATCACACATATAAAAGTAATCTTTCCCCCTTTTCTTTAGTGTTAAGTGACTTATTTCATGGATATAGTCATGAAATCATGATAACCCTTCTTTCATGACTATAGATCTTTGAATTTTGATGGGGTGATAGCGTCAAGGTCAGAGTTTCCTCAGCAGATGACTTCTCACTTTATTTTATGGAATGATGGAGCGTAAGAACACAAGGTCAGTGATTTCTCACAACAGATGTGTCTCAGCTTTATTTATGGATGAGACTCAAGGTTAGAGTTTCATCAGTAGATGAGTCTCATGTATTAGTTTTGAAATAAGTCAACTTAATACTGAAGAAATAAAGGATGTGTGATTAGAGTTTTCTTACTAATACTAATGAGAAGGGAAATTTTAAAGAATATGCCACTATTTAAACTTCCAAGGTCCATATTTCTCAATGAAATTAATGTGTTATCACAGAGACTTGTTTACTTCTCAGTATGTTGAGCCTACCAACACATCAAATGATAGAGTTACCGGTCGATTGGATCATATCCTTTGGTTAGATCACAAGACCAGAATCATATCATGTTCCACATATATTGTCCGACCACAGACCAAAAGGTTTTAACATTTTCAATTGTTTTTGGTACTTATTCTGCTATTTTCTCTGCTATTTTCTCTGCACATGTGTATTAAACACTTACTGAAAATTACTGAATTGACACTATTTTTGGTTTTATCTTCCACAGGTGCAGGCACGGCAGACAGACTCAAAAACATACCAGTGAATGAAAAGAAATTCCTTTGGTCATAACACATTTTGACTCGAGACGCAAACATACTGAAATATTTTTCTCAGCCAAAACAGGTCAAACAACACAGGAACTGACTCAAGTGAGTCAAATTAGCAATCTAAAGCAATAATCGTAAGATAAGATAAGCAAGACATCAAGGATAAGATAAACAGCAAAACAAGCAAGAAGTGAAAAATCTTTTTGGTGATTTTTGTGAGAGGAAAGCAAGAGTTAGGATATACACACAGATAACACAAGAGAAAGCAACCTAGAGAGCAAGACACTAACGTATCAGGGAGCAAGAAGTTTTAGTCCTAGTCAAAGTTGATCATTCCTATAGAGGTAACCAGAAAATTGAACCTAGACATATCAAATGACTTAGTGAATAGGTCAGCTAACTGATTCTCTGAATCAATCTGAACTAAGGTGACTAGTTTCTTCTCAGCACAATCCCTAATGAAATGGTGTCTAATCTCTATATGCTTAGTCTTAGAATGCTGAATCAGATTTTTAACTATACACACAGCAGTAGAATTATCAATATGAATAGGAGTACTCATGAAATTCAAACCGTATTCCAGCAATTGATTCTGGATCCAAAGAACTTGAGAGCAGCATGATGCAGCAGCGATGTACTCCGCCTCAACAGTTGAAGTGGACACCGTAGTCTGCTTCTTGCATTGCCATGACACGAGTTGGTTTCCCAAAAACTGAGCTCCACCCGTTGTAGACTTCCGATCGAGTTGACAACCAGCATAGTCACTATCCGAGTAGGCTCTAAGATCAAAGGCCGAATCTTTTGGATACCATAGCCCTCGGTTGGGATTCGACTTCAAGTATCGAAAAATTCTCTTAACCGTAGTCAAATGTGATTCCTTTGGTTTGCTATGAAATCTTGAACAGAGGCAGATTCCAAACATGATATTGGGACGACTTGCCGTCAAGTACATCAACGACCCGATCATCGAACGATATAAGTGCTCATCCACCGAAACTCCTTGAGCGTCAGTATTCAGTCTGTGACGAGTTTCCACTGGTGTAGAGAATCCCTTAGAGTCGTGAAAACCGAACTTCTTCAGTATTTCTTTGACATATTTTCCTTGGCTGATCAGTATACCATCTGGTGACTGTTTCACTTGAATTCCCAGGAAAAATGTTAATTCACCCATGGCACTCATCTCGAACTTTTTCTTCATCAAGTCCTCGAATGCATGACACAAATTCACGTTCGTTGACCCGAAAATGTTATCGTCAACGTATACTTGAACCAAAAGCATATCCTTCCCGACGTGTCGAATGAAGATAGTCTGATCAATAACACCCCTTTTATACCCATTTTCCAGCAGATATGTAGACAACGTCTCGTACCACTTCCTCGGGGCTTGGTGCAGACCATAAAGGGCCCTGTCAAGTTTGTAACATTTGTTTGGAAATGACTTGTTCACAAACCCTGGAGGTTGTTGTACGTACACGTCCTCATCCAGCTCGCCATAAAGAAATGCAGTCTTAACATCAAGTTGGTAAACCGTGATGTCCATAGACGCAGCATAAGCTACGAAAATCCGAATGGCTTCTAGACGAGCGACAGGTGCATAAACTTCGTTATAATCAATGTCGTCTTCTTGCATGTACCCTTTCACTATTAATCGAGCTTGTTTATGATGATTATTCCACGGTCGTCTCGTTTGTTCTTGAAAATCCACTTGATCGGTACCATTTCCACATCAAGAATCCTGATCTTGAGCAAGAACGAGGTTCAGATTCGAAAACCCCAAAAAGAGATGAAGATGATGCTGAATCAAAGATAATCAAACATAAGAGAAAGATAATAATCTAGTCGAATGATTTCATTAATCGAATGATTACAATCAAGAAATCATGACAACACTCTCTCTCTAGAAATCCATGACTCACTCTCTCTCTCTAGAATGGAAATCCCACACTCTACAAGAAAATCATCATCTCCACACTCAGAGAGTCTTTTTGTAATGGGCACCCTCACTATATATATAGTGAGGGTGACTAACAACAGAAAATATAAATGAACAAAATTACAAGAAAAGCAAATAACATAAATATTAATTAAATCAAAGTTGATTTAATTAATCCGAAGCTTGACTCGCTCGAACCGATCTTCCGTTGACTTTTACGTTGACCGTTGAACCGAACGGTTGACTTTTCCAAAAAACGGTCTTCGGTCCAAACTGCAAGCCACGAGCATCACAACCCGCGTCTCTGAATCAATTCACATGGATTCTTCAGTCGAATGCTTCAGTAAACAGATTTGATGGCGTCAGTCACATAGATTTTAGTTCCAACAATTCCCCCTTGACTGATGCTTTCAAATCTGTTCAACTGCTGAAGAATCGCTCTGTCGTACATCTTCAGTGAGAAACTGATAAACCCGAGACAATCTGTTGTCGAGATTCCCCCTCTGAATAAGCTTCTTCTGTTCTTGTTACTCCAGTAGAGATCCAAGTACTGACCTCACTCGGTTCACACGGTCGGGTACAATACTGAGAAAATGTTGAACATCGGAGTCATAACCGCAACAAACTGAAGCAGATAAACCAATCTTACACTGAACATGCTCCAACTTCTGATAATCGACCCGATATCCAAATCCATAATAATTCCTCCTATTTCTCTAAATCCCTCCAAAAACATCAAGTCGGAAGCGTAAAATCAGATGCGGAGAGTCGAACCGTCGCGATCGGTTGCCTAGAGAAACCAGATAAACAATCTTGAAATCGGACAATCTTGCGAAGAACCGGAAATTAGATGCTGACAGTTGTGAATGATCCATAAATAAATCTTGTGTCCCACGTGACTGGGTTGGATGCGAAAATTAAAGATAAGTGTCAAATCGGAGAAAATTTGAGATACCGAGCGAAAAATGATCATAACCGGAGTCTTCGTAATTTTGGTTGAAGAAAATCGAGCTCGGAATAAAATTCCTTGAAGATTTCTAAGAAATACTGGTGAAAACGGCACGATCTGAAAAATTTCATCAATTTTCGTCAAGAAACGGCCATCCGAGAGATTTAACGCATAAATTCCATAATTAACTGAGATTCCAGTTAATCCGGTTAGCTGACATCAGCACTACATCAGCTACAAACAAAACCGTGAGATAGAACGAGAAAGCTGAGTAATTAACCGGATAATAAAGCTAACCCGTCAGTGATTGATAGCAAATGTTGCGCGTAACGTCAATAAACGAGAACCCCAATAATAAATGGAATAAATCCTTGACCAATAAAAATTTTCGCAATTTCGTTCGGGCATTATCTCCGTTACTCTCGTAAAAGACCAAAAAAAAAAATACCCCGCATTTAATTAAAATGCAAAAAAATTAATTAGTTGAGAAAAATCCCTCCAAGAAAACCATGATCCTCGTGAATGGATATTAACCAATCAGAATTGAGGTTGCTTGGGCCACAATCTGTGTGTGTTATGGACAACCAATCAGAAAGCTCCTTAAAAATGATCCTACGGTAGAGATTTCGCTGATCCAGCGGTTGTCTTTAGCGATCCACGTGATGTGTGGCTCAGCCAATCACAGGAGGACAGAGCATCAAGCCTTTAACGGCTGTCTTGTGTACAGCGGGGCCCATTATCAACTTTCCTCCAATAAAAAATCGACAACATGAAGAGTATGTCGGGTTTGACCGAAGGTAGGAGTGAGAAACATTCCCTGGCATCCAATTGTTCACCGACACGTCATCGTCTCCTTCTCCATCTTTCTTAAACCACCGAAACCCTAATCACACGCCGGAGAAACATACCAGTCGCCGGAAAATCGAGACCCACATCGGAAAACCATGAAACATCTGTAACTTGCATAATACTTCATGAAAATTGACGATTTTGATGTCCCTAAACTCGTAATCCAACCCTCTACACATCCATACGATCAGAATCCCTTGAAACAGTCTCGAACAAAAACCCAAAAATCAAGTCGTTAGATTTCGTTTAACGATCAGCTCACCAGGTCGTTAAGATTAGGACCAAGTCGTTAAGACTTAAGGTCAAATCGTTAAGACAAGCTTCAGGTGAACCCAGATCGTTAAGAACAACATCAGATCGTTAGGTTAAGGTGACCTGATCGTTTAGAACAAGGGGAGGTCGTTAAGATAATCTTCAAGGTCAGATCGTTAAGAAGGATCGACCCTGGTCATTTAGAACTTCTTCAAACAAAACCAGATCGTTCAGGCAATCTTCATATCTTCAAGGAAAACCCAGAAAATGAAGAACACATCTCTGATGCAGATTCGATGTCCCAAACGAGTTTAGATCACAGATTCGTGACTGATATGATGAGATGAACCATTCACGAGATAGTTCTGGCCACAAACAATCCATAAACAGCTGCAAAAACCAATCGATTCAGCCCCAAAATCTGAAAATTCTCAAGAACACCGTGAAACACACACTAGTGTGTGTTTTTTCCAGATCTGCCAAAGTGGTTGAGATTCAGATGAAACGGATGCTTCTAATGGATCCAAAATGCGTTTTCCATCAAGATTCATTCTTCGTTTCATCCAAATCCATCAACAATAACACCAAAAACGCAGAATCAAACTCCAAAATCTTCAAAAACCCTAAAAACGTGAAGAATTCAATAGTTACGAATTTTCAGCTCTGATCTTCATTTTCTCCACAGATTTGCAGAAGTAAAACATGAAATAACATCAAGATGAAGTCAATGGACCCAGATCTAACATCCAAAACATCAAATCTGTCCAGAATTATCCAAAAATGAAGAAAAATATGAAAAAGTCTCAAAAAGTGGGTTTTCTCATTTTCACTCAATTCAAGCTCAAAATCCAGATTCGAGTGACCAGATTCATCGTGAGATGAAATCTGATCGGTTACCCGCTCTGATATCAATTGTCAGGACCGATTTCTTAGCCAAAGATCATCATTTGATTCATCACACGAGTGCGGAAATCACGTGTTGATGATCAACCTTGGTTGGATTAGCAACATTGCCTCTCCATTCGCCTCTGAAACTCAAGAAAAACACCAAGAACACACACACAAACACACAGTGCTCCTCAGGAGGTTCTCTCAAGGCTTATTTAGGGTTTCCTAAGAATTCCTATTTATACCCAATGAGGTGCACAAGTATCTATGCACAGAATACAAGGAGAATCACACATTACATCAAGGAATCATTAAAATCATCTAAGTCAGAATGTCAGATCGTTAACTTGTCCAGGTCAGATCGTTAGCCAGATCGTTAAAAACAAGTCAGATCGTTAACCACATAATCAGATCGCTAGCCAGCTTAGCTAGATCGTTAACCACATGGTCAAATCGTTAAGGCTCCAGCAGACTAGCCAGGTCGTTAAGGTTAAACGACCAGGTCAAGTCGTTAAGTCATGTGAGGCAGATCGTTAAATAGACAAGAGGAGGCATATCGTTAAATAGAATACTGTCAGATCGTTAAGTATATGCAAGTCGTTAAGGCCAATGTACTCAAGTCGTTAAGACCTTTGTCAGGCAGATCGTTAAGCACAACAAAGGTCAGATCGTTAAGAGTATTTCGGCCTGATCGTTAAGTGCAACTTAAGCATGAAAATATTCTAAGTGTTGAACAACCAAACAAACAAACAATCACAAGATCAACACAAAACTAAATCAAGCTGAACCAACATATGATAACAAGTAAATATTCAAAGTAAGGATTCAAAGTTCAACATTAACTAAGTTATTACAAACCAAAACGTTCAAATACATAAGTAGCAAAATACATGTTGGTTCTGCAGCTTTACTTGTGATCTTGTTCTTGGGTTCGTGTGTTCGTGTTATCACCAACCTCCAGGTTCCAACAAAATGGTTGAAGTTGTAGATGCAGCAGTAGTAGAAGCAGAAGCAGCAGTCGAAGAAGGCTTTCGAATCACAAGCTTTCTAACCGGTGGATTAGTCGAGCTTTGAACATTAACAGAATTTATGGTTGGCTGGACTGGAAGTGTGTTAGAGCATATACCTATGCTATGATGTGTCTCGTGTATTGTATCTATGTGAGCGTGTCTTAGTATGAGTTTTAGTGACAATATCATTGGCACCGGACCAAATGGTCCGCCGGACCAAATGGTACGCCCGTACCATTTGGTACGCAGCCTGTTTAGTCACTAACTATAAATAGCTTTGTGTTAGAATGAATGTTAAAAACTCTTCTGTCATTCTACACTTTCTGTGTGTATTTTCTAGAGAGAGAAACCAGAGAAAGTTCATTGTAATCTTCTAGTGATTCAATACAAATCTCTTATTTACATCCGTGTTTACTATGATTGATTGATACACATAGTAGTAAGATTTTATGTCAGTTTTACAAGTGGTATCAGAGCATTAGGTTGCTCTACTGCTGTGTTTTTTATCAATTTTCGAAGTTTTAGAAGAGAAAGTTTGGGTTTTCTTCATTTTTCATCAAATTCTTCAAATTCCGAGTGTTTCCGAGGTGAAAAATGATTCCTGAGTGTTCCTGGAGTGATTTCGCACCTTACTGAATCAAATTCCAGCTCCAAAAGTCAAAATCCGCGAAGATCAGTCGAAATCAGCTTCGAAAGCTTCTGGTCCGCTCGAAGAAATTCTGGTCCTCTGGTGGCCTGCCGTTGGTCCGCTAGGCAATCTTCAAGTTGGTCCGTGGCGGTTATTTTTTGGTCCGCCGTACCATTTGGTCCGGCGTACCAAATCTGGTCCGCTGAGAAAATCTGGTCCGTGTCTGGTCCGCAGGTACAAAATCTGGTCCGCTGGGTAAGTTGGTCCGGAACTGGTCCGCTGAGTACAAATTTGGTCCGCTGGTTGATTTGGTCCGGGGTTGGTACGCTGAATTTAGTTTGGTCCGCTGGCTGAAAAGTGACCTTCACTAAAACTGACGTAACTTGAGAACCGTTAAGAGTTACGGAACCCAATACCAGCCAAAACGACCATCTTGACGAGATCTAGACGTTTACTAGCCTAACGGCCAGTATCCTCTAGTTTGATCCCCAAAATCCGCTTGCAAGACCTTCGGTTCTGAGTTTGAAGTTTTTTAGAGTATCATTTTCGGTGAAAAATGTCTGATTTTCAAGCATTTGCGGCTATGCAAAGCACGGTACAAGCTATGCTCAATTTTGATAATGAAATAGGAACAAGTCAGAAAGTTCCTAAGCTGTTAAAGTTAGAAGATTATCAAAATTGGAAGCAACGTTTTTCTGCATACATCAGCACAAACGATATTGATTTATGGATTCCAATTCAAAAGTTGTATGTACGTCCAACTGCAGATGGAGAGTATAAAGAAATTCAGGATTTTGATAAGGATGAAAGAAAAAGTTATGAGCTTGAACAAAAAGTTTATGGTTATCTTACCATGGCTTTACCTACCGAGTTGTTGCATCAATTCAGCACTTGCAAGAAAGCTAAACAGTTGTGGGATGCTTTATCTGCTCGATGTGAAGGTAATGACCAATATAAGAAGAGTAGACGAAAAGTGTTGAACAAGGAATTTGAAAATTTTCAACATTATGAAAAAGAAAATATTTCTGCTCTTGTTTCAAGGTTTTCACATCTGATTAGTGAGATGAAAGTGATTAAAATTGAAAAGACAGAGGAGGAATTGAAAGAGAAATTGATGGAAGCATTACCGGAAAAGTGGGAAAACTATGTATTATTGCTTACTCATGATAAAGAATATTCTGCATTATCATTTCATGATTTGACTGGAAAGCTTCATGCTAGAGAGATGGAAATGATGACATCAAACAAGTCAACTGCTCAATTCCAAAATCCTGAAGTGTATCATGGTCAAAATTCTGCAAGTATCAATGCAAAGTCTAAATCATTTGGTGTTGATTCATTAAATCCACCTCAAACAGCTTTTGTTGCTGGTCATGGTTCAGGAAATTTTGGAAATTCATCAAGAGGATGTAACTTCACTATTCCAAATCATTCAAGTCTGACTTCATATTCAGCAAAAACACCGGATGAGCACTTGGCATTAATCTCAGCCTTGTTATCTTCATATTATGGATTGTTGAATGGTGGTTTGACAACATCTAATCTGATTGAAGAAGATTTTGATCAGATTGATCCTGATAATCTTGAGCAAATGGATATCAATTGGCAATTGGCAATGTTAGCTCAAAAAGTTAAAAGATTCAAAAAGAAGACAGGATTTCAAAGTTTAAATCCAGATGGCAAGGTTGGAATAGATAAATCAAAAGCAAAATGCTTCAAATGTTCTAATTTCGGACATTTTGCTCGTGAATGTTCAAAAACAAATGCCTCTTCATCCAAGTCTCCAACAGCTTTAGTTTCTCAAGTTGATAAACAATATAACTGGGGACGAACTTCTGATGATTCTCCACCCCTTGCTTTAACTGCTATTACTTCTGAATCAAAACCCTGGTATGTAGATTATGATTGGGCTGCTGAGGAAGGTGATGAGTCTGCATTTCGTGCTCTAATTGCTCAAGTTGTTCATAGTGATGATGAAGAAGACGTAACTGATTCTGAATCTGAAATAAGTGGTTCTGGAAATAGTGGCTATGAATCAGTTTGTGAGTTTTGTTCTCAGAAAGACAAGAAGATAGAAGGATTGATAAAGGAAAGTGGGTTGTTGGTTGATGAAAATAAAAGAAAGATAGAAGAACTGGCAAATGAACAGCAAAAGTTAGCAGATCTAATTCAAGAATTTTCTTCTCAGAAAGAAAAATTTTCAGATCTACAAGCAGAGATTGTTGAGAAAGAATTAAAATTTCAAAAAGTTACACAAGAGTTTGAACAGAAAATTACAAAGTTATCTGAGGAAAATGCTGGATTAGTCAAAGAAGTGAAGAAATGGAAAGATGAAGCTGAGGATACTGCAAAGGATTTTTAAAATCTTTTTGACAAATCCAAGTTCAGACTTGATACACTTACTCAACTTTCTGATGATCAAGCTACTAAGATTCAATCTTATCAGACTGATATGGAAAAGTTACTTGATGAGAAGAGGGAGTTGGTTAGAGTGAACAAGTTGCAAAATGCAAATTTGGATATTTAGAAAAGAAATGAAGATAAACTCGAGAAGGAATTGTTGGCTGGATTAGATGAGTTAAGATTGCAAAAGTATGAAACTAATAAAGTGGCAAAGAAGCTCATTGCAACAGAAAAAGAGTTGGGTGAAGCTTATCAAAGAATTTCTGAATTAAAGATTGAAGTCATTGATTCAAAACGTCTTTTGAACAATGTTACTAACTCACAATCTTTTACAAGTTTTCTGGCCAAGGATGAGAATTTTGAGAAGATGTTTAACAAAACCATGTCACCACCAAGAAGTCTTAAAGAAGGCGTTCATGATTTGAAAGAAAAGGTTGAGACTGATGATTATTCTAAGTTTGCTGGTTCCAAATCTATTGAAGAAAGGAAAGAGAACAAAGGCCAGAGTGCTGTAACTTCTGAAGCTCCAAAGGGTGTGTCTAGTTCTTCATCTGATGACAAAGAGAAATCTGCAAGTTCACCTACTGACATTGCTGAAACGATAGTTGATGCTCCAAACGATATCAACAAGGTCAAAGCAGAGTTTTCTCGTCTTGCAAAGAACGGGCATAAACCGTCTGACTCAGAATGAGAAGGTTTCTGGAAAACATGCAGGTTTGGGATTTCAAAAGACACAGGTTAAAGTGAATGTTTCAAAGGTTCAACAGCAACAAAATTTGAAGAAAGTCAATCTGGAGCAAGTCAAGAAGGATGCGTTTGAAGCTGACAAAGTTCAACCTGAGAGATTTTATAAACTCAAAGGTTCAGATCAGATATTCTCTGATAAGGAGTTTCCACTTCACTGTGTGGATTCTCAGAAAGTTGCTGAGGTCTTTATCAAAACTGATGCTGCTCCAAAGACCAAGAAGAAACAAACAACCAAATATTCTTCTGGAAATTCAAATTCTACTCCAAAGAGCCCGACTTCGAAATGGGTTCATGATCATCGATATCAGGTATTCGATTCCTTTTATGATCATTTTGGAGATGACTATTTTTGTGAAGCTTTGCAGATTCCGAAACGCCGAAATGTCAATAATCGCTTGTGTTACAATTGCCGACAAAAAGGGCATATGGCACAAGATTGTCCGGTTTCTGCTGCTTGTAGTTCAAGAAAAGGAAAAGTTCCATTTGTTGGTAAATCTACCAAACAACGATTCATTGATGAATATGGCAGAGTATTTGATGAATATCCATAACCTATATTTTTCAAAACCTCAAGGAAGATTTATTCCTCGTTTTCAAAATATTTCATCTGTAGGTTGTTCGTCACAATCGACTGTGACTGGTTCATCAGATACTGATTTACCAAAACAACAACACTGGAAACCTAAAGTGGTTTCGAAAGGAAATCAAGATACTGGTCCACTAGAAGCGATTCGCTTCAGGTCATTTATAAACTGACGTGTTTGACCAGTGTGTAAGTACTTCTAGAAGAACTATCGGTGATTGAAAAGTTGCTGACAGAGGAGTATTCTACTGATTTAAGTTATATTACATGTGATATCAATTTCAAAAACTAAAATTTTTCTGAAAGCTAAAACTTCAAGGTATCCATGTCGACAGGTCAATTTTCTTTCGTTTATGCATTTCGTATGTAGTTTAGGGGGGAGAAAATTTAAAAACCAAAAATCGTGTTTTTGTGTTTTTGTTAAAATGAAAATCCAAAAATAGAGTTTTCATTTTAAGGGGGAGAAAAAATTAAAAATACAAAAACATTAAAAAACATAAAAATACAAAAACATTGAAAAACATAAAAATACAAAAACATTGAAAAATGAGAAATTGTATCCGACATGATTGGGAAATGATGGTACATTGGCTTACGTGTCTGACTCGTGGATAAATTAGATGAAAAAGCCATAAGATCATTGTTCGATGTGCTTAGTAGGCTCGGTATTCAATCAGAAAGTATTCATATGTGATAAACACATTAAATATTAATGCTTGACCAAGTGGACAACATCTTGATGTGTATCTCATGATATATCAAGAAAAGATATGTGAAAAAGAAAATGAGAAGTCACTGTGTATACATGTGTTCATTTTGCAAAGATTTAAACTTGTTTGATTTTCTTTATTTTGTTAAACGATCGGACTTTCTCTGCGTATCGAAAGATCGACCTGATTGTTGTTCGTTTGACATTCTGCTTTATTTTCTTTGGTGTTTCGTATAACTCATCGGACTTTCTCTGTGTATACGGAAGTATCGACCTGATTTTTGTTGAGTTATACAATTTCAACTTGTTTTTATTTTCTTGTTTTGTTAAATCCGAGCCCTTATCTGCGTATCGAAAGATCGACCTTAAGGTAGACGATTTAACGTTCTTATTTCTTTTTGCATGGAACATAATTGACTAATTCATGAATACAATCACTATGTGATTAAGCCACAAGTGAAATCACAAAGTGTGATATAAAAGAAAATACATATCTGAGTATGTTTGATAGTTTGGGGTACACTGGTCAAAGCAAACATAATCAATACAATAACATATCCAGATGTTATGAGTATGATTGTGCCCGAGTTTAAGATGGACAAATTATACAAGTAATCGACATGACTTATGTGCTGAAGTAATTGAAATCGAAGTGTTGTTCAGCATGTTATGTTCAATATGATCCCAAGTTGTGATCTTTCTAGCAAAAGACAAAAATAGTGTCTGATTTTGTATTGCATTTATGTTTCATATCTGAAAAGTCCAAAAAGATTTTAGGTGTATTTTAGCATAAACTTAGAAAAATCAAAAAGATTTTCGGTGTGTTTTGATTTCAAGTTTCAAAATTCCAAAAAGAATTTGCTTCTTATTTGTTTTCGACCGATCGACATGTGATACGAAATCAAATTTCAAAAACCTATCTTGGATTCTCAAAGAGAAGTTTTGCGCCAAGATTAAATTAATTTTCAAAAGAAAAGGAAACTGCATTTCTGTCTTCTGAAATTGTAGGTTATATGTGTCAAGACCCAAGCATGGTGAAAGGGGGAGTTTGTTATATCTTTCAAAAGTGGATCTTGAAGATCAAAGATGATTCAAGAGTAATCCAGCCATGCAAGCTCTATTTCTGACATGATTTCAAGTCGAAGATCGGATGCAGCAATGTTGAAGATTGAAGACTGGAGTTTAGTTAGAAAATAGATACACTACACATTAAGGGGGAGTTTGTTAGAGCATATACCTATGCTATGATGTGTCTCGTGTATTGTATCTATGTGAGCGTGTCTTAGTACGAGTTTGAGTGACAATATCATTGGCACTGGACCAAATGGTCCGCCGGACCAAATGGTACGCCCGTACCATTTGGTACGCAGCCTGTTTAGTCACTAACTATAAATAGCTTTGTGTTAGAATGAATGCTAAAAACTCTTCTGTCATTCTACACTTTCTGTGTGTATTTTCTAGAGAGAGAAACCAGAGAAAGTTCATTGTAATCTTCTAGTGATTCAATACAAATCTCTTATTTACATCTGTATTTACTATGATTGATTGATACACACAGTAGTAAGATCGTATGCGTATGTCGGTTTTACAAAGTGAAGACGAAGTAGACACTTTCTGCTTCTTACTTGGAGGACTAAGACCTGCTTTTCTAGCATCAACAAGAAATGAACCCTTTTTCACTGGCAAATTCCTCTGAGCCATATGTTTAATGTGCCTGCCTTTAGAAACCATAGGCGCTTTTCCTTTATCAGCAGTCTTAGTCTTTTGAACATGTTCCTTTAAAGCAGGAGTATAAGTTGGATCATCATCTTTATCCTCGACCTGTTTGGTTCTATTCTCATATTTAGAAGTATCCAGATTCTTGGACTTCAAATATTCTATGTGTTGCCTAGAACCTTTCTTCACTTGGATTCCCCTGGTATTATGTAATATTGTGACTTAATCACCAAAGTCTGAATAAGTATCCGACGAGCTTTCACTAATATCACCATCAGAAACATCAACAGCATCATTCATTTCTTCATCCTGAGCATTCACAGCTTCAGGGTCATTAATATTCTCTTGAACAACTGGCTCTGGTTGTTGTTGCTGCATAGGTTGTTGTTCATTCGGTTCTTGATTTGCTGGTGCATTTAGATCCTCTTCCTCATTCTCTTCTATCTCAACTGGAAAACCTTTATCATCGTACTCAAATTCATCATCTGAACTATCAGGATGTCTTGCAGCACCATCAGCAGGAGCTACATAATTTGGATTAGCAAGATGACCATTTAACCTCATAACCGGTGGAGGTATATTGTCTCCTTTGCTCTTTTGATAAACCGGTATATTACCAACTGCAACTTGATTCATGTGCTTCATTTCTATAACTGCAGCCGGATTCTTTGGAAGATTTGGATGTAATTCATCTAAGATCATTTGTAGAAAGCGGATACATGAGACTTTTGACTTGTTTTGTCAAGATATTCTCCTTCATATAATTGAATATCCATCCAGAAAAATTAAACTGCCGATTCATCACTAAAGCAGAAAAGAACAGAGTTCGGAAAGTTCTAAGAAGGATGATGTTCACTTGGTTCCTCAACCAGTGGATTTGATTGAAGTTACTGCTGCTCAGATTGATCCAAAAGATGACTTGCATGATTATTCCAAGTTTGCCACTCCATCCAAAAAGAACAAGTCCAAGTCTAAAAAGAAGGAGAAACCTTTGGGTGAAGCTCCAAAATTTGTTTCAAAGTCTGTATTGCTGAAAATTGAAAAAGTTTTTGATAAGGTTGTTTCCAGTTCTTCATCTGCAACCGAAGAAGAGAAAGTTTTGATTGAAAAGAACAAGTTAAAGGATATCAAAGACAAATTCACTAGTGTTGCTAAATCAAGAGTTGATTCAGGTTCTTCGTCAAATTATTCAAAGACTCAAGGATCTAAACATAAAGGTTTAGGTTACAAAGTGTTGGCAGAACCGGTTCAAGCAAAGAAATCAGTGAAGGCTGCGAAGGTTCCTAAAGCAAAAGTTACAAAGAAATCACCATCTCAGAAGGAATTTTCTTATTATTCTGGAAGATCTTCATCTTCAAGGAGTCCATCTCCTAGGTATGATTCTTCTGATGGTTTCTTTGATAATTTTCATTCTGAACATTCATCTGATTCTCAAAAGTCAAATTCATTTTCAAACAATTTTAGAGAAAGACTTTGTTATGTATGTCGTCAACCAGGACATCTAGTTGCTGATTGTCCGACGACTGCATATATCCACAAAACTGCAAAATATGTGGATAACAAAGGTCAAATTTTTGATGAACCATGGTCCCCAAAACTTACGTCAACTCGTAAATCGTCTTGGTCTAAATCAAGTACGTCGGTTGAATCTGATTCAGGTTCTGATCAAAAATTAAAACTTTTACAAATTTGGAAACCAAAAGTTGTTTTCAAGGCCAACAAGGACTTTGTGGAAGACACAGGGCGACCCGACGCTGTTGATTCGGGTCGATCCCAACGCAACTAATGTTTTATTTGGTGTCAAGAAGGTGTTTCAGGAACACCTTCGGTGATTGGAAAATTGCTGATTGTGAAATATCTGTTTTAATTAATTGGATTTCAAAAATCAATTTTGTTTTTCAAAAGGCTAACCTACTCGTGTTTGTGTTGGTTGATCAATTTTTCTTGTTTTTCACTTCGTCTCATTCTGAGGGGGAGTTTTGTTTTTCAAATCGTAAAAATGAAAATCTATAAATAGAGTTGTCATTTTCAGGGGGAGAAATTTGAAAAAGTCAAAAACATTGAAAAATGTAAAAAGCCAAAAACATTGAAAAATGAGAAATTGTATCCGACATGTTTGGGAAATGATGGTACATTGGCTGACAGTGTCTGACTCATGGATAAAGTAGATGAAAAAGCCATAAGACCATTTGATCGATGTGTAAGGTAGGCTCGGCAAATCAGAAAGTATACAAATGTGATATACACTAAATCTAATGCTTGACCTAGTGGATAACATCTTGATGCATATCTCATGATATATCAAGAAAAAGATATGTGAAAAATAAAATGAGAAGTCACTGTGTCTACATGTGTTCATTTTGCAAACATTTAAACTTGTTTGATTTTCTTTATTTTATCAAACGATCGGACTTTCTCTGCGTGTCGAAAGACCGACCTGATCGTTGTTCGTTTGACGTTCTGTTTTATTTTCTTTGGTGTTTCGTATAACTCATCGGACTTTCTCTGCGTGTACGGGAGTACTGACCTGATTGTTGCTGAGTTATACAATTTCAACTTGTTTTATTTTCTTATTTTGTTAAATCCGAGGCCTTATCTGCGTATCGAAAGATCGACCTTAAGGTAGACGATTTAACGTTCTTATTTATTTTTACATGGAACACAGTTGACTATATCATGGTTACAATCATTGTGTGATTAAAATCACAAATGAGATCACAAAATGTGATAAGCAAAAGCATATCTGAGTATGTCTGATAGTGTGGGGTACACTGGTCAATGCAAATTCAATCAATACCTTAACATATCCTAATGTTATGAGTATGATTCTGCCAGAGTTTAAAGTTGGACAAACTATATATGTAATCGGCATGGCTTATGTGCTGCAATAATCGAAATTGAAATGTAGTTCAGCATGTTATGACCAATATGATCCCAAGTTGTGATCTTTCTCACAAAAGACAAAAATAGTGTCTAATTCGATATTGTTTTACATTTATAAACAGAAAATACCAAAAAGATTTTAGGTGTGTTTTGATATAAGGTTTCTAAAATTCAAAAAGATTTTGTTTCTGATTTGTTTTCGATTGATCAACACGAATTACGAAATCATTTTCAAAATCAAAATATCTTGGAGTCTCGAAGAGACATTTTGCACCAAGATTATTTATGTTGGAAGGTTTCTAAGTGGGAAGAGAACATCACAACTTCAAGTCTTCTGAAGTTTGTTGATAAAGAGATTACACACGATGCAATATCAAGTATTCAAGATTGAACTCATCGTCAAGATCAAGGAAGAGTTTGATTGTAGATACAAGATACAAGTTTGAATAGAGAAGATGATACTGAACATGCCGATGGGGAGTTTGTTGATACATGGTCCTTGATCGTCATGTGAAGTATCGAATGCAAGACGGATCACACAAGATTGCTGAGGTCCGAACTCCCAGCGAACCTGGAGTTCGGACATCTCCGAGCTTGTGGCCGAACCTGAGGTTCGGCCAGTCGGGTTTCAGCCTTATAAATAGGTCGTCTTGTATTGTAGAGATTAACAGTCTAAGCTTCCGTGTCATATATTCTCTGTGTACTATGTGGTCTCAGTGGTTAATACAAAGCTCATTTGTATTTACTCTTTGTGTTTCATCTCGTTTATATTGATTTTGTTATGACTAAGTAGAAGATCCATACGCTCACGCACTTTCAGCAACGTATCTCAACTATACTGTGCATCAGATGGATGTGAAAACAGCCTTTCTTTATGCTAAAATGAATGAAGAAGTTTATGTGGCTTAGCCGCCAGGGTTTCTGGATGAAGAGCATCCAGATCATGTGTATCTTCTGGATAAAGCTTTATATGGTTTGCATCAAGCTCCCCACAAGTGGTATGAGACTCTGTCAAAGCATTTGGTGGAAAATGGTTATACAAGGGGAGTGGTTGATCAAACTCTATTCAGAAAGAAGGTGAATGATGATATCATCATGGTGCAAGTGTATATGGATGACATCATCTACGGGTCAACAAATGAAGAATTATGCACCGAATTTGAGGAAATCATGAGAATGAAATTTGAGATGAGTGATCAAGGGGAGATGAACTTTTTCCTGGCATTACAAGTGAAACAAGAAGAATCTGGAATTCTCATTCATCAAGCAAAATATCTGAATGAGATTCTGGCAAAGTACAAGATGCAGGACTCCAAGCCCATCTCCACTCCCATGGAATCCCGGCCTCTACTGACAGCAGATGCAGATGGGGAACCAGTGAGTGAATTCATGTATCGTTCAATGATCGAGTCACTCATGTACCTAACAGCAAACAGGCCAGATATCATGCATGCAGTTTGTATGTGTGCACGTTACCAGGCTAATCCTAAATTCTCTCATTTAGCTGCTGTTAAAAGTATTTTTAGGTATCTTAAGGGCAGGCCTCGGCTTGGACTTTGGTACGCAAAGAATACTAATTTCCAATTATTTGCATTTACTGACAGTGATTACAGAGTTAGTGATCTTGACAGGAAATCAACAACTGGTGGATGTCAGTACTTGGGAGACAGACTCATCTCATGGCAGAGATAGAAGCAGCATACCGTGTCTAAGTCAACTGCAGAAGCTAAATATGTGGTAGCATCAGCTGGATGCTCGCAGGTAGTATGGATTCAAAATCAGCTCACTGACTATGGTATGGAATTCATCAATACTCCATTTTTTTGTGACAATGCTGCTGCTCTGCAAATTGTCAAAAATCTTGTTCAACATTCCAAAACAAAGCATATAGATATCAAGGTACATTTCATTCGTGATTGCTATGATAGGAATTTGATTCAGTTGGAAAAGGTAAGCTCCGATCAAAATGTTTCTGACCTTTCACAAAACCCCTTCCTCGTCAAAATTTTGAAATGTGTGTTGAAGGCCTAAGGATGATTGCCTTCGAGGAATGATCTGATCAGAACTGTTTGTATATAGTTGTTTTCTGTTTTCTTAAGTTTCATTTTAAAAAATGTCTTTTTTTGTTTCAAAAGCCTCATAAAAACAGGGGAATAAATGCTATAGTTTCAAAAAATCTGAAAATTGTTTGAGGTTTTTATGAAGTCTTTTGTTTGTCTTGAGCTGGTAGGAAGTGATATAAATGTCCAAGACAATCAGAGACTGACACGTGTAAGGCTGAAGTGAAAGATTGCTCAAAAATGATATGTCGGTAAGCTCAACCCAAAACTATGATCATCAATGTAAGTGCAGTAAACTTAACTTCTATCTATGTTTAGTTTCCCGTCCTAGTTTACATGGTTTAAAAAACTGAGTCCCAACAAAAATGGGTTGAGAGTGGTAATTATACCTAGTATTCACTCTCTCACACGCCATGTTCTGCTGTTATGACAACACCTCAGAAAAGAAAAATGAAAACAAAAAGAAAAATGAAAAATGAAAAGAAAAAGAAAATAATAAAATAATTATTTTGTTTGGTCTTCTTTGCGTGCTTATGCGGCCGACCTGATCACCAACTGATAATTAAAGAAATAAGTATTTGTCATGACGGTGTTGCATGATTCCTTAAGTTGGGGGTTTGTGAATCCTCAATAAACTCTGAGGTTGGGTAGGTTTTGCTATGAACAATTGGATGTGGGGACGGTTAAACATGACGGTAATATTGTACCATAATTAAGCACTTCAAATCAACTTGATGTTAGTTTGTGTGGTCAAAAATTCTGACAATTGTCTAGAGCGTCGAGTAACAGAAGCTGAAAAAGGTTCCTCAGTCAAAGATAAGTCTGGTTTGATCCATGAAAAACATCAGCTTTAAGGAAAGTACGTTTTTATCTCGGTTTTAGGTTATCTTAATTTTATGCTTTTTATATTCATTTTTTTTAAAAGTCTTTGAATATTTAAATTTAAATTTTTATGATCAAGATCAGATACTCGAGGTATGAGTCTGAGGGGAAGTTTTGCAATTCTCAAATTTCAAAGTTAACAATTTTTAAGGTGAATTTTCATTTAAATGAGGTTAGGGAGTGTTTGATATGTTTTGAAATCATGACGGGGGTCTTTTGAAAAATTTCCTCATCAAAACCACCAAAACCCATTTACGATTTTCTTTACTCTCTTCTCTGCGTTTACGATTCCTTCACCAGAAACCCTAACCACCGCCATTTGTCGCCGGAAAAGTGATCTCAGTCACCTCCGACCATCTACAGGTTAAACCGAGCACATCGCTACCCGCGCATTGACTTTCCGACCACTATACACCCCTCAATTGGCCGATCCTCTTCGATTCACGACCCTAAATCACGGTTTTTCTTCACCCGTTGATCATCTTCTTTTTCTTCAAGTTTCTCGTCGATTTTTCAAGATTAGAAGTCGATTTTGGGTTTTGATGTGTTTACGAGAAGTTACAGGTACAAAAATGGTGGTCTTCTGCGTTTACGATCGTCGAGAGGTTGAAGACGATGATTCGGTGTTTACGATCCATGTTTCCGATAACGTTTATGATCGGCGTTTACGACTGCTTGGTTTACGATTCCGAGAAATTACGACAAACGACTGTTTACGATCGGGCTTCAGGTTTGCGACTGGGCCTATGTCGGAATCAATTTAACGCGATCGTGAACACTTAATTGGATCGTAAACTCATTAAAAAATTGGAATTAAAATCGTAAACACTTAAATAAACTCAGAATATTTTTTTTAAATCACATCAAACTTAATATTTTTTAAGATTAATTTGAGCAAGTCAATTTTTTTAAGTGCGTGTTTTGTTGAAATCGTGTTTCAAAATCAAATTCTTACCTTGAAAGTTTAAATTGAATTTTTTTTTTAACGATATAATGTGATAATCAATTGAACTTCAAGATGGTTTTAACAAACATAATTGCTCATTGATGAGTTTGCACTTGATGCATTTGTCTCGTTTTCTCAGATGGCAGGCGATATGATTGACGAAGAGATTCACTTTGAGAGGGATCACTGCATACCTGTTTATCTTGATGACCCTCCTGAGAGACACATGCAGTTGTTTTACTCTATGGTGGTAGGATTGAACGTGTGCAAAATCAATCATGCTCTCAGAACAAGCGTGCTGATCGATGAACAACTTGTCAGAGAATTCTCGGGAACTGCAAGGGCAGGTGCAGATAAAACGAGGATCACTGCAACCATTCAAAACCGCCAGATTGAGATTCTTGAATAAGATATACGAGTGGGTTGAACATCAATGATAAAGCTGAAGACACGATGGAATATTCAAAGTGCGTAGTGTTAGCAGGTGCCCAGTCTTTGGGATATGAAGGAAAATTCCCACCAATTTTCAAAAAGCTACTGTCGCACTTCTGGAGGTGTTTGGCACATTACATGCAGAGATCCTTCTTGGGCAAGAGAACAAGCTTTGATCAGCTGAACAAGGTGCATGGCAAAGCATTCGTTGCACTAGCCTTGGACTGGGATTTTAATTTTTCAAAGATGATGCTGTTGGATTGGGTTGGCAATGCTGATTTGAGTGCCAGATAGCAGTTTCTTATGATGCTGTTGGTTTGTGCACATGGTGGTAATGAAGAAGTATCCTATGATACAGGAAATGATTGAGAAGCTGGACATCAAATTCATGGATAATGGAGTATTCGGTTTGCAAACCCAAGATAGAAAGGGAAAGAGTACCTATCAAGGGAGGCTTGAATGGTCTAAAAGAGGTGCTTTCCCTGAGGTTGCAAGGGAATAAGATCAAGAAGAATCTGATTCCGAACCTGAAGTGCATCCAGTCAATGCATCTCTGGCAGAGGATCATGATGTTACAGTGAATGTTCAGAGGGAACCAGAGGTTATACCTTCGGATGAAGAAAATGTGATGGTTGATATTTTCCCTGAGAACGATAATTTGAATGATGATATTTATGGAGATTTGGGCCCGATAAGTAACAAGAGAACGAGAGATGACTTGGTCTCATCTTCAAGCAGTGATGCAACCCCTCCAGAGTTAGATTTGAATGTTGATGAAGATGATGTGCTTGTAGAGCCCATTCCTGTGCGTGAACTGTCACCAAGAAAGAGATCTGATCCCAGAACTATCAGGTTCAAGTTTCAGAAAACAAGCTCAAGCTTGATGGTGTTTGAATCTTCGGGTGCCAATGTGCAGAATGATGACACGTCTGAACCTGCAAATGTAGAAGACACACCTCAGGCTGATGATCAGATTAATGTACAAGAACCAACTCCGATGCAAACTGAAAGTCCTATTCTGAATGAACAAAGCCCAGTTCAGAAGAATGGTAATTTCTTGATGTTGAAAGTACTTTTGTGGAGCCCAGCCCAGTGAGGATAAACATTTCAACTGACTCAAGTCAACCTCCCGTCATACCAAGCTTCCGTCCTTATCCAACACTTGTCGAAGAGAGTGTGGAAACTGGTGATCTTCCTGTAGATCTACGGATAAGTGTTGATCCTCAGATCAACTTCCTTTTATCTCAAAACAAAAGGAGAGAGGGAGAGATTAAAGAGCTAAAAGGAAGAAAACAAGAGGTTAAAGGAGAAGGAGAGAAAGAATGAAGCCAGTATTGGATTCTTGTATGCGGGATACCTTGAACTAAGGAAGAAGTTGGAAGACCTGAAGGGAGCTGATAGATTAAATGTTCAGGGTGCCCTAGGACAGAGTTCTTCTCAAAGTGCTCATACAGCTGATGAAGTGCATGAAGATGAAGGTGATGACAACATAGTGATGTTTGACTATGTTCAAGGAGGAAGAATCATCTCAAAGGCATCGGAAAGTCATGAAAACTGGTTCAAGGATTTCTTCCAAGGACATCCCCCTGCATTGTACTTGATTGATGTCGGTGAAAGTGAAATTGACAAAAGGGGGAGCCATGAACCTATTCTGTGCTGGAACTACAATGGTGAGAAGCAGTTGTTTGCAGTGATCCGAGATGGATACAGTCCAGTGGAGTATTACAGAACAAGGGGCCAATTTCACTCCTGGACAGAGCCAGAGATCAGAAATTTGCTAAGGGCTCCGTATATAAACAGATGGGGGAATGCACAAGGAGATCAAGTTCGTTTCAATCTGACGAGCCATATGGCAGAAAACTTTGTGAACTTCGATCTCAAACAGGTCAGATGGGTTGAGACTGGAACAGACCTGGTAACAGGAGAGCCTATTGGAGAAGTGAGGCGACCACCCACCAAAAGAACTGGAGTAATCAACATGTTGGACAAAATTGAAGATGGTACATTGGTGAGAAATTTTGATAGCTGGTTCTATGATCCAACAACTCACGAGGTGGTGGTGGTTTGCAAGAAGATGCGAGAGTTTCGCTTCTATTATCCGGTCGATCTGCTGAGGTTTGGCGAACGTGATATCAAGCTCCTCGCCTCCCAACCTATTCTTGGTGATGAGAATGATCTTGAAAATGCTATCAGGGTGGGGATCTTTCATGGAACAGCAAACCGGATCGTGGAACGTGAATGGTGGTCAAGCACGAAGCCGAATACCTTCAGATTTGATTTGCTGCTTCCGTAGATGCTCTAATGGTTCATGCGTAGGGGAAGATTGTTGGGCTATACATTATGAGGCATGAACATTAGATTGGGCTTACTTGTTTTGGGCTTAGTATGTTTACGGCTTGGGCTAGTTGGGCTTATGGATTTACGATTTCCACTAGGGTTTTTGTAGGGCTTGTATAAATACCCAAGTGTTTATGATTAATGATAAGTTTGCTGATTACGATTTCTGTGTTCTTCTTATATTTACGATCACAAACCCAGTTATTTGAGAAGATTGATTGTTCTTTATTCAAGACTTGATTGGGTTGCTTGTTCTTCATCTTAAATCTTGTCTTTTTCATCATCTTCTTCTCGAATCACTCACAAACAAGGTTTCCGCACTTGTTTGTGTTTACGATATCGTGCTTGGTTGTTGATTCCGGACCAACAAGGTATAATTAGACCTAGTTCATCGCCATGGGGAGCCTGTTTTGTTCGTCAAAGAGAAAGATTGTTCATTTTAGATGTGCATCGATTATCGGGGATTGAATAAGGTTATCGTGTAGAATCAGTATCCTCTTCCGCGAATTGACGACTTGTTTTATCAGCTTTAATGTTTGATTTATTATTTAAAGATAGACTTGAGATCTGGCTATCATCAATTACGAGTCCGAGAAGAAAAATATTGAGAAAACAGCGTTCAGAACTAGATATGGTCATTATGAGTTTTTGGTTATGCAGTTCGGATTAACCACTGCACCCGCAATATTCATGGATTTAATGAATCGTGTCTACAAACCGTATCTGGATTAGTTTGTCATAGTGTTTATTGATAACATTCTCATATATTCCAGAACAAAGGAAGATCACGCTAAGTGTTGATACCTAATTCCTTATCGTCATGTGAAGTATCAAGTACAAGACAAGATGTGCAAGTTTAGTTCTGGCCTAACCCTATGCGAACTCTAGGTTTGGACACCGATGAACCTGGTCCGAACCTAAGGTTCGGCCCATCGGGTTTTAGCACTATATATAGCATGTCTTGTGTTATTTTCTAAAAACGGGCTTAGAGCTTGAGTGATATTTCTATCTATGTACTTTGTGATTTCTCTGTGGTCTAATACAAGCTTCATTGTATTTACATCTTGTGTTCATCTTGTTTTACATTGATTGCATTACGATTGAGTAGACGATCATACGCTCACCCATTTTCAAGTGGTATCAGAGCATTTGGTTCATTCTACTGATCGGAAATCACTGTTTTTTCGGGGTTTTGAATCAAAAAGTGGTTTTTTTTTTAATTCTTCAAGTTTCTTAGTTCATTTGATCATCTCGAGTGTATTTTTCCTGAAAATTTTTTTTCTTGAAAATCATGAAAATGGAGTCAAGAGTGTTCGACTTCGTCTAAGGTTCAGCGTAACTGAATTGTAACTACTCCGAACTCCAGGTTCTGTTGATACCTGATATGTGCGTCGTGTGAAGTATCAAGCAATGTTCAAGATCAAGCTAAAGTATGCTTGGCCGAACTAGGTCCGAACCTGAAGTTCGGACTGACCGAACCTGAGGTTCGGACGAGGCTCAGCCAGCTGAGTATAAATAGGTATTTGATCTTTGTAATAGGCAGTTCTGAGTGTGTGAGATTTCTGCTAAGTGTGTGTTTCTGAAGGTGTTTCTCTGTGTCTGTATTCTGAGTGTTTCACTGATTGTAATTGTTAGTTTTGATAAATAAAACAATCGGTTAATTACGTTTTCATGTCCGATTAGCTAGATCGAGTAGACGATCCAATGCTCACGCATTTTCAAGTGGTATCAGAGCTTTCTGGTTCATTCTATTGATCTGTGGTTGCTATTTTTGGACTTTTGAAGCGTTTTCAGTGATTCTCGTGTTTGTACTTGTGTTTTTCATCAATTCTATCGAGTGTTTGGCGTCAAATCTGCTTCTAAACCATTTTCTATCGGTTTTTCTGATCCACAGTAATGAGTTTCGTCAAAATCTATCCATTTTCGCGCGTTTTTGAAAAAAGAAATCGAGGTTCGGAGTTAACTGTTCAGGTTCGGAGTAACTGCTCCGAACTTCAAGTTCGGTTGAAGTTCGATCTACCTTCGGTGAGAGTTCGGTCCGTGTTCGGAGTTGTCTTGGTCGAGGTTCGGTGTGATTCAAGGTTCGGAGCTAGATCGGAGTTACTACGAAGTTCGGACTTTGGATTTAGGTTCGGACGGAGTTCGGAGGTCAGTGATAGGTTTGGAGAAAGTTCGGCCGGCAGAATCTAAAATTTTCAAACAATGTCGAAATTTCATGCGTTTGCTGCAATGCAAAGTGCGATGCAAACCATGTTGAATTTTGATAATGAAATTGGAACAAGTCAGAAAGTTCCCAAATTGTTGAAGCTAGAAGATTATCGAAATTGGAAGAAACGATTTTCTGCATACATCAGCACAAATGATATTGATTTATGGATTCCGATTCGAAAGTTGTATGAACGACCAACAGAAGAAGGAGATTATAAGGAACTTCAAGATTTTGATGCTGCGAAAGAAAAAGTTATGAGCTTGAAAAGAAAGTTTATCTTACCATGGCTTTACCTACCGAATTGTTACATCAATTCAGCACTTGTAAGAAATCAAAGCAATTGTGGGATGCTCTCTCAGCAAGATGTGAGGGGAATGATGATTACAAGAAGAGTCGGAAGAAAGTGTTAAATAAAGAATTTGATAATTTTCAAAATTATGAAAATGAGAATATTACTACTCTCGTTTCACGATTTTCACATCTGATTAGTGAATTAAAGATAGTTGGTATTGAGAAATCTGATGCTGATTTGAAGGAAAAGATTATGGAAGCTTTACCTGAAAAGTGGGAGAATTATGTTTTGCTGCTCACCCATGACAAGGATTATTCTACAATGACTTTTCACGAGCTCACTGGAAAACTTCATGCTCGGGAAATGGAAATGTTAAACTCAAAGAAGTCAACTGCTACTCTGCAAAATCCTGAATTGTATCATGGTGGGAATACGGCAAGCATGAATGCTAAAACTAAACCAAGTCTGAGTTCTGCTCCAAGTACATCCTTCTTGACTGGAATTTCTGATAATTCTGATAACAAGTCTTCACGGGGTTGTAGCTTTACAATTCCAAATTTTTCAAGTCAGAATGCTTTTTCTGCTGAATCAACAATTGATTGTGCTAAAATGATTTCTGCACTGATTTCATCATCTTTCGGTTTGATTATCAAGAATGTTGTTGATGCAAAGTTAACTAGCGATGATCTTGATGCACTTGATGATGATCAACTAACTGAATTGGATATATCTTGGCAATATGCTATGTTATGTCAAGGATCGAAGAGGTTCTTCAAGAAACATGGAAGAAATCTTTCTGGTGATAAATTGGGTTTTGACAAGTCAAAGTTAAAATGTTATAAATGTTCACAGCTTGGACATTTTGCTAAAGACTGTCAACAGGCACATGCAAGCAAGCCTGGTTTTACTCAATCACCCAAGCCTGGTTTTACTCAGCCATCTACTAGTAACACAAGCAAGACAACAGCCTTGACAGCTTAACATGATGGTGTTTATGATTAGGGTCAACATTTTGGATATGATACATCAGCATTAATTGTTACACATGACCAAGATGATTATTATTCTGATTCGAGTTCATATGACGCTGCTGAGAATGAGAAATTTGAATCTAAAATTGAAGCCTTGATGAAAGAAAAAGAATTTTTGATTGAAGAAGTCAAGAGAGTTTCGGCTGACTTACAAATGATTAGTTCGGAGTTAGGAATTTCTAAGGAAAATGAGACGAAATTGGGTCTGAAGAATGAATGTTTGCTTAAAGAGATCAAATTGCTGAATGAAATTTTAAAAATTTCTAAACAAAATAAAAGGGATGTTGAAGCTGTAACAGTTAAGATCTGTGAAGAAAGGGATGAGTTGGTGAAAGAAGTCAACAAATGGAAGGATGAAGCGGAGGATACTACTTCTGATTTCACGAATTTATATGATAAATCAAAAGTCAAGCTTGATCTGCTTACAAAGAATGTTGAACAATCAACTGCTAAGATTGAATCATATCAAGTTGACATGGAAAAGTTGTTGGATGAGAAGCGGGAGTTGGTTCGTGTAAATAAAGTTCAGGCAACAAATATAGAGATTCAAAAGAGAAATGAAGATAAATTAAAGAAAGAATTGTTCGAAGGAATAGATAATCTTCGCCTGCAAAAATTTGAAACTCACAAGGTTGCGAAGCGATTGATTTTTAAAGAAAAAGAATTTGCTGAGGCTCAACAGAAAATTTCTGATCTTAAAATTCAAGTTCTGGATGCTAATCGATTGCTTAACAATGTGTCAAATTCTCAAGTTTTCACAAGCTTCTTAGCTAATGATGCTAATTTTGAGAAAATGTTTGATAAGACTGCATCACCTCCTGCTCATATCAAAGAAGCTTTCAAAGAAGTGAAGGAACAAGTTGACGAACTTGATTATTCAAAGGTTTCATCATCTACTGTTGATGATGAGAAAGTTGTGAAGAAAAAGAAGAACCGGAAGAATAAGAAAAAGAGGGAAAAGAAATCTGAAGTTTCTCCTGCTCCAAAATTTGTATCTGGTTCATTTTCTGCTGATAATGAGAAGTCGGCTACTTCAAGTGACAAGCTTAAGTCACAATCTGGATTTGATGAAAAGATCTTTTATGATCAGAAGAATGTGACTGAAGTGAAAGCTGAATTTTCTTGTTTAGCGAAGAATGGACATTTTACACCTGGGGAGAAGATTTCTGGAAAGCATGTGGGATTGGGTTTTCACGGGATGAAAGACAAAACTGAGAAGGTTCCGGCATCATCATCTTAAGATTTGAAAAAATTAAAGATGAAACAAGTGAAGAAGGAAGTTTTTTCAAGCTGACAAAGTTCAATCTGAGCGGTTCTAGAAACTCAAGGGTTCGGAACATTTATTTTCTGACAAAGAATTTCCACTTCATTGTGTTGATGCTCGGAAGATTGCTGAGGTATTTGTGAAAGCTAACATTTCTTCTGAAAGTTCTCAATCTCGAAGCCCTACATCCAAATGGGTACATGATCACATGCATCAGGTATATGATTCTCGTTTTGATCATGTTCGAGATATTCATGTGTGTTCTTCGCAGGTACATCAAAGATGGGACAAAACGAAAAGAATCTGTTATATTTGCCGCCGACCAGGCCATATGGCAAAGGATTGTCCCATACCTGCTGATTCACCCCAAAGATTTCACAAGAAATCTGTTTTTGGTAAACCTGCCAACACAAAGTTCTTTGATGAACAAGGCATAGTTTTTGATGACGCTGAACCTACATTCTTTCATAAACAAAAACGTTTTGTTCCAATGTTCTCAAAGGCTCAAAGTGTAGGTTCATCATCACAATCACCTGTGATAAGTTCATCTCAAACTGTCTTACCAACACAACAATAATGGAAACCTAAGGTGGTTTCTAAGCAAAGTAAGGACACTGGTCGACCAGAAGCAATCCGCTTCGGGTCATTTATGGACTAATTAGTTTGACCAGTGTGCAGGTACTTCTAGAAGACCTATCGACGATTGCAAAGTTGTTGATGGAGGAGTATTCTGCTTAATTTAAATTTCATGATAAATCTTTCTAACCTGCAAATTTTCTGAATTCTAAATCTGTAAACTATCCGTGTTGATTGATCGCTTTTCTTTGCTTACAAATTTTTCTCAAAAAACCCAAAAATAGAGTTTTTTTTTGTGTAAAATGAAAATCCAAAGATAGAGTTTTTATTTTAAGGGGGAGAATTGTAAGTAAAGGGGAGTAATTGAGAAAATGCATGTTATGGGGAGAAGGTGAATACATGCTAAATATATAATGAAGGAAAGTGAATACATGCATAATATATAAAATTGTGAGAAATTGATCATTGGGAAATGATGGTACATTGGCTTACGTATCTGACTCATGGATAGAGTAGATGAAAGAGCCATAAGATCATTGTGTGATATGCTTGGTAGGCTCGGCAAATCAGAAAGTATTCAGATGTGATATACACTAAATACTAATGCTTGACCATGTTGATAACATCTTGATGCATATTTCATGACACAAAAAGGAAAATAAGTGTGAAATTCAAAATGAGAAGTCACTGTGTATACATGTGTTCTTTTTGCAAAGATTTAAACTTGTTTGATTTTCTTTATTTTGTCAAACGATCGGATTTTCTCTGCGTATCGAAAGATCGACCTGATCGTTGTTCGTTTGACGTTCTGCTTTATTTTCTTTGGTGTTTCGTATAACTCATCGGACTTTCTCTGCGTGTACGAGAATACCGACCTGATTGTTGTTGAGTTATACAATTTCAACTTGTTTTATTTTCTTTTTTTTGTTAAATCAGAGGCCTTATCTGCGTATCGAAAGATCGACCTTAAGGTAGACGATTTAACATTCTTATTTCTTTTTGCATGGAACACAGTTGACGATATCATGAAAATATTATGCGTTGTGAAAAATCACAAGTGCTGTCACACAAAAGGAAAGCGAAAGAAAAACAAAAAATGTCTGATTATGTTTGATAGTGTGGGATACACTGGTCAAAGCAAATCTAATCAATACCTTAATATATCCAGATGTTATGAGAATGATTCTGTCTGAGTTTAAAATGGACAAATTATACCAGCAATCAGCATGACTTATGTGCTTCAACTAATTGAAATTGAAATGTAGTTCAGTGTGTTATGACCAATATGATCCCATATAGTGATCTTTTTCATACCAAAAATAGTGTTTGATTCTATATTCCAAGTTCATTTCATATCAAGATAAGCCCAAAAAAAATTTCGGTGTGTTTTAACATAAACTTAAAAAATCAAAAAGATTTTTGGCTTGTTTTGATATACACTTTCAAAAAGCCAAAAATATTTTTTTTCTGCTTTATTCTCGATCTGATCAACATGTCACTACTACAAAAACTGCTTTCCTTGACACGCGAACGATGACACTCGATAATTCTTGACGTGCAAAAACTGAAGTGTCAAAATAAAATGTCAATTATAGGTAATTCTTAAGAATTCATGACGCGCATTTTTGAGTGTCAAGAATTTCTGTCATATTTCAAAAAAAAAAACACGGAGGACACTTATAATATGAGTGTCAAGAAGCTGGTGTACGGAATCCGTCGTCTTTTATTTTATTTTCCCTCTTCTGATTTGCCCTAAATTTTCATTATTTTCATTGAGCGCCAAAATCCCTATATCATCTCCCGCTCCTCCTAAATTTTCATTGAGCGCCAGATCTACACTCGATTTGCCCTAAATTTTCTGATCGACGCTCAACTCCACCTCCTTTTGCTATCCTCCGGCCACCGCCTGCCTCACCTCCCCTCAAGCTACTCACCGTCCCAAATATACTCGTCCCCTCACGCCGAAGCACGCACAGGTCCGACTCCATCTCACCTCACCTCAAAAAAGCCCTAGCTCCATCATTCTAGCCCCAATCTCAATCTCACCTCAGTTCCATCACTCTAGCCCTAATCCGGTCTTGCCACGCTAGCTTTCTGGTGTGAATCTCAATCACCGTACATCGCTGCTCCCTGTCCTCCCTCTCTTCTCATCTCAGACAACCACCAAGCCGATGGTATGTTTCTTCCATGTGCCTTAAAATGTTACTTCATCTCAGGTTAGTAACGAAGGTATGTTTTTTTTTCTTTGTTGTGTCTTCAATTTTTAATCTTAGTTTTTGCTCTAACCAAAAATGTTTCATCGTTCTTCTCATCCTTCCTGATTTGTTTATGTGAATGAAGATGTTGAATGGAGATTTTGTTCGAATGAATTGGTTGTGAGATCAAAAAACTATTTCAATTTTAACGAATAACCTATTCTAATATCCGATTGATTTGTTAGGGTTCTTCATTTTCTGATGTTCTGTGATTAGTTAGTTTTCAGATTCGTAGGTGAATCAGTTGCGGCTATGAAACAGATGAACTATATGGCATTGGTTTCAGCGGACGGAAAGTTATTTTAATAATCCATGATTCAGGTGCATTGTTAACTTTTATTTGGTTTGCTCTTCGGAAAATAACATTTGTCGTATACATTCATATCTTATTATAATGCTTGATTTAGTTATGTGGTTAAGTTATTTGGATAATCTATGATCTTCAGCCTCCTGATTGGGGGCAATATTGGGAGTTGGGATATCTTTTTGTTGGTGAAAAACAGAATTATGGATAGAATTTTAAGAAATGAACTGAATTATATATGGAATGGTATGGATTTGAGTAAGAGGTGTGCACTTATGTTTGTATATAGATTCATAAAAATGTGCACTTATACAATTTTATATCTTATAACGCATGTTCTATAGAATTTAGTTTTTGATGCACTTATGTTTGTATATAGATTCATAAACATGTGCAGGTCCTTCTTTTCGTTTAATTTTTAGCTAGATATTCATTAATCTTGATATTCTTAGTTTTGCTTCAATTAATCCCTTATAGGTGTGTGAAGGCTAGATCTCACTTTTGTTTATTTAGTCTCAGAAGATAATACTAAATTTCAGCTTTATCGTATGAAGGCCAACTTACATTTGAACTTATGTTAAAGTGCAATTTAGTCCTAGAAGATATGACTATTTGAGTCAATTTCAATGGGTGACATAATGGTTCAATGTTTATAACTAGTACATGGTTACAGTACCATTAAAAGAAGTTTATTTTAGTGATATCTTGCTAACTTCTAAAAGTAATTAACGGGGTAATTAGTGAGGCATTCTTATAGCTGCTAGAGGTGACTATTATTTTAGTTTTATTTATGGATTGAATGCTCAAAGATAGAAGATTTGTAAATGATATGAAGTTATATTTAGAGTAAAAGTTTATGACTATTTGAGATAGTGTAATGCAGGTTCTCTAAGCATCTCCTGTTGGTGTTTCTGAAAAATAGAGAAGATAAATTTGAGATAGTATGTAACAGTTTCATTTTGTTTGTTGCAGCTCCATTAAAGAACACATGAACACTCAAAAGCTTGATTTAAATGACTTCTAATACATGCAGCTATACCAACTGTTGTTGTAATCTCAGCGATTTTGAAGGAAGATGGACTGGCAACTCAGAAATGTAAGGATCCCATTAGGATAATTTCTTTGTTTATACAATTGCATCAAACATATTGAACCAGTGATCTCCATATAAACTGTTAAAACCGCTACCGAAGTTATTGTCTAAAGCATTCAGAAGCCTAAGGTTTGCTTGTTCCATTCATTTTCTTTAAATGTCTTGTTATATTATCTTACATCATCATTCTTGATTTCATATTGAAATTTTGATGACACTGAATGAGCAATATGATAAACCGGAAGCTAATGTAACTATTTGAAGAGTAAGAGTGATCAGGCTCAGCCTAAGGTTGGTTTTGATCAAAGATGTTGATTTGGATCAAATCAAGATTTGTGATTTGTGTCTGACTGTCTTTATTATCAGATCACAGGATGAAATTGTTGATGGTAAGACTGATGTCAAGAATGCAGCAGATGAAACTGAGGTTGGTTTTTGTTTTGGATTTTAATATCAGTTTAAGGCTAATATCATTGTAATTAGCTTGATTCCCCATTTTTATATTTATTTGTCATTGCCATCTGTTTTGATTTTATGATTGATTTAATGGTTTTAGATAAACTAAAATTAGGAACTTGAGTAGTGCCGAGATAGGCTTCCTATTCATATTTTTTATACATATTCAAAAGTTTTAATAATTAAAAGTAGGATGGCATATTTTCCTTTTCTCTTGTTATGACATGTTTGAATAAGAATACTGATTATATGAGCTGTATGAAAAACATGCGCATAATGAGTTCATCACAGTTTAACTTTAAAAGTTCTAATAATTAGAAGTAGGATGCATTAAAGGTTTCTCGTTATATATGGTTTAATATTTATGCGGACATATTATTTACACTGATGTTGCTCTAGAGTCTAGATCCATATTCATGGTTATTTTAAGAAGCAAGTCTAATAATTTGAGCTATAAGTGCTGGTCAGATTTATAATGTTATGTTTTGTTTTACAATTGGAGAGTTACTAAAAAGTCACTTAACAAATATCTAAATGTATACAGCAGAGAAAAAAAAATCCCTTCAAAAATCCTATTTTATACAAATGAAGTAATAACAAATACCCCTCTTCAACTTGATAATCAAATTTGTAAGGTAATTTCTTTGTTCATGTAACTGCAGATGCCTTTTCTGTGTCTTAAAAAATACCAACAACAGCAACTGTTTTGTTCACCAGAGTTACAGGTAAGTAAGGTTTATCTTTTAGTTGCTTTTCATTATTATTAGAAGGTTTTAGCGTTGCCTTTGCTGTTTGCTCTTTGCCATATTACTTTCATCATCATGCGTACGCCTAGGAAAAGGCATGTTGGTACTTTAGAACAGAATTTAGGTTCTCAATCCAAAGGTCATTCCCAAGCCCATGCTATCGTTGATAGGAAGGAAAAAATCTGCACTTTCTGCATACGAGCAAATGAAGATGCCGCCATTCAGCAGACATTAGAAGTCCGTCCTCTTATTAGCAGCAAACAGTCAATAGAACAAACATCACAACTCAGGACAACGACCGCTCCTGTAACACGCACAGTAAAAGTATCAAAGAAGCATGCCCGGGATATGACAGGTATGTAGAAAAACCCTATGAAGTATGAACAAACACCGAGCACAGTATACATTAATAACTAACACTTACATTATTACAGATTCAGAGGAAACCCCAATGAAACATACCAACGAAAACTTAGAAGGCAACAACGAAAAGAGGAATTTTCTGTGACAATAGAAAGAAACAACCTATTTTCGTAGGTTCGTATGAAATAGAAGCTATTGCCATCAACCGCTAACGAATGAGGAGGAGGAATTTTCAGTCCTGCAAACAATCTCCTCTCTTCTTTATATAAGAAGAAGATATATGAAGTTAAGACCTTATATGAACAGCCACTGAAACTTTTGTATATCAGTAGACTATGCAACTGTATCTGATCATTTAAACTGATCTTGATGGCTTCAATTTGACTATCAGTTTGTTCTTAATATAAATTGAAGTAAAACAGAAGGAAATGAATCACGACTCACGCCTCCCACGGCAATGCGCGGGTCATATTGCTTTTTTTTATTAAATGTGGAAATTAGTAATTCTACTAAATTATTTTTTTTTAATTTTGTTTTTTAGATTCTTGACGCGCAAAAATGCGTGTCATCTCTCTTTATGACGGGGGCTTCCTTGACGTGCATTTTATGACGCGCATTGCGCGTCATAAAATGCGTGTCATTGTTCGCGCGTCAAGAACTTCTTGACATGCATTTTGCGCGTCAAGAAGCTTCTTGACCCCTGCATCCTTGACGCGCATTTGCGTGTCAAGAAGCCCCTTTCTTGACACGCAATGCATGTCAAGAATGACCTTTTTTGTAGTAGTGTGTGATACAAATTCAATTTTCAAATCTTGTCTTGGAGTCTCAAAGAGACGTTTTGCGCCAAGAATATTTAAATGTTTGAGCAGGTTGCTAAGTGCAAAATATCACAACTTCAAGTCTTCTGAAGCTGTTGATAAAAGATCAGAGATACACTAAAATGTCATCAAGTATTCAAGATCAAGCTACGATCGAGTTGAGGAGGAGTTTGTTTGAAGATTCATTTCATTGAACAAACGGATTCTATACTTGAGGGGGAGCTTGATTGAAGATACAAATTTGAGGATGTTGAAGAGATACTGCACACGACGAGGGGGAGTTTGTTGTTACCTGATATGTGCGTCGTGTGCAGTATCAAGCAATGTTCAAGATCAAGCTAAAGTATGCTTGGCCAAACTAGGTCCGAACCTGAAGTTCGGACTGGCCGAACCTGAGGTTCGGACGAGGCTCGGCTAGTTGAGTATAAATAGGTATTTGATCTTTGTAATAGGGAGTTCTGAGCGTGTGAGATTTCTGCTAAGTGTGTGTTTCTGAAGGTGTTTCTCTGTGTCTGTATTCTGAGTGTTTCACTGATTGTAATTGTTCGTTTTGATCAATGAAACAATTGATTAATTACGTTTTGATGTCCAATTAACTAGATCGAGTAGACGATCCAATGCTCACGCATTTTCAGGTTCGGACAGGGTTCAGATAGTTTGCTTATGAAGTTGAGGTTCGGATAAGGTTCGGCCAACGTTCGTTGTTTCCAAAGTTAGGGTTCGTACATAGTTCGGTGAAGGTCTGTTTATTTCCCAAGCTCAAGTTCGGCAAGGGTTCGGTATTTTCATTTCAGTTCGGACAGGGTTCGGAAGAAGTTCGGCGAAACAGTTGAGGTTCGGGAGAGGTTCGAAGGTGGTTCGGTGAACAGTGATAGAATTTTTCAAAAAGTTTGATTTTCAAGCGTATTGAACTAATTTTTCATAAATTGTTCAAAAATGAATGCATTATAAGCTAGTCCTATGATACCTACATTAATGAAATGGGAAGATTATCATAAATGGAAAGTTGATTTTGATTTTACATCAACAAATAACTCAAAGATTTTTCGTAAACAATTCAAATGGCCTACTGATGCAAGCGGAGATGTAAAAATCCATCGATATCTTTCTCTAGAAGAAAGGGATTATACAAATAATGAAACAAAAGCCAGAGATATTATTAAAACTGCTCTTTCAAAAGAGTTATTTCTTGAACTTACAGTGGGTTATACTGCTAAGGATAAATGGAATGATTTGCAAGAAAAATGTGAGACATATGCAAACATTCAGACTATGAAGGATGGCTCAGATTCTACTGATTCGAAATCATATTATTCAGCATCAAGTGGTTTGGAATCAGGAAGTGATAAATTTTTAGACAAAAGGGATGGTGATATTGTTTTCAAGACTAAACAAAACTATGGTTGTATCACTGATTCTGATTCTGATTTTGAAACAAGTTCTTGTGTTATATATGACAAAGGAGATGAAAGTGGCATAGAAGAAGTTCATAATGGAATTTTGTTAGTATGTTCATAGTGTGCAGAACTTGCTAAGATTAATAAGACTTTGATGAAAGAAAAGAAAGTTTTGGCTAAAGAATGTGATAAAGCGAAAGCTGAAGCTAAAGATGTTGCTGCAGATTTTGAAGCATTATTTGAAAAGGCGTATCCTGTTCAACAAAAATATGAAAAGGTTAATCAAATTGTTGTTGACGCTGCTGAGAAAGTGATCAGTCTTCAAGAAGATTTTTCAAAACTTCGAGAAGAAAATGTTTTGGTTTGAGAAAAGAACAAAATTTTGACTAAAGATGTTGAATATTTCAAGTAAAAAGTAGAAAAGATTACTGAAGAAGTTTTGGAAGAATGTGATTTGAGAAGAAGAAATAAGTATGAATACAATAAGCTGTCGGAACAATTCATTGCTTCTTAGAAAGATCTGTCGGATGCTCAAGTGAAGATTTCAGAAATGAAAATTGAGATTCTTGATTTGAAAAGACAAGTGAAGAATTGCAATTTGTCATCAACATTTCTGAATTATATTTACAAACTAGAGAAGAATGAAGAAAATTCTAAGGTTGATTTACATAAGGTTCCATCACCGGTTGATGTATCAAGTATTCCATCTACTTCAAAGTTTATTGATCCAAATGGCGAAATGCATGATTATTCAAAGTTTTTCACACCGGTCTCAACAAAGAAAAAGAAAAAGTCAAAGTCTGGAAGAAGAAAATTATCAATGGACAAGCTCCAAAGTTTGATGTTGGTTTATCAGTTTTGGAAGTGAAAAACCGTAAGATGGATCTTACTAGAGGTTTGCTTGATCGTAACGTGAGAACGAGATGAAAACGAGATGTAAATAAAGTTTGTTTTATTGAAATCAACAAAGACTCAATTACAAACTCTCTAATCAGCTCAACAAAGAAACACTCTCAAAACACATAGTTAAGATCTGGTCTTTCTCAACTCGTCTCTCTCAGTTACCACAATTGGAGACAAAGTTCCTATATATATGTCTGGGGCAAACCCTATCCGAACTCCAAGTTCGGCCGGTCCGAACTTCAGGCTCGAACCTGGTTCGGCAGGCAGCTTGAACTTGTATCTTGATCGTCACATCGTCTCATTCAGATACTTCACATGACGCACATATTAGGTAACAACAAACTCCCCCTCGTCATGTGAAGTATCTGTTCACTAGTTAAAACATATTCTTCGAACAAACTTCCCCTCAACTTGATGATAGCTTGATCTTGAATATTTGACGATGCATCGTTTCTTTCTTCCTAATCAACAGCTTCAGAAGACTTGAAATTGCGATCAACTCTTTTCCTTTGAGTACCTGGCCAACATAAATACTTGGCGCAAAACTTTTCTTTGAAAATCCAAAATATTGGTTTTGAAAATGTTTTTCGTATCTTGTGTCGATCAATCGAAAACAAATAAGAAGTAAAATCTTTTTGGCTTTTAGAAAGTTTATACTAAAACACACCTAAAATCTTTTTGAGATTTTTCAGATATTCAAAACAATTAACCAAACAGAAATGAAATAACATAATTAAAAACTAATATAACTTAAATTTTTGCGAGAAAGATCCAGACGCGAGATCATATCAGCAAATGTGCATCAGACACATTTCAATTTCAATTTTAATCTGCATGTAAGTCAAGTTGGCAGCAAATACAACTTTTCAGTTTATTTCAGTTTAGGCAGATCAATTTTTATAGCTTTCTGATATGTTAAGATATGATTTAGCATGCATTGATAATATGATAGCCCACACAATCCAAAATACTGGTAATCTGGCTTATTCTATTTTTTGTATTTTTCACAGAATTTTTATTTCCACAGAGATTTATCGTCCATGGTGTTTCATGCAAAAATAAAGCAGAACCCTAAACAAACAACAATCAGGTCGGCCGGTAGGCACGTAGAGAAAGTCCAATTGTTTAGGAAAATAAGAAATAGAAAATAAAGCAGAAGTTGTATAATCCAACAACAATCAGGTCGGTACTCTCGTACACGCAGAGAAAGTCTGATGGATTATACGAAACATCAATGAAAATAAAGCCGAATGTCAAACAAACAACAATCAGTTCAATCTTTCGATACGCAGAGAAAGTACGATCGTTTGACGAAATAAAGAAAATCAAACAAGTTGAAATTTTTCAAAATAATGCAAGCGTACACCAGAACATCTCTTTATTCTGCTTTTGGTATTTTCTCATTTTACTTTGCCAGATATGCACAGTACCCATCATGATTTGTAACCACAATTATCAAGCAAGCGTTTATCTTTATATCATACTCGCATATATCAGACTACTCAGCACATTCAGTCAAGTCAAGCAAGTATCTACAACCTTTCTTTCTACTTTATTCATGGCAGATAATGTATGCTGATGTACCATCATTTCTCACATGGTTGGATCAATTTCTCTTTTTGAGATTTATCATTTTTATCGCACTATATATAGCATGTCTTGTGTTGTTTTCTAAAAACGGGCTTAGAGCTTGAATGATAATTCTATCTGTGTACTTTGTGATTTCTTTGTGATCTAATGCAAGCTTCATCGTATTTACTCATCGTGTTCATCTCGTTTTACATTGATTTCATTACGACTAAGTGGACGATCCGCCGCTCACGCATTTTTAACAATAACACAAGGTGACATGCATCCTCCTTCTCCACCTCCCTCTTCTTTTTAAATACAATCAAATGTATTAACCTCCAAAATGTCAACAACCGCTGCACCAACAACAAAAGAGTCCTCACAAGTTGCTAAGGAAAAGGACTAGAATCATCATCACTGGCTGGCTCATTGATTTCTGCATCAGCTTTTGAAGATGATTACACTGAGAAACAAAGTATGCAACAACAAATATGGGAGGAAATGAGAGACCTACAAGACAAACTGCTAATAAGGGAGGAAGAAGTACCTCTAGTGAGTCCTCTCTCAAAAAGAACATATGACAGAGTCTTCAATAAAGATACATCATAAGAAGATTCTATCTATACCATGCCAACAATAATTGAATTCATCAAAATAAAGGCATTCCCCTTGACGAAACACATGCGGGAGATCACTTGAATACTTTACAGTGTCAAGACATCAGATGGGAGCATCATGGACTTCACAGAAAAAGATCTTGAGAAAATGAACCCTATGCAACTAATCTCATTCTTGAGATACTTCACAGACTCAAATTCAAGAATTGAAAGGGTCTGTACAGCTCTTCATTAAGGTATGGAAGCAGGAAAAAGAATGTTCAGAAGATAAGCAAAAAATGACATTTAACTGGCTAAGGAAATGGATCTACCTCAACTGAACATAAGAAAGCCAACTAAGGACCTTCCTTCTAGAATCTCCTGGAAAGGATTAGAAACAGTTGTTAAAGGTCAATTCCCATGTATCTACTTTTGAGATCATAAAGAAGAAAGAAAATTCTTCAGATTTAACAAGAAATACAAGTATATTGACTAAGTTCTAAATTTCTTTATCTTTCTTGTAAACAACTGTAACACAAACGATAAAGCAACTTGTCAAATGGTCACCACAGAAATATCAACTCTACAAAAAGAAAGAAATCTTTTTAGAACTCTTGTTCAAGAATGCAGTAAACCATTCAAGTTCAAGATAAATTAACTAACTAGTAGGGCTACATTAGAAAAGGATTTGTAAACACTTCTATTTGATCAATGAAAATGGTCATTTCTCTTTCATTTATTTTCTTCAGATACTTAGGGGGGAGATTGTTAGAACACTCCTATCTGTAATAGAATTAGTCGAGTACTAGAAGAAAAGATAGAAATATCCTCAAAAGATAAAGGCTAACTAAATCTATCAAAATCACAGCATCTGTGATTTCACAGATATACTACATAAATTCTATAGTAGATCTGTGAAATCCAACTTTCACAGAAATCCCCTTTTCTGTGAATGGCTTCTGATGAGCATTACTAGTCTTCAACAAAGAGTATTGAAGGAGTTCATGACTATCAAAAGATAAAGATTATGAGAAGTAAAGAAAGCTATGAGTGAAGAACACGTAAAGAAGAAAACCGACTTCACAATTAATGCAAAGACAGTTGAAGATAGTTAAAAAGAGATACACTGAATACTCTTAATTTATCTCTATATACTCTAAAACACTCCAAATTTAACCAACTTAAACCACATCATTCCTTTACAGCTTGCTATAAATAACAGGCTTTCTTCACCAACAAAAACAAGACATTCACTCACAATTTACAAGCTTCTCAAGGCACGTACAACATACTCTTGTAGAAAAGTTCTTTCTGTTGATTTATCTTCCGCAACATTATTATTCTTGTGTGAATCAAATTTCACCAACGTTGTTAAAGAGTCCCTCACGGGGCCCAACACATAGCATTTTCAACTCATAGACCAAAGGACATAGGTAATCCTTGATATATTTTGCAGGTGATTTAGGACCGGGAATTAACAAAGTAAGCATGAAAGAAGATTCTTTCATACATACCTATGGTGGTGTATTATATGTTGTCAACACCACTGCCCACATACTGTATTGTAACGACATGTTACCGAACGGATTAAACCCATCAGCAGCCAAACCCAATCAAACGTTCCTATGTCTAAGGAGAAATCAGGATATCTCTTATGAAAATCCATCCATGCCTTCCCATCAACCGAATGTCGCAACATAAAATCCGTTGAGTGGCTAGTATTTTGCCAAATCATATATTTGCGGTGAATTTTAAACCATACATCCGATGAAGACGCGCAGTTAATGAAATGTAGTGTAACATTTTTTTGGGTACTTTCTTCCCCTTTGTGTTGTTATCCTTCCATATGCTCTCTTTACAAACACGATAATGCTCATAATTGGCATTCTCTTTCCAAAATAGAGCATAATCGTTTGCGCAAGCATGTATATTTTCGTATCCTAACCTAATCTTTCTCAACTTGTTTTTAGCTTCATAGTGTGAGGATGGAACGTATTTTATTTTGGGAAAGGCAACTCTTAAAACCTCCAAAAATTAGTTGAATGAAGTATCGGCCCATTTGTTAATGACCTCAAGATTCAGCATTTTGGCAAGAAAGTTCAAAGAAGATATCTAAGTACAACCAGGATATAACTCCTTATTAAGCTCCTCGTACAACTCATCAGATACATTTACTTATTTTTTATTGTTTTCTTCTTCATTTGTATTTTGCCCGCCCCTAAGTTCGTCCATTACATCGAGCATCTCATTATTGATATTGCGCGTCTCCGAAGCACCGGTTTGTGGAAAGCAATATGGTATACTCTCCGTAGGGACCATTTGCTCCTCACCGTGCTTATCACAAAAATCATATAGTATTCAAAGAACCCGAACATGAATATGTGGTCATAAATATCTGAAGGAATAAGTAAATTCCAATTCATGCATTTCTTATACGAGTAATACGCTTTGCCTTGACCGTTAGCGATGACCTTATACATCTCTATAAAGCTATTAAGACCAGCTTTGAAAGCTGAACTTTTTTGACATAGTAGGTTAATCCAACTCTTATCGATTGTCATTACTGTTTAATATATAGTATATATTAGGAACTAATGTATGTTACAAACTAAAGTATATGATAAACTAAAAACTAAATTACTAACATAATTACTAACACAATCACATAGTCACTTTTATGAATCATCCTTTCATCCAATTATTACACTTTCTATATATTATCCCACCACATACATTCTCCTATTCTTATTAACATCCTCTATATAGTCTATACACATTGTTGAGTTTAAACAAAGATCATCCAACATATCAATCACATAATCTCTACTTTATCAAACAATACAAAAATGGATAACTAAAAAACAAATATAAACAAACCACTATATCATGATATCATCTAAGCATATAAACAAAACTTAATATTATTCAACAAATCAATTTTTTTAAACTGGTTATTAATAACTAACCATATTGTTTCCACTCATAAACATTCATCAAAGCCCCAATAACCTAGATCTTTAAATGCAACATATAAATTAAACCCAAATCATTATATTTAATTATTCATCATATGTCAAGATTCAAATCCATTTCACAAGTAAAAATTAACTAATAAATATTTGATGAAATTAACCTAAACATAACTAAAATTTCCAAACATCTAAACTTAAAAAGAAACAAAACGAAATTTGTTAGAGCGTAAATGTATGTGTCAGTGTGTCTCATGTGTTGTATCTGGAATAGGGCTACTTATGAGTTAGGTTCACAACGAACCAAGCTACGAACCAAGCTATTGAATAGTCAAGCCTATAAATAGTTTGACTTAGTTTCATTAGATATAATTTCTGAGAGAAATCTTGGTCATATTTCACTGTTATCTGTGTGTATTCTATGTGAGTAAACCAGAGCTTGTTTGAGTGTTTCTAATACAAGATCCAGCTTATTTACCTTCTTCGTGTCAATGATTTCAATCTCGATTACACTAGATCAGTAGAAGATATGTCGCTCCATGGTTTTGCAAGTGGTATCAGTGCATTTGGTTTCATCTACTAATCCATTTCTCTGTGTTTTCGAGAATTTTGAGTTTAAAAAGTGGGTTTTTGGTCTCAAAATGGTCATTTCCTCATTTTCTGGTCCAAACTTGCTTTCTGAATGATTCTTGAATGTTATTTTCATTTCTGCGGCAAACTACACGTCAAAATCATCAAATTTGAGAGTTTTCGGAATATATTTAGTCCAGTTCGTTTGATAATCTATTGGTTCGCTGTTTGAATTTTCCGGTTCACAGTTTAAATCTGTTGGTTCTCCGAATTAACCTCTTTGTTCGCTACGTTAATTGATGTGTTCGGAACGACTCTAAAAACTACTATAAAAACCTAGACCTAAACTAGACCTAGACACACCTAATTTTACCGAAAATACCTAAACTAGACCGAACCCTAAGGCAAGTGTACCTATCGGATAGTAGAATAGCCGAGGCAAGACCGGATTATCGAACCTAAGGACACTATTCTAGACAAGAATTAACCTAGACCTAAGAATGGGAAATTTGAGTAAATTGATTTGGGTTTTTTTGAATTGAGATTTAATTAACTACTTAACTAACTACGAGCAAACAGACGGACACAGGAAACTTCGGAGAAACTCAGATGAGAGAGGAATATACCACCTAGACCTAGACTTGCAATCGATGCTTGACTCTATCTCGGTTCTAACTAATCTGATGGTGGCTAGTTCACCTTTTAAGTCCTTCCTAGACAACGATTCTAACGCTCGAACAAGGGTTCACCTTTTAAGTCCTTCCCACTTCAATTACCCTAGCCACCCTCGGATATACCTAAGGCACACCTAGACTAACCGGAGCTACCACTAACAACCATGAATGACACGGAATACCAAGCTAGACAAAACCCTAGGACACTTCCTTTTGAGACAGTGCAACCCTAGAACTTTAACCAACCCAACTACCCGTTAAACCTGTACCTTTTAAGTCTTTAGTTTAGCAGCACGTTACAATCAAATAATCAACCAACCGAAAATGCAATAGTTCAAGGTAACCCTAAACTACACTTTAGCAATCAACCCTAAAGTTAACTACTTTGGTTAATCTACCTAAACCGAAAGACATTCGCGGGTAAATTAAGCATTAACAGTCAATTAACAATCTGATCATAACACACATATGCATCAAGCATGGCAATTATTGGAATTGAATAGAATCGTAACATCAATCAATCAATCAAAACCAAGAATAAAGTCAAAACATCAATCACTCATCATATCGGTCTAGATGGCATAATAGGTTTAGCCTACAATCATGGTCTGGACACTAAACATAATAAAGTCTGAGAATTTATCCAAATACATAATTGCAAGTAATGAAAACAAAGAAACCGAAAGAACCGGATAGCGTATGATGATGAAATCTTGGTCTTCCGATGATTCTCCTCGATCTCAGCTCTCTTCCCTTCTGAAAATCGCCCTTGGTCGCTCTGGAATTCGTCTGGAGTTCGAAGAATATGAATTGAAACCCTAAAAGTCGAATTTATATGAATCGGGCTAAGTTTGCGGGAAAGCACCCTCCAAGCGTATCGCTTGGAGGTCTGACATTGGCAGGCGATACGCCTGCCCCCTGCTACACGACAATTTAATCGGGTTTGACTTTTTAAACCGCCTTTGACTTCTCACTTCCGCGCGTACCGCTTGCCATGTATCACGTTCCAGGCGATACGCCTGGAACTACTTCTTCAGCATTTCTTCTTCTTTTCTTCTTAACTTTCAACTTGGCTCGGGATTTTAGCAAAACTGCAAAACTCAAATAAAAATAATAAAAAGGACACAAAGACTCAAACTTAACTAAAAACGACTAAAACCAATGAAAACCAACTCAAACTGACTCAAACAACCAACTAAAAGACCCCGAAAATGAGATGTGTTTGCAACACATCAAACATCCCCACACTGACTCTTTTTTCGTCCTCGAAAAATACTGCAATGGAATCACAACCAGGAGCTTGACTCTAAACATTTAACATTTAAAATTAACAGCCACCATACAATTCCACATTCCATAATGTAATAACATCCTAACTACAATTGTCGATATTTCTATCCGACTAAACCCAACCACCAACCTTTCCTTTCGCCCCCATGTGTTTATGAATTTACCAGATATAAGTTCAGTCGCAATGGATCCCACTAAAGAAAGCTCTAGTTCAACCTATTACCGAATCGTAATCGGACAAAGCAAAGGGTATAAATGATTTGAATTTATATATTTCCTCCACCCCCCCTTAAACCAGATACTAAGATGTCCAAAGAATAACTACTTATTTATATGCAAATTCCTGAGCATTTATTCACTAAGCTATCGGTTTTTCATCATTTTTTTCTTTTTTCAATTTTCTCTTTTTTTTTTCTTTTTTTTTTTTTTATAATTGGTCACTTTTACCTAAAATTACCAACGGACATCACCAGAGGTATTCTTTCACAAGGTCTTACCCCCGAAATCATACGTGAGTATTTTGCCCGCGAGATCAGGAACATCATCAGAGGTACGTACCACGGGATACTATCCTTAGTTTGTACATGAGTATTCTGCCCCTTCACTCTAATTCATTAACCAGATTATTAACTACATGCTCATCTGAAATTCTAAGGACATAAGAGTATCTAGCCTAAAGCGGTCTCTTTCCTCCTAATCATCAGATTCAGTATCCCTATCACTCCTAAAATGGGAACCCACCAACAGACTGATTAGCATATTTATACAACAATAAACACACAGGCAATTTAAGCTACTCCTAGGTCAGCTGGGCCTACCGACACATCATAGACTAGTAATGCTTTCCATTCAACCAAACTTATCCACTTTTCCCAAATTATTTATTAATTATCATTCAAGCACAAATTAGACAATCAAATCCCAATTTTACTATCATTTTCCATTAACTGCAGCCAGAATCTTGGACATTTTGACAAATATTAAAAAAAATTTCAATTTTTCTCACTTTTTATGACTCAATTAAACACATCAAAAATAAAAGACTGACTCAATACGAAAGTATCCCATCCCCACACTTGAATCACACATTGCCCTCAATGTGGAATGGAACAAAAATAAAGCAGAATAAAATAAAATAAAATAAAACAAGTTGAAACGTGTTCACCTGACATTCCAGAGACTCAGCACCACAGCCGTAAACAAACCACCGCAACTCCGGTAACCAGAAATAATAAATTAAAAAGTGAAAAATTTTCTGACTTACCTCCCCTAGGCGTATCGCCTACAACCTTGCAATTCCCAGGCGATACGCCTAGGACTGCAACCATCCGGACCCGCCTGAGACTTCCTAGCGTATCGCCTATAACCTACCAACCTCCAGGCGATACGCTTGGAACGTGATTTCCAGAGAATTTTTGGAATTTCACCCCAAAAATTTTCTATCCCTTTTATGCTCCAGCAGCTCCCTTGTCAAAAACTCAGTCCAGAACTGCAGTTTTAGACCTGCACATCTCATACTCCTCATAGCTCGAATCTCCAAAATAACCTGCAAACACAAAAACACAAAAACCAAAAGACGCAAATGTACGAAAAACGAAAACTTGCAGAAATGTAAAACACATCTACACAAATATACAAACCCAGATACTGCATCTATCACATCAAAACAGAACAATGACCTCCCAAACCATCAGGAGGCTTTGATTTCACATCCTTGACCACAAAACCACCGGATTTCAACCGGTTTCTAACCAACCAACCATCTAACGCCTTCCTACCCCATAAAGCACTAAACTTTTCTGCTCTCAACAACCTCTTAACCCTCCAATGCTTATACCTACCCGGAAGAAATCGACATTTTCCTAGAAAACTCATTTCCGGGTCATGGGTAACAACAATCACATCTAACCTCCCCACACTTGAACTAAGCACAATCCTATCATCCACAATACCTAAATCCTCAAGTGTGGGCTTCCTAACTACCTCTGCAACCACCACATCACTCTCCACAGTTACCAACTTCTCGGGTTCTCCTAATGGGTCACTCAACACCTCATTAGCTAACTCGACAACCAAATCTACACTCTCTTCCGCACCGGGTTTTACTAACGGGTCAAAAATATCAGTCAGATCAATTACCTCAACTAACCCCCCGGTGTCCTCCCCACACTCATCCTCTACAATCTCCTCATCCTCTAACCTATTACCTACAACCACCAAATCTATAAAGGACATAAAAGTACCTATCAAGCAAACAGATTCGGAACCCTTATCCTTACGCCTACCCACTTCAAACACTACACTCTCATGGTCAACCCTCAAAGTAATCGTTCCCGCAAAAACATCAACTAGCGCCCGGGCGGTCCTAAGGAAAGGTCTACCTAAAATCAAAGGGCAACTAGCATCATATGCACAGTCAACTACCACAAAGTCTATAGGGAATAAAAATTTATCAATTTGAACAAGCACATTCTCCACAATTCCCTTGGGTCTAACTACCGACCTATCAGCTAAAGATATAGTCATCCTAGTCGGCTCTAACTCACCCAACCCGAGATGCATGAAAACAGAATAAGGCATAACATTAATACTAGCACCTAAATCCGCTAAAGCACAAGTAACAGATGAATCACCAAAAGAACACGGAATTGTAAAGGTGCCAGGATCAGTCAATTTCTCAGGTAACCTATTCTGAACAACAGCAGAGCAATTAGCATCAAGGGTAACATCAGAAAAGTTTTCAAGCTTCTTCTTATTAGTTAACATATCTTTCAAAAACTTAGCATACTTAGGCATTTGTTTAATAACATCAGTAAAAGGTAAAGTAACCCTAAGTTGCTTAAGAAGCTCTAAAAACTGATTGTATTCACGCGCATTCTTCTGTTGAACCAACCTCTCAGGATAAGGAACTTGCTTCAGATCATCGGCTGTGATTGGTCTCGGCGCAAATCTCACTCTCTTCTTCTCTTTAACAGCCTCCCACTTCAGCGGCTTCTCTCTTACTAACTCGGCCTCGACGTTTGGTGCGGTACTTGCTGGCGTAACGCTCTCGTGCACCCTCCCGTCCGGCGTCTCCAACTCAATCTCCTCATCGACCGGCTCCTCATCAACTACCGCCGGTGATGGACTGTGGACAACTCTCCCGCTCCTCGTGGTGATGGCATTCACATTGGCATTGGGGTTCTTATAAGTACTACCAGAAAATTGACCCCCACGGGAATTGAGCTCCTTCAGCTGCTTCGCTATGTCACCGACCGACCGCTGCAAATCAAGGAACGAAGCTTGCTGGTTCCTCAATAACGTATCATGCTCTGCCAGCTTCTTCTGTGTGGCCTCATCTCTCGCGTTCATCTGCTGCAAAATCTGCGTTTGGTTCATGACCAGCTCTGTAAGCTCCTTCATGGTCGGCCCCTCAGTTCCTCCACCATTCTGATTATACCTCGGTTGAAAACCAGGTGGATTTCCTCCCTCTCGCCATCCTGAATTTTGGCCACTCCTCCACCTAGACTGGAACGAATTACCGAACTGGTTTCGGTTTCCAATATAATCCACTTGCTCAGCGGGAGCAAGCGGGCAGTCTCGGGTGTCGTGAGCGCCTCTGCACAGCTCACATTTGGCTTTGATATGGAGTTTGATTTCCTCTAAGGTCTTATAAATGTTTTCTAACTCCCTAGGTGGTATGGTCTCTGAGCCAATGTGATTGACACCCCGGGAAGATGTAGATGGTGCGAGTGATCTAGTCGGGGCCAAGGTGGCTCTCCGACCTCCGGGTGCCTGCTGTTCAGCAAGCGCGAAGCTCTCGAAAAGTGATTTGCATTCGTTGACAGTAAGCTTCTCCATCATGTGTCCTCCAGCCGAAATATTGAACTCTTTCTGAACAGAATATGGAAGTCCGTTGTAGAACTTCTCGATGATAGCCCATTCCGTCAACTCGTGTTGCGGACATCTGCTCAGAAGAGTGTTGAATCGTTCATATGCAACCGAATAAGGCTCATCGGGGTCCATTTTGAAGGAATGGATTTCCTCCCGAGTACGCGCAGCCTTAGCTGGAGGATGGTACTTCTTCAGGAATTTTGCGGTGAGATCGTCCCAGGTGGCGATCGAATTCGGCGGAAGCGTCTCAAGCCACTCAGCGGCTCGCGACGTAAGGGAGAATGGGAACAGACGCAAGTAGATGATTTCGTTCGCGACTCCGGTGAGTCCGAACGTGTTGCAGATACGAATGAAACGGGAAATATGCGTCGGTGCATCTTCGTCCTCACGTCCATGGAACTGGATGGAATGCGTCAAAGCGTTGATGACGTGGGACGGAACTTGCCAATTCGCGGTGTTGGCAATAGCGGGCTGTGCAATAGCAAACCGGGCCTCGGTGACTCCGGCGCTAGCCTGCTCGTGGACGGTGCGACGTGCCGCCATGGATGAAAGATCGGGGAATGGAATGGGTTTGGTGTCGCGTGTGGTTTGTGTGGAAGAAGAGGATGGTTTGGATTGAGCGGTGGAAATGATGAATGCCTCTAGCTCGGTGCGTAGAAGGCGAAATCGTTCACGGATATCCGCGTCGGGATCAGAAAGTGGTGACAGCTCAGGTGGACCCCGTGAACGAGTGTGTGGCATAAAACGATGGAATGACCCGAAGAAAACTAAGAAAAAATTAAACCTAAAAATTAGACTCGAAAGCAGAAAATCCTAAGACTCTAGACACGGAAAGACCAAAAAGACTCAAAATTTCCTAACGACGACCTAAGTTAATCTTGCCAATTGCCAAGTGTCCCCGGCAACGGCGCCAAAAACTTGATGTGTTCGGAACGACTCTAAAAACTACTATAAAAACCTAGACCTAAACTAGACCTAGACACACCTAATTTTACCGAAAATACCTAAACTAGACCGAACCCTAAGGCAAGTGTACCTATCGGATAGTAGAATAGCCGAGGCAAGACCGGATTATCGAACCTAAGGACACTATTCTAGACAAGAATTAACCTAGACCTAAGAATGGGAAATTTGAGTAAATTGATTTGGTTTTTTTTGAATTGAGATTTAATTAACTACTTAACTAACTACGAGCAAACAGACGGACACAGGAAACTTCGGAGAAACTCAGATGAGAGAGGAATATACCACCTAGACCTAGACTTGCAATCGATGCTTGACTCTATCTCGGTTCTAACTAATCTGATGGTGGCTAGTTCACCTTTTAAGTCCTTCCTAGACAACGATTCTAACGCTCGAACAAGGGTTCACCTTTTAAGTCCTTCCCACTTCAATTACCCTAGCCACCCTCGGATATACCTAAGGCACACCTAGACTAACCGGAGCTACCACTAACAACCATGAATGACACGGAATACCAAGCTAGACAAAACCCTAGGACACTTCCTTTTGAGACAGTGCAACCCTAGAACTTTAACCAACCCAACTACCCGTTAAACCTGTACCTTTTAAGTCTTTAGTTTAGCAGCACGTTACAATCAAATAATCAACCAACCGAAAATGCAATAGTTCAAGGTAACCCTAAACTACACTTTAGCAATCAACCCTAAAGTTAACTACTTTGGTTAATCTACCTAAACCGAAAGACATTCGCGGGTAAATAAAGCATCAACAGTCAATTAACAATCTGATCATAACACACATATGCATCAAGCATGGCAATTATTGGAATTGAATAGAATCGTAACATCAATCAATCAATCAAAACCAAGAATAAAGTCAAAACATCAATCACTCATCATATCGGTCTAGATGGCATAATAGGTTTAGCCTACAATCATGGTCTGGACACTAAACATAATAAAGTCTGAGAATTTATCCAAATACATAATTGCAAGTAATGAAAACAAAGAAACCGAAAGAACCGGATAGCGTATGATGATGAAATCTTGGTCTTCCGATGATTCTCCTCGATCTCAGCTCTCTTCCCTTCTGAAAATCGCCCTTGGTCGCTCTGGAATTCGTCTGGAGTTCGAAGAATATGAATTGAAACCCTAAAAGTCGAATTTATATGAATCGGGCTAAGTTTGCGGGAAAGCACCCTCCAAGCGTATCGCTTGGAGGTCTGACATTGGCAGGCGATACGCCTGCCCCCTGCTACACGACAATTTAATCGGGTTTGACTTTTTAAACCGCCTTTGACTTCTCACTTCCGCGCGTACCGCTTGCCATGTATCACGTTCCAGGCGATACGCCTGGAACTACTTCTTCAGCATTTCTTCTTCTTTTCTTCTTAACTTTCAACTTGGCTCGGGATTTTAGCAAAACTGCAAAACTCAAATAAAAATAATAAAAAGGACACAAAGACTCAAACTTAACTAAAAACGACTAAAACCAATGAAAACCAACTCAAACAGACTCAAACAACCAACTAAAAGACCCCGAAAATGAGATGTGTTTACAACACATCATTAATCTTCTTAAATATTGGTTCGCCGTTATCTGGCTCATCTAGGCAATGTCCTTCGTTTGGTTCATGACAATTACATTTGTTCTAAGCGATGGTAGAACCAACGGTTGGTTCAAATACTTTGGTTTGCAAGTTATTCTGGTTCGCTAAGTTTTTTGGTTCTTTGGTGTTCGGTTCGCTAAAAGGATTTTGGTTCGCCATTAATAGTGGTTCGATGAGATTTTTGGTTCGTTGATATTAGTTCGTTAAACAAAGTGTTGAGTTTTTGGTTCGGTTGAGTGCTTGGTTCGTTGAAGAGATTGTTTGGTTCGTTCGATCAGATTTTCACAATTTTCAAAATGAATAATTATCAAGCACTTTCTGCAACCCTTCTTAACAACGTTAATGAAATATGAACAAGTTAGAAAGTTCCTAAATTGCTAAAACTGGAAGATTATCATAGTTGGGTGAAACGTTTTGAAGCATACCTGGGTACCAATGATACCCATCTATGTTTAGCCATTAATGAACCATATGTATATCCAACTATTATTGGAGTACCCAAGATGCAAAGGAATCTAACTTCTAAATAGAAAAAAGGCATATCAAGCTGAACAAAAAACATATGGCAAATTACTATGGCATTACCCAAGGAGTTATTACATCAATTTTCAACATTCACTACTTCAAAGACTTTATGGGATGCATTATTGAAACGATGTGAGGGTAATGATCAGTTCAACAAACGTAAGAAGAAGGTGTTAAAGGAAGAGTTTGACAATTTCAAGCATTATCCAAATGAAGATATTCCAAACCTGATTTTCAGATTTTCACATCTGGTGAGTGAAATGACTTTGGTGACATCACGTAAGATGATACTAATCTGAAAGAAAATTTGCTAGAAGCATTATCTGAAAGATGGGAAAATTATGTGATGATGATTACTAATGACAAGGAGTATTCAAGTTTTTCATTCAATCATTTGATTCAGAAATTACAAGCAAGAGAACTGGAAATTAAAATATGAATAAGTCAATGCCTGCTCAAGTTCAAAATTCGGTAATATATTATGGTGAAAATGATTCAACCATAAATGATACGAAGCCAAGTATTTTTCAGTCAAATACCTACAACGGCTTTTATTGTTGGAAATTCTGAAAATTCTGGTTATTTTCCAGGTTGTAGTTTTACAATTCCAAGCCAATCAAAGTAAAGTGCTTTTTCTGCTAAGACAACGGATGAGTATATGGCATTAGTTTCTGCTTTGATGTCATCATATTTTGGAAGTCTGTCTAAAAGCATACCTAGTGCTGATCTGATTGAGGAAGATTTTGATAAGATAGATCCTGATAATCTTGAACAGATGGATCTTAATTGGGAATTTGCTTTGTTGGTGCGTAGAGCAAAGAAGTTCATGAAGAGAATGTTGGGTTTTACAGTGGATATCCGGGTTACCGATTTTAATTTTTTATCCAATTAAAACCGATTTAATATGTAAATTAATACCAGATTAATTTAGCAGCGGAAACGATTTAATTAAACACGCGAATATTACTGTAACCTGATCAATCACCATACACGACAAACACAGATAAAATATTTATTTAAATTAAATATCTAAACGAGTTAGATATACCGTGGCAGGGTTCAAACAACCGCTCGAGACACCCCTGGATTCAATGGAATCTCGCTAGTACGAACTGAGACGTCCGACTCGAACCTGTGAGTCAGCTCGTCGACTGTGGCGGCGGTGGCGGATTGGTGGCGGCAGTGGTAGGGTAACCACTGGTGGTGGCGACAAAACTTTCTCCACCAGGATTGCGACGGGGACTGTCCCTACAAAGATCTCGTCACCGGTAACGGGTGGTGACACGGTGGCAGTGGCCGGCGGATAGAGCGTCGCGGGCCACGACGAGGGAAACCGCCGCGAGAAAGCCAGAGTGGGGCTTTAAAACAACCGCCCAAAATATAAAACCCTTATAAGCGCCTTGGGAAAAAAAGCTCCAGGGGAAAAAAACATAAAGAGGTAAGGATCGAACCGGTGTCCAGCATGAAATAAACGGAGAATAACACCACTACACCATTCCAGCAACCATGACATTCTCTCGCTTAGCATGTATATATATCTCTACTATCTTATAATGCATATTATATCAAATGGTTGAAAAATTAAGATGTACAATCTTTAAAGCTACATGTACAAGTGGGAAATTAAGAGGTACAAGTAATTACAGCTTATGTACAAGTCTTTAAAGCCAAAATCTTAAGTTTTAGGTTATGTTTGTGTTTGAGGTCAAATTTCCGTATGGGTATCTGACAGCGTAGAAACTTTAGGTCTCAGAGCAATCCTCCCCAATATGTGATTCCCGCTCCTCATCAGAAGCCAAATCCGGTAAGCATACCTTCTTCTTTCTCCCTTGCTTTTTCAAAGCCTCTTAATCCGGCAATCTTACACAGTGATATGAACAAAGCACAAATCCAATGGTTCCTCTCAATTGTATCGCTAATCGGACGGTTCATCACTGTGGGATCACGCGGATTGCTCTCAATTTGAACGTTTTGACGAGGATTGACGCGGATTGCTCTCAATTTGAAGTGTATATATTAACGGCAGATTCACTTATCTTCCTGCCTCTCAACCACCGGAGAAACCCTAATCTACCAGACGAAGCATGCTACAAATCGTATGTTCTAATCCCTAATCTACTTTTGATTTCTTATTTAACTTTCCGTTATTCGTCTTTCTAGAGCTTGATTCTATTTGCCATGTTTTTTTGACCTTAGTTTCGTTTCAGTTTATCGTCATTTTTAAGGTTGATACTAAAAATTTTCTTTCTAATCCATTCGTTTGAGTCTATTTCTTTTGATCTTTGGGCTGAATTGTGTTGAACTTATGGTGTAAATATAAGACAAAGTAACACAAGACAAATTTACTGAAATTTTCTTTCTAATTAGTTTGTTTGAGCCTATAACTTTCTTGAATTGTGTTCTTGAAATCAAGTTGTTTTTTGTCTTTAGTCTGAATCAATTCGTTGCTTAAATAACTGTTGTGTTTGGGATATTTCTTTACTAAAACTTATACTATATATCCAAGTTTTTTACATAAAGTTTAATTGTGAAATAACTACACTAATTTATTGGTTGATATTATTGATGATGCTACAAGTTAATGTAAAGTATTTTTGCAGATACACGTTGAATGAATTGAGTCAAAACTCATCTTGGTAAGTATTCTTTGATCTAAACATGTTTTTCCAGATTTTGTTGAATTTACAGTATATATAAGACAAAGGAACTTGATTTCAAGAAGGTTACATCCTGGTAGTTTACATATTTATTTCAAAGTTATATCTTGGTAGTTTACATGTTTTTAAAATCAAGTCAGTATCAATAAGACTCCTTTCTTGAAATGAACATGTTATGATATTTAGTTGATTGGTGACAAAAACACATTTAGATGCAACAAGAGTGTGTGTTTGTTTTGTTGATTTTGGCTGTGTATTAACTCAATAGGTTAAAGAGGATCAAATTTACCTTAAACGACTATGAATCCATATTTAGTTGATTTGCGTTGTGTTTTAACTTAATGAGCTAAACAAATAAATATTTAATTCAAACAACAGCGGGTCGGTCTAATAGGTAATATTTAGTGGATTTGGGTTCTGTTTTAGTCCATGAAATGCATTCAAGTTGTTTGAAAAGTCAAAAACTCATGTTGAAAGTGTTTTCATACTACTCATAAATCATTAAGAATATAAGGCTGTCTCATTAAAGTTACCTTATCCATCCCAAGTTATCCTAAAGGAAACATTTCAGAACTCTGACACATGTGATTTAGATTTAGAATTTATGTGATCTTGAATACGTTAGTTTTAGTATTGATGTGGTCCTTTTGGTGCAACTAATAACTTGAGCAGTGAGTTAACATACTAACACTAGGTTCAGGCCCTTTAAGTTCTAAATTTTTTAAACTTCACATGATATTGTAGTTAACTTAAGTGATTCATGTTCATGGTCTCTTAGTAATATTTGTATGTTCTTATTCTTATGTTCATATTATTGTCAGTTAACATAAGTCTTATTTGTCTATTCTATATTCATTGTCTATTCTGTATTATGCTGTTGCTGCTTGTATTATGATGTTTGTGTTTGCTGCTGCTTCATTTGTGTTTGCTGTTTGTATTATGCTACTGCTGCTGTTATTTTGTTTAGGAAAGGAAAGTGAACTTTTGATTTTATAGTGGACTGATCTCCTAAATTCTTATTTATATATGGTGTTCATATCAAACTACAGCCCCAAAGCATGATGTTTCAAGTGTTCATTCATATGAGTTGGTTAGATGGTTTAGGCCTATGTGTTTGTTGAGGTAGTCACTGTGAGTTTGTGTTCTTACTTTTACTTCTGTGGGCGTATGTGACCCTTCATTGTATCTATTTTGTATATATAATAATGGACCCTCACAAACAGTTTTTGAATGGACATAGACTTATGGTTCCATTAAACTTTTTAATTTAGTAGCCAGATTGTCTTAACAATAATTATGCTGCCGTTACTTTATAACTCATGCTCATTTTAGTGTTAAGAAAATATCAAGGTTTTAATTTAAAAGCAGTTGAACCAACATTTACAAAATGTGCATGTTTATTTCTTGAGCCATGGCACCTTTGAACCCAGTTATAATCATTTACATAAGGTAGAATGGTTCCTACAGTCCCTTACATGTTCATAACCTATTCACAAAAGATAGTACTTTCAAAGACCTCATAAATTGTTTTGATACTTTTACTGAAATATTACTAATCAAAACTTAATGTTTAATCCTTTTCTGCAAGACCAAGAGAATTGCAGTGATAATCAAGGATGCAACCTTTATTTAGAACCTAAATGTGTTAAAGAGTTTTGAGAATAAAAATAATAGTTTTTATCGAAATCAGATTGTGTATAACAGGTCATGGAATATGGTTAGAATTTACTGTGAGGTACTATTAATTGTTTTAATTAATCGCTTATATAATTCTGTAATGCCAAATTGACCTGAATGGAAATCAATGCTACAAGTTTTCTTTGGCATAGGTGTATTGCAATGGTCTCAAAAATAATAGTTTTTATCGAAATCAGATTGTGTATAACAGGTCATGGAATATGGTTAGAATTTACTGTGAGGTACTATTAATTGTTCTAATTAATCGCTTATATAATTCTGTAATGCCAAATTGACCTGAATGGAAATCAATGCTACAAGTTTTCTTTGGCATAGGTGTATTGCAATGGTCTCAAAAATATCTTCAACGGATAAAAGAATGGCAGCCCTCAAATCAGATTTAGAGATACACAGAACTTTGTGTCACTTAAAACGGCCCTTTGTAACCTGTAAAAGAGTCTTAAAACAAAATAATCAGGTCACAGTTTATTCTGTAATGCATCTGTTAAATCTAATTATAAAAGACTCTTGATGTTGTTAGGAAATGTTACATCACAGTTTTTAAGGTTAAACCCTATATAGCTTTTGTACTTCTGAGTTATGGTCTGTTTACTCTACTTTTATATTCTTATAGTTCTCATTGCATTTCACTATTGTAGTTAGTAGTTGGTCATATAAGTAAGAGTGAAGATTTTGTGAAAATTTCAAGTTTTTATGTGCTGGTGTTACATATTGAGAGAATTGATCACATCTTAGGGGTTGTTTGATAGTTGCTAACTGGGTAAGAGCAAATTGAGTAAGAGCTGAGTGAGTAAGAGCTGATTGAGTAAGAAACTCTAGTTGAAACTTGGGTGTTTGATAGTAGCTGACTGGGTAAGAGCTGACTGAGGATATGCATGTATATAGCTATTTGTTTTTAATGTATTAAAAACATTTTTAAACATTCACCGAAAGCATATCAATATAGGTCTAGTTTGAATCGTTTTTTAATTTCGAGCGCAACGGCGTGCTTATTTTCGAGATTCATTCAGTTTCGGAGGAGTTACGCTTGATTAAACATCATCGACATCGTGTTCATCTCGACTTTTCAAACATTCACCGAAAGCATATCAATATATATCTAGTTTGAATCGTTTTTCAATTTCACGCGTAATGGTGTGCTTATTTTCAAAATTTATCTAGTTTTAAAGAAGTTATGCTTATTTAAAGTATGAGAGTATTTTTTTTATTTTATTTTAAAAAAAAAGAAATGCAAGAAACAATTCTTTTGTCATTCGGTCGATTGATTCGGTCAGCGAGAATAATTCGAAGGACTCGGTCCGATGCTCTTATTCGGTCCGAGGAACTTAACAATCTAATCAAACAAGCTTACTAGTGACCCAGTCCCTGGTAAGCTCTTACTGGACTGGGTAAGTGGTTATCAAACAGCCCCTTAGACTGGTATCACTAAAAATGTTGAGCAATGGTATAAATACACTGACGTTTTTTAGTTCTCTTATATGATTAAATAGGTACTTGGTTTGACCATTTGACTTTGACCCAATTATATATCAGCTAAATTCTTTTATCTGACCTCCTTCCTGTAGCTAAATTCTTGTTTGAGATAATACATTACTCTAATCGACATTTTCATGTTTCTAAATTAGTGGATTTATAGACAATTTCATTGAAGAACTTCATTCTCCATTCTCCAATGTTATTCACCTGAAGTCACTTTGTTTGGACTTTGGACAACAATAAAGTGAAGCATGTAGCTTCTATTTGTCAAATACATACAAGTCTTTATGTTTGGACTTTGGACAAAAACAATCTAAGTCAGCTCATATTTTGATGGTGTGGGTCACCTATACAAAATGCAACTTTTTTTTGAATAATTATAACTTAAATGACTAAAGTTATTTTGATGGTGTGGGTCAACGCATATTTTGATGGTGTATACTGCTTTCTTTATAGTTAATAATAAGAAATGAGGCATTGTTACTAACTATCCCAAACGCCGATCCAAGAAGGCAACATTCTATTTCGTCCGTAATTATTTAGTGGTTTTAATGTTGCTTTTAGATGTGTTCTCTATTAAAATACTACGGTAAATTTAGGGGGTAGTATTTATAAATAGGATACTTATGTTTTATACCAAATTGGTTAACATTGGTTGATGTAATATTTTTAGATTCATATCTAATTTCAATTTTTTATTTTATTGTCATTTATTTGATTGAATTATATATGTTAGGCGTGTTGGTTTGTATTTTTGATATAAACTTAATTATCTAACTATATATAACTTTTTCCAATTAATAATATAATTATTAATTTAATATGTTTGTGACCACTTATCAAACATTATTCCAGTAATCGTTATTATTTGAGATCTAAAAAGCTCATTGTAGAGATCAATTACACCAATGCTACGAATGAAAAAACTGACACACGTATAATACGATATATTACGAGCATGTATCACAATTTAATTGTCATCGCACCGCATCGCACTAACAAAAAAGAATACCGCGTTAAAAATTATCGCGCCGCTGCAACGCGCGAACAGAAGACGAATAACACCCTATAAACTGCCGCCGCCGCAACGCGCGGGTATACCCCTAGTAAGATATTATGGTTGAGCATGCACGAAACCATAGGTAAAGTTTAAGATTGTATATATATACAATTATCATGAACTGTTTTAATGGAGTTATTATCATTTATATATTGTTAATTAGTCAAGAAACGAAAGCTAGAAGCTTAGGAGAATTAACCATAGAAAAATGTTGCATAAAATGACAATTAGTGGGTCTTATGAACAAAAATCTAGAACTAATCACCTAGTCAAATTTTCAGCAGAAACTTATATAAAAATGGATTATAAGCAACCTTGAAAAAGTCACTTTTGCTGTAACTAAGGTTTGGACACTTAAAATGGTGATTTGGAGATTCGAAAACCCTAAAATTGTACTTCAATGGAACTCACGACATCAATTGACTTAGATTCTGTTTTGGATAGTAAGTTTAGACCATTATATGTTCTTAAAATATTTCATAATGATCCAACTTCAAAAATCTTGAACTAGAAAAAACCCGATCAAAAACATTATAAAACGGGCCGAGAAAACCCTAGTTTTGTAACACGAATCAAACGGAGCAATCCGATACTTTTTGAGATGAAATCAGTAATTAAAAATGTTACCATTAATCTTAGAATGATTTTGAAACTCAAAAACATACCAGACGAAAAACAAATAAATACCGGGTTAACCGGATCGGTACCGACAAAACCGACAACTTATAATCTAAAAATACGAAAAGTTATAATTTTTTAAAGACACAAAACCTTAGTAAATCATTCTCATAAAAACTAATAATTTCTAAAATAATAGAAATTATATCGCGTATCAAATACCGGCTTAAAGCACGTATTTTTAACAATTTTAAGTAATATATTGAAAATGCCAAATTTTTCAAAATAACATTCCTAATATATAATTACATAAATATTATCATTTATGGAAACAATATATATATATATATATATATATATATATATATATATATATATATATATATAGAGAGAGAGAGAGAGAGAGAGAGAGAGAATTGGGGTAGAATAAATCCACTAAATTCCCTACATCCTCTACATCCATTCTCTATTTTCAAAAAAAAACACCAAAAAAACACTTTCTTTTAAAAAAATATATATTAAAAAACATCATATGTCAAATCGCTATATATTCTTTCTGGAACACCTTTTTTTAAAAAAATTTATGACATTTTTATTATTTTTTCAAAAAAAAACGCCAAAAAATACAAAAAATAAATAAATTTTTTTTTCAAAAAAATGTGTGTTTTGGTGCGTCTAGAAGAATGGTGTTTTTAGAAAAAATAAATAATTAAAAAAAGTGTTTTTTGATGTTTTTTTGGAAAAAAAATAAACCGAAAAAAAAAACACCAAAAAAACACCACAAAAGTTATTTAAAAAAAAAGTGTTCTATAAAGCTAACATAGAGATTAGAGGTGTAGTGTTTTTTAAAAAAATTTGTTAAAAAGTGTTTTGGTATTTTTTGTGAAAAAGATGGTGGATGTAGTGGATGTAGAGTTTTTGGTGGATGTAAAGTATTACAAACTAACAACCTGTTAATATCTATTTCCTTTGAACATTATCACTTAAAGTGAATGAAAAAAATAACTATATATTTACAATCACGATGCGAATCATATATTTGTATTTATTTTTGCAAATAAATATTATTACGTGCCTTAGATATATTTATTTTAACAATGAATAATATCCAACAATATAAGTTTTCCAATAATACTAAACGGGATACCACGAGTCAGGACTTGGCCAAGTTATTGAGTTAATTAAACCCTTACGCAATACTACCGACCTTAACTGTCTAAATATATACATGTTTAGGACTTAACCGGTAGCATTCAGTTCATCCACCGCGATGCTTTCATCACCTTATTCTGGTGATAAGACCAGATTCATACTGGTTTTTAAAAGGACGATATGTATACAAAAGAATTTGATAAAACCATATTTAAATTTTTATTGCAGATCATTGGCATCAAACAGCTAAATAAAGCATAATTAGTTGGTTGATCATCTTTTTTTCTTTTTTTTTCTTCCAAAAATCCAAAAACATAGTGTTTTTGTTTTTTGGGGGAGAATTTGAAAAAATATTAAAAAAAAGAAAATTAAAATTGAGAAATTGATCCCACCGTGTGAGAAGTAAATAAGAGTTTTCTTATTAATCACTTGAAGATACAAAGAAAGCTCTCAGTTTCTCTCTCTAGAAAACACACACAGAAGGTGAAGAATGACTCAGAGTTCTAGCTATCATTCAAACACAATCTATTTATAGTGATCACATACTAAGCTACGTACCAAGCTGCGGACCAATTGGTACGGGCGTACCAATTGGTATGACGTACTAGCATGGTACGGCCAATAGTATGCTCACCCTTTGACTCATACTGATGTTCACTTAGATACAATACACGAGACACAATATAGCATAGGAATATGATCTAACAAACTCCCCTTAACGTGTAGTGTATCTAATATAACTAAAACTTCAGTCTTCAATCTTCAGCATTGCTGCATCTGATCTTCAACTTGAAATCTTGTCAGAAATAGAGCTTGCATGGCTGGATCACTTTTGAATCATCTTTGATCTTCAAGATCCACTTGTTAAAGATACTTCAAACTCCTCCTTTCACCATACTTGAGCCTTGACACACATAACCTGCAATTTTAGAAGATAGAAAGGCGGTTTCCTTTTTTTTTGAAAATTAATTTAATCTTGGCGCAAAACTTCTCTTCCAGAATCCAAGATATGTTTTTGAAATATGATTTTGTATCACATGTCGATCTGTCGAAAACAAATAAGAAACAAAATCTTTTTGGCTTTTTAAAACCTTTATATTAAAACACACCAAAAATCTTTTTGGACATTTTAGAAATGAAAAAAAATGCAATACAGAACTGAAATATTGAATCACACAGTATTTTTGTCTTTTGTGAGAAAGATCACAACTTGGGATCATATTGAACACAACATGTTGAACTACACTTCAATTTTAATTACTTCAGCGCATAAGTCATGTCGATTGCTGGTATAATCTGTCCATCTTAAACTCAGGCACAATCATACTCATAACATCTGGATATGTTAAGGTACTGATTAGATTTGCTTTGACCAGTGTACCTCACACTATCAGACATACTCAGATATGTTTTTGCTTATCACACTTTGTGATTTCACTTGTGATTTAACACATAGTGATTGACTTCATGATATCGTCAACTGTGTTCCATGCAAAAAGAAATAAGAATGTTAAATCATCTACCTTAAGCTCGATCTTTCGATATGTAGATAAGGCCTCGGATTTAACAAAATAAGAAAGATAAAACAAGTTGAAATTGTATAATTCAACAACAATCAGGTCGGTCTTGTGGACAGGCAGAGAAAGTCTGATTAATTATACGAAACACCAAAGAAAATAAAGCAGAACGTCAAACGAACAACAATCAGGTCGGTCTTGTGGACACGCAGAGAAAGTCTGATCGTTTGACAAAATAAAGAAAATCAAACAAGTTTAAATCTTTGTAAAATGAACACATGTATACACAGTGACTTTTCATTTTCTTTTACACACATCTTTTCAATATCTTGAGATACGCTTCAAGATGTTGTCCACTTGGTCAAGCAAAAGAATTTAATGAATATCACATTTGAATACTTTCTGATATAATGCCGAGCCTACCAAGCACATCAAACAATGATCTTATGGCTTTTTCATCTAGTTTATCCATGAGTCAGACACGTAAGCCAATGTACCATCATTTCCCAATCATGTTGGATACAATTTCTGTTCGAGATCTAATCTATCCATAGAAAATCAGGTTTCTCTCTCTTCGTTCTGTTTCATGCATCAACCGGAAAACAATAGTTCCGGCTCAACTCATCACTTTAACCGAAGGAATTTGTTCTGGTTCATCGTTCAACCGGAATTCATGTTCAACCGGAATTTCATCTTCAAGCGGAAAACTTTATCCGCTTCAACCTAGTTCCGCCTCAAATCGATGTTCAACCGGAAATCGATTCAGGCGGAGTTTAAAACTCAACCGGAAAACATCTTGACTCATAACTTCAAAGTCCAGCTGGTGAGGTCTTCGATGTTCCTAAATCCGGTAAGATACTTAACCCGGTGATTTCGCTATTACATGCTACTCCGATCTTACCACTGTTTATGTTTTGGCGGTCTAAATACATTGTTGCCAATAGGAGTTCATGCCACTGGTGGTGTACTTGGTCACCGGAAAATCAGAATATGATCGGAAAAACCAAATTTGATCGGGAATAGGCAATCCGGTTAGTATCATCGTGTTTGGTTGAAGCTTCTGATCGAAATCTGTTTATGGGCCATGCTACTGGTTATAAATTTTGGTTAACTATTATTGAGGCTTGTAAATTAAGCTTCTGTTCGAGATTTCGATGACGAGCTCGGATCCGTTCACTCACTTCTGTTACAAACCAACAATCACAATAATCCTTTGAAGTCAAGAATCTTGTAGCATACATCTCTTCATCAGGTTGAGGTCACTGGTTTATATGACATGATAATTAGTTACTCAGACTTCACAGAAATATTATTGCAAGGGTTGTTTTATGGGTTTTGATTACAACAGAACATGCAAACAGAACATGCCAATTTATTTTGCTACGGGTTGCAAAAGTCTAGAGGGAGAAGATGTGATGAATATGATGAGACTTTTCGCAACGATTTAGCAAAAGAAAGCAACGTGTTAATCTTCGAAGCGTCCTCAAGCCGTAACAGTTGCGTTAATGCCATTATGGTAAAAATCAAGGCAAGATTAATAGCACAAAAGAAGTGGTTTATCTATGTGCAAAGCATTAGTTTGGTATTCGGCCAAGTATTTCAAGACGGTTGAATTATGGAATTAATTCTCGAGTTTTTCATAGATCCTTTATCTTGTTTACTTTCAACAATATTGGCACCTTGAGTTATGACTGAGTCCTCAAGTAGCTAGCCATTGTGTTGAGTTTTGTAAACACCCTATGCATTTATAGCCTTTGCGGAATTTCGGGCTAGAAGATGTTTATTGTAGGGGGAGCTTCACAAAGGAGAATTGAAGAATAAAAGACTTCAAACTACATGAAGATTATCTTGAAGTCACGTTGCAAGAATCCAAGAATCAATGTCATAAGTGTTGAGTATTCCATCTACCAAATAGGGGGAGATTGTTGGGAATCGAGAGACCGAGTCAACAAGATTTTGGATAGTTGTGATTAATATTCAACGACCACTTATTATATACCGTCCCTACAACACGGTGAAGACCATGACAACTCAAGACAACACGACTCAACAAAGAAGAGGCTCTAGTGAAAATTATTTATTGTTTAAATACTGTCACTAGTTAGTATTTTACTATTATGCCCTTAGTGAGTATTGTACTATATATAGTGAGTCTTTCCATTGTGAAAGACATGTATGAGTGATAGAGAGAGAGAGAGTTAGTCATGGTTCTTTGAATCTTGTAAGGGTTCATGAACTCACCTAATAAGTTCATGATACTCGGGATGCGTGGGGTAGGTAAATTGTAATCATTCGGTTATATTTGATTATCCTACTTCAGCTTGTTTATCTATCTATGTTGTTCTTCATCTATCCATGTTTTACTAGCTTTGCTCATCATCATCATCACATCTCAAACACCATCATTGTTCTTATCTGGGTGTTCATTTGTTTCTACAAAAATGAGTTACACAAATACTCGATCCGCTTTCGCAACCAAGGCATTTGGTCACCACCTCGGTTTTTCAGTTAGCTCAAAAGAGTTAGAAGATTCAAGAAGAAGACCGGATTCCAAAGTTTAAATCTGAATGGAAAGGTTGGAATAGACAAATCAAAGGCAAAATGTTTCAAATGTTCTAATTTTGGACATTTTGCTCGTGAATGTTCAAAATCAAATGCTTCTTCATCAAAGACTACAACAACTTTGGTTTCACAAGTTGATAAACAATATGATTGGGGACGAACTTCTAATCCTCAAATTGCTTTAACTGCTATTAGTTCTGAGTTAAAAGCACAAACATCCAATGAAGGTTATGATTGATCTGGCGACTTTCCTGATGAGTCTGCAATTTTTACCGAATCTGTGTTAATTGCTCAAATTGTTCATAGTGATGACGAAGTGGAGGTAACTGATTCTGTATTTGAAATAAGTGGTTCTGGAAATAGTGGCTATAAATCTGTTTGTGAGTTTTGTTCTCAGAAAGACAAGAAGATTCAAGGATTGCTAAAAGAAAATGAGTTTTTGGTTGATGAAAATAAAAAGAAGATAGAAGAGTTGACTGGTAACCAGACACAAATTGGACGATCTAATTCAAGAACTTTCATCTCAAAAAGAAAAGTTTTCAGATTTTCAGGCAGAGGTTGTTGAGAAAGAATTGAAATATCAAGGTCTTGAAAAGGAGTTTAAACTAAAAATTACAAAATTATCTGACAAAAATGCTGACTTAGTCAAAGAAGTGAAGAAATGGAAGGATAAAGCTGAGGATACTGCAAATGATTTTCAAAATCTTTTTGACAAATCCAAGTCCAGACATGATACTCTTACTAAACTTTCTGATGAACAAGCTGCTAAGATTCAATCCTATCAGATTGATATGGAAAAGTTACTTGATAAGAAAAGGGAGTTAGTAAGTGTGAACAAAGTTAAAAATGCAAATTTGGATATTCAAAAGAGAAATGAAGACAAGTTAAAGAAGGAATTATTTGCCGGACTAGATGAGTTGAGATTACAGAAATATGAAACTCACAAGGTGGCTAAAAGGTTGATAGCTACGGAAAAAGAGTTGGCTGAAGCACATCAAAGAATTTCTGAATTAAAGATTGAAGTCATTGATTCAAACCGTCTTTTGAACAATGTTACTAATTCACGATCTTTTACCAGATTCTTGGCTAAAGATGATAATTTTGAGAAGATGTTCAACAAAACAGTGTCACCACCGGGTAGTCTCAAAGAAGGAGTTTATGATTTGAAAGACAAGGTCGAGACTGGTGATTATTCTGAGTTTTTTATTTCCAAAAGTGTTGAGAAAAAGAAAGAGAAGAAAGGCAAGAGTGTTGAAAACTCTAAAGCTCAAAAGGTAGTGTTTGATTCTTCATCTGATGGCAAAGAGAAATCTGCAAGTTCATCAACTGCAGTTACTAAAACCATCGTTGATGCTCCAAAAGATATAAACAAAATCAAAGCAGAGTTCTCTCGTCTTGCAAAGAAGGGGCATAAATCATCTGGCTCAGAACAGAAGGTTTCGGGAAAACATTCGGGTATGGGTTTTAAGAAGAAAATTCCTGATATTGGTGCTTCACGGATTCAAAAGCAACCGCAGCTGAAAAAGATTAATTTAAAGAATTTGAAGAAAGAGTTTTTCAAAGCTGACAAAGTTCAACCGGAGAGGTTTTACAAACTCAAAGGTTTGGAACAAATATTTTCTGACAAGGAATTCCCGCAACATTGCGTGGATGCTCAGAAAATTGCTGAAGTGTTTGTAAAGAATGTTGATCTGAAGAGCAAGAAGCTACAAGTTGCTAAATATTATTCTGGAGGATCAACTTCTACTCTAAAAAGCCCGACATCTAAATGGGTTCATGATCATCGATATCAGATATTTGATTCGTTTTATGATCATTTTGGAGAAAATATGTTTTGTGAAGCTTTGCAGATTCCTAAAAGGCGAAATCTAAACAATTGCTTGTGTTATAATTGCCGACAAAGAGGGCATATGGCACAAGATTGTCCGGTTTCTGCTGCTTCTACATCAAAACGAGGAAAGCTTCCATATGTTGGTAAAACTGTCAAATCAAGATTCATTGACGAATATGGCAGAGCATTTGATGACTATCCACAACCTATATTTTTCAAAACTAAAGGAAGATTTATTCCTCGTTTCCAAAACGTCCCATATGTAGGATGTTCATCACAATCGACTGTGACTGGTTCATCAAATACTAATTTACCAAAACATCAAAACTGGAAACCTAAAGTGGTTTTGAAGGGAAATCAGGACACTGGTCGACCAGAAGTGATTCGCTTTGGGTCATTTATAAACTAACGTGTTTGACTAGTGTGCAGGTACTTCTAAAAAACCTATCGGTGATTGAAAAGTTGCTAATGGAGGAGTATTATGCTGATTTAAGTTAAATTACAAGTGATATCAAATTTCAAAACTGAAATTTTTTCTGAAAGCTAAAACTGAAAGGTATCCATGTCGGAAGGTCAATTTTCTTTCTTTTATATTCCGTATGTAGTTTAGGAGGAGAAAATTTAAAATCCAAAAATAGTGTCTTTGTGTTTTTATTAAAAATGAAAAATCCAAAAATAGATTTTTCATTTTAAGGGGGAGAAAGACGGAAAAATACAAAAACGTTGAAAAACACAAAATTCTTGATTTTTACCATAATGGCATTGACGCAACTGTTACGGCTTGAGGACGCTTCAAAGATTAACACGTTGCTTTCTTTTGCTAAACTCGTTGCGAAAAGTCTCATCATATTCATCACATCTTCTCCCTCTAGACTTTTGCAACCCGTAGCAAAATAAATTGGCATGTTCTGTTTGCATGTTCTGTTATAAAACCCATAAAACAACCTTTGCAATAATATTTCTGTGAAGTCTGAGTAACTAATTATCATGTCATATAAACCAGTGACCTCAACCTGATGAAGAGATGTATGCTACAAGATTCTTGACTTCAAAGGATTATTGTGATTGTTGGTTTGTAACAGAAGTGAGTGAACGGATCCGAACTCGTCATCGAAATCTCGAACAGAAGCTTAATTTACAAGCCTCAATAATAGTTAACCAAAATTTATAACCAGTAGCATGGCCCATAAACAGATTTCGATCAGAAGCTTCAACCAAACACGATGATACTAACCGGATTGCCTATTCCCGATCAAATTTGGTTTTTCCGATCACATTCTGATGTTCTGGTTACCAAGTACACCACCAGTGGCATGAACTCCGATTGACAACAATGTATTTAGAGCGCCAAAACATAAACAGTGGTAAGATCGGAGTAGCATGTAATAGCAGAATCACCGGGTTAAGTATCTTACCGGATTCAGGAACATCGAAGACCTCACCGGCTGGACTTTGAAGTTCTGAGTCAAGATGTTTTCCGGTTGAGTTTTAAACTCCGCCTGAATTGATTTCCGGTTAAACATCGAGTTGAGGCGGAACTAGGTTGAAGCGGATAAAGTTTTCCGCTTGAAGATGAAATTCCGGTTGAACATGAATTCCGGTTGAACGATGAACGAGAACAAATTCTTTCGGTTAAAGTGATGAGTTGAGCCGGAACTATTTTTTTCCGGTTGATGCATGAAACAGAACGAAGAGAGAGAAACCTGATTTTCTACATCCCTTTTTTGCTTACTCCGACAACCACCTGCAACTCTGATTCTCCTTTCTTTTTCCGACACACGCAACCTAGCAGTCTGTTGCCCTCATCTTCTCCATCTGATATCAACTTTTGTTGCAGAAACCCTAGACGGACATGTATCTATCACCTTCTTCTTTATGCAGACCCTCGTACGTGAAGGAGCTATAAATATGCAGGTCCGTCTTCATCACCGTCAACTTCGAAAACAACTCGTCAACATTGACGTCTTCTTTGAGTGAGCACCAGGAAACCCTATTATCAATTGTAACCCCGATCATCTTTATGGACTGATAACCCAGAACTTGAACATGTAATAGTCAACATGTACATCACCATCTTCATCTTTGTTACCAATTTCGATCAGAACATACAGAAGCTAGTAGATGATCGAGTTGCGACCTCGTGTTACATCTGTTCTGAGTTCCTCGAACGGTATCATCTTCTTCACAAGAAGCTTGTAACCCTCAAATAATTTATGTGTTTATGCTCTCTTGGTTTTTTCGATGAGAGAGAAAGAATAGTCAGGTTTTTGAGCTTTGTGAGATGAGAGAGACTATGGTGTGAATAAAGTTGATGGAAAGAAAAATGTTTTTATCGGTTCTTGGGTATAGTTAAAAAATGATAAAGTCAAAAGGAGGGACATGTGAAAAGAATGACAGTGACTATACCCAAAATCAAACGACTCACATAAACTTGCTTATTTCAAAAATTTGAGTACCAGAAAATTTGACAGCAAGATCAAGATAAGATGAGAAGATAAATTCTTTAAAAATCACGAAATTTTCATTTAAATAGAATCATTTTATTTAAAGTGGTAGAATGGATTATGTGATTTTGTGAAGAATGTCTAGATTTCTTACGGAGCCTTTTATTGGAACATAATTTTCAACAACACCCAAGAATATAAGAACAAATAGGTTTTGACTACTCTATAGAGGAGAAATTCAAAAACCTTTTTTCAAAATAAAACATCTGCATTTGTTTAATAAGAACGAGTATATGAACACAAAGTTGAGATATCAACTGTTAGGTTGCATTATCTCGACCATGGCTCTGATACCAATTGAAAAAATTAGTTGGATTTTAACTAAACAATAGCCCTCTACTTTTAAATATAAAGCAAAATTGTTTTCTAGTCGAAGTTCAACCGGAGCGACCTTCCGCTCGAACTTCAGTTCAACCGGAAAATCGAAAACAAACCAGATTAGCTACTGCTCCCAAGCAGAGGCCGAAAGTACACTTTGCTGAAGGGTTTGAACTTTTTGAAAGTCAAGGTAGGAGAAATCCCTCAAAAGGAAAGACCACCTCAAGGGAAAGTTTTTCAAAAGGCAAGAAAACTAACCAACCGGAATTCTTTGGTAGTTCAAGTGGAAATTACAGTGTTCCACATCAGGTTGAAAACTTATTGTTGGTCCGGGATCAACAACCGTTCACGATATTTTGATCTCGAACAAGTTCGGAAACCTTGTACGAGATTGATTCAAGAGAAAGTAGATGAAATAGACTTGATATGAGTGAAACACAACACTAAAAGATCAAATCTTGAATGATGAACACTAACTTTCTTGGATTGATGTATACGATCGGAATTACAAGAGAGAGGCACAAATCGTAAACAACAAGCAACCTAGAATCATAAACAACTTGGGCTTATATACTACCCTTTACAAAACCCTAGTCCAATAGTAAACCCACTAAAGAAATCGGTCCAAGATGCCCATAATCGTAATCACCTTAAGCCCAAACCAAGTTAGCCCAATCTAATGTTCATGCCTCATAAAGTATAGCCCAACAATCTTCCCCTAGGCATGAACCATTCGAGCGTCTAGGGCAGCAGCAAATCAAATCTGAAAGTGTTAGGCTTCTTGCTGGACCACCATTCACGCTCCACGATCCGGTTTGCTGTACCATGAAAGATTCCACCCCTTATAGCATTTTCAAGATCATTCTCATCACTGAGAATGGGTTGGGAGGCAAGAAGCTTGATATCATGTTCACCAAACCTCATTAGATCGACCGGATCATAAAAGCGAAACTCTCGCATGTTTTTGCAAACCACCACCACCTCGTGAGTCGTTGGATCATAGAACCAGCTATCAAAAATTTTCACTAGAGTCCCATATTCAATTTCATCCAACATGTTAATCACTCTAGTTCGTTTGGTGGGTGGTCGCCTTACTTCACCAACAGGCTCTCCAGTAACTGGGTCGGTTCCAGTTTCTATCCACCGAACCTGTTTAAGATCAAAGTTCGCAAAATTTTCTGCCAAATGGCTCATCAGGTTGTTACGAACTAGATCTCCATCTTCATTTCTCCATCTGTTTATAAATGGTGCCCTCAACAAGTTTCTGATTTCTGGCTCTGTCCAGGAGTGAAATTGGCCTCTTGTTCTGTAGTACTCCATTGGACTGTAGCCATTTCTAATCACCGCGAACAGCTTCTTCTCACTATCATAGTGCCAGCACAGAATAGGTTCTCGGCTTCCCCTTTTGTCGATGTCTCTTTTACCAACATCAATCGAGTACAGCGTAGGGGGGAGGTCCTTGGAAGAATTCCTTGAACCAGTTTTCATGACCTTCTGGTGCCGTTGAGATGATTCTACATCCTTGAGCGTAGTCTGACATTACAGTGGTATCATCACCTTCATCTTCATGCACTATTTCAGCAGTTGGAGCGCTTTGAGAAGAACTCTGTCCTGTGGCACTCTGAGCACTTAGACCACTAGACTTCTGTAAGTCTTCTACCTTCTTCCTCAGCTCTAGAAGCCTCGCATACAAAAACGCAATACTGACTTCACTCTTGCTTTCCTTCTCCTTCAACTTCTTGTTTTCTTCTTTTAGCTCTTTTATCTCCCCCTCTCTCTTCCTGTTTTGAGACACGAGGAAGTTGATTTGAGGATCGGCACTTATCCTGAGGTCAACAGGGAGTTCACTAGCTTGAGCAAGGTCTTCAACCAATGCTTGGTACGGACGGAAGCTTGGAACGACAGGAGGCTGGCTTGATTCAGTTGGAAGATTTATTCTCATAGGACTTGGCTCCACAAACATGCTATCCACATCAAAGAATTGCCTTTCATCATGAACTGGGCTATGCATTCCGAATAGGACTTTCGGTCTGCATGGGAGTTGATTCCGGTACAACAACCTGATGATCAGCCTGAGGCGTGCTCTCTTCATTTGTAGGTTTAGATGCATCGACATTTTGTACATTGGCATGTGAAGGTTCAAATACCATCAGGCTTGAGCTAGTTTTCTGAAATTTAAACCTGATGGCTCTGGGATCTGACTTCTTCCTTGCTGACGGCTCACGCACAGGAATTGGCTCTTCAAGAACATCCTCCACTTCAAATTGAGCATCCAACTCTTGTGGAACTGAGCCACTGCTAGAAGAGGAGTTTAAGTCATCTCTTGTTCTCTTGTGACTAATGGGCCCTAGATCCCCATAGATGTCGTCATTCTGATTATCATGCTCTGGGAAAATGTCGTCCATCACGTTCTCTTCATCAGAATGTATAACGTCAGCTCCTTCTAGAACATTTACAGCCACAGTTGTTGTCACATCATGGTCTTCAGCAACAGACACATTGACCGGATGGACTTCTGGTTCAGACTCAGATTCTTCTTGCTCTTGTTTCCTTGCAACTTCAGGGAAGGCACCCTTCTTAGTCCATTCAAGCCTCACTTGAAAGCTATTCTTTCCCTTTCTGTCTTGGGTTTGCAAGCCGAAAACACCGTTATCCATGAACTTGATATCCAACTTCTCTATCCTTTCTTCTATCATAGGGTATTTCTTCATGACCACCATCTGCACAAATCTTGGCGTCATCAGGAACTGTTCTCTGGCGCTCAAATCAGCATTGCCAATCCAATCCAACAGCAACATTTTTGAGAAATTGAAGTTCCAGTCTAAGGCCAATGCAACAAACGTTGTGCCATGCACTTTGTTTAGCTAATCATAACTTGTTCTCTTCCCCAAGAATGATTTCTGCATGTAGTGAGCCAGACACCTCCAGTAGTGCGGCAATAACTTCTTGAAAATGGGAGGGAACTTTCCTTCATACCCTAAGGATTGAGCACCTTCCAACACAACAGCCTTTGAATACTCTATTGGATCTTCAGCTTTATCATTGATGTTCAAACCCTGACGAATGTCCTCTTCAAGAATCACAATTGGTCGGTTCTGAATGGTTGCAGTGATCCTTGTCTTGTCGGCATTTGCTCTCGCAGTTCACCAGAATTCTCTGACAAGCTGCTCATCGATCAGCACACTTGTTCTGAGAGCATGATTTATTTTGCAGACATTCAATCCTGCCACCAAAGACTAGAATAACTGCATATGTCTCTCTGGAAGGTCAACAAGATAGGCCGGGATGCAATGATCTCTCTCAAAGTGTATCTCTTCGTCAAGCATATCTTCTGCTATCTGAGAAAACGAGACAAATGCATCAGGCTTATTCTCATCAAAGAGCAATTATGTTTGTTAACACCATCTTGAAGTTCAATTGATTATCACAATTAACTTGTTAAGTTCAGAAAATCTCAATTTAAACTTTCAAGAAAAAAAAATTGATTTCGAATCACAAATTAACTAAACACATTTAATATTATCTTAAAAAGCGATTAAGTTTGATGAGATTTCAAAAAAATTAAGTGTTTACGATTTTAATTCAAAATTCAAGTGGGTTTACGATTCACTGTTTGGGTTTACGATCAGAAAATCGGGTTCACGATCGGGTCGACTAAAGTTCAGTCGGAAACATCTCGGATCGTAAACATCGAGAATCGTAATCATGTCCGATCGTAAACACCGAGTCGTAAACTCGAACGGTCATCTTCTTCAATGCGTCGATCGTAAACGCCAAGTCCGCCATTTTTGAACCTGCAAACAGCTCGGAAACACATCAATACACCTCAAATATGCAAAATAAACAACCAACACTACCTTTTAAGTGTTGCAAACACGAAACTGACTCCAACACTCGTGTATTCGGTGAGAAATTGTAGAAATGACCGAGTGATGAAAAATCACGAAGAACGGAGATTAAACCGATGATTCAAGGATCAAACGGTCGATTAATGAGGGTTTTGTGGTCGAAAATGGAAGGAGATGGTAGAGGTGTACTCGGTTTACACAGGAAATGGTCGGAGGTGGTCAGAAAGCACTTTCCGGTGAGTAGAGGCGGTGGTTAGGGTTTCTGGTGCGGCGGTCGTAAACGCAAAGAAGAGAGAGAGAGAGGATCGGAAATGGTTTTGTGAGAATCGTAAATGGGGTTTTGTAGGTTTTGTTAATACAAATTTTCATAATGACCCCTCCTTGTTTGAAAATATTTCAAATACACCCTAATCCTTAAAAAATGATAATTCTCATGAAAACTTGTTAATTTTGTAAAAATTGAGAATTGCAAAACTTCCCCTCAGACTCATACCCCGAGTATCTGATCATGATCATAAAATTCATTTTAAAGCAATCAAAGACTTAAAAAAATAAATCTTAAAACAAGGATAACCTAATTGTAGAAATTAAATATTCACTTGCCTCGAAGCTGATGTTTTTCATGGATCATAACAGACATATCTTGGACTGAGGAACCATTTTCAGCTTCCGTTACTCGACGCTCTAGACGATTGCCCAAAATTTTGAAATCACATAAACTCACATCCAGATAAAAAAAAATTAAGTGCTTAAATATGATACAGAATTACCGTCATGTTTAATAGTCCCCACACCCAATTGTTCATAGCAAAACCTATCCAACCTCAGAGTTTATTGAGAATTCACAAACCCCCAACTTGAGAAACCATGCAACGTCGCTATGACTACCACTTATTTTCTTAATTATCAGTTGGTGATCAGGTCGGCCGCATAAGCACGCAAAGAAGACCAAACACAATAATTATTTATCTTTATAACTTTTCCTTTTTTCATATATATATTTTTTTATTTTCTTTTTCTTTTCATTTTTCTGTGGTGTTTGTCATAACAGCAGAAACATGGCGTGTGAGAGAGTGAATACTAGGTGAATACCACTCTCAACCCATTTTTGCTGGGACTCAGTCTTTTAAACCATGTAAACTAGGACGGGAAACTTAAACATATATAGAAGTTAAGTTTACTACACTTACTTGGATGATCATAGTTTTTGATTTAGCTTACCGACACATCATCTTTGAGTCGTCTTTCACTTCTTCCTTACACGTGTCAGTCTCCGATTATCTTGGAAATTTATATCACTTCCTACCAACTCAAGGCAAACAAAAGACTTCATAAAAACCTCAAACATATTTTTCAGATTTTCTGAAACATTGACATTTCTTTCCTTGTCTTTATGAGGCTTTTGAAACAAAAAAACACACTTTTTTAATAATTTTTTTTTAATATTTTTTTTTAAATAAAGTCAAAGCAAAAGTAAGCAAAAATAAAAGCAAAACTATATACAAAAAGTTTTGATCAGATCATTCCTCGAAGGCAATCATCCTTAGGCCTTCAACACACATTTCAAAATTTGAACAAGGAAGGGGTTTTGTGAAAAGGTCTGAAACATTTTGATCTGAGCTTACCTTTTCCAACTGAATCAACTTCCTATCATAGAAATCACGAATGAAATGTACCTTGATGTCTATATGCTTTGTTTTGGAATGTTGAACATGATTTTTGACAATTTGCAAAGCAACAGCATTATCACAAAAAATTGGAGTGTTAATGAATTCCATACCGTAGTCAGTTAGCTGATTTTGAATCCACACTACCTGCGAGCATCCAGCTGATGCTGCCACATATTCAGCTTTTGCAGTTGATTTAGACACGGTATGCTGCTTCTTACTCTGCCATGAGATGAGTCTGTCTCCCAAGTATTGACATCCACCGGTTGTTGATTTCCTGTCAAGATTACTACCTCCATAGTCACTGTCAGTAAAAGCAAACAATTGGAAATCAGTATTCTTTGGGTACCAAAGTCCAAGCCGAGGCCTGCCCTTCAGATACTGTTAGAGCATATTTCTATGCTAACGTTGTGTCTCGTGTATTGTATCTAGTCAAGAGCTTCTGTGTGAGTTAGTTAGTCATCTGGCCGGATCACATGATCCGCCGGACCAGTTGATACGGCGGACCAGATGGTCTGCTGGTGATCCGCTGGCTTATGACTAAGTAACTATAAATAGCTTGTTAGAGAGAGTGCTTACTAGTTCTGTCATTTCTATATCTCTTAACTGTGTGTAACTGAAGGTGTTTCTCTCTCTAGCTTGTAACCTCTTAGTGAATCAATAAAGCAAAGCTTTATTTACTTCTCGTTGTTATTCGATTACCGAATCATGCTGTAGTAAGATCATATTGTGGTTTATCAAGTGGTATCAGAGCATTCCAGGTTGCTCTACTGCTGTGATTTGGTAAGTTTTCGAAATTCTAGAGAGAGAAAGTTTGGGTTTTCTATGTTTTTCATCAATTTTTCATAATTCCGAGTGTTTCAACGATGAAAAATGATTTCTGAGTGTTGCTGGAGTGTTTTCACATCATACTGATCCAGTATCTAGCTTTAATTGTCGAAATCTGTGAAAATCAGTCGATGTTTGTGTTTTTCCTCATCTGATCCGCCCGACGAACATTTGATCCGCCGTTTGATCCGCCCAGCAATCTTCATCAGTCTGATCCGCGGCAGTTACAGCGTATCAGTGTGGTCCGCTGAAACATCTGATCCGCCGTCCAGTTTTGATCCGCCGTATCAGTTTTGATCCGCCGTATCATATCTGTAGCCGCTAGTACAAATCTGATCCGCTTGGTTAATTTGATCCGGAACTGGTCCGCTGGTAGTATTTTGATCCGCCAATTTGTGTTGGTCCGCTAGCAGAATAGTGACCTTCACTAAAACTGACGTAACTTGCAAACCGTTTGGAGTTACGGAACCCAATACCAGCCAAAACGTTCGTCTTTCCGAGATCTAGGACTTGTACCAGCCTACGGCTAGTACCGTCAAATTTTGAACCCCAAAATCTGCTTGGAAGACGCTCATTTTTCAGTTTTTAGTTTTCGTGTTTGATATTGAAATTTCAACATGAGTGATTTCTATGCAATGACTGCTGCTCAAACTTCAATGCAAGCCATGTTGAACTATGATAACGAGATAGGAACAACTCAAAAAGTTCCTAAATTGCTAAGGCTTGAAGATTATCACAATTGGAGAAGTCGGTTTGAATCTTACATTTATTCACAAGATATTGAAAGTTGGATTCCAATTGAGAAAGAATATGAATATCCGATGATAAGTCCCAACAAACCAAAGATGATTAGTAGTTTCGATGCTGATGAACGAAAATTGTTTTCTCGAGAAAAGAAAACATATAGTTATCTTACAATGGCCTTACCAAAAGAGCTAATGCATCAATTTAAGCAATATACAACGGCTAAGGAATTGTGGGATGCTATTGAAGAGAGATGTACGGGTAATGAGCAATACAAAAATACTCGAAAGAAAGTGTTGAAGAAAGAGTTTGATAACTTCGGGCACTGCGAGAATGAGAAAATTCCAGATTTGATTGCTCGGTTTTCACATTTGATAAATGAACTTGATGTTGTTGGAGTCAAGAAAGATAGTGATGAATTGAAAGAGAAAATTCTGGAAGCTTTACCAGAAAAATGGGAAAATTATGTGATGATGTTGACAAATGATCCAAATTATTCAACTTGGACATTCAATCAAATAACGAGCAAATTACAAGCTCGTGAGATGGAATTGCTGGTGAAGAAATCTACACATCCTACAGTTCAAAATCCTGAATTGTACTTTGGGGAAAATAATGCTACTGTTCATGCAAAGGCAAAGTCACATGCTATCTCTAGCAGTAATCCACCGGTAACAGCTTTTCTTGCTGGACATACTGAAAATTCGGGTTATTCTCCAGGATGTCGGTTTACCATTCCAGATAAATCATCAAACAATTCTCATCCTGCTCAATCAACTGAAGAATTGGCTGCATTATTATCTGCTTTTATATCTTCATCGTCTGGATCGATTTTTGGTCAAGTTAGTGATGCTGGTTTAAGTGGAACTGAGTTAGAACAGCTGGATGATGATCAATTAACTGAATTAGATTTGCATTGGCAATTTGCAATGATGGTTGAAAAAGGAAGACGATTTATCAAGAAACATGGAAAGAATTCTTTTGTTCCAGGAAATAGAAAATTGGGTTTGGATAAATCTAAAGTAAAGTGTTACAATTGTTCCAAGGTTGGACATTTTGCTCGTGAGTGTTCTCAATCATCATCTGATAAGAGTAAATCTGATAAACCTGACGCAAAAGCTATGATGGCTCAAGCACAAGTAGATAAAGAATTTGATGAATGGTCAAAACAACTTGACAAATCACCTATTGCTTTGACTGCTATTCACAATACGTGTGCCGACTCAGACAAATGTTGTTATATCAATGGTCAACATGTGGCTTTAATGGCAAATATTGAAGTTGAATCAAGTGAGTATACATCTGAGATCACTACATCTGAAACAAGTGATTCTGAAGTTAGTGGGTATGAGTCAACTTGTGAATTTTGTGCTGAAAAGGATAGAAAAATTCGTGAATTGATTCAAGAAAAGAAAGGGTTAATGGTTGAAAGAACACTGAAGGAAACGGAATTAGAAAGTTTCAAGAAGAAAGTTGAAAATTCGGATGAGCTTTACAAGATAAATGAGAAATTAATCACCGAAAAGAATGTTCTGAAGGAAGAGTTGATGGCAGTTCAAGATAAACTGAATGAGTTCATCAGTGCCGATAAAGAACAAATTTTGAAGTTGCAAAATGAGAATGAAGAGTTGGTTAAAAGTGTTGAGAAATGGGAGAGTGAAGCAAAAGATGCCATTGAAGATTTTGATGCTTTGTTTAGCAAATCCAAAATAAAATTGGATTCTCTTCAGCAATTGTATGATGATCTTCAGAAAGAGTTTGATGAAGTTAATGCAAAAGAAAGTGATCGTCAAAAGGAACATTCCATCTTACTTGATAAAGTCACGACTTTGACACATGACAATCAGTTGTTGAAACGCAATATTGAGATTCATGAAGGCCGTGTCAGGAAAATTACTCAAGAAGTGTGTGATGCTCATGATCAGATGCGACAGGAAACGTTTCGATTTAATACAGCTTCAGAGCAATTAATTGAATCAGAAACAGCATTGGGTGAAGCTCAAAAGAAAATATCTAATCTGAATGTTGAAGTGTTGGATCTTAAGAGGCAGTTGAATAATTTGAAGAATTCACATTCGTTTACCAGTTACTTATGTAAAGATGAGAATTTCAAGAAGGTTTTTGGAAGCGAGGAATATAACCAGATTCCACATCCGGTTATTGAATCTGATGTTCTTGCTGATATTCAAGGTTCTGGTATAACGGGTGATTATTCTGAATTTGCTGCGAAGAAGTCTGATTTGAAGAAATCTCAGATATCAAAGAAGAAAGAGGAGAAAGAGGAACATGTGGTTGGTGTATCTCCATTAAAATTTGTTTCTAGTGGGTTTATGGGAGATACGAGTGTTGGTTCTAACGACAAACATAGTGAGGAAAACACGAAGAAAATGAGTGAAGAAACGGCTGCTGCTAAGTTGGTTGAAGCAAACAAGTTGAAGGATATTAAAGCTTCTTTCAATCAGGTTGCTAAAGCAGGTCCTTCAAGTTCTTTGATTGATTTAACTAAGCTACCGGGTTACAAACGTTGTGGTTTGGGTAGTGATGGTCAGAAGGGTGCACGGAATATCAAGAAAAATATGCCCAAGAAAGATCTGAAAGTAAAGAAAGACACAAGCTTGGAACAAATTTATTATTTGGCTCAAGTCTTCATGTCTACAATGGAAAAGGGATTAGGTGGAAAGATCCAAAAGAAGGTTTCATCTACAAGTTCTTCTGGTGAAGTTCAATCAGTGAAAGTTTCATCTTCATCTGGATCAAATTCTACACCTCGAAGTCCTACTTCAAAATGGGTACATTCTAATCGATTTCAAATTTTTGATGATATTTCTGATAATTCTGAGCTCGTTGAGAGGTGTTCATCAGTTCAGGGCAAACCACAATCTAAACGATCTTATCGTTTGTGCTATCAATGTTGTTGCACGGGACATATGGCACAGGATTGTCCTGAAACTGGTAAAAGATCTTTTTCAAACAAATCTCCCACATTTATCGATGAATCAGGCAGAATTTTTACTGAGTCCACACCGTCTAACACTAAGTCTAAAAAGAAACAATTTTTTAAATTCGATTCAAGTGTTGAAGGTTCATCACAGGATGATGTCTCAGTAAAAACAGAAAAGGTCAAAATGCAGTGGCGACCTAAGGTGGTCAGCAAAGCTGCAACTGATTTTGTGGAAGACACTGGTCGACCAGAAGCTGTGTGCTTCGGGTCATTTGAGTACTAATCTTTAAACCAGTGTGCAGGTATTCCTAGAAGACCCGTTGGTGCTTGTAAAGTTGCTGATGGAGGAGTATTTTGCGTTATTAACTTAAATTGCATGCTTCATATTTCTAAACTGAACGGTTTTCTGAAAGCTTAAACTGAACAGGTATCAGTATCGATTGGTCAATTTTCTTTCTTTTACATTTCGTATGTAGTTTAGGGGGAGAAAATTGAAAACTCAAGAAAAAAAATAGTGTGTTTGTGTTTTTTGATTAAAATGAAAATCCAAAAATAGAGTTTTCATTTTAAGGGGGAGAAATTGAAAATACAAAAACATCGAAAAACAGAAAAATACAAAAACATTGAAAAAGGAGAAATTGTATCCGACATGATTGGGAAATGATGGTACATTGGCTTACATGTCTGACTCATGGATAAAATAGATGAAAAAGCCATAAGATCATTGTTTGAGGTACTTGGTAGGCTCGGCATTAAATCAGAAAGTATTCAGATGTGATACACATTAAATACTAATGCTTGACCAAGTGGATAACATCTTGATGCATATCTCATGATAAGATTTAAACTTGTTTGATTTTCTTTATTTTGTCAAACGATCGGACTTTCTCTGCGTGTCGAAAGACCGACCTGATTGTTGTTCGTTTGACGTTCTGCTTTTTTTTCTTTGGTGTTTCGTATAACTCATCGGACTTTCTCTGCGTGTACGGAAGTACCGACCTGATTGTTGTTGAGTTATACAATTTCAACTTGTTTTATTTTCTTATTTTGTTAAATCCGAGGCCTTATCTGCGTATCGAAAGATCGACCTTAAGGTAGACGATTTAACGTTCTTATTTCTTTTTGCATGGAACACAGTTGACTGAATCATGAATACAATCATTATGTGATTAAATCACAAATGAAATCACAAAGTGTGATATAAAAAGCAAAAACATATCTGAGTATGTCTGATAGTGTGGGGTACACTGGTCAATGCAAGTCTAATCAATACAATAATATATCCAGATGGTATGAGTATGATTGTGCCTGAGTTTAGAATGGACAAATTATACCAGTAATCGACATGACTTATGTGCTGAAGTAATGGAAATTGAAGTGTAGTTCAGCATGTTATGGCCAATATGATCCCAAGTTGTGATCTTTCTCGCAAAAGACAAAAATAGTGTGTGATTCAGTATTTCATTTTTGTGTTACATTTATGTTTCATATCTGAAAATTCAAAAAGATTTTAGGTGTGTTTTGATATAAAGTTTCAAAAAGCCAAAAAGAGTTTATTTCTTATTTGTTTTCGACCGATCGATACGTGATACAAAATTCAAAATTTCAAAATTATATCTTGGATTCTCGGAGAGAAGTTTTGCGCCAAGATTAAATTATTTTTCAAAAGAAAAGGGAAGCCTCGTTTCTGTCTTCTGAAATTGCAGGTTATCTGAGTGAGACGACTCAAGCATGGTGAAAGGGGGAGTATGTTATATCTTTCACAAGTGGATCTTGAAGTTCAAAGATTTTTCAAAATTGATCCAGCCATGCAAGCTCTAATTCTGACAAGATTTCAAGTTGAAGATCAAATGCAGTCATGCTGAAGATTGAAGACTGAAGTTGAGTTAGAATATAGATACACTACACGTTAAGGGGGAGTTTGTTAGAGCATATTTCTATGCTAACGTTGTGTCTCGTGTATTGTATCTAGTCAAGAGCTTCTGTGTGAGTTAGTTAGTCATCTTGCCGGATCACATGATCCGCCGGACCAGTTGATACGGCGGACCAGATGGTCTGCTGGTGATCCACTGGCTTATGACTAAGTAACTATAAATAGCTTGTTAGAGAGAGTGCTTACTAGTTCTGTCATTTCTATATCTCTTAACTGTGTGTAACTGAAGGTGTTTCTCTCTCTAGCTTGTAACCTCTTAGTGAATCAATAAAGCAAAGCTTTATTTACTTCTCGTTGTTATTCGATTACCGAATCATGCTGTAGTAAGATCATATCGTGGTTTATCAGATACCTAAAAATACGTTTAACAGCAGCTAAATGAGAGAGTTTAGGATTAGCCTGATAACATGCACACACACACACTGCATGCATGATGTCTGGCCTGCTTGCTGTTAGGTACATGAGTGACCCGATCATTGACCGATACAAGAATTCACTCACTGGTTCCCCATCTGCATCCACTGTCAGCAGAGGCCGGGATTCCATGGGAGTGGAGATGGGCTTGGAGTCCTGCATCTTGTATTTTGCCAGAATCTCATTCACGTATTTTGCTTGATGAATGAGAATTCCAGTTTCATCTTGTTTCACTTGTAATGCCAGGAAAAAGTTCATCTCCCCTTGATCACTCATCTCAAACTTCTTACTCATGATATCTTCAAACTCTGTGCACAGTTCTTCATTTGTAGAGCCGTAGATGATGTCATCCACATACACTTGCACCATGATGATATCATCATTCACCTTCTTTCTAAATAAGGTTTGATCAACCACTCCCCTTGTATATCCATTCTCCACCAAATGCTTGGATAGAGTCTCATACCATGTGCGTGGAGCTTAATGCAAACCATACAGGGCTTTATCCAGCAGATATACATGATCTGGATGTTCCTCATCCACAAACCCTGGTGGTTGACCAACATAAATTTCTTCATTCATGTCAGCATACAGCAAGGCTGTCTTGAAATCCATTTGATGCACTGTGAAATTGAGATATGTTGCAACAGCGAGGAAAATACGAATTGCTTCCAATCTAGCCACTGGAGCATATACCTCATCATAATCAATCCCATGCACCTGTCTATGTCCCTGAACAATCAGCCTTGCCTTGTTCCTTACGATTATACCCGTATCATCTTTCTTATTCTTATACAACCATCTTGTGGGTATAACCTTTTTATCTTTTGGCCTTTTCACTAGTCGCCACACTCCCAATTTTGAGAAATGATTCAGTTCATTGTGCATAGCCTCCATCCAGCTTGGATCTTTAAGAGCTACCATCACATTTGGAGGCTCTATCTGGGAGATAAAACACGAGTACATGCAGTGATTGATGTCACCCGTGCGGCTTCTAGTTGTGACTCCTGCTGTCACTGGTCCAACCACATTGCTGAGAGGATGATCTCTGTTGATTCTTGTGGTTTGAATATCTGGCACTGAAACAGAAACAGATAGGTTAGTATCATTAACATCATTATTCGTACCTTGGGTTTCAGGCTCCCTCTGATCATCATGAGTTCCTGACGATTCTGGAACATCCACAACATCATCCTTAGGAGCTGCTTCTGATACACTGTCTCTAACATTTTCAACTGATGGCCTCACTTCAGGAGCTGGAGCAATGATGTCTTCTTCTTCCAGACTAGGAAACATGTTTGAGTAGTCAAACCCTTTAAAGAAAGTCCCATAATCAAAGATCCAGTCCGGTCCAATTCCAGCATCTGTCGGGTTATCTTCCAACCGGTCAACATCAAATGCCTCGATTATCAGTTTGGTGGTTTTGTTGTAGACCCGATAAGCACTATTTGCAGAATATCCAACAAAATAGCATTCATCAGCCTTTGCTTCGAATTTCCCCACATCCGATTAAATTAAGACTGTGCAAGGACATCCGAAAGTCTTGAAGTACCCCACCCTTGGCTTTTCTCCATAGATAATCTGGTAAGGCGTCTTCTCATGCCGCTTGTTCAAAAGTACTCGATTCTGCACATAACAAGCAGTGTTGACTGCTTCGGCCCAGAAGAAAATTGGTAGTCTTGCATCACATAGCATAGTTCTAGCAGCTTCAATAAGAGTTATGTTTCTTCTTTCAGCAACACCATTTTGTTGAGGCGTGTACGGTGCACTGTATTGCCTTTCTGTACCTTTTACTCCATAGAACATATTCAATTCAGCATTCTTAAACTCAGTTCCGTTGTCTGTTCTAATAGCCTTCACCCTTTTGCTCAACCGATTCTCTATAAGAGTGACAAACTGTTTCACAAGTGCTGGAGTTTCATGCTTGTTTGACAGAAAGAAAACCCAAGTAAAATGAGAGAAATCATCCACTATCACCAGACAATATGATAACTTGCTGATGCTCTGAACTTGCATTGGGCCGAAGAGATCCATATGAAGTAGTTGTAATACCGATGAAACAGAATTGACAATCTTGGAACGATGCGGTAATCTGTGCTGCTTCCCCTTGGCACATGCAACACACTTCTCAATGGACGTGAAATCCGTGATAGGGAGGTTCCTTACATGCTCTCCCTTTGCCAGCTTTGACAAATTCTTCATGTTGGCATGTCCCAAACGACGATGCCACAACAATGCCAGATTTTCATTTTTCTTTGAGATAAGGCAGGCTTCTTTTGAAGTTGGAGGACTACCCATATTGAGAAGATAAGAATTTCCTCGTCTTGGTGTGCGCATCAAAATACACTCCTCAGGATTCTCAACTCCGGGCTTGAGAATAATACACATTCCTTGCAGTTGAAAAATACAGAATAGTCTCTATCACAGATCTGTGAGACACTCAGCAGACTATGTGACAGCTCCTCCACATAATGTACATCAGAAAATGTCAAGCTGCCATTCTTTACAACGCATTTCTTGCTGATTCTTCCACCTACTCCACCAGCAAATGAAACGCCTCCTCCGTTGAAATCTTGAACATCTTCCAAAAGTGACAAATCTCCGGTCATATGTCGGGAGCAACCACTATCAACATACCAGAGATTATTGACAGTTCTTCTTGGTTGTCCCTACATGGATCAAAGATCAGTTAGATTCATGTACCCAGGCCATAACAGATCTGGGCACACCTTTGGAATCAGTGTAATTAACTAATTGAAGAGACATTCCTGCTTTTGATTCAGGTACACTCAAAGTTTGAGTGTTGACTTTTGGTTTCCAAATGGGCTGTTTCTGTGGTTTCATCACATTGGTTGAGTTCTTTTCAGATGTAGGTTTCTTTGGTGGTGATGTGGCCTTTTTACCTGCTGGCTTTTTAACAGGTGTCCACTCAAGTTTCAATTTTGTATAAACAGCTTGTTTCGTTTGAGCGACTTCTTTTGGTTTTGAAACCTGTTTCTCAACCTTTGTTTTGCCATTAGGTTTATTAACTCTTTTGACTTTGGACACTTGTTTCTCACCAAATTCTGGTTTCATCTTATCATTCCTTTTGTAAACTGCTTTAGGTGTGTAAGTTGATTTTTGAGTTTTGGCCACATTCCACTTTTCATCAACAGGCTTTGTCACTGAAGCCTTTGTGTTTGAAACCATAGACTGTTGAGTCTTCATTGGTTCTGAACACTGCTTCCCCTGTGACAAAGCTTGTTGCTTTTGCTTTCCATTTTCACCTGTCATCATTTTCTCCAACATACTAGTCCGTGGGTTATGCGAATAGTATGGTTGGTAAGGTCTGTTCACACAATTTGCAGCAAAGTGTCCTGGTTTTCCACACTGAAAGCAATTCATAAGTCTAGGCCCATTTACATGACTACACAGATATGAGCGTCTTGGATAAGACGACTTCCATTCAGGCTTATCATCCCATTTGTGTATTACATGTTTTGGAATTTTTTCTAGTTGTGTAATTAAACAAAATTGTTCTGATTTTGATTTGTTTGTTCTGTTGAAAGTAGACACAACCTGGGGATAAGGGACAAATTCCTTGGGCTTAGACTCACGACCAACTCTTGTGTTAGGCACACGAATTTTAAAACCATTAACTTTTTCATTAGAATCAGAAACAAGTTTTGATGACAAAGACACAAGAGACTGTTTTGACTTGGACATAATAAGTTCTGACACAGGTGCCAGAACATCATCCTTAGGTAAATTAGAACTTGAACTACTAGACTCATGACTCTCTTTAACTCTTAAACATTCAGCATCCTTCTCAGAAACATCCTTGATTCTTACTTCATCTACACAAGAAATAAATACATCAGAAGAACTCACATTATTGTTTAATGATGCCTGAGATGGACCTGATTCACATGTGGTTGTCACCAATCTATTCTGATTACCCAAACCATATGTCATGTGCTTCTCATTTTCTAATTCCTCTACTGTCATAGGTTTCACACCAACCAAAACACTATCTATTGGAGGTCCTGCTTCATGCATCTCAGATGTAGATCTATCTACCTGGTCCTCCTCAAAGATCATTCCTATAATATCTCTAGTTACAGCTTCAAGAACATTCTTCTTAATTTTGTCCGAGAAACAAATTCCTATTCCACCTTTATCCTTACCCATTCTAACATCAGTTATGCAGGTGGACAAAGATTTACTAGCTTCTAGCATTCTTTTGCTTCTCATCTGATTCACATCTAGTTTCACTTGCAACTCATTGTTCTTAGGAATTTTTACATATATCCCCTTCATAAGCCCCTTAATTACATATATACCCAATGTTAAACTTTAATTACATATATACCCATTTTCTATAAAATTACCTATCTACCCTTTTAATTTTTAAAAAGAAAAATAAAAAGAATTATAAATGAATACGTGAATTCCTATCAGTAGCACGTTCCCTTCTCCAAGACATTCCCGGCCAAGCGCCGGCGACCTCCATGTACGACGCAACCCTTTAGTACACAAATATGCGTCTCTGTGTGTGTTTAAGATCTACATTACTTGAAACAACATTTAGATTGCTCAATGTAAACAATTAATAAGATGGTTTAAAGAAAGTAATTAGCAACTTAAAAAAATCAGTTGTTACATATGAAGGAGTAAACCAAGATCGAAAGGAGAATACCCTTATTGCTATCTATAATATGTTCGTATAATTAGTTGATGAAAAAAGGCCATTTGGTCTATCTTCGACAAACTGGTTCTTCAGCTATGGCCTCCAACAAAGGCTTCTTCGATCTACACATCGAAATCATTTTCTTAAACTACGGCGAAGAAAACTCTTCGATTTCCTCCAAGCTCAACCGCGGCGGTGTAGGCGCATTTTCCGGCAGGATTCTCACGCTTCCAATTCTATTCGCACCGGATTTCGCCACCAGAAAAAGGGAGGCCATATCGGCGATGGTGATAACTGAGTTAAGTCTGTTCATGGGGAAGATGACATAAATGGATGCGATCTCGAGATCCTCTTCGGCATTGAGGGGGGAGAAGCAAGCTCCGATGCGGAGCGATTTGGAGTTGATGAGAAATGTGTTGGGCGACTCCAGCATGAGCTCTGCGGCTTTGATGGGTTGGTGGAGTTTGTGAATTTGGCCGTTAGGGTAGATTACCTTTATGGCATTTGAGTGTTTGGTGAGGGTGCAGGAAGCATAGTTGTCCATGACGATGGTTTGAAGTTTGAGTTTCTAGAAGATATGGGGATTATTGGGGAAGGAGGGAATTTTTGGCAATTTTTATTTTGATATGTAGTTGTCTAAGATATATGTGGGTGATTCTTGTTTTGAAATGGAATTAATAAAATTAGAAGGTGAAAGATGTAAATATGTAATATAAAAGGTGAAATGTGTACACGTTCTTTTATTTCTTTAGATGAATATGTAATTATTGATATTAGAAGGGAAAAATATGTAAATACTCATTAAGGGTATAATAGTCATTTAATAAGTTCTTTTCAATGAATTGGGTAAATATGTAATATATATGGTTTAGAAAGGGAATATATGTAATTAAGGTTTAGGCTTGGGTATATATGTAATAAAATGACTTAGTGAGGGTATATATGTAAAAGCCCCTTCTTATGTGTGAGTTCATCTACCTGTTTTTTAAGCTCAGCTATTTCTAACTTAGCATTGTCATACAGGACAGACTTCTGACTGGCAAGTGCTTGGTATTTCTCTATGTCTAGTTTCTGTGCTTTGACCTTATCCTCACTCTTTTCCCATCTACCCTTAAACGAACTTCTAGAGCATTGCATGTCAAACAGTTCTATCTCACTATTCTTCCAAAGTTGTCTAAGGCCAGGAATTAAACGAGCACAAGTGGGATTAGTACATACCTTTGTGTTGTCGACCTCGGCAGCAAATGCCTCTTTGTCTTCAACCAGGTTTTCCTCATCAGTGACCATGAAAGCATGTTCTTCATCAGTACCATTCTCCATTTGAGCAATCATAGCACCCGTCAGACTGAGTTCCCTGACCTGCGATGCCCACTGATATTCCCCGCAATCCTGTACGACCAGATCCTTTGCGTCGATCTTTCCTTTTCCATCTGCAGCTTTCTTCTCTTCTGCTCTCTCCTTCTTCGGCTTTGTGCATTCCCTAGCGAAATGTCCGTACTCATCACAATTGAAGTACCTCAGCTTGCTTTTATCAAAACCCATTCTGATCTTGTCTTAATCCTTCCAGACATTTCTTCCAGTCGTTGCCATAAACTTCTTTGCACGAAAAACTGCCATGGCCATTTGCCAGGAGACATCAAGCATCTCTACATCTTCAGGATTGATTTGATTTAGGTCACCAGAGAGCATCTCTGCAGGCACTAACGTTCCAGCCATAAGGGCATGGTAGCTATTCATGAATCCCATTCCGAGTACAAAGTTGGGATCATTGGTGGCATTTGCCTCTTCAGAATTGACCATTCCACTCGAACTAGAACCAGCTTGTGATCGTGCCACGAATGCTGTTGACTTTGGTTTGGCACTTGAATCACTTCCAGATGAACTCCCAGCTTTCTTTGATCCCACATCTTCAGACAAGAGAGCCTGACTTAACTTACCTGCCATACTCAGCGAACTCAGATGATTCAGCTATCAATCAATTTCGATTTCAGTTTGTTGATAAGCTCATCAACAGTTAATTCATCCAGTTTGTTGTTATCTTTGATGATTGAGATGTTTGTATTCCAATTCTTGGGTAAGCTGTTTAAGAGCTTCAGATTCTTGTCTTCATGTTCAGGTTCAACATCATAACTTGACATCTCAGTGATTAAGGACACGAATCTCTGAGCTTGTGCTTCAAAAGACTCTCCTTGAATGTGATTGAACAAGTTAAACTTCTGCTTCAGCATCTGCTTACGACTTACCTTGATGTCTGGATTGCCTTCATATGCTACTACAAGAGCATCCTATAGCTTCTTAGCAGTTTTATACTTCTTAAATCCTTGAGCAATCTCTGGTGTCAAAGCCATAGTCATGATTGCATAAGCCCTCTCTGTTGGATTTAGGTGTCCAGACCCGACTAAATCAAGTACCCGGCCCGGTTAAGACCCGTAAGAGTTACACCGGAGGCAACGGGTATTTAAGACCGCTTACTTTTAACCGGCAAATTCGCAGAAGAATTAATTATTTGTTTATTAAATAGTTTAATAGATAAATAATTAATTATTTATTTAAATTACTATTAATCATCAAGATTAATTAAGCGACTAAAGACGTTAAACAATATTTACGTCATGGACGGAAATCAACGAATTATTGGTTTGACTAATATTCATTATATGACGGAAAGCGATAAACATTTAAAGAGTTTAAATGTTAATCTCGTAAATAAAATGGTTCGATTGAAGATTAAGTAAAATCGAGGGGCTAAACGGAAACTAAATCAGTTATAACTATAACTGATTAAAGGAGGCGAAACCCTAATCCTGTAAGTGAGAAATTCGGGCCCCCTTTTCATCCCTCTCGCGAATCCGACGCCGACAACCACCCCGCCGCCGTCGCCTCCCTTGTTCTCCGACGATCTAATCGTGAGAACCCTAATCCTATATCGCCACCGCTGCCCCATCGTTCCGCCACCGACCGCCGCTCGCGAAGACGCCGTCGCGCGCCCTCATCCATCGCGAGCCGCCACAGCCGCACAGCCGCAGCCGCCCGCCACCGAGCCGCCGCAGCAGGCCGTGACCAAGCCACCGCAGCAGCAGGCCGGAGAAGCCGAGCCGCCACCGCCTGCAGCCCAGCCGCAGCCGACCGCCGCATCGCCGCCGCCGTCACCGTCGCACGCAGCCGCCACTCGAGCCGACCGCTGCCACTCCTCGCCGTCGCTGTTCCACCGCCGACAAACCCTAGCCGCGAACCGCGTCACCCGCGTGTTCCGCCGTCGTCCGCGAAACCCTAATTTCGCGCCTATCCGACGTACGGGATTTCACTGTTGTGTCACCGAGGGAATTCCGTATCTGCGAGGCCATCTCGATTTGCCAGTCAAATCGTCCTGCGAAACCCTAGCATCACCCGTTGACTTTCGTGTCTCGAACGTCTGTTTGAATCACCGCTCAGGTATATCTAAATTCGTAGTTAGTTTAGATTTAAATTGTTTATTTATTTTATGGATATGTCGCATTTTTGTTTAAACGCGTTTTTGGTGTTTGCGCGTTATGGTGATTGTCGAATCCTGTTGCTTTTGGTTTACACTAATTATCTGGTTTTCGCTTTAGTATATTAAACGTTTCCGCTGCCTATTAAATTAATTATTAATTTAATTATCTGATTTAATTTACTCGGTAATCGATTAAATAATTATTTGTCATAAATAATTATTTCCAAACAAATTTAAAAAAAAATTGATATTACCGAGACCCGAATGCCACTATCGTAACCCAACAGTGGTATCAGAGCCTTGATCACCACACGCAAACCCAACCGGACGACTTGAACCGGTATACTTTCGCGAACTGGGGTTCTGAACCCGAAAGTCGCGAAATTGAATGAATCGCCTTTTAAATATGTTTAGTCGATTTGGATCCACTAAACATAATCCGATTCAACATAATTGATTGAATTATCTTTCGTGCATATTCGGCCCAACCCCATTCAATTTTGTCATGGATTCGTTATGGTTTGGCCCGTTAGGCCCATGTTGTTTTGTTTTGGATTGGCCCACTTTTACTGGGTTCAAAGTTGTAATTACTTAAAATAGAATAGTTTTATTTTAATTTGTAATCGCTTACCTTCGCCTGGACGAACGAGACGAGATTGATACAAGGACCCATTTAAGATTATCCCTTTATGGGATTTTTGAAAATGGCTAGAAGTCAAAACGAGACCGACGTTTCCTGATGACACGCAGGAGCTTGTTGGAGCAAGTGGGAGCAACTAAGTCGATCAGGGAGTTCTCTGTTCTCGTGGTTGATTTACTTTTATGTCCCTTGCCCTTACTCGATATTGTCATAGGCTCTGACAATATCGAAACCCCTGCATGGCCGGATATGCACATGTGTGTTTGCTTGTTTTTGGTTGCTTGTCTTAATTTGATTAACACGCCAACCTAAAATCCAAACTTAGTTTTATTGATATAAAACTAATTTTTCAATCGATTAAATAAAAGTCCTAATTTTATTACGACTTCATAAAATTTATTAACCAATTTAATTCGACATTAAATTCGGATTTTTCGATAAAGTAATCAAACATTAATAAAACTGGTTATCGTCTCGCGACACGTAGATCGTTAATATTTAGGTTATTTAAATGATCGTCCCGAGTGAGATAGGATTCATAAAAATTTTCGACACATTTAATATTAAAATATGACCTAATAATCCTATCTGGTAAGCCTAAAACCGGTAGTCTATGCCATCCTATGTCAAGTCTAACTTGGAACATATTGACTGATGCATCCGTGTTGGAGTATTTCAACACCGCACGTGGTGTTCAGGGTATCTTCCAAGGTGAGTGTATTGGAGTATTTCAACACCGTACGCTCACATTGACCACTTAGGACAACTACTATTTTCTTTACACGCACTTTTGGTATTGGAGTATTTCAACACCGTACCTCTGGTCGGCTTGTAGACAAAATGGGCATAGATGGGGCTAAACGTATTTCGTTGATCCGTTTGCGAAAGCCCCATAACGGGAATTGTGACAGTTAACTCACAAGTGACAATCGTTGTCCATTTGGCTACTTAGAAATTTTGAAAGCACTTTACACTGTCTGGAGAAATTTTCTAACTAACTGAATTCCCAATTCCTATTCAAGATTAGCTTGCCATCCTTGAATACAAATCATAACATCGAAACACTAAAACATGTGCCTATTGTTTCAGATGGCTAACCGCGCAAACCAAGAGATTTTCCATCTCAAGTCTCTCCTTGAGAAGGAGAAACTTGATGGCGCCAACTTCCTAGATTGGGAAAGGAATCTGAGAATCGTCCTGAAAATGGCTAACATGGAGAATGTGTTAGAGGCTGAGGTTCCTGAGGAACCTGAAGCTGACACGGTCACGGCGCGAAACGCCCATAACACACTCCGAACAAATGCCAAAAATGTCGCGTGTCTTATGCTAGCCACCATGAATTCTGAGATTCAGAAGAACATGGTAGATAGGACTGCTTTTCAGATGATTGGTGATCTGAGGGGCATGTTTGAAACTCAGGCCCGACAGGAACGCTATGACACCGTTGTGACACTTATTAGTTGTCGCATGGCCGAAGGCGCTCCCGTCAGCCCTCATGTCCTAAAGATGAAGAGTTACATCGACCATTTAGCAAAACTGAATTACGTCATTCCCGCCGAAATGGCGAATGACCTGATTCTTTACTCACTGTCCAGTGCCTTCACCCCTTTCTGGGTGAACTTTAACATGCATAGCATGGTAAAGTCAGTGACTGAACTTCGCGGTATGCTTAAAACCGCTGAAGTTAATTTTGTTAACGGCAAGGCACCCGATGTACTTACGATCCGATCAGGAGGCGTCAAGAAGCCCGAGGTAAAGAAGGGTAGGCGTGGGAACAAGAAGAAAGGCAAGGCAGCTGTCACCAGAGCGTCTGGAAGCTCCCAGAAGGGCAAGCCTAAGGCAACCAAGGCACCGCCGCCTGAACAGCGCGAGTGTTTTGAATGCCACAAGATGGGGCACTGGAAAAGAAACTGCCCAGAATATCTTGCCAAGGTGAAGAGCGGAAAAGCCCAGACGGGTAATTCCTCAGGTATACACATAAGATTATGTTGTATGATGCTTCACTTATTCCTACAAAATATATGTTTGACATACTTTACATTTTGTAGGTGCATGAAGCTGAAAGGAAGCAAGCCAAGATGACACTGAGCTATTCTGCGATTTTCGCACCTAAATAAAGTTCGTGTCTCAAGTTTTCAGTTTAAAACAATTCTTGGTAATTTTGAAACAACTTGTTTTGTTTTGGTTTTCCCTGGCTGTTTTCTAGGATGAACAAATTGCTTTCCTTGGATTTTGATTATGAGATGTTTTGACAATGGTTGATTTTCGAAACGTACATGATTGTTTTAATCTACTTTGAATTTGATTCAACCTTTTGTTAGATTAAATTGAAAATCTCATAACAACATACCTTAAAACCTGGTGCACTTGATTTGATCTAGGCTAGCTTAAATGCGACATGATAACCCTTTGGTTATCATATCCCATCGAAGCCATAATGCCTTATGCGTATACCGTACTTGTTACGAGAAAACGCACGACGTAACGGTCATTCATAAAGTCTTATGACTTTTGAACCATCCGACGTCAAAAGAAGATATTAAATCAAGTCGAGCCAAATTGAAGATCGCCGTTTCGATCTACAACTGTATGAACATATCAATCCTATTCTTCAAGCAAACGTTTGTTCATATGAGTTCGAATCACCAGCTGAGTTACTACAGGAATAATCACTTGCTGATTATAACATTGTAGAATGGTCACATCACCTCTGGTGCACATTACCATTATATGTGCATACCTAAACACATCTTGGAAGTCTTAGACTACAATAGTTGTACTCACGTGTGTTTAAATCCGACATGCATTAAGTGTTTTGTACGACGAACAAAAGTTTCATCTTGAAACTGATAAACACAAGACTAATGACTTGTCACAACAAAGACCTTGACATTTTGTAACCATAACGCCCCTTCGCACATCACTTGCATAACTAACTTCCAATCCCAAGACCTGCATCTTGCGAAGATGGAATTTAATAATTACATGTCCAAAGCTAGATCTTTAAATATCTGAAGAAAGGTGACTCTTATAAGTCACTGGACTATGTAAAGCAACTCTCGCACCGGAACAAGACGAGCAAGATGGGCCATGTTTCACCAACAATGGATTGTTGCTTAGCGAAACATGTTGACATTTCTATTAGAGTTTGTATGTTTACCTTAACTGAGTAAGGGAAACATCCTCTAATATGGGACCCAAGAATCCAATAGAATAAATCATCATCTCGACCACCACGAGATACTTTCAAACGATCATAGACGAACGCATCTTCATGCTATCAAACTCTGAAAGGACTTTGACAATCGTCTTTGAACTTATGAGTAACTCATAACATCTGGATATTAAGCATTCGATTTCCGTACCACATATTACGGAGTCGAACATTTTCGTTCTTGGAAACGAAATTTAACTATCACGTTTTCTTCGTGCAAATTTGATATCCAAACGGTTTGAAAGAAGAATGATGATAGGGAATGTCAATCTGCCTCAAGCAAGTGGGAGCATCGCCACTGATCCTTACCGGAATAACAATCAAGTGCCGATCTAAAGATCATTTAAATTTACTGGAGTAAAATTTCAAATGACACCTCAATTAATTATAAGTTTCAAGATTAAATTAAGTATTGATCATCAAATGGTTGAGCAACCATTAATACGATCAATCTCTTGAAACGATTCGAATCATACTAAATATGATGCGAAAATAAATCCAATACTTGAATATTGCATGGAATGTTGCCGTAAAGTGTTACGCCATGACCATAGATGGAAAATCACATCATCACTACTAAACACTGATGAAAGGGAATATATGTTCATTAACCGAGTACCAATTGTACTCGTTGAACATTGATAGCCACCTTAATTGAATCTGAACTAAGAATTCCGTAAATCATTCAAAGGGTTAATTCGACTCTGTAAATAGTCGGTTAACATGCTCAAGTGATAACACAGTCGTACATGAGCTTACCAAGGGCACTACATTATCACAAGTTCGATTCACTTAAGAAGACTCACTATTCAAGATAAACACAATCTTAAGAAACAACAAATATTGGCAATCCTAAAACGAAACTCGAGGAAATGATTGCAAGTTTATAGTTTTCAATGATCAGGTCAGATCAGTGAAATGACACTATTGGATAGTGCATGAATTCTGCATCACATTGATAATCGATTTTAGTGTTGGATGTCGAACATTATCGTTTGCACCATATCATTCGATCTCCTCTAAGCTGTTAGACGGGACTTTGAATTCTGCGTAACGCGTTCGAATTTTATACGTTTTTGTTATCCATGAATATTTCATCAATATTCTAAAGGTCCGTAGTCGATCAGACATTGCGGGAGCAACGCCTGAAGCAAGACTATTCTGACTCTGGACTCAAGGTTTTGACTTCCAGACTCACAAGGCCTCATTTGAGAATGACGTCAGGACGTAACTCGCATCAGAGTGTCTTCATGGATTTAATCATAAGACAATTCTGATTGATGGTATACTCAACGGTATCCTTCGACCTGAGATACATGAGCGACCTCCCGTCTGCCAAAGAACATTCTTTGATTGTAGCTTAACGCTGTCGCGTAACTGCCAGCCATAACGGTTACTTTTGGGAACGAATCTGAAGCTTAGTGGGAGCTGTATGTAGTCAATATGGGATTCTGTGCTCTTGCATTGATAATGCAACAGTTTGACATCATGGGCCCTCTCGTTAGTTCCAAGTGTTAAGTGTAAGGCCTTACCCAAACTTACTGTGTGTTTGATTGGACCACTTCGAACAGAACAACGAGAAATACAATGATCGAACATAATAGAGAATGAATAAATCCATGTCTCTAGTTCGATTGATGTCTCATACAGAAAGGATCTGATGACTTTACAGATACCATAAGTCTAAACTATATCACAAGTTTACTGATATGCCTTGGTTGTTTTGACTTGAAGTGTCATGACTGGTTGGGACAGCCATGTGTAGCTAGAGCACCTCTGACTGTATCTTGATTAATAGTCGCGATCAGTCCAAGTGGGAGACTGTTGGATTTAGGTGTCCAGGCCCGACTAAATCAAGTACATGACCCGGTAAGACCCGTAAGAGTTACACCGGAGGCAACGGGTATTTAAGACTGCTTACTTTTAACCGGCAAATTCGCAGAAGAATTAATTATTTGTTTATTAAATAGTTTAATAGATAAATAATTAATTATTTATTTAAATTACTATTAATCATCAAGATTAATTAAGCGACTAAAGACGTTAAACAATATTTACGTCATGGACGGAAATCAACGAATTATTGGTTTGACTAATATTCATTATATGACGGAAAGCGATAAACATTTAAAGAGTTTAAATGTTAATCTCGTAAATAAAATGGTTCGATTGAGGATTAAGTAAAATCGAGGGGCTAAACGGAAACTAAATCAGTTATAACTATAATTGATTAAAGGAGGCGAAACCCTAATCCTGTAAGTGAGAATTTCGGGCCCCCTTTTCATCCCTCTCGCGAATCCGACGCCGACAACCACCCCGCCGCCGTCGCCTCCCTTGTCCGACGATCCGATCGTGAGAACCCTAATCCTATTTCACCACCACTGCCCCGTCGTTCCGCCACCGACCGCCGCTCGCGAAGCCGCCGCCGCGCGCCCTCGTCCATCGCGAGCCGCCGCAGCCGCCCGCCACCGAGCCGTCGCAGCAGGCCGCGACCAAGCCGTTGCAGCAGCAGCTCGGAGAAGCCGAGCCGCCACCGCCTGCAGCCCAGCCGCAGCCGACCGCCGCACCGCCGCCGCCGTCACCGTCGCACGCAGCCGCCGCCCGAGCCGGCCGCTGCCACTCCTCGCCGTCACCGTTCCACCGTCGACAAACCCGAGCCACGAACTGCGTCACCCGCGCGTTCCGCCGTCGTCCGCGAAACCCTAATTTCGCGCCTATCCGACGTACGGGATTTTGGTGCTGTATCACCGAGGGAATTCCGTATCTGCGAGGCCATCTCGATTTGCCAGTCAAATCGTCCTGCGAAACCCTAGCGTCACCCGTTAACTTCCGGTGTCTCGAACGTCTGTTTGAATCACCGCTCAGGTATATCTAAACTCGTAGTTAGTTTAGATTTAAATTGTTTATTTATTTTATGGATATGTCGTGTTTTTTTGTTTAAACGCGTTTTTGGTGTTTGCGCGTTATGGTGATTGTCGAATCCTTTTGCTTTTGGTTTACGCTAATTATCTGGTTTTCGCGTTAGTATATTAAACGTTTCCGCTGCCTATTAAATTAATTATTAATTTAATTATCTGATTTAATTTACTCGGTAATCGATTAAATAATTATTTGTTATAAATAATTATTTCCAAACAAATAAAAAAAATTGCTATTACCGAGACCCGAATGCCACTGTCGTAACCCAACACTCTCATCCTTGTTGCATCTCTCCCAATCGTCATCCGAGTACTCTGCTTCAGTTTTTACCACTCCTATCTTTCCTGCTTCCGTGTGCGTAGGAATAAATGGTCCATTAACAACAGATCTCCACAGTCTCAGATCAACGCTCTTCATATGGTTCTGGAATCTGTATTTCCATTCAAGGAAGTTATCAGCAGAAGTGAGTCTAGGAGGATGTGTAGTTGACCCAATCTCAAAGTCTAGTTTTTGGTACATGCTCGGTTCGAAATCCATAACGAAAGCTTAGGAAAACTTAAAACTAAAAGTCCAAAAAAATCCAAAAAATTAGAGTTTCCGATCGTAAACACCGTTTACGATTTTAGTATGCACGCTGATCGTAAACCCCTAATCGTAAACTCCGATTCCGATAACTTCCAGTCGTAAACGCGATTCCGATAACTACCAATCGTAAATACGATTCCGGTTGAACAAATCGTAAACTTGATTCCGGTAAAAATTATCGTAAACACCCAAAACACCGAACTTGAAGTCGTAAACTCGATTTTCCTGATCGTAAACCCTCAAAAATCCGTTCTTGAACTCGTAAAAACTGAAGTTGCGATGAACACCAATCGTAAACACTGAAATCCACCCAGAAACTGATCGTAAACCTTCAAAAGTAGCAGCAGCATGATCGTAAACTCTCCAAGCAGCTTCAAACCTTCAAAAACTCGAACTTTTTCTAGAAAAAGCTTGAATCCAATACCGTGAGAACCTTGAATCAATGATTCTTGGCTCTGATACCAATTGTTGGTCCGGGATCAACAACCGTTCACGATATTTTGATCTCGAACAAGTGCGGAAACCTTGTACGAGATTGATTCAAGAGAAAGTAGATGAAATAGACTTGATATGAGTGAAACACAACACTAAAAGATCAAATCTTGAATGATGAACACTAACTTTCTTGGATTGATGTATACGATCAGAATTACAAGAGAGAGGCACAAATCATAAACAACAAGCAACCTAGAATCATAAACAACTTGGGTTTATATACTACCCTTTACAAAACCCTAGTCCAATAGTAAACCCACTAAAGAAATCGGTCCAAGAAGCCCATAATCGTAATCACCTTAAGCCCAAACCAAGTTAGCCCAATCTAATGTTCATGCCTCATAAAGTATGGCCCAACACTTATCTCAAAGGTTTCCCCAATCACCTGAAAGAACTAAATTGGTCAATCAATCCCACTATTCTTCAAGTGAAATACCAAAGAAAGTGACCAATAAACATAAAAAATTCTGGAAATATCATGAAAGAAAAATTGCTGAAAGGAAAAACAACAAGAGTGAGAGATCAAGTCAAACAAGCACTCCCTATGAGAGCTTGAACCTTGACAATGATTATCTTCTTACTGATGCTCCAGTTGTGAATACTTTAGTACTCAAGGAGTACAAGTATAACGATGCTTATGGCAGACCCAAGACCACTCAGGCTTGGGTCCCCTATAGATTCTGATCAAATCTGATGTGTGCAGGTGCAAAATAAAGGCGAACATAGCCTATGGGTAGTTGATAGTGGATGCACTTGCCACATGGCAGGGAATAAGCATATACTGGAAAACACAAAAAGAATCAATGGAGGACCAGTTGCCTTTGGTAGCACTAAAGGCCACATTTCAGCACAAGGAGATGTGAGCAATGGACTGGTAAGTTTTGACTGAGTCAATTTTGTTGATACATTAAATTTCAATCTTCTCAGTGTCTCACAAATGTGTGACAAGAACTTGAATTTGATGTTTAATGAGAGGGAGGCTATAGTTCTCAAACCTGGTGTGAAAATTCCTGAAGAGCTAATCATTCTTAAAGCACCTAGGAGAGATGGACTATATATTTTTGATATGTCAGTTGCTGCTCCCTCCTGTGGCACTGCCTGCTTTATATCCAAAGCCTCATTGGATGACTCTGATTTGTGGCATAGAAGGCTAGGACATGTAAACTACAAGAACATGAACAGAATTGTCAATCTTGGCTTGGTTAAGGGTCTTCCTAACAAGCAATTTACATGTTCTGAACATTGTGTTCCATGTCTCAAGGTCAAGTAACACAAAACCTCATTCAAGCCCAAAATTGAATTTCTATTTCACAACCTCTAGAGGTGTTGCACATGGATCTTTTTGGTCCAACTAGAGTGATGAGTTTGGGAAAAAGGTCATACTGTTTTGTCATTATTGATGATTTTTCTAGATACACATGGGTTTTCTTTCTTAAAACAAAAGATGAAACTGCTGAATTGTTAAAAACTCTTGTGATAAATTTAGAAAATCAATCAAATTTCAAAGTAAAAACAATCAGATGTGACAATGGCACGAAATTTAAAAATCATGTGTTAAATTCATTCTGTGAGGAAAAGGGAATTGTGAGACAATTCAATGCTCCTAGAACTCCACAACAAAATAGTGTTGCTGAAAGGAGAAATAGGACACTGATTGAAGCTGCTAGGTCAATGTTAGCAGACTCCAAACTCCCTGTGATATTTTGGGCAGAAGCAGTAAACATTGCCTGTTATGTCCAAAACAGGATTTTAATTGTTAAAGGCAAGAACAAGACACCATATGAGCTTTGGAGAAAAAGAAAGCCAAACATTTACTTCTTTAAGCCATTTGGTTGTCCTGTCACAATATTAAGAACGAATGAGCTACTGCCTAAATTTGCAGAAAAGGCAGATGAAAGATATTTTGTTGGATATTCTAGTGTGTCCAAGGCATACAGAGTATACAACAAGAGAACCAAAATTGTTGAAGAAACTATAAACGTGTCTTTTAATGAAAAATCTCCCAACAATTTTGAGTCTCAGCCCACCTGTTTATCTAATATTGACGCACTAAGTACTGCTTTCAACTTAAATATTGATAAGCATGTGAGTACATCAGTGTAGGAACATAATTCTTATAGGTTTGTTGATGAACACTGGAAGAGCAACCAAGCTGGAATTAAGAAGCCAATCTTCTTCTCTTCAATGAGTATCAAGCCTATCTTGCCAAACAATGGAAAGAAACACTTTGAAATAGTTCAAATCGATTATGAAATAGTTTCGGTTGAAGTCCAAGCGAAACCATTTTCTCCAGTTCAAGTTCAACCGGAAAACTCCATTTCAGAAACTGAGGAGAATACTGTGTCAGGGTCAAATATAGCTGAAAATTCAGATAATGCCACATCAAATGAGCTTAATTTAGAGCATCTGACCTACAATTTAGACACAAATTCTCATGAAACGGTTGAAGTTTCAGATCTTGTACCACACTTTGGTAATGTTGAGCTTCAACACATACTTCCTAGGCTCAACATACCATCAAATGGAAGAAGCCATGAGTTCCCCATGCAAGTAGATAGAAGAATCAACAAAAATCATCCTCTGGAGAATGTTATTGGAGATATGTCTGCACCTGTGTTAACAAGAAGTAAATCTGCTGATGCAAACATCTGTTTGCATGCTGTATTTCTGTCTCAAGAAGTACCCAAGAAGGTAGCTAAAGCTTTAGAAGATAACAGCTGGGTAGAGGCAATGCAAGAAGAATTATTTCAAATTAACAAACAGAAAGTTTGGGAATTGGTTGATCTGCCTGCTGATGCAAAACCAATTGGCACCAAGTGGGTATTCAGAAACAAAAAGGATGACAGGGGTATTGTCATCAAGAACAAAGCAAGACTGGTGGTTTAAGGCTATGTACAGGAAGAAGGCATTGATTATGATGAAGTGTTTGCACCAGTGGCTAGATTGGAGGCAATCAGAATTATTTCTAGCCAATGCTGCCTTCAAAGACTTCCAGGTCTTCCAAATGGATGTAAAAAGTGCCTTCCTGTAAGGCCTACTGGAACAAGAAGTGTATGTCAACCAACCTCCTGGCTTTGAGGACCTCATCATCCAAACAGGGTATGCAGGCTAATCAAAGCCCTGTATGGCCTCAAACAAGCACCTATAACCTGGTATGAAACCCTTTCAAACTATCTTCTAGAGAATGGCTACAGGAGAAGAGCTATTGATAAAACACTGTTTACCAAAACTGTTGGTAAAGACATGTTGATGGTACAAATTTATGTATATGATATTATTTTTTGTTCATCTAATACTTTGTTGTGCAAGGAATTTGAAACTTTGATGCAGTCGAAATTTGAAATGTTTTTCTTGCAAGCACCCTAAGGTGAGTTTCACGACCTCTTACTTTACATATTTTCCGTTTTGGGGAGAAAACATGTATACACCGTTATTTTCAATATTTTGTATTATTATCATATCACATGATCACTATAGCGCAAATATACTATGAGAAGTCCTTATACACCGTATCGTTAGTATATGATTGATAGCGAGGAAATTTGAGTAGCACTACTGGGTCTAACAAACCCCACCTGCTTTGGTCACACTAACTCGACTCAGGTGTAATATTGTCCTAAACATTTAGCCATCGTTTGGTAAACACTACGGAAGACAACAAACACAAACACGTTAGCTTCGGTTATGAAACGCATAGTGTCTTCTTTATAGTCTAGCTAACTATTGATATGTTAATGTTTACACTATCTTGCGAACATACAAACGTTTTATGTACTTACTAACTTGTGAACTCACCAACCAATGTCTTAACACTTTAAAGTATGTTTTTCTCAGGTCGCTAAGGTAACGCGCACAGCTAGGAATGCATTCATAAGTCCTTTGGGATTCATTAAACATTTCATACATTTTTTGTTACATTTACATTACTTGCATGGGATTTAATTGGGGCACCTTGTTTTGTGCGAAAACATTTTTACTTACCTTTACAATTTTACGCTTTTGCAACTTGACTGTGTTTCTTGTATGGTTTGGTAAATATAAAAATTTGTCATACTCATTTAGTGGTTGTTCGGAATCGCAAATGACTTCGATCCTCGTTTATCACGTGGCTCGCGCTGAAACCCGCAGGTGAAATTTGAGGGTGAGACAGTTTTGATAGTTAGTAAACGAAGTAATCGAATACAATTTTACCAACATTTCCATTTAAAATGAATATATCTGTTTTATATTTATAACTTTATAATTTTTTTTACTATTTTAATTTTTAACCTTTAATTATTGTATTTTATTAAATATTTTAATTTTATGAATTTATTTTATTTTATTTTTTATTTTTTATTTTTTATTTTTATTTTCTATTCTATATTTTTTATTTTTTGCTTTTTTTTATTTTTTATTTTATTATACTTTTTCATTTTTATTTTATAATTTTATCTTATTTTTAGTTTTCTATTTTTGTTGTGTTTGCTTTACTTTTTATTCTTACTTTTATTTATTTAGTTTTTATAAAATATTAAGAAAAATAAAAATTGAATAAAAATTTTCATTATATTGTTTAAAGAAATCGAAGAAAACACTCATCCCATAAGGAATGAATATATTTATAAGTGAAAGTAATCACATTCCTTATGTAATGCTCCATTGCATTTCAATGTGTAACCAAAAATGTCATTTTCATTCCGACGTAATGACTCATTTCGTTCCACCATTCATTCTTGCATACCAAACACTACCTTAGTTTTGGGTTTATACATTCATGTATTGTACGGTTGTTTGCCGCTTTAAAGCTTGTTTGTCATTCTACATTTACTTTTGCTACTAAACATTGCATTTTGTTTTCGTATTTAAACCGACTTTCGCAGCAACACGCGGTTTATAACATACATATTGCATTTAAGCGCATCTAAATTAAATATCAAAAGCAGAAAAATACAAAAATAAAATTATGAATTATAATTCATAAGCACGTACATTACTATATTAACAAATTTAAACCCCATAGATATAGTAACTTCAATAGCCTATAGTGTGTCGCCATATGGTAGACTTGGTGGATTCCACATAGCATTAATATAATACATTTTTTATTTGATCCTTCTTAAACGCAATAAATTTAACATATTATTTGGTAGTGTAATAAGAATAGTCGTGTAATACCGATATTTTATTCTTTTGTTTACAATTTCAATGAATTTAACATCGAAATAGATAATATAATAGGTACAGTCATATAACATATGGTTTACATCATGGGCTTAATATTTTAACCGTTTGGGTCGTTACACGATTTTTTATTTCCTTTTTCTTTAAGTAGCGTTATAACAATGCAATTGTTTTATGTGCGCGCATTATCCCAAAGCGATGCATGAGTTGCAAAATCTAGTTGCCTTAATAAAACAAATAACCTGTTGTGATTTGCTCTACATCACCAGTACATTTATATGCCACACATAATTTCAATACAAGTCAATTTAATTTCAAAACATGAACTTTGAGACACAGTTAACACTAATTTGATACATAAGTTGAAAATATCAAAAACTTACTAAAACATGCTTACATTAACTTTCACATCCTATAACTTGAAAACAGCAACAAATTACAAAAACATGCTTACATGAACTTTCACATCCTAAACTGGTATGCCAACATGACAATCCCATGTCACCTTGCAGACTTGCAGTTCATATCTACAAAACTTACTCCCAAAACCCGCTTAGATCGATATTTACTAGTCCCACCGAATCTTCTTAATCTTTAGTATAGATAAAAAACAATCTTTAGTATAGATAAAAAACAGTCGATTTCAGTCGGAAAGCAACTCTTCCAATTCAGTTTCCTCATAACCCGTAGAAAAATCAACCACATTTGTATCATTAAGAAAATAATTTAGATTAGACACAATACCATCTTTATCTTCGTCTTCCTCTTCTTCTTCATTATATGAGTTTCGAATTTTATCAATGAATACATCAACAGTTTCATCCACCTTATTGTCACTGGCTTTTCGAGGTAGTGATGATATAGTTTTTGGTTTATTTTTTGATTTTTCACATATACAAGAAGTCGGGTTTTCATGAAATTCACCTCGCCCAGGCCTTGCTTCATTTGGTGCCCCCATGAAACCTACTTGATGTTCTTGAACTTGTGTAGAGAACTCTTCCCATGTCATGTTTTCTCGGTCCATCAACAAACGAGATAGTGTCTTTGCATTCGGGCGTATTGTTGGTTTGTGTCCAAAGTATCTCCTATAAATGTAAACATTCATTAATCACATATTATTAAAAGTTGAGGATTTCATACTTTATGCATGATATTAAATTTAGGGGTGTTTAGGATCCCTTATATAATATTTTGCTTAATGTATTTTGTTACAACTAGGTTTCGAGAACCCGCGCGTTGCCGTGGGGATGCGGAAGGAAAAAATGTCTCAAGCTGCTAAAGAAGTAAAAAAGACAAAAATCTGGAGCAGCAAAAACACTAAAAAAAACACTTTGCTACTATTAAAAAAAACGTAAAACACAAAAAGAAAAAGAAAGCTGAATAGTGTTTTCACTATAGTGGCACTATTAAAAAAAAGGCTGAATAGTTGTTTTACTGTTCGGTACTATTCATCACAACATTACTTTGTATATAGGGTATACTAAGCATTTATTAATTTGTTTCTCCTAGAATCCATCTTGCATCCATATCACATGATCTTAAGGGCGTGTTTAGACGTATGTTTAAAAAGTGATTAGAGAGCTTGCACAAGACAGTATGTGCACATATGTTTGTTGTTCAAGATTTGGTATAACCGGTGATTTTAATTACTTAAGTGGCTTTGTAATAGCGTAAGGCTCAAGGTATTGTCTAATGGGCAAGTTCCGTTTAGATTCCCTCCCCTATATATAAATGTTTAAACTGTGTCATTAGATGTATTAATTTCATACCAGAGACTATCATCTTAAATTTATGGGTACCATGTTATTACCCTATTTGTTTTTGCAAGTAACCTGGGAGTACCCACCGGCACCCGTTCGAAAATCCTTTTTCGAGTGGTCTATTTATCTTGCTACCATCACTGTCGCACTCAAAATATTCCAATCAGTCCACCCAGCGAGTGAGCCCCCGAACTAAGCTCTCACGAAACCAACCCTAGTGATTTATTTTTGGATTTGACATATTAGTATTGGTATATATTGTATTTATTATTATTGTATATATATACAATCCCAAACTTCTCCTATGGAATCGTGCCCTTGTCTGATTATTTAGAAAAATACCATACAAACAATTACTATATATATATATATATATATATATATATATAGTGAAAAGTTTATTGTAGACACCCTCATAAGTGTAGACATGTAGACACCCTTTTTCACCATTAGATCTCTTGATCTAGTGGTTGTGATAATTTCATTTTTTCCTTTTTTTCCTTTTTCTAATTGTTCAGAGCATTTCACATGTGAAAGTGTCTACAATGAACCTCATATATATATAGTCAAAAGTTCATTGTAGACCCCTTAAAAAGTGTAGACCCCGTAGACCCCTTAAAACTCACTAAAGTTATAAAACTCATTGTTGTTGAATTTGGTCTTTATTATTTTTTTTTTACTTTGTCATATTTCTATCTTTATATTTTAATTTAGGGTTTATTTCTTATGTCTTTTAGTTTTTCTTTATTTTTTATTTTCTTAATTTGAAATTATAATTTTCAGTGAGTTTTATAAAACGTCGATTTTTTAAGTTGTATGAGTTTTAAAAACAATGAGTTTTAAACACAACAGTGAGTTTTAATCTAAAGAATGAGTTTTATAATTTGTAACGAGTTTTATAATTTTTAATGAGTTTTAAAAAACATCGGTCTTAAAATTGTAGTGGGTTTTAAACACAACAGTGAATTTTAAAACTCAGCAATGAGTTTTATAATTTCTAGTGAGTTTTATAGAATAATATACTTTTTTAACAAGTATATTTCATTGTCTCCAACAAATTTTCTAGGTTTTTTTTAATTTTTAAAAACTTATCGCGTAAAAAAAAACCAAACAACAATGAGTTTTATAATTTTTAGTGAGTTTTATAGAACAATATAGGGGTCTACGGGGTCTACACTTTTTAAGTGGGTTTACAATGAACCTCACCCTATACATATATATATATATATATATATATATCATGTATATATATAGGGTTAGGTTCAAATGAGAACTTTTTCTTTTGAGAACTTTTATAGAACTAAATCTCAACCACAACTTTCAAGTGGAGACCACTACAATTCATGGGAGGGGTGATACATGTAAATAAACTTGTGGCTCAAATTAGTTCTTTTAGTTCTCAAATCAAATTGGTTCTCAAATGATCCTCTCCCGTATATATATATAGGGAGAGGATCAATTTAAGAACCAATTGGGTTTGAGAACTTTTGAGTAACCATTCTATAGCCATAAGTTATATATAAGGAAATCCCCCCCATGAATTTGAATGCACCCCCCCCCCCTGAAAATTAGTGGCTCTAAAATGGTTCTCAAAAGTTCTCATAGAAAAAAGTTCTCATTTGAACCTAACCCTATATATATATATATAGGGTTAGGTTCAAATGAGAACTTTTTATTTTGAGAACTTTTGAGAACTAAATCTCAACCACAAATTTCAAGTGGGGACCACTACAATTCATGGGAGGGTGTGATACATGTAAATAAACTTGTGGCTCAAATTAGTTCTTTTTAGTTCTCAAATAAAATTGGTTCTCAAATGATCATCTCCCTATATATATATATATATATATATATAGAGATATATATATATATATATACAATTGGTTTTGAGAACTTTTAAGAACCATTCTGAGCCACAAGTTATATATAAGGAAATCCCCCCCATGAATTTGAATTCTCCCCCCTTGAAAAATAGTGGCTCAGAATGGTTCTCAAAAGTTCTCAAAAGAAAAAGTTCTCATTTGAACCTAACCCTATTTATATATAAAGTATATATAATATATATATATATATATATATATATATATAGGGAGAGGATCATTTGAGAACTAATTGGGTTTGAGAACTAAAAAGAACTAATCTTAGCCACTAGTTTATATATATGGAAAACCCCCCATGAATTTGAATGCTCCCCCCTTGAAAATTAGTGGCCCAAATTGGTTCTTAAAAGTTCTCAAAAGAAAAAGTTATCATTTGAACCTAACCCTATATATATATATATATATATATATATATATATATATATATATAACCTATTGCTCAAAAAGATTACAAAAAAGGGACCAGCGTAGCTGGTTTAGTTGCGATACTACAACATTGTCGGCCCGTGTTCTACTCCTTGCACCTCCAAGTTTGACCTTTTCCTCTTTTTTTTTTCTTTTTCTTTCACTTCTTTCCTTTTTAATTTCTCAGTTTTTTTCATATATTATATCTAACTATTTTTATTGGTTTTTCTTAATATAAATCTCTCCTATAGAATCGTGCCCTTGTCTGATTATTTACAAAAACACCATACAAACAATTACTATATATATAACCTGTTGCTCAAAAAGATTACAAAGAAAGGGACCAGCGTAGCTGGTTTAGTTGCGATACTACACCATTGTCGGCCCGTGTTCTACTCCTTGCACCTCCAAGTTTGACCTTTTCCTCTCTTTTTTTTACCTTTCACTTCTTTCCTTTTTAATTTCTCAATTTTTTCATATATTATACCTAACTATTTTTATTGTTTTTTTTTTAATATATCTAAAGATATTGAAATTTGTTCATTATTAACTTTTATGCTTAAATTTTTAGTATTTGTAGTTTTGATATGTTTTTTTTATCTAGGTTATGCAAATAATTTCACCTTAAAACGAACCAGTTCAAAATTTACTTTTTAAAAAGGTTTATCGGCCCCTGTTAATCTCAGTTATCACACATTGGCCAATAAATAATCTCAGCTTTGATTTTTCTCTATAATAGTCCAATTATTAAACCTTGCAAGCTACCTCAATAGAAAATGGGTGCAAATAGTAATTATAGTTTCTGAAACAGAATTCTTAAGTAACTATGCAAATTGATTTTTAAATTAGCGATAAGCCACCTCATCAAAAAAGTGCCACATAAGCATGAAGCCGATTATCACCAAATTAACCATTCACTTGGACCACCAACCTAAGGCTGCCCATAATGGGGCGTTACTGGGCCAAAAAAAGCCCTATAACACCCCCCATAACGCCCACCCCCACTACGCGGGGGCGTTATGGGGCGTTATGGGCAAAAAAGATGAGAGGGGCGTGAACCCAATAACGCCGAGAAAAGGGGTTGAATTGAAAAAATAGCCGTTGAACGGCTATTTTTTTGTCCGTTGGAAATTATTTTTTTTTTTAATTTTTAATTTTAACTATTTTTTACCTATAAAGTACTCCACTTTTTTTTTTAAACTTTCACACACCACACCAACTCCTTTCTACTTCTACTCTTCTACTCTTCTGTTTTTTTTTAAATGTTTCCCAATCAACCCAACAACCCACCCAACTCTCGACCTAATACCGGCGAGAACGAAACCGATCAAAACCTTTGGCAAATGATGGTCAACATGCCTCCCCCTCAATTCCCGCAAATGAACCCCGTCACTCAACCATACCCGAACCAATTCACAAATATGAACCTTTACAATCAAGGTTTTTCCCACTTCGCCCAACCACAATTTGGAGGGTATCAATCTCCAACCCCGCGACCATCTCAACCGTTTCAAACTTTTCCAACCCCGCGACCATCTCCACCCTTTCATACTTCTTCAACCCCTCGACCATCTCAACCTTTTTCTCTTCAAGATGATGACGTTGAAATCGTCAACGAAACACAAGAGGTTGGTGGATCACAACCGAAAGCAAAACCTAAAGGAAAGGGTAAACGATGTCACAAGAAAAAAGAGGTCGAAACGAGGGCGCCAAAGGAGATACAATTTTGGACCGAGGACGAGAATTATGCTCTTTGTCGAGCGTACGTTGAAGCTTCGGAGAACCCGACAAAAGGTTAATTTTTTTTAACTAAATTGTTATATTTTTTTCTTTAGTATAATTTAAATATTTAATTCTTTTAATTTTTTTTAAACTAAATTGTTATATTTTTTACTAACGTTTTAATTTTTTTTTTAGGAAACAATCAAGATATGAAAGAATTTTGGGACGAGATTTGGTCCAAGTTTTTCATGTTGATGGGGAAGGGCGAATACCGAAACCCGGATTCGTTGTCGGGAAAATGGAGAGAAATCAACAAAAGATGTCAACTTTTCTCGAACTATTATGATCGGGCCAAATCTAATTGGCCGAGTGGTGCGAACGACTACGACATTTACAATAGAGCGGTGAGCGAATACCAAGCGGAGCGTGGTCACTTCGGCCTCATGAAGTGTTGGCGGTTTCTCTACCAAAGCGAGAAGTGGAAATCGAAAGTGGATATCACGACACGTCAAACCCGAAGAAGCAAGAAATCCAAGACGTCGTCTTCCGTCGATCCCGAGTCGTTTGATTCCACCGCTCGAACATTCAATATTAATTTGAATGATTCGGGCGAAGATGATGAGGTTGATGCTTCGACCCAACCGGAAATGTGTAGTGATCGGCCAAGAAGAGGTCGAGATTACGCGAGGGCTAACCGTGGGAAGGCTCCATTGACCGAATATCAAGCGGTGGTGGCCTAGAGTATTCAAGAAATTGCACGGTCGAAAAAGAAGCAAGTCGACCAAATCGAAGAACATCAACTCGACAAGGATCTAGAGTTCCTTGCCCAACCACCACCTCAAAACGGTGATCCGGTGTACCTCGCCCTCTATAACAAAAAGAGGGAACGAATCAAGGCAAGATACAAGATCACCGACTAGTGTTGTCTTTTTTTTTTATTGTATTGTCTTTTTTTTTTAAGTACTTGTAATATTTATTTTAATTAAGTTGTAATTTTTTTTTTAAGTTGTAATATTTATTTAATTAAGTTGTAATCTTTTTTTTAAGTTGTAATATTTATTTTAATGAAAGTAGTTTAAAAAAAAGTTAAAAAAAAAAGTTAAAAAAAAAGTTTAAAAAAAAAGTTAAAAAATAAATAAATAATTAAGTAATGATGGTGGGGCTTTATGGGGGCTTTATCCACTACACCATAAAGCCCCATAAAGCCCATTGTCCAGTCAGCGTCCACATGGCGGATAATGCCCCATGTTAGGCTTTATGGGGCTTTAACCATTACACATAGCCTAAGTGCAATTGTTATTTCAAGACATAAGCACATCTGTTTCTCATTAAATATTTTTAATAATTGATACAAAATGATAATATAAAGTTTCATTAGTTATTTTCTTCCACAGTATTAACGCGGTAAATGTGAGACTAAAAGTATTTAATGTTTGGGATTGCTTATTTTTTTTACTTATTTGCTTATTAGCTTTTTTTAAAAAGCTAATAAGTCATTTGGAATGTTTGGATACTCTTAAGGGCTTATCATTTTTAACTTTTCTAAAAGCTAATAAGCCACTTTTCTATAAGCCAGCTTTTTTCTGGCTTTTCAAAACTGCTTATAACTTTCTTAGGGGTCAATTACTATAATACCCTTATTTTAACTTTATACTCCCCTAACCTTATACCCACCCAACCCCTTTTTAGTCATTTTACATATAAAAGTTAAACCAAACACTTTTAAAAAAAAACAACTTATTGACTTATTGACTTTTCCCACCACATAAGCTAATCCAAACATTTCTTTAAAAACTCCTTTTTGAAAAGCCATAAGCCAATAAGAACTTTTGACAAAAAGCACTTTTTTACCAGGGTAATAAAACAACTAAGTATTTTTAGCTTTCTCTTAAACAAGAAATTTCATTTTATTTTGTCACAAATTGTATAAAACTATAACTAAACACTAAAACTGATTAATGCAAACCCAAGTCACTACAATCCGATTATCGGTTTCATATCTCCCATCCAAACACCCCCCAAGTAGAATTAAACAATAAACTAAAAAGGGAGCAAAACATACCTCCGTCCCGCCAATATTTTCGCCATATTACCATTATTGTTCGTAACAAAAACATCACTTTCATCACACACCATAAAATCTAGTGCCGCCATACGGGAGGAAAAAGGTGTGAACGGTTCAAGCTCTTGTTTGGTAGCTAAGGTTTCTTTTGAATATATATTTGGAAAAAGTGCCTTCAATGGATTCAATGTTTCATTCCCACCAAATACTTCACCAGAAGCCACATAAATATTAGTATCTTTTCCATACCCGAGTGCTCTTAACACTAAACCTACTTCTTCGGGTGTAAGTGGGCATCTCCCTTGTCTCCTTTCTTTCTCTGGGTCACTAATCTGTAAATAATATTCAAAAACATCATGAAAAACAAGGGGTGTTCACTCTTTGGTCAAAATCATTAACCAAGTAATTACTTTGGAATATCTCAGCCTCTTGAACAACATTTTTAGGTAACACTGAAAAACCAAATTTTAAAACCAAACTAAAATATTATTTGGTCAGCTTAGTTTGGATTCTCAGGTAGTTTGGACGGTTTGTATCCATTTTCAGGAACAAAGATCTAACTAAATTTACCTAATTAGATCGAATTACACTAATCCATCCAATTAAACTCATTAGATTTATAAGCATGAGAAGTGGGGAACTGAACACTTACGTGTAAGGTTTTCCACCTTTTACGAATTTTACTAAGTTGTCTTATTTCCTTCTCTCCTCCACCGTAATAACATCCCGAAAATGCAAGCATATCAGGTTCAAATCTGTATGAAGGAAAAAGGAAATTTATCAAAGGACTACACCGACCTAATGGCCTATACATCAACTTAAAAAAAAATCATATAAAGTTATAAATAGCCCACTAGAGAAATCATGAAACTTGAAAAATGGGCAAGTGTGTAACATAACTAACAGCATATGGCAAATCCCAATGGTAAGAGACAAACTCTCTTTGGTGGAGACCAAGGTTCAAACCTTGGCAATGGTGTAAGATGGGTGAAATAAATAAAAAATAGCATATGGCATATGCGATGCATTATTTACCTACTTTTCTTAACCAATTAATGCAGTATATTTACCATTCTTTACCAAAGTAGGCGGTTTTGTTGCACTAAGTGGTAAAAAAGGGAAGTATCTTGGACTAAACTTTTACAAATTCGGATAATGTAGGTGGAGGCCACCCAAGTATGTATCTGGTTTCATTTATTACAAATTCGACCAAAGCTAGCTTAATAATCAAAATGCCTACAAATACCGTAAAAACAAGAAACGCCCTTGCATTGATCAATCTATCAAAAAGTGACATATTGATATAGAAAGTATGGCCTTTTTGTCATTTTACAATATTTCGGCATGTTTTTGCTGGATGACAAAACCTGATACATACTTAGGTGGCCTATGAAGTAGTTTAATATATGATCGACCTTGAAGGAAAAAGTTGGATACTTATGTGGCTTTCAGTCCTTCACATTCATCATCTCTTTATATATTTAATATTTTGATAAGAAATCGCAAGTATGATGCCTTAGATGGTTATGAAGTATGTCACAATATTAGTTTAAAAAAATGAATAGCGCATTGCACGTTCTTCTAGTTTGCCCTAACTTATAACCTAATGTATTTGACAACATAGGCAACGAAATGAGCACAACAAAAACACCATCATTACTTTTTAGTATAATGAAAGGATATATCATAAGGTGGAAAACAAATAATCACAGCATATAAGGAAACATCAAAGGCATACCTCAAGTGTAAGGCAACAAAATGTTTGCCCACATTCCTCATTCGGTTGACCAATGTTTGTCCCATTGTAATTATGGCATCAGTAAATCTTAAAGCATGGTAGTTTACCCGGCATCTAAGCTTTTGAAAATCAGTTTCCAAGTTGTTTGCAAGTCTAAAATCAAACTTGCTTAGTTGTACGGCCTGCCAAAATAATATAGGTATAAGATAAGTTGCTTGTATTGTTATAAGAAAATTTAAACAAAAATCACAAAACTTACACGTTTTTTGGAAAACAAAGGGAGCACACGAATATGATAACATCTTTCATTACACTTTCGAGGGACACGGGTACTATATGGAGACCATTTCCTCCCACCCTTATGAGGAAGTTCTCTTATAATTTTAACATCTTTTGATAAATGTGATATGAACCAATCAACATCAAATATCTCTGAAAAAGTACTGTATAGAAAAAACCATTATCAGATATATACAACTAATTATTGGGTGTTTGGATTTGCTTTTTGGTGTCTGATTATTGCTACGTTGATTTTAACATTTGGATAAAGACTTTCTGGCTATAATGGGTTAAATAATCAGTTTCATATTACCAGATTAATTCGTCATTTCAGATACTCTTACATCCATTTCACAAATAACCCTTATTTTTTAACAAGAAAAAAATGGCCTTTTTATTCATGTTTTCTAATTAAATTATAGGTAATTTCAATTTTCCAAACAATAAAACAAACATTATATGATTATTACAACTTCAAACAACAAAAAGACATCATTAAATTATTTTCTACAACAAAAAGACATCATAAAACTATTTTCTACAGCACATTGTACTACGATTAGTTAATATCAAATAACGCATCCAAACACCCTTAGATGTCCGGACAAAAAGTTACTTATCTACTCCTTAGTTTAGTCTAATTTGAAAGATTTTTATTTCCACTCAAAAATTGACCCCATTTCCTTAACATAATTTTTCCATTTTGGTTATGTTATCTACAATTCTATTAACTTCTTATGCAATCAGAACTTGAAAAAGGCTCGGACATTATCTGATCAATTAAATTCAAATGGCATAAATACATCCAGAACCTATTTTCTACAACTCATAAACTGCTTGATCGATTTCAAATATTTATTCTCAAACAGACATCCAGACACATTGTATGTCAAATATTTTATTGATGACTAACCTAGCATCCTTCCAGAAGGATTTCTTATCCAGCTTAGGAACAACGAGAGTAGCATTAAGAATTCGTGCAGCAACTACAGCATCTGTAATCTAGGAAAACGTGAAGAATTAATACGTTAAATAACATAACTTTAAGCATATTAAACATAAAAGTACTCCTTCAAGGGATAGTGCAGTAACAAAAGCCTGATTCCCCCAATTCCCTATAGTAGAGGTCTCAGTATAAAATCCAGCGCGCTTTCACTGGTTTTCGCCTTTAGCCCACAATAAGCAAACTAAACCTAAAAGTTAAACCTTCAAGGGGGTCAACCAGTGGAACACGCCCAATTCCCCATAGCAAAGGTCTCGTGTTGAAATCCAGCTTCCACTAGTTTTGGCCTTTAACCCCCTAAGGTCTCATTGGTTAAAATATATATATATATATATATATATATATATATATATATAGGGAGATGTTTGGAACCAATTTGCCACAAGTTTTATGATCCCTATGATGGTTCCCAAAAGTTCTCAAGTTCTCATGAACCTACCTATATATATATATATATATATATATATATATATATATAACACTCACCCCGGTTCTTTGTTGATTTAAACCTCCACTGGTAGCAATTAGCAAGTATCGATTAGGTCGTGTGACGGCTGGAGCTTCTGTTGTTTGAAAGAAAAGAAAAAAAAAAGCACCCAAACTGAACCAATTTACCAAAAAATAAACTACAAAAACCCTGCATTTCGATGGAATTGAATTTCTTAACCACTTACTTGGAAACTGAGTGCTGGCACTACTACATCCAAAATAGAATTCTGACCTACTTGTAGTCCAAAGATCTCGTTCACTAATGATCTTGCTACTGGTCTAGATCTCAACATCATATCAAATCAAGACTTAATAACCACAATACAAATGTTGAAATCCAATATAAGGAATGTAATCTAGAAAACCTAACCGGAACTTTGAAGACGGAAGAAACTTTAGACGTATCATCAACAATGTCAATGCTTTTATCATGGAACTGAAAGTAAAGAACAAATTAGACAATAAACAAGTTTTAATTCCTGTTTTGTAATGGTTGAATGATGAATTAATTAACTTACAGATGTGTGGTGTCCCAAGTGGTGAAGATGATCAGGAGAGGGAGCGAGAAACGAGAGGAGGAAGTAGAGAAGGAGAATTGCGCCGGAGATAGCAGAAATAGCCGGAAGTAGTAAGTAACGGAACCGGTTATGCTTTTGATAGGGGCGTCGGCGGTGACCGTCCATGAATAACGGTAGTAGTGGGCTGCCTGGCGGTATCCGTGGATATAGTTAAATAGTTGTTAGTACTTGGGAGGTGGACTTCGCATGTTCTTCTTGTTTTATGGTCCTGAAACTCGAAACTCATTTGAACTCGCTCGAAAAATGTTCGGAAAATGCTCGTTCAATTGTCGCTCGCTTTAAAAACGAACCGAGCGGCTCGGTTCGATTTGTAAAACGAACCAAGTATGAGCATAGGTGCGCTCGCTCGATGCTCGCTCGTTTTGCTCGAATTATGTAAAATATATATATTTATGTATATATATATATACACATTTAGTTATTAAAATTATATACTTTTATTATTTATTTATCAATACTAATTTTGTTAAGATTAAAATTAGGATTATGATTTTCGTTCTTCCAAAAATTCTTTGCAGCTTCAAGTTCTATTAATATTTGACTTCGCATGTAAGTTTAATACGTTAGTTTATCATTTTGTGAATCTTGAAGTTTTTTGTTTATGGATGTGTATGATTCGTAGGTAGATAAATAAGTGCTACGAATGTGTTATGTTAGATCACCATCAACATTTTGGTCATTTTGTAAAAAAGAATACCAACAAGACTAGTGTGTTAGTTATTGGACAAAATGTGCTAAAATTGGAAATATGGATGAAGGTGTTATGTCAGATCACCACCCATCGGCACTTTCCTTTTTGTTCCGCGCGCTCGGAATTCGCTCGGCGATCGCTCGAAAAATACTCGAATCGAAAGTCGCTCGTTCGATTTTGGATCGGTTGAAAAAATGCTCGGTTCGGTTCGGTTCGGTTTGTAAACGAACCAAACACGAGCAAAGGTTTGTTCGGTTCGGTTCGGATCATGAACAGCCCTATATGGAAGCATCGAAATGAAAAGATTTTCAACAACTCTCCGGTGTCTAAAATGAAGATCGTTGAAGACGTCAATGCCATCGGATTTCTTTGACTTCGCAACCGCTCCAAGCTTCCAATAACTTGGGACTAACGGTGTAGTTTAGTTTGTTGCTTCTGCTTGGTGTCTTGTTGGTTGTCTTTTGTTTTGTTCTTCCCTTGTTTGGGGGTTTCTTTTGACTTGGTGTTTTGCTTCCTTCTTGGTAGCGTTTCTTGGTGTGTAATATAATTTCGTTGGCCGTTCAAAAAAAAGATCTCTAGATCGGTGCCCGTCGCGTGTTCAAATTTCGGTCAAAGCATTGTCTGTGTTATGGTGCATCGTATGACTCTCGTAATAAGATAGTTACATAAGCAGCATATATTTTGTTGATTTCATATAGAACATAAACTTTTGTACATAGTGTATCCACTTATTAGAAACCATATCTTTATATTCTAGTCACCTTGTAGTTAGACTACGCTATTTACCAAAAGTACAACCGGCCATTTCCTCACCTTGAAGATATTGATAGAGGCCATTTTCAAAAGGAGTGGGCATTTACCAAAAGCATGAACTGGTCATTTCTTAATCTTATAAAATTTTCACATTCACAAAAGTGATTTTCAAAGGGGTTCAGCTCCTATTTACTACTACTTCCACCTGTTACATTGTGGTTCTTGTTTTCTTCTAGTCTCCCTCTTTTGAAGATGCAATAATCATAGTTTAGATACAAGTGATGAGCATCATATAAAAATCTTCACAACCTATAAATGTTAGGTAATTTTTACCTTGATCTGGGTAGAGTGCTGTAAAGAATATCGCTTTGGAAATTTCGGCTGAAAGGCAATTTTGAAGTGTTCCGGCTGAAGTTGAAGTTCGAGCGGAATTCTCAAGTTCAAACGGAACATGCAGTTCAACCGGAAGAAGCAAATTTTGTCTTATAGTGAATATTCCGGGTGAACTCGATTATCCACTAGATAATGAGTTCAACCGGACTTTTCCTGAGAAGTCTTTTCAGTCGTCCAATCCTGCAAAAGTTTCTTGGTTGCTTCTAAATCTATCAAAGTCGCTCTCCCAAAATAGAATGTTGCTGATCACACGCAAGATATCCCATTTGTCGAAGTTTATTCTTTTGGTAGTTGTATTTGACTTTTTGTTTAACGGTTTAGATTAAATCGTTTGAGATCAATGGCTGTCAGTGATCTTGTAGGTCCGAAATCTGATCACGAACACGATATCTACTCACACACGAGTGCGGAATCCTCGTGAGTGATTGATTCAAGAAACAAGTAGAAGAAATAGACTAGATCTAAGGTAAAGATCTAATCTTGAATGAGAAATACTACTTGTTGAAGCTGATCGTAAACACAAATAGGACACAGAAATCGTAAACAGTAATTAGAAAAGCTTGAATAAATAAAAAACATGAGGTGGTATTTATACCACCTCTTACAAGCACATGGGCCAATCATAAACTCTAAATAAGCCCAATCATAAACAAATAATCGGTCCACATGGCCTATAAAACAAACTAAACAAAGCCCAAAACTATTGTTCATGCCTCAAATAAATATAGCCCAACAATCTTCCCCTAGGCATGAATCATTAGACCACTTACGGCAGCAGCAGATCGAACCTGAAAGTATTCTGAACGTTGTTCGACCACCATCCGTTCTCCACGATCCGATTCACCGTTCCATGAAAGATCCCCACCCTTATAGCATTCTCCATGTCGTTCTCATCCCCGAGAATAGGTTGGGAGGCGATGAGCTTTATATCTCTTTCACCAAATCTAAGCGAATCGACCGGATCATAGAACCGGAATTGCCTCATCCTTTTGCAGAGCACCACCACCTCATGAGTTGTTGGGTCATAACACCAGCAGTCAAAGTTCTTGACAAGTGTACCGTCTTCAATCTTGCAAGTATTCATCCCGGCCACCAGAGAATAAAATAGTTCCATATGCTTCTCCGGAGGATCTTCAAGATATGATGGAATGCAATGTTCCGGTTCAAACTTAATCTCTTCGTCGAGCATCTCGTCTGCCATCTGAGAAAGACAAGACATATGCATCAGACTTGTTCATTAAAGAGCAATTAAGATTGTCAACATCTTCTTGAAGTTTAATTGATTATCACGTTTAATATTTTTAAGTTCAGAAAATTCTCAATTTAAATGTTCAAGAGAAACATTTGATTTTGAATCACACGTTCACAAACATCATAAAAGTTTAACTTAAACATGTTTAAGTTTGAAGAAATAAAAAAATTAAGTGAACAAGTCCTTATAATGAGATTACGATCCAAAAAGTGAGTTTACGATTACTAATAGGGTTCACGACTGGGACAAATTTTTCGCCCAATCGTAATCAGCAAGACCAGTCGTAAACACCTAACCCAACTCTAAGCCCAATCGTAAACAAGAGAATGTCGTAAATGCGGATCGTAATCATCAAATAGGAACCCTAATCGTAAACCCCGATCGTAAACGACGATCGTGAACACCAAAGAGTCGTCTTCTTCATTAGAGTAATCGAAAACGCCAATTCCGCCATTTTTATAACCTGCAACAAACTCGTAAACGCATCAAACACCACAAATATGCAAGTAAGTCATCTTGAACTACCTTCTAACAGTTGCAAGCAAGAAATCAACTTCAAAACTTGTTTTAATCGACTCGAGCGCAGTGAACAGAGAATAGTCACGGTTTAGGTCTCAACAACACAAAACCCGTGAATATATTGACGAAACAGGAATGAAAGGGTCGATTGAGAAGGGGTTCTTGATCGGAACGTGATTCCGAAAGTGATGGTGAGCCTGGATTAGCCAACAGTGGTCGGAGATGGTTTTCCGGCGAGTGAGACGGTGGTTCTAGGGTTTCAGCGGTGGATCGTAAATGCAGAAGGGAGAGGAGATCGGAAATGGGAAATCAGAATCGTAAATGGGGTTTTGTTTAGAAAATGTTACACTAAGGTCCCCTCATGTTTCAAAATTGCTTTATAAACACCCCAACCTCTTAAAAAAAATGATAATACTTCTCATAAAACTTGGTAAATTTTAAAAACTTTGAGACTTCACAAAACTTCCCCTCAGACTCATACCCCGAGTATCTGACCATGATCATAAAAAAAAATTAAAAACAAAAATTTAAACAGATAAAAAAAAATTGAAATATTTACAAACTTTTTGTAGAAATTGAATACTAGCCTGGTGCTGATATTTTTCATTGATAATATCAGACGAGTCTTTGACTGAGGAACCCTTTTCAGCCTCCGTTACTTGACGCTCTAGACAATTGCCAGGCGATTTGAACACATAAACTCACATCCAGTTAAGTGCTTAAATATGGTACAATTTTACCGATATGTTTAACCGTCCCCACACCCAATTTTTCATAGCAAAACCTACCCAACCTCAGAGTTTATTGAGGATTCACAAACCCCCAACTTGAGGAACCATGCAACACTGCTTTGACTACCACTTATTTCTATTTTCATGAATTATCAGTTGGTGATCAGGTCGGCCGCATAAGCACGCAGAGAAGACCAACAGAATAATTTAATTTTCTTTTCTTTTCTTTTTCCTTTTCTTTTTCACAATTTTCAATTTTTTGAATTATTTTTCTCTTTCTTTTTCTGTGGTGTTGTCATTTACAGTATAAGCATGGCGTGTGAGAGAGTGAATACTAGGTAATTACCACTCTCAACCCATTTTTGCCGGGACTCAGTTTTTTAAACCATGTAGACTAGGATGGGAAACTAAACATTTATAGAGTTTAGGATTACTGCACTTACATAGATGGTCATAGTTTTGGTTGAGCTTACCGACATATCATCTTTGAGCAGTCTTTCACATCAGCCTTACACGTGTCAGTCTCCGATCGTCTTTGAACATTTTTGCACGTCCTATCAAAAGACATCATAAAATTTTTTTTAGTTCAACCAGCACCATTTCTTCCCCTGTTTTTGTGAGACTTTTGAAATAAGACTCAGTTTTTCAGTCATTTTTCATTTTTTTTGTTTTTGTTTTTTTTTTGTTTTTTTTAAATAACATAAGAATTTGTACAAAAACAAAATGATCAGATCATTCCTCGAAGGCAATCATCTTTAGGCCTTCAACACATGATTCAAAATTTGGACGAGGAAGGGGTTTTGTAAAAATGTCCGAAACATTCTGATCGGAGCTTACCTTTTGAAGCTGAATTAACTCCCGATCATAGCAATCACGAATAAAATGTACCTTTATGTCTATATGCTTGGTTTTGGAATGTTGGACGGGGTTTTTGACAATTTCCAGAGCAGCAGCGTTATCACAAAAGATAGAAGTGTTAACGAATTCCATACCGTAATCTGTGAGCTGATTTTGGATCCATACTACCTGTGAGGTACCGGCAGATGTTGCCACGTATTCAGCTTCGGCAGTTGATTTTGATACGGTATGCTGCTTTGCTCTGCCAAGAAATGAGCCTATCTCCCAGGTACTGACATCCTCCAGTTGTAGATTTCCTGTCAAGGTCACTACCTCCATAATCACTATCAGTAAAAGCATACAATTGAAAATCAGTGTTCTTTGGGTGCCAAAGACCAAGCCTAGGCTTGCCCTTCAGATACCTAAAGATACGCTTAACAGCAGATAAATGCGAAAGTTTAGGATTAGCCTGATAGCGTGCACACACACAAACTGCATGCATGATGTCTGGCCTGCTGGCTGTCAAGTACATAAGTGATCCAATCATCGACCGATACTGGAATTCACTCACTGATTCCCCATTGAGATCAGCTGACAAAAGTGGTCTGGATGCCATGGGAGTGGAAATGGGCTTGCAATCATGCATCTTGAATTTCTCCAGAATCTCATTCACATACTTTGCCTGATGAATAAGAATTCCAGATTCATCCTGTTTTACTTGTAATGCAAGAAAGAAACTCATCTCCCCTTGGTCACTCATTTCAAACTTCTTCCTCATAATCTCTTCAAATTCAGTGCACAATTCCTCGTTTGTTGACCCGTAGATAATGTCATCTACATAAACTTGCACCATGATTATGTCCTCCTTCACCCTCTTCCTAAACAACGTTTGATCAACCACTCCTCTTGTGTATCCATTCTCCACCAAGTGATTGGACAGAGTTTCATACCAGGTGCGCGGAGCTTGATGCAAACCATACAAGGCTTTATCCAGCAGATAAACATGGTCTGGATTTTCCTCATCTATGAACCCTGGTGGTTGAGTTACATAAACTTCTTCATTCATCTCTGCATAAAGGAAGGCAGTCTTCACATCCATCTGATGCACCGTAAAATTGAGATACGTTGCCACAGCCAGAAAGATCCGAATTGCTTCCAATCTTGCCACCGGAGCGTATACCTCATCATAGTCAATCCCATGAACTTGCTTGTGCCCTTGTACTATCAATCTCGCCTTGTTTCTGACAATTATTCCAGTGTCATCATTTTTGTTCTTATATAACCACCTCGTAGGAATAACCTTCTTGTCTTCTGGCCTCTTCACAAGTCGCCACACTCCCAGCTTTGAGAACTGATTCAATTCATTGTGCATGGCCTCCGTCCAACTTGGATCTTTGAGAGCAACCATCACATTAGGAGGCTCAATCTGGGAAATGAAACAGGAAAACATGCAGAAGTTAATGTTTCCCGTGCGGCTTCTTGTAGTGACTCCTGCTGTCACTGGCCCAACCACGTTGCTGAGTGGATGATCTCTGTTTATTCTACTCACTTGGACATCAGGCACTGAAACAGTTCAGGCAGGTTAGTATTAATAATATTATCAGACATACCTGGTCCTTGATAATCCACTGGAGCATTATGTGTTCCTGAACATTCTGGAATATTCGCTTTAGAATTCCGTGAGGTCTCTGCTGATGCTCTTTCCACATGTGGCCTCACTTCAGAACTAGGAGCAATGATATCTTCTTCTTCTCCCAGGTTGTGGAAAACATTGGAGAAGTTAAAACCTTCAAACAGTGACCCGTAGTCAAAGATCCAATCTGGTCCAGTACCCGCATCGGTTGGATTATCCTCCATCCAATCCACATTAAAAGCCTCGATAATCAATTTGGTGGTTTTGTTGTACACGCGATAAGCACTATTTGCTGAGTAACCGACAAAATAGCACTCATCAGCTTTAGCTTCGAATTTCCCTACACCGGACTGAATTAGCACCGTGCATGGACACCCGAAGGTCTTGAAGTACCCCACCCTCGGCTTCTCCCCATAAACAATTTGGTACGGAGTCTGCTCATGTCGCTTGTTCAGAAGTACTCTATTCTGCACATAACAAGTTGTATTCACCGCTTCTGCCCAAAAGAAGATTGGTAGTTTCGCTTCACACATCATTGTTCTTGCTGCTTCAATGAGTGTTCTATTCCTTCTTTCTGCAACTCCATTCTGTTGTGGTGTATAGGGAGCACTGAACTGCCTTTCAATACCCTTCTCACCACAAAACATGTTCAACTCTGCATTCTTGAATTCTGTTCCATTGTCAGTTCTTATACCTTTTACTCTCTTGTTCAGCTGGTTTTCTATAAGTGTGACGAACTGTTTCACAAGGGCCGGAGTTTCGTACTTGTTCGATAGAAAGAAGACCCAAGTGAATTGCGAATAGTCATCCCTATCAGGAGACAGTAAGAAAACTTGCTGATGCTTTGTACCTGCATGGGACCAAACAGATCCATATGTAAGAGCTGAAGAACAGATGAGACAGAATTTGTAACCTTTGGACGGTGTGGCAACTTGTGCTGCTTCCCCTTAGCACAAGCCACACATTTCTCCACAGACGAGAAATCTTTGATTGGTAAGTTTCTGACATGCTCTCCTTTAGCCAGCTTGGACAGATTCTTCATATTAGCATGCCCCAGTCGACGATGCCATAATAACGCTAGATTCTCATTCTGCTTGGAGATAAGACAGGCTTCTTCAGTAGTTGGAGGTTTACCCAAATTCAACTGATAAGAATTTCCTCTTCTTGGAGTACGCATCAAGATGCACTCCTCTGGAATTTTTACACCTGGCTTGAGGATGATGCATTCCTTCTTGTTGAACAGGACTGAAAATTCTCTATCACACATTTGCGACACGCTGAGCAAACTGTGAGATAGTTCCTCCACATAGTGCACGTCAGAAAAAGTCAAACTTCCACTCTTCACTACCCCTTTCTTACTGATTCTTCCACCTAACCCACCTGCAAAAGATACTCCTCCGCCATTGAAGTCTTGTACCTCTTCCAAAAGGGATAAGTCTCCGGTCATGTGTCGGGAGCAACCGCTATCAACGTACCAGAGATTTTCGATAGACCTACTTGGCTGTCCCTACAAAAATCAGAAATCAGTGAGATTCAGGTACCCAGGCCATAACAGATCTGGGCACTCCTTTGGAGTCAGTGTAATTAACCATTTGAAGGACCATTTCTGGTTTTGGTTCAGATACATTCACATTTTGAATGTTGACTTTTGGTCTCCAATTAGGTTGTTTTTGAGATTTAGAACTGCTAGCAGAGTTCTTTGCTAGTGACGGTTTCTTTGATGGAGATGTGACCTTTTTACCTTTTGACTTAACAATAGGTGTCCACTCAAGTTTCAATTTAGTATAAACCATTTGTTTTGTTTGAGTGACATCTTTTGGTTTTTCAATAACTGCTTTGCCCTTAGGTTTAGCAACATGGTTGACTTTAGGCACTTGTTTCTCAAAAGGTTTTGTTTTCATTTTGTCTTTTCTTTGATAAACTCCCTTAGGTTTGTAAGATGAGTTTGGAGGTCTAGTCACATTCCACTTTTCTTCAACATGCTTTCTCATCGGAGCTTTTGTGTTCAAAACCTTAGACTGTTCAGTCTTCATTGGTTCTAAACTCTGCTTCCCCTTAGACAAAGCTTGTTGTTTTTGGCTTTTGTTTTCTCCTGCCATCATTTTATGCAACATACTGGTCCGTGGGTTTTGCGGACAGTATGGTTGATAAGGTCTATTTAAGCAATTTGCAGCAAAATGTCCTGGTTTACCACATTGAAAACAATTCATAGGTCTAGGCCCATTTACATGACTACACAAATATGAACGTCTTGGGTAAGATGATTTCCACTCTGGCTTATCATCCCATTTGTGTATAACATGTTTTGTATCCTTTTCAGGTTGTGTGATTAAACAAAATTGTTCTGATTTAGACTTGTTTGTTCTATTAAAAGCCGACACAACCTGAGGATAAGCTACAAAATCTTTGGGTTTAGTCTCACGTCCTACTTTAGTGTTAGGCACACGAATTTTGAAACCATGAATTTCATTACTAGAATTTGAAACATGTTTTAAGGACTTGGACACAACTAATTGCATAGACCTAGACTCATTCAATTCAGTCACTGATGCCAGTACATCATCTTTAGGTAAATCAGAAACTACACTACTCGACACATGACACTGTTTAACTCTCAAACATTCTGCATCCTTCCCAGATACATCTTCAATACCTACTTCATCTGCACATGAAACAAAACTATCAGCAGGTCCAACATCATTGTTTAATGACTCCTGGGAAGTACTTGATTCACAAGTGTCTGTCACAATTTTATCCTGATTACCCAACCCATAAGACATGTGTTTCTCATTTTCTATTTCCTGAGGGGTCAAAGGTGTCACTCCTACCAGAACACTATCTATGGGAGGTCCTATCTCATGTGTTCCTGATTCAGATCTGTCTATCTGATCCTCCTCAAAGATTATTCCTATTATGTCTCTAGAGTTATCTTGAGGAACATTGTTCTTGCTTGTGTCTGTGAAACTAATTCCTATTCCACCCTTGTCCTTTCCCATTCTAACATCAGTTATACAGGAGTTCAAAGATTTTCTAGCCTCAAACATTCTTTTGCTTTTTGTTTGATTCATATCAAATTTAACCTGCAACTCATTGTACTTATGTGTGATCTCATCTACCTGATTCCTAAGCTCAGCTATTTCTAACTTAGCATTGTCATACAGGAGAGTTTTCTCAGTTGCCAGTTTTTGATATTTTACTATGTCTAGCTTTTGTGCTTTAACCTTCTCCTCATTTTTCTGCCATCTACCCTTAAATGAACTCCTTTCACACTTTATCTCAAACAATTCTATCTGATAGTTTTTACAGATTTGTCTAAGACCAGGAATTATACGAGCACAAGTAGGATCAGAACATACCTTGAGGTTTTCAGCTTCAGCAACGAAGGCTTCCTTATCTTCCACAGGAGTTTCATCAGTAACAACAAAAGCATGTTCTTCTTCTTCATCCCTTTCCATGGCAGCAATCATTGCATGAGACATACTAAACTCTTTCAACTGAGGTGTCCAATCATAACCACCACCTTCTTGAACAACCAATGCCTTTGTCTCTCCCTTTCCTTCACCTGCTTTTCTTTCTTCTCCCCTTTCTCTCTTCGGCTTGCTACACTCTCTTGCAAAATGCCCATACTCATCACAGTTGTAGCACCTCAGCTTGCTTTTGTCAAACCCCATCCTGATCTTGTCTTGATCTTTCCAGACGTTTCTCCCAGTCTTCGCCATGAACTTCTTTGCTCTGAAGACCGCCATAGCCATCTGCCATGAGACATCCAACATCTCAACATCTTCAGGATTTATCTGGTTTAGCTCACCGGATAACATATCAGTAGGCACAAGAGTTCCGGCCATGAGAGCATGGTAGCTGTTCATAAAACCCATACCAAGAGCAAAGTTGGGATCATTCGTATCATCAGGGTTGACGCCTCCACTTGAACTTCCTTAAGGTTGTGCCACAAAAGCAGTTGACTTTGCGACCGAGCTTGATCCACACCCAGTTGACTTCCCTTCATGCTTAGTCTCCACATCTTCTGACAACAGTGCTTGATTTAGTTTTCCCGCCAAACTAAGAGAGCTTATATGGTTCAACTCTCTCTGCTTGTCATCGATTAGCTTGGACTTGAGTTTGTTGATTAACTCATCAAGAGATAGTTCACTCAGATTGTTGTTGTCCTTGATGATAGAGATATTGGTGTTCCAAGATTTGGGTAAACTATTCAACAGTTTCAGATTCTTGTCTTCCTTGTCTGGTTCAACATTATAGCTGGACATTTCAGCCATCAGAGACACAAACCTCTGCACCTGAGCTTCAAAGGAATCACCTTGTACATGGTTGAACAGATTAAACTTTTGCTTCAGCATTTGCTTGCGGCTTGCCTTTATATCAGGATTCCCTTCATAAGCCACAACCAAAGCGTTCCAGAGTTCCTTAGCGGTCTTGCAGTGTTTAAAACCTTGAGCAATATCTGGTGTTAGTGCCATAGTCATGATGGCAAATGCTCTTTCTGCTTTGTTGCATCTTTCCCAATCATCGTCATCATACTCATCTTCCGTCTTAACCTTCCCTGCATTAACTCCTTCTGCGTGAGTAGGTGTGAATGGTCCATGGATTACTGCTCTCCATAGTCTTAGGTCAACACTCTTCAAGTGATTTTTAAATCGATATTTCCATTCCAAAAAGTTATCCGCCGAGGTGAGTCTAGGTGGGCGAGTGATGGATCCAATCTCAAAATCCAACTTCTGATACATACTTGGTTCGAAATCCATTTCGTAAACTTAGGGAACCTAAAACTAATGTCCAAATGTCCAAACAAATGAGATTACGATCAAAAACCCCTGATTACGATCGCAAACAGTTGATTATGATCGAGAGCACCGATTACGATCCAAGCAAGAATCGTAAACACCAAATCCGATAACAATAATCGTAAACCCTGATTACGATTACTGATTACGACTCCTAAAATCGTAAACACCTATTTCCGATTAGTGACAATCGTAAACCCCGATTACGATACACAGAAGTCGTAAACTCCAATTACGACTCCGTGATTCCGATAACAAAAAGTCGTAATCTCCAATTACGACCAAGTACAGTCGTAAACACCTATTTCCGGATCGTAAACACGATAAAAATGTAATCTTGATATCGTAAACCCAAAGCTGATGAATATCTTCAAACAATGCAGTCGTAAACACCAATATAACCCAGAAACCCACTCGTAAACGTGAAGAACAGCAGCAACAGTGATCGTAAACACCAAAACAGTCTTCAAATCTTCAAAAGCCAACACTTTTTCTAGAAACACAGCTTGAATCAATATCGTGTGAGCCTCGAATCACTGATTCTTGGCTCTCATACCAATTGTAGGTCCGAAATCTGATCACGAACACGATATCTACTCACACACGAGTGCGGAATCCTCGTGAGTGATTGATTCAAGAAACAAGTAGAAGAAATAGACTAGATCTAAGGTAAAGATCTAATCTTGAATGAGAAATACTACTTGTTGAAGCTGATCGTAAACACAAATAGGACACAGAAATCGTAAACAGTAATTAGAAAAGCTTGAATAAATCAAAAACATGAGGTGGTATTTATACCACCTCTTACAAGCACATGGGCCAATCATAAACTCTAAATAAGCCCAATCATAAACAAATAATCGGCCCACATGGCCTATAAAACAAACTAAACAAAGCCCAAAACTAATGTTCATGCCTCAAATAAATATAGCCCAACAGATCTCATCAGCACTATATATAGCCTAGTTAGCTCTTAGTTTACACACGGTTCTTGATCACCTTGTAATAGTGTAACTTTGAGTTAATGCAAATAGTGTCGAGTATTATATACTTTGTTGTTACTATCTTTATGCAATCAAACACTTACATTGTATAAGAGAACTAAAACATGCTTATGTAAAGTGAAATATAACTTCACTCCGCAGGGTTATATTTACAAGTAGAGGGTTTTTTTGTTAAGTCAAAGTCTAATTAACACCGATCCTACAAGTGGTATCAGAGCTTTGGCTCCCACTTTGAAGACTTCCAGTGCTTCAAAGTTGATACTCTACTTGTTTAATTTACAAGCTTTGCTGTTTTCGTCTTTCAAAAGTTTTTCAAAATGAATTAACTCAGTTTAGGATCTTCAAATGGTAGCGCTAACAAACCACCAATGTTCACTCTTGATGGATTTGGTACCTGGAAACTCAGGATGTAAGGTTTTGTTAGGATCTTAGATCGCCGTATATGGAAGTCCTTGACTGAAGGTCCATATACTACTATGGTTCCATCAGCTGATGATGCTGAAGTCAAGATACCAAAACCTTTAGATAAATATGTTGAATCTGACTATGCTGCTCTTGAATTTGACTATAAAGCATATTGGACTCTATAGGCTGCACTTCCCAACTCTATCTTAAGTGGGTTTAAGAGATATAAAACTGCACATAGCCTGTGGAATGCTTTGAGTGAAATGTATGAAGGAACCAGTGAAGTTAAGGAAAAAAAGAAAGATGTTTTGAAACAAAAATATGAAAACTTTACTTTTAAGTTTGGTGAATATGACTAACCAGTATCAGAGATTTGTTTCCCTACTTGATGAACCGCAAAAAGTAGATGTAAAACTAGATCAAGTCGATGTGAACAGAATGTTTTTACGTTCCCTGCCTTCTATGTGGACAGTTTACACTGTTAGCATCAGAGAATGTAAAATTTTGAAAAAGATGAAGCTTAGTGAACTTCATGGTGTACTCAGTGCCTATGAAATGGAACTAAATCTTAAGCAAAACTCACCTTCTAAATCAACTCAGTTGTTCTCAACTGCTCTAGTGACTACTGATTTTCATAACCAAAGATCTTCATATTCATCTTCTTATCAGTCAACTATAGTTAGTTTCCCTGAGACACAAGGTGTCAAGAGAGCTTCTCAAACTCGTTTGACAACTCTCACAATGCTTATGTAGCAACTGACTCATACCAAGGCTCCATTCGTGAAGACTTAGAATGTATAGGTGCTGATGATTTAGAAGAAATGGATATTTTGACCCAACTTGCTATGGTGTCTGTTAGAGCCCAAAGATTTTACAAAAGAACATGCAGAACCTACAAAGGAGCAAAAGGTGCTCACATTGTCTTAGACAAAAGCAAGGTGAAATGTTACAACTGTCACCAACTTGGACACTTTGCAAGAGAGTGCTCACAACCAAGAAGAGACGGACATAATCAAGCTCATGCTCAAATGAAGAATCATGGTGGAAACAACCACAACAACTCTGCTCACAGTTCGGTTTAACAACCTACTCCACCGAAACCAACCGGAAGTCAAAACCATCAAAATGTTGTTGCTACTGTAGCAAATCAAACTAAATGTGTTGAATGGGAAGACTTTGTAGCTGAGTTTGAGCTAATTAATCATGCTTTGATGGCCAAACAAGACTCCACTTCAGATCAGGTAAATCCTATTTTCGAAAAGGTTTTAGAAAACTTATGCAGCCCTGCATGCATTGAACAAGTGACAAAGTACAGAAATCACAACACTGACCTAATTGATGAAGTTTCAAATCTGAATGAGTTAAGGAATGCTTTAAGAAAACTGAGTTATCTTACATTGCTAAGATTGAATGCTTAAACAAAGAATTTGAACAGTTAAAACAAACCAACTCAATTATTGAAACTTAAATTGATGATTTGTTGTCTAAACTTGAAAAGTCAAGAAAGGAAACCAAAGATGCTAAGGCTGAGGTTGATATTCTTGAGATCAAATTAAAAGATGCTTTGTTCACTTATGATAAGTTTCGAACTGCAAACAAAAAGGCCAAAAAGTTATGGTTGGGAGGGATGTATGGTAAATCTGGTGTTGGTTACAACAATGTTGAACCACCAATTGAGTACTCACCTGCAATTGAACCAATTCAAGCTTTGAAAACAGGCTGCAAAGTCAGTCTCACTGTTGATGACATCTCATCTCAGTCAAGCACTGAAAATCTGTTGAAACAAAGAAGCCTGAAGTCACTGATGCAAGCACATCTGCATCAGATGACCAATCAAGGATCTTAAAACCATCAATTGATGTACCACCCCCCAAGTGTTTAGGAATCGAAAGATTTAAAAGTTGGAGGTAAACAACCTGAACAGCCCAAAGGAAGTCAAACTCAAAGACTTGGTCAACTTACCTATAAACAGGTGACCAAAAGTGAGTCTCCCAGAAAAAACGAGTCTTTTGAAACCAGAGTTCTTGTGTGTATGTTTTGTGAAGAACAAGGACATCTAGCTACCATGTGTAAGTTCAATCCTTTGAGTAAAGTCAAACCTCTTTCAAAACCAAAATCTGTTCAAAAACCAAAAGTTGATTTTCAAAAGAAACTCACAGGAAGAATTTCACCTGTGAAAAGTTAAACAATGAAATACTTTGGATCTGAATCTAACAGTTTTAATTGGAAATGAAAGAAATTGAAGTTTTACTGTTTTGAAACATAATCGGTTTTCAGCTGAAGTTCAAGCGGAACAATTTTCCGCTCGAACTCAACTTCAACCGGAAAACAGAAATAAACCCAGATCAGCTACTGCTCCCAAGCAGAGACCAAATGTGCATTTTGCTGATGGGTTAGAACAATTTGAAGCTCAAGGAAGAAGAAACCCCTCAAGAGGAAAGATCACCTCTAGGGAAAAATTTTCAAAAGGCAGAAAATTTAACCAACCGGAATTTGTTGCTAGTTTAAGTGGAAGTCACTCTATTCCACTTCAGGGTGAAAATTTGAAACAAAAAAATTGTTTTTCATAAAGATTTTCAAAATCACCTGAGAGAACTAGGTTGGTCAACCAAACCCACAATTCAACCAGTGAAATACCTAAGAAGGTGACCAACAAACAGAGAAAATTCAGGGAATATAGAGAAAGAAGTGTTTTGGTCAAAAATTCACTTAGGAATCTTGTATTCCAAACTTAGATTGTGAGGTAGTGTGCTTAACGATCAAATGAGCAAATAATCCAAGTTAGGATGATGACACAAGGATTTAGCGAGGAAAACTCCAGAATCCTTCGAGTTGCCTCTAGGAATCCTGGATAAAAACCTCGGGAGCCGACTGAATAGCCGTCTCCTAGTCAATTTTATTGATATTCAAGTAAATCGGTACAAGGGGTTGGAGGTTTGATCGATCAAAGCTAAGTGTTACAATGTTTGTAGTGGTAATCGAACTATGTCGAGTGTGTTGTGTGTGTTCCTATTGATCGAATCCTCGTTTATATAATAAACTAACTACTAACTAACTATCCGGGATTCTCGGGATCTCTTCTCCCCACTTCTCTTGACCGTTAAAGGAGGTTCGACCCACTCTACCACGTGCAAGTTAGTTAAGGCCGAGTCTTCAGGAGGTGGTTAAATTCTTTAACGTTCCTGAAAACAAATAAAACACATGGCAAAAATAAAGGTTAGTCGATAATAAATATTCAGGATACCTGACTGGACGGGATTCCCAAACTGTAGCGAGATTCCTGATCTTATGTCGCTTTTCTGTGAGCATCCTGAAATCGACCCCTAACAATTGCCCCCGAATCTCGGCTGCCTGTGGATAAGATTTACAGCTGGCGAGATTCGTTTAAACCCAGAAGTTCACGGCGTGATCACGTTAAAAGCAGTTACGATGGGACGTTTTTTACGACGTCCGACTGATGGGATAGATATCATTGCTTTTCTTTAAATACAAGATTCCGAGATCATAAGTTCACCATCTTCTTCCAAATACCCTTTCGAGCTTCTTCGTCATTCCAGGTCAGTTTCTTCTCTTCTTCTCCGGCTATTTTTCGTTTTACTTAATTCCGGCAATGGCGAAGAAGAACACTCGTTCCGCCACTCCTTCCTCCTCGTTGAACATCGAGGATTTCGTCGATCAGGGAATTCTTCCTTATAATAAGGAAGAAACCTGTAATTTCTCCGACGGCGATATCCGTCAGTTAAAGGAGTCTGGTCTTTTTCCGCCGTCGGCCGTCATTCGGAGTTTCGATTCCCGGCTGAAGGCCGATTGCATGTCCAAAACTTGGGTTTGCTTTCTCTACTACCCTTTCCTTCTCGGAATGTCCTATCCCTTTCCGGCCATCGTAAACGAGTTTTTCAAAATCACCGGCCTCTCCTACTCTCAAACAATGCCAATGGTATGGAGGATTATTTTCTCTCTTGACAACTTGAACAATTCCCAGAAGCTTGAGATGGGGATTCCCGAAGTTTGTGCTGCCTATAACTTGAGAACCCACGGGTTCAGTCGCTTCGTTCTTCAAGCCCGCTCCTCCTATTCCCAATTGATTCCTCGTGCGTCACACAATGATCACGATTGGAAGAGAAAGTTCTTTTTTGTCAAACGTGAATCCATCGTTGGGGGTGATTTATTGCCGACGAAGTGGGTTTTGAAGGGTAGGAAACTGATTCACACACTGTATTTGAGTTTCTTTGAACTTTGCTAATGAGCTTTTAATGTTTCTTGCAGCTCCCAAATTTTCTGATCTTGTGGAAGTGACTGAGGAAGCTGTAGAGAGGACTGCCTCTTTCTTGGACATCCCACCTGCTGATAGAACCTTCGCCATCGAGAGTGCCAACAGCGAGCAAAGCTTCTCAATCGATCACTCAGAAGCCGTCATGTCTAGTATGTATTTGAACTTCTCTAGCACATGTTTTGAATTAGGCTTCCTAATCCTGACTGCTTTCTTTATTTCATGCTAGCAGCTCCCAAGGCTGCAACTGGATTCTCCCTGGATGATCTGACCTCCTACCTGGAGATGAAGGAGGAGAAGCCCGAGCCCCTGACCAGCATCCGGCCTCCCACTACTAGGGCCAAAACAGCTTCCTCCAGCAAGAAGAGGAAGGGCTCGGAGGGTACCGTATTCCTGGAGAGCTTTGATGGACTGAGCCCCGCGGAGACTGGCAACAAGCTTTTGAGCCTGCATACAACGACAAAACTGGTAAGTGTGAACATAGGATTCTCACACCTTAGCGGCATCCGGCAAATGGCTGAGATTCCTAATTGATTTCATTATCTTTCTTTCACAGGGCATCGAGTAGCTTAGCGCTGCGTGCATTAAAGCTGAGACTAAGCTGGCGGTGGTCCAAAAGAAGCTTGATGAGGCAAGGGACACCATCCGCATCCAGGGTGAGATAGCTGAGGGCAAAACCCGTGATTATGAGCACAAGATGAGGGAGCAGGAGCTGAAGTTCCAGGTGGCCGCGTAGGTGGAGGATGCCATCTCAAAGCAGTCGGCTGCTCGCAGCGTGCTTCAAGCAATGCTGAAGATGGCAGCAGAAGCTCATGCTGAGGGGGTCACTTGCTCGAAATGGACAGTGGATGCCTGGAAGCTATCCTTGGAGAAGCTGGAGAAGGCTGGAATCCCGACTAGTGAGGATAAACCTCCTTTGGTTGAAGCTGCCGGTGCTGATGCGGGTGAAAAGGGGAAGTCCGTGGAGAAGGCAGATGAAGAAGATGCTGGCGGGAAGCTGGAGTTTCCCGAGAAGGCGATGGGCGATGAAGATAATGCAACCGTCTGAGCCCTCTTTTTTAGTCTGTTGTTTGTTTTGGTGATGTGTATGTTTTCAAACAATTTCATTTCCTTGTCTTTGCTGAAACAATACTAGAACAAGTAACAACAATGGTTGGGGATCCTGGTGGAGGGATCTTGCAGTTTGCAAGACGAAGCCAGGGTTCCCAATAAGCTTTTGACCTATGAGCTTCCCAAGGGGAGGGATCCCGAGGTTTTCAGGACGAACCTTGGGGAGCTCAAATCCCGTTTTATTACGTTAATGACATTACCGTATTTTGATCATTTCGAATGTGTTTTGTATTTACTTTGTATATTTCTAGAAATTCGAAACATAGTTGGTAATAAAAATATGTCTAAATCAATCATCAATTTTGTAGTGAAGTTTAAAATTTTCATAAGGTTAAGGTCAATTGAATCAAACAAACATAATATTCTGGCCTTTAGGATCTTCCTTAGGCAATAATCTTTATATAACCGAGAATCCTATCAGGAAACCTCACAAGAATCCTGACAGGTTACCTTATAGAGTTTTAGACCATTGGCTTCAGGATTCTGACGAGAATCTCATTCATGTCCGAACTTGTGATCTTGGGAAGACCTTTGCTCAGGATTCTAACAGGAATCCTGATCAAATATAATCTTTCGAAGCTCAAACCTCAATCAACTTCTCGATCCAAGCAATTATCTCTTCTTTTACCTCGTTTGGGATTCCTACGGGAATCCTGAATACACTTTTCTCGGCACTTGTCTCAATTTCCTCCAGAACCTGAAACAATCTTAAGAAGCTTATTGGCCTCCGGCCGAAGCTAATGCTTCCGAGAGTAAATTAAGTTTAAAAATAAGCTGGGGATAAACCCGATAAACTTGGGACTAAGCCAAAACTGGGGACAAGCCCAATAAACTTGGGACTAAGCGAAAACTGGGGACAAGCCCATACGTATGTGACATGAAAATGCCAAAACCTTAGATAACACGTCAGTGTTATAAACCTTGAGAATCCTCCCAGCAGCCTCCAGTGACAAGATTGTCAGCCACCCCTGGAGTGGACTGGTCCAGCCACCTTTAGCATACTGGGGGACAACGTGCGCTACTGGCGAGGGTCGTGCGCTACTGGCGATTACCCAAACTTAGGAGAGGAGTCAGCCTCTCAAACCTTAGAAGGTATGCAAGATACCTTAAACGTAGGAGAGGTGGCCAACCTCTAACTGGGGATATACCCAAAATTCTCTAGGATTCTCAAATTCTGCAAAACACTCAATGCTTGGTGAGGGGTGGGTGTTAGCTTAGCTAACACCACTCTGATGCTTAAGTCAGTAATGAGTCATAAAAATAATAAGAGTAAATTGAAATAGGATTAGTATACGTACCTTGGATTATTTATACAGTGAGGATCCTTGGGATTCTGCTTAAGATTCTCAATGGGATTCTCACATAAAATAGGCTTTGAGGTGGACAACATTCCAAGCTCTTGGTAGAGGTTCTCCTTCCATATTCACCAAACGGTATGCCCCCTTTCCTTCTTCAGAATCTATAAGGTAAGGGCCTTCCCACTTGGGTGCCAACTTCCCGTCCGCAGGGTAGGTAGTATTTTAGAAAGCCTTCCTCAAGACCAAGTCACCTACTCGGAATCTTCTTAACCTGGTACTCTTGTTATAAGACTTCGCTATCCGCTGTTGATAAGATGTAATTCGGATTCTGGCCATATCTCTGAGCTCCTCAACTGTTTCGAGATCCTGAAGGAGATTCTGGCTGTTGGTTTCAGGATCCTGGCAGCTGACTCTGGCTGTCGGGAATACCATCTCTGTAGGGATCACAACTTCTGCCCCAAACACTAACGAGAATGGCGTTTGGCCAGTAGCATTTTTAGGTGTAGTTCTGTCTGCCCAAAGGACAAATGGCAACTCCTCAGCCCATTTCCCTTTCTTGGAGCTCAGCTTTTTCTTGAGGTTGTTGATTATGATCTTATTGCTAGATTCTGCCTGCCCATTAGCTTGAGGGTGGACAGGTGTTGAATTGATCATCTTGATGCCCCAGCTTTCACAAAAGCTTGTAGTTCTCTTGCCTATAAACTGGGAGCCATTGTCGCATATGATTTCTGCCGGAATCCCAAATCTGGTGAGGATGTTTCTTTTGATGAAGGATATCACTTCTTTCTCTCTTACTTGAACATAGGCTTCTGCTTCAATCCATTTGGAAAAGTAATCCGTCATGGCAAGCATAAACACTTTTCCTCCGAGAGCCTTTGGCAATTTACCCACAATATCCATGCCCCATTTCATGAATGGCCATGGGGATACTATAGGATGCAGATGCTTAGCAGGTTGGTGGAGGATATTGCCATGCCTTTGACAAGCATCGCATTTATGTGAGAAGCTTGCAGCATCCTTCTTCATGGTTGGCCAATAATACCCGAACCTGGGAACTTTAGAGAACAGTGCCCTGCCCCCGGTATGGTTCCCACAATCTCCACTATGGATGTCTTCAAGCACCTCTAGAGCTTCTGACTTCTCTAAGCACCTTAAGTAGACACCTGCAAGAGATCTTTTATATAGGATATTATCAATTATAGTATAGGGTACTACCTTTGTGCGAAAAGCTCTGGGGTTTTCGTCCTTGGGAATCTCCCCATCTTTGAGATACTTCCGGATCGGGTAGGTCCAGGATTCTTGAGCATCTTCAGGATTCTCAACATCTGTGCCTGCATTATCGTCAACAGCCTGAGCTTCCTGTAGAGCTATCGCCGGCGTCAAGATGTGAGTTATTGGAATTTTGACATCCTCAGGGATCCTGAGCGATGAAGCCAAGTTTGCCAAGGCATCGGCTTCTGCATTATCTTCTCTTGGTACCTGCGAAATACTAAAATTTTCGAAAAATAGAGACAATTTTTTAACAATCTCAAGATATTTGATCAAATTCTCCCCTCTCACTGCATAAGAGCCATTAAATTGGTTAGTTAATAAGAGAGAATCAACAAACACTTGTATGGATAGGATTCCCATGTCCCTAGCCAGCTGTAATCCAGCAATCAAAGCTTCATATTCAGCTTCATTGTTGGTAGCCTGGAATTCACAGGATATGGATAGAGGTATTATGTCCCCCTGTGGCAATTTTAGCAGGATTCCCAGCCCTGTTCCTCTGACATTTGAGGAGCCGTCAGTATAGAGGATCCAGTCTTCCTTGAGCTTCTCAAGCTGCTGGACTTCCTTTTCGACTTCTGGTTCTATGTCACTGCTGAAATCTGCCACAAAGTCAGCTAATGCTTGGGACTTACTTGCCGTTCTTGGTTCATATTTGATGTCGTGGGCACTCAGTTTGACTGCCCACTTATCCATCCTTCCTGACATTTCCGGTTTCCTGAGAACTGCCTTGATAGGATAGTTAGACATCACAATTATAGTATGGGTTTCAAAATAATGTCTGAGTTTAGTGGAAGCCATTATAAGAGATAAAATTAAATTTTCAAGGTGAGAATACCTGGATTCTGCGTCTAGCAGAGTTTTACTTACATAATATACCGGATGCTGCTGACCTTGATGGTCTTTTACTAGAACTGCACTGATTGAGCTTCCGAAAACTGCGAGATACAAATATAGTGGCTCTCCATCTTCTGGTTTCATTAGCAACGGGGCTGCTGACAGGTAGTCTTTCAGGCACTTCAGAGCTTCTTCATGCTTCTCAGTCCATTCGAATTTCTTATTTTTCCTCAGGATATCGTAGAAATCCTTACTCTTTTATGAGGATCTTGAAATGAATCTATTGAGTGCTGCGATTCTTCCTGTCAACCTTTGTACTTCTTTTACGTTTGATGGGGATGTAGGTCAAGAATCAACAACTAATCACGATATTTTAATCACAAACGAGTGCGGAATCCTCGTTTATGATTGATTCAAGATAGAGAAGAGAAGAAACACGAAGAATACGATGATTAAACGTTGAAAACTTGATCTTTGCACACAAGATGAACTTGTCGGGTACAAAACTTGTAATCGTAAACTCCTCTCTCTCTGGTTCACGATCGTGAACACCAGTGCTCCTCTAGAAATCGTAAACTAGCACCCCTAATGAGGAGGTCAAGTGGGGTTTATATAGGCACCCCAATGGGTTTACTATTGGGCCCTTTGTGGATCATAAACCCAATAGTAAACCCAAACCCAATCATAAACTAGCCTAAATACAATAGCAAACTAGCCTATGATTCTAATGAAACCCTCTAAGCCTAGCCCAACTTATTTAATATTACAAGCCTCATAATCTAGCCTCTACAGTTCACGAGTAGGAATGAGTTCTTCAAGAACATCCTCAACATTCAGATTTAGCTCGGGAGGGGCTGTATCACTGCCCGATGATCCGATCATGTCATCCCTTGACCTTTTAAGGTTAAGGGGCCCCAAATCCCCATAGATATCATCATCTGTCATCTCTTGACCAGCAAGAATGTCATCCATCACGTTCTCTTCATCGGAGGGTATTATCACATCTTCTTCTTGCACATTAACAGCTGGAGTTACTGTTATGTCTTGGTCTTCAACAATAGATGCATTAACAGTTGGCACATCGGCTTCTGGCTCAGGCTCTTCAAATTCTTGTTCCCTGGCCACCTCGGGAAATGCACCCCTTTTAACCCATTCAAGTCTTCCTTGAAAACTATTTTTACCCTTTCTATCCTGGGTTTGTAGACCAAATACCCCACAATCCATCACTTTTATATCCAACTTTTCTACCCTTTCTTCAATCATTGGGTATTTCTTCATGACCACCATTTGTACAAACCTTGGTGTCATCAGGAACTGTTCTCCGGCGCTCAGGTCAGCATTGCCTATCCAATCTAATAACATCATCTTGGAGAAATTGAAGTTCCAATCCAAGGCCAATGCGACGAATGCAGTTCCATGAAGCTTGTTGAGCTGATCAAAGCTTGTTCTTTTGCCCAGAAAAGATTTCTGCATGTAATGAGCCAGGCATCTCCAGTAATGCGGCAACAACTTCTTAAAGATAGGCGGGAATTTTCCTTCATAGCCCATGGATTGAGCACCCGCCAAAATAGCTTCCTTCGAATATTCAATCGGATCAATAGCACGATCATTGATGTTCAGCCCTTTTCTAATGTCATCCTCCTTAATCACAATCTCCCTGTTCTGAATCCTTGCAGTAATGGTTGTTTTATCTGCATCAGCTCTAGCAGAACCCCAGAACTCCCTCACCAGCATCTCATCAAAAAGTACATTCGTCCTCAGGGCATGGTTTATCTTGCAAGTATTCATCCCGGGTACCAGAGAGTAAAATAGTTCCATATGCTTCTCCGAAGGATCTTTAAGATATGCTGGAATGCAATGATCCGGTTCGAACTTAATCTCTTCGTCGAGCATCTCGTCTGCCATCTGAGAAAGACAAGACACATGTATCAGACTTGTTTATCAAAGAGAAATTAAGTTTATTAACCCTTGACGAAGTTCAATTGAAAATCAAATTTTTATTTTTGAAGTTCAGAAAACTTCAATTTAAACTTTCAAGGAAAATATTTGATTTAAACACACGCTCACAAACCACTATCAATTTTATCTTACACTTAATAAGGTTTGATGAGATTTTTTTTAAAAAAAAAATTAAGTGTATGAGCCTTTATCATGTGTTTACGATTCAAAATGTGAGTTTACGATATTTAAATCAAGTTCACGATCGGTTCAATTCTGGTCCAATCGTAAACACAAAGTCCAATCGTAAACTTCCAAAAACACCCGAAGCCCAATCGTAAACTGCTTTTATCGTAAATACAGGGAATCGTAAACATGGATCGTATACACCGATCGTAAACCCGAATCGTAATCTACGATCGTGAACGCCAAACGTCGTCTCCTTCGTTGAGACGATCGTAAATACCAAATCTGCCATTAACAAACCTGCAAAAGAACTCATAAGCTCGTTAAAAACCTTCAAACATGAACAATGAGTAATTATCACTACCTTTTAACAGTTCCTATCACAATTCCGACTTCAAAACTCTTTTAAAAACAACTTGAACACAGCAATTTAGATGGCAATTCCGAGTTAGGGTTACAAACTCAACAATCGTGAATAGATAAAGGTGAACTTGTGAACACAGTCGATTGAATTGGGGTTCACGTTCAGAAAATGATTACGATGGAAGTGATGAGGTCAGATCGTGAAGGGGACGACCGGAAATGGTTGGGAAAAGTTTTCCGGCGAACACAGCGGCGGTGGCTAGGGTTTCTCGAGAGGGATCGTAAACGCAGAGGAGAGATGGATCGGAAATGAGAAAAAGAATCGGAATCAGGGGGTTTGTATTAAAAAGTTTTCATTTTGGCCCCTCAAGATTCAAAATCATTTAAAAAAACACCCAAACCTCTTAAACAATAATGTTAATTCTCTAAAAATGTTAACTTTGTGAAACATTGAGAATTTACGAAGCTTCCCCTCAGACTTAGCCCCGAGTATCTGATCATGATCATAAAATTTAAAAAAAAATAAACTTTAAACACATAAAGACTTAAATTTTTTTTTATAAAAAATTAAAACAGATAAAGTGCCTCAAAATATTTACAGACTTACTGCAGATGTTTAAATATCTACTGGCCTGGTGCTGATAATTTTCATTGAAATTATCAGACGAGTCTTTGACTGAGGAACCCTTTTCAGCTTCCGTTACTTGACGCTCTAGACAATTGCCAGGTGATTTGAACACATAAACTCACATCCAGTAAAGTGCTTAAATATGGTACAATTTTACCGACATGCTTAACCGTCCCCACTCCCAATTTTTTATAGCAAAACCTACCCAACCTCAGAGTTTATTGAGGATTCACAAACCCCCAACTTGAGGAACCATGCAACACTGCTTTGACTACCACTTATTTCAATTTTCATGAATTATTAGTTGGTGATCAGGTCAGCCGCATAAGCACGCAGAGAAGACCAACAGAATAATTTTATTTTATTTTCTTTTCTTTTTCACAATTTTCATTTTTTTTAATTCTTTTTCCTTTTCTTTTTCTTTTTCTATGGTGTTGTCGTTCACAGTATAAGCATGGCGTGTGAGAGAGTGAATACTAGGTAAATACCACTCTCAACCCATTTTTGCCGGGACTCAGTTTTTTAAACCATGTAGACTAGGATGGGAAACTAAACATTTATAGAGTTTAGGATTACTACACTTACATAGATGGTCATAGTTTTGGTTGAGCTTACCGACATATCATCTTTGAGCAGTCTTTCACATCAGCCTTACACGTGTCAGTCTCTGACCGTCTTTGAACATTTTTGCACGTCCTATCAAAAGACATCATAAAAAACTTTTTAGTTCAACCAGCACCATTTCTTCCCCTGTTTTTGTGAGACTTTTGAAATAAGACTCAGTTTTTCAGTCAATTTCCATTTTTTTTATTAAATTTTTTAAATAACAAAGACTTTGTACAAAAACAAAATGATCAGATCATTCCTCGAAGGCAATCATCTTTAGGCCTTCAACACATGATTCAAAATTTGGACGAGGAAGGGGTTTCGTAAAAATGTCCGACACATTCTGATCGGAGCTTGCCTTTTGAAGCTGAATTAACTCCCGATCATAGCAATCACGAATGAAATGTACCTTTATGTCTATATGCTTTGTTTTGGAATGTTGGACGGGGTTTTTTACAATTTCCAGAGCAGCAGCGTTATCACAAAAGATAGGAGTGTTAACGAATTCCATACCGTAATCTGTGAGCTGATTTTGGATCCAAACTACCTGTGAAGTACCGGCAGATGCTGCCACGTATTCAGCTTCGGCAGTTGATTTTGACACGGTATGCTGCTTTTTGCTCTGCCAAGAGATGAGCCTATCTCCCAGGTACTGACATCCTCCAGTAGTAGATTTCCTGTCAAGGTCACTACCTCCATAGTCACTGTCAGTAAAAGCATATAATTGAGAATCAGTGTTCTTTGGGTACCAAAGACCAAGCCAAGGCTTGCCCTTCAGATACCTAAAGATACGCTTAACAGCAGATAAATGTGAAAGTTTAGGATTAGCCTGATAGCGTGCACACACACAAACTGCATGCATGATGTCTGGCCTGCTGGCTGTCAAGTACATAAGTGATCCAATCATCGACCAATATTGGAATTCACTCACTGATTCCCCATTGAGATCAGCTCACAAAAGTGGCCTGGATGCCATGGGAGTGGAAATGGGCTTGCAATCCTGCATCTTGAATTTCTCCAGAATCTCATTCACATACTTTGCCTGATGAATAAGAATTCCCGATTCATCCTGTTTTACTTGTAATGCAAGAAAGAAACTCATCTCCCCTTGGTCACTCATTTCTAACTTTTTCTTCATAATCTCTTCAAATTCAGTGCACAATTCCTCGTTTGTTGACCCGTAGATAATGTCATCTACATAAACTTGCACCATGATTATGTCCTCCTTCACCCTCTTCCTAAACAACGTTTGATCAACCACTCCTCTTGTGTATCCATTCTCCACCAAGTGATTGGACAGAGTTTCATACCAGGTGCGCGGAGCTTGATGCAAACCATACAAGGCTTTATCCAGCAGATAAACATGGTCTGGATTTTCTTCATCTATGAACCCTGGTGGTTGAGTTACATAAACCTCTTCATTCATCTCTGCATAAAGGAAGGCAGTCTTCACATCCATCTGATGTACCGTAAAATTGAGATACGTTGCCACAGCCAGAAAGATCCGAATTGCTTCCAATCTTGCCACCGGAGCGTATACCTCATCATAGTCAATCCCATGAACTTGCCTGTGCCCTTGTACAATCAATCTCGCCTTGTTTCTGACAATAATTCCGGTGTCATCCTTTTTGTTCTTATATAACCACCTCGTAGGAATAACCTTCTTGTCTTCTTGCCTCTTCACAAGTCGCCACACTCCCAGCTTCGAGAACTGATTCAATTCATTGTGCATGGCCTCCATCCAATTTGGATCTTTGAGAGCAACCATCACATTTGGAGGCTCAATCTGGGAAATGAAACAGGAAAACATGCAGAAGTTAATGTTTCCCGTGCGGCTTCTAGTGGTGACTCCTGCTGTCACTGGCCCAACCACGTTACTGAGTGGATGATCTCTGTTTATTCTACTCTCTTGGACATCAGGCACTGAAGCAGTAACAGGCAGGTTAGTATTAATAATATTATCAGACATACCTGGGCCTTGAGAATCCACTGGAGCATCGCGTGTTCCTGAACATTCTGGTCCAGTACCCGCATCAATTGGATTATCCTCCATCCAATCCACATCAAAAGTCTCAATAATCAATTTTGTGGTTTTGTTGTACACGCGATAAGCACTATTTGCTGAGTAACCGACAAAATAGCACTCATCAGCTTTGGCTTCGAATTTCCCTACATCGGACTGAATTAGCACCGTGCATGGACATCCGAAGGTCTTGAAGTACCCCACCCTCGGCTTTTCTCCATAAACTGAAAACGCTGGAGCGTGTGGATCGGTTCAGTTCGACATCAATTACGTAAATGATAACAAGAACAACGGTGTAAATAAACGACTCAATCTCTCATTAACGAATATCACGGTTACAAGAGACTCAGAGTACAAAACACACTAGTTCTCACACACAAGCTCTCTCCAAAAACTAGTAAATTACAAGACAAACAACCTATTTATAAGCTGCCAAAACACGACCTCCGAACCTGGTGTTCGGCCAGAGTTCGGAGCCACCGAACCTTGGGTTTGGCCAAGATTCGGCCAACACAAAACTAGGTTGAAACTTTTGTCTTCAAAACTCTATCTGATCCAGCCCGTTGCCACATATCATGTACCAACAAACTCCCCCTTGGCAACAGCTGGACCGTTCGTCATCAGCCTTGAATATCAGCAGCAACCCCATCTCTTCTCCGAATCAATTCATGATTATTTCCTGCATATATGTTGAAGGCAAAACAAATTCTTATCACCCTCTGGAACTTCAATGCCTGTTCCATGTAATCAGGATGATACAGAATCGGATTGTCGTACAGCACTTCAATATCAGCCTTGGACAGATTAATCAGCCACATTGGATCATAAATCCGAACAACTCGGTTCTCATTCTTCAGCACAATCATAGCTTCTCCAGTTCTCTCATTATAATACCACCAACGCAGATCCTTGATAAAATCAAGTTCCATTGGCATGAGTGGAATCTTCTTCATCACAATTGGTTTCTTCTTGAATACCAAAATAATCAGTTTCTTACCAGTTCTTTCATGAATTCTTGTACGAGATCGACGCCTTTTGGGTTTCTGAGGATTCAAAAATTGAAACCCTTCTCTGCATTCTCTTTCTACTAACTTCTTGAAGTGAAAACCCAAACCATCATTCTCATAGTTGCAGAATGGCTTTCTAGACAGCTCTCGAATATCCCACACTGGTAGACTACTGAAATCTTTGGCACACTTAAAGTACTGAATTCCATTTTGGCGTTTAATTCCATAGCACCTTAACCTTGAAGAATACATCCAACTGATAATATCACCTGAAACTTGACCATTGAATTTAAAATACGGCCTTTGAATGATTGGCTTTGCTGGAGGAACATAGTTGGCATGAAACTTTTTCATGTATTCATCCATAACCCAACATTGCTTCTGTTCTTTAAACTCCTTAACCGTTGGATCTTCATGTTTTTCTGATTCTTTCTTTTTCAGTCTTTCTTCAGCTTCAGTAACTTTCTCTTTAGGAAATACTTCAAAATCATCACCAGACTGATTGTTGTTGACATTTGAATACATATCAGGGTATTCTTCTTCAGTAATGTCTTCAACTTCAATTTCTTCATCAAAAATTCCTTCAATATCTTCATCAGACTCTGGATCAGATGATTCATACTTCTTTGGTTCAGCTTCAGAAACTTTTCTCATCTCTTCATCATTCAAATCAAATACCGCTTGAAGCTGTTCAGCTGTTAATTCACCAGCAATCTCTCCTTCTTCTAAATTCTCAATAATATGCTGGAATTCACTCAGACTAGTACCAGCTTGATTGGATGGGATTGAAGAAATCGGCATCGCTTCTCTGGAATCTTTCTCCCCCTGGGATGTAGAAGTCCCAGCACCCGAACTAACATTACCAGTTGGGCCTGATCCTCCACCAACATTCCCTTGATCATCTTGATCGGGATCATCATTCAAATAATCCATAAATTCTTCATGACATCCAGATCCATCACCAATCTCCCCCTGAGCTTTAAATTTCTCCAGTAAGAATTTTATTTGCTCACCCATGGAAACAAGCATGGCATTCTGAGTCTCACTTGCTAAACTCAAACGTTGAATTTGTTGATCTTTAATCAAATCTTGTGCCTTCAATTCTTCATTACTGGTCTGTAACTCACCAACTCTAGCCTTTAAGCTATCAATCTGTTGTTGCTGATCATTAAGAGCACTTTGAAGAATACTGGCCTGAGAGAATGACACTGAGCCTTGCTCAAAGTTGAAATTTATATCAGGAGATGCATTTGTAGCAGTGGCTGTAGAGAACACTGGAGTTGTGGGTGTGGAACCCATAGACTGATGCACAAACTGCGCACCAGCACTTGCTGAAGGTGCTGTGCTAACAGTTGTTGATCTGTTGGCATTCATCAACTCTTGCAAGAAATCTGACTGAACATCAGACACTGAAGTCTGAACAGTTGTTGTAACATCCGGCAAAGACATTTTAGAAACCTCAGAAGAAGAAGATACACCCGAACGAGGTTGCAAAATGTACTTCTGAGACTTCCTCTTCTTACTTTTACCACCGGCTGAAATTGACTTCACTCTTCTTTTGGAACCAGCAACTGATTGCTTTCCTTTGCCATGTACAAGATCAGCAGAAGGATCATAATCTTCATCAGATTCAGATGAGGCTACTGTAGCATATACCCGACCCTGATATCGGTCGTTGCTCTTGTTCTTACTGAGACGGTATGCTAGATGAGCATCACTACCCTTCCTCAATTTCACATACTTTGAATTGATCAAGACACGTACAAACGGATCGTTTGGATCAGATATGTCTTCAGAATCAGCCCCCACATTCAGAAAATCATCACCATCTTCAGATTCATCAGATTCATCAATTAAAGTATTCACAGCAGATGTCTCATTCACACTGACAGTTACAGGAACTTCTTGTGTTGAGATCACCGGTTCAGAAACGACTGGCTGCTTCATTGTCACTCCGTGCCATTGTCACTACAAATCCTTCGTACTTTCAATTTATATAGTGACTCAAGTGTAGTAATCAAATTGATAAGAATTCTTGCTGCTTCATCTTTAGAGACCAGAAAATCCACCCAAGAAAATCTTGAATATTCATCCGTTACCACCAAACAGTACCAATTCCCAGAAATACTCTTACGATTCACGAGACCGAACAGATCCATGTGAAGTAATTCCAATGGTACATCAATTGAGTGATATTTCTTCAGTGGATGAGATTTTCTCTTTTGTTTTCCTTTCTTGCAACTCACACACACATCATTAAAAACAAACTGTTGTTTCGGAACCCCTATGACAAGATCCCGTCGCACCAATTCATTCATCTTTTGGTAATGGATGTGTCCCATGCGACGATGCCATAGAATGGAATCTCTCTCTGATGCTTTTGATAAGAAACATTGACCTTCAACAGTTGCCGTGGCTGAATTCATGTCGAGCACATATAAATTTGAAAATCGAGGTGCTCGCATTACTACAAATTCATCTGGAATCTTGTAGTCAGGCTTCAGTATCACACATTCACTCCCCATGAAAGCAGTAATGTATTGCTTGTCACAAATTTGGGAGACGCTAAGAAGATTGTATTCTAATTCTTTGACATACTCAACATTCTCGAATGTGACTGAACCGTTTGACAATTTACCAATTCCTGTGACTTGACCTCCCTTATCGCCAGCAAATGTAACTTTTCCACCATCAAATGGTTTCACATCATGCAGCAAAGAGATATCACCAGTCATGTGCCGAGATGCTCCGCTATCAACGACCCAGATGTTACTCATGAGTGGTCGTGAAGATCCCTGCATAAATTAAAACAAAAGTTTAGTTATCGGGACGAACCCAAGCTAGAAGCTTTGGGTCGATCGTCATCTTCAACAAAATCAACCCCAGCCATGGAAGAACCCTTAGGTTTCCATGACTCACTTGAAGAACCCTTGGATCCAGAAGAAGAATTTTTAAGAATTGACTTAATGTTTTCAGATTCTTTTTCTGATTTCTTTGCAGTGTTATTTTGTTGAAATTCATCAAAAAAATGAATTCTTCCCTGTTCATCCACAAATCTGACTTTCTTCTTGGAAACAGGTGTTTCCGTCTGATATCCTTCAGAACCAGCATCAGATTTATCGACATCAGATTTGTCAGATTTGGGTTTCTTCAATGGACATGCCCGATATGAATGACCACGAAGTTTGCATTTAAAACATTTACGTTTGTCAATAACAGATTGAACAATCGTGTCATCATCCACATCAGACTCAACAAAAGATTTTTGAGGCTTAGATTAAAACCCTTTCGATTAGACACAGAATGATTAGCAAATTTTTCAGTATAACCAGAAACATTTTCTGAGAAATCATCACAATAGTCAAATTGACCTCTAGCACGTGAATTTCCAGAAAAATAATGATTCTCATAATTCTGATGTCTATCTCTCCTCCCATCAAACCTTGGACCAACATCATGTTGATATCCATGATCAAACCACAACCAAACTCATCATAAAACCCAGCATCATCATAAAATTGTGACCGTTTTACATATGGACTTGGCTTTCTGAAATTTGGTTGATTTTGAGTATAAAAACCTCTTTATGTTTCTTGAAAACTTCTTGGTGGTTCCTGAAGACCTTTTGGTGGTTCATGAAAAGTTGAATTTAAAGGTTTCTTGTTCACATTCTTTTGAACAGGTTTTTGCACTTTGTTAGCCATCCCAACTTCGGAATCAGAATCAAAAGTATCCTCCATTGGGATATAAACCTTATTCCCCTTCCTAACAGGCATAACTTTCTTATTAGGATCATACTTGGGATCAAAACCTCCAGAAAAGATTTTATCAATCAGATTAGGATTAACCATATCTAAAGGAAAATCCTCATCATAATACATCTTATCCGAGCCTTTCAATTTGTAGGTTACCCATTTTTCTGTGCGGTCAATTTTGGCTTTCTGAGTGGAATTATTAACCTTGGCATTTTCAGATTTGGAAACCTTTGAAGAAGAACCTTTTTCAAAATCTTTTTGATTTGCCAAGGACTCAAATCCAACTCCACCATTTTTGAGTTGTTTCCCCTGAACAGACTTACTTCTAGCAATCTGTTTTTGTTCGAACTCACTCAATTTCTTAAGCTCAGACTTGATATTTGGAAAATCATGATTTAAAATCAAATTATGATGATCTGGCTTAGAAACTTGTGGACGAGTGGTTTTGGAACTTTCAGTATCTGTTTCAGACACAAGATCATCAACTTTATCAAAGTCTGAAACATCATAAAACAATTCATCAACCGATGAATCCAGAGCAGATTTACCGGTTGAAGTTTTATCAGACTCTGATTTGATCTTGGAAGATTCAGATGAAACATTCACCTTTTCAGCAGAAGAGGGACCATTAGTAAGAACTATTGGTGAAGGAACTTGGTTTAACTTGTCAGATCCATTTTGTTTTTCAGCAGTATACAAAAAATTGGTAAATGACGATGATGATGAAAATTGAAAAGTGTCAATTTTTGTTTTTAACTCGAAAATCTCAATTTTCAGATCTGCAACAAGTTTTTGACTAGTTGCCAAGTCCTTTTGTACAGACACAAGCAACTCAGATTGATTTGCAAAATCAAATTTTTGTAAACGAAGCTGCTCATGTGCTGACATCAACTCCTTTATTGTTCCCTCCCATCTTTCTTTATAGATATTCTTATCTGCACATGCTACCGACAAAAGATCATTTAACTTTGTCTTTTCATCTAAGAGCGTACTCTTAGCGGTAGCAAAAGCATCACACGACTTGCACATTTGAGGATACGAAACTACCTTCGATGTATCGGCCATTAGAGCAACCGATTCTGTGATATTGCTTCGTTTAATTAAACCAACTTCTTGCTTCAAACTGTTGTTCTCCTATGATAGTTTCTGCATTTCTTTTTGCAGTGCAATCATTTTGTCAGCAATCTCAAGTGCATTCTGTTGTGCTTTTTCATATCTTTCTTTCAGCGGAAGACTCTTTTGATAAAGATTTTCAAAATCATTCGCTGCATCAATTGCTTCAGCTTTCGCTGCATCACATTCTCGAATTAATGCCTCTTTCTCCTCAGTCAGAAGTTGAATTTGTTTTTCCAACAAGAGAATAGCATCAGATTCCACCTTCTCAGATAGATTTGTCATGAAAGCAAATTTGTCATCATTAACTTCCACAGAACTTTCACCAATTACTTCACTATGAAGATCATCTCCATCTTGAGTAGATTCTGTCATAGTATCATCATCCTGCACATGTTTAACCATTAAAGCAGATGAATCAGCAAACTGGTTACCCCAATTATAAGTTTTATCTACTTGAGATACTAAAGCTTTAGTGGGTTTAGAATTAGGTTTGGAATTTGAAGGACTCCCTGAAGTTGATGAATTGTTGACTCCAGAAGCAGTGGACTTGGAAGTAAATTTATGATATTCTTGCTTTTTCGGTTGAGAACATTCTCGAGCAAAATGTCCGAAGTTAGAACAGTTATAACATCTCACTTTCGACTTGTCAAAACCAATTCTGCCTCCAGAATTCAGGTCTTTTCTACCAGTCTTTTTCAAGAATCTCTTTACTCTCCTTGCAAGCATAGCAAACTGCCAGTTAATGTCCATTAGCTCCAAGTCATCGGGATCCACCTGATCGTAATCCTCCTCAGTGAGCTCTGCATTGCTTACCTTTCCAATGATAAGACCATAATAAGATGACACCAAAGCAGAAACAAGTGCCATATAATCCTCCGTTGTTGACACTTACATAGCCATCTTGCTTGTGTCCATCAAATTACTTGCCGGAATCGAGGTACTACAACCTCCAGAACTATAATTGAAATCATAGCTGTTTGACCCCAAACTAGTTCCTGAATTTGACATATGTGAACTTCCAGCTATGAAAGCCGTTGCTGGTGCAGAACTTGTTGATTTGCCCGATTTACCCGAAATTGTAGCTGCATTTGACCCGTAATAGACATCCGGATTCTGAACTTCAGCAGGTGTAGTGTTTACGTTTTTCATTTCCAAATCTCTTGCTTGCAGCTTGCCCAACAATTTCACAAAAGTCAAATCTAAAAAATCTTTATCATTTGTTAGCATCAAAACATACGATTCCCACTTAGATGGTAAACCTTCAAGTAGTTTCTCTTTAAGTTCTTCATCGTCCTTCTTGATTTGAACGGTATCCATTTCAGATAATAAATGGCAATACCTTGAAATCAGTTCGGGAACACCTTCTCCCTCAAAGTGCTTGAAGTTGTCAAATTCTTTATTCAAAACCTTTTTCTTGCTCTTTTTGTATTGTTCATTTCCTTCACATCGTTCTTTTAGAGTTGTCCACAATTCATGAGAGTTTTTACAAGCTTTAAGTTGATGTAACAATTCTTTTGGTAAAGCTTGAGTTATAATTCCATAAGCCTTTTGTTCCCTGTTAAAATCAGTCTTTTGAGCAACATCCGGATCATTTGTTTCAATGTAAGCTTCGAAACGTGTCTTCCAATTCGGATAATCTTCAAACTTGAGAAGTTTAGGAACCTTCTGATTAGTCCCGATCTCATTGTCATAATTCAACAGAGTTTGCATTTGTGACTGAATTGCAGCAAACGCTTGAAAGTCCGACATTGTCAAAAATTGAAAAATTCTGATTTGTCCGAACTCGGTCCGAACCTACTATACCCTCCGAGCTTCCTCCGAACTAGGTCCGAACTCAGATACACAGTCCGAACTATCGCCGAACTTCCTCCGAACTCTCAACGAACCTTATAAACACCGAAGACCCTCCGATCCTAGTCCGAACTCTCACCGAACGAGATATATAGTCCGAATGCTCTCCGAACGAGCTCCGAACTTTCACCGAACTACGAAACAGACTCCGATCCTTCACCGAACTCCTCCGAACGTACTCCGAACCTGGTGTTCGGAGCGGTTATGCCGAGCGTACTCCGAACCTGGAGTTCGGAGCGGTTACACCGAACGTGGAGTTCGGCCGAACGCGAAAAACCAAAAAATTTCGGAAAAAACTCACTGAATTCGACACCTCTCGAGCTGAGACTACTCAAATGAACAAAAACGAGCAAAAACACACAATTTGAACGTAAAGCATGGTGTTTTAGACGAGATTTTTGAGAAACGAAGATGAAAAACGAGCTTTGTGACACACGAATTGAATCAAATCGAACTAAACTTAACCAGATAGCTCTGATACCACTTGAAAACGCTGGAGCGTGTGGATCGGTTCAGTTCGACATCAATTACGTAAATGATAACAAGAACAACGGTGTAAATAAACGACTCAATCTCTCATTAACGAATATCACGGTTACAAGAGACTCAGAGTACAAAACACACTAGTTCTCACACACAAGCTCTCTCCAAAAACTAGTAAATTACAAGACAAACAACCTATTTATAAGCTGCCAAAACATGACCTCCGAACCTGGTGTTCGGCCAGAGTTCGGAGCCACCGAACCTTGGGTTCGGCCAAGGTTCGGCCAACACAAAACTAGGTTGAAACTTTTGTCTTCAAAACTCTATCTGATCCAGCCCGTTGCCACATATCATGTACCAACATAAACAATCTGATATGGAGTCTTCTCGTGTCGCTTGTTCAGAAGTACTCTATTTTGCACATAACAAGCTGTATTCACCGCTTCTGCCCAAAAGAAGATTGGTAGTTTCGCTTCACACATCATTGTTCTCGCTACCTCAATGAGTGTCCTATTCCTTCTTTTTGCAACTCTATTCTGTTGTGGTATATAGGGAGCACTGAACTGCCTTTCAATACCCTTCTCACCACAAAACATGTTCAACTCTGCATTCTTGAATTCTGTTCCATTGTCAGTTCTTATGCCCTTCACTCTCTTGTTCAGCTGGTTTTCTAAAAGTGTGACGAACTGTTTTACAAGGGTAGGAGTTTCGTACTTGTTTGATAAAAAGAAGACCCAAGTAAAACGCGAATAGTCATCCACTATTACGAGACAATAAGAAAACTTGCTGATGCTTTGTACCTGCATGGGACCAAAAAGATCCATATGTAAGAGTTGAAGTACAGAAGAGACAGAGTTTACAACCTTTGGACGGTGTGGCAACTTGTGCTGCTTCCCCTTAGCACAAGCCACACATTTCTCCACAGACGAGAAATCTTTGATTAGTAAATTTCTAACGTGCTCTCCTTTAGCCAGCTTAGACAGATTCTTCATATTGGCATGCCCCAGGCGACGATGCCATAATAACGCTAAATTCTGATTCTGCTTTGAGATAAGACAGGCTTCTTCAGTAGTTGGAGGTTTGCCCAAATTCAACTGATAGGAATTTCCTCTTCTTGGAGTACGCATTAAGATGCACTCCTCTGGAATTTTGAAGCCTTGCTTGAGGATTATGCATTCCTTCTTGATGAACAGGACTGAAAAGTCTTTATCACACATTTGTGATACACTGAGCAAACTGTGAGATAGTTCCTCCACATAGTGTACGTCAGAAAAAGTCAAGCTTCCACTCTTCACAACCCCTTTCTTACTGATTCTTCCACCTACCCCACCTGCAAAAGATACTCCTCCGCTCTGATGGCTTGCTTCGATCCCTCTTTCGGTAACCATATATCCTAAGAATTTTCCAGCTCGCACCCCAAAGTGGCATTTGGAGGGATTGAGCTTCATGTTATATTGATCAATGATATCGAAGGCAGTTTGGAGATCCCTGACGTGATCTTCAGCTTTCTTGGATTTCACCACCATGTCATCTATGTAGACTTCCATCGTGTCCCCCAGTTGCTCTTTGAACATCATATTAATGAGCCTTTGGTAGGTAGCACCTGCATTTCTCAAACCAAAGGGCATAGCAGTGTAACAATATATACCTGTTGGAGTCATAAAAGCCGTATGCTCCTGATCACATGGTTCCATCTGAATTTGTTGGAATCCTGCTGAAGCATCTCGTGACCAGCCGTAGCATCCACCATAGCATCAATATGTGGATGTGGAAATGGATCCTTAGGACATGCTTTGTTCAAGTCTGTGTAATCAACACAAACTCTCCACTTTCCATTCTTCTTCTGGACCACCACCACATTTGATAGCCACCTAGGATATTTGACTTCTCCGATCATCTTTGTTTTGAGAAGCTTGTCGACTTCCTCTTGGATGATTACGTTCTTCTCTGGAGCGAACTTCCTCCTTTTTTGCTGTATAGGCCTGAAAGAAGGATCTAAACCAAGTTTATGAGAAATTACATGTTTAGGGATACCTGTCATGTCTTCATGCTTCCAGGCGAAAGTTGAAGTTCTGGCTTTGAGAAGCTGGAATAATTCCTGCTCAACATTTGTTGGGATGCTTGTTCCCACGAGCACCTTGATTTCAGGATTCCCAGGGTCTAGAGGCACTTCTTTGACTTCCAGCTCCCTGTCCTCCTGCACTTCAGGTTCCTTTTTTGTAATTGCTATCCCTTCGTCACCTTAGTGGTGTTCTTCATCGAAGTTGAATAATAGTTCTTAGCTTCCTGCTGGTCGCTTTCAATTATTACAACTCCCCAGGGTGTAGGATGCTTGATACACTGGTGATAGGTTGAAGGGACTGCCTTCATCTCGTGAATCCATGGCCTGCCAAGAATAATATTACAACAAGAGAGAGAATCTATGACACAAAATTTTTGCATAGAGTTTACCCCTTCTATATATACCGGCAGCCTGATATCCCCAACGGTGCTTTTAGTTTCACCGCTGAAGCCAACTAGGACTGAGGATCTTGCAACTATTTCAGTTTCTGGGATCCCCATCTTTTTGAGTACATCAAGACGGATTATGTTTACTGAGCTTCCATTATCAATCAGGATCCTGCGAACAAAATGGTTAGCAATATATAAAGTAACCACAAGACTATCATGATGAGGATCCTGAACATGAGAACGGTCACTCTCATCAAAAGATATAAGTTTGTCCTGAGTCAGGGTGGATGTCCGGACAGGTCTGTTACCCTGTTCAGATTTGGACTCCTTAGCATGCTTCTTGGCCGAGGAATACGAAGTGCCGCAGATGTCTGAGCCTCCTGAGATGAAGTTGACTATCTGGGCATCCTGTGGTGGAGAAGCTGCTCTCTGAGGCACCTTGTCGGCTTCCTGAGTCTTGACCCTCTTTCTGCCTATCAATTCTTTAAGATGCCCCTTGCTGAGTAGATAGCTGATTTCCTTTCGGAGTGCTATACATTCGTCTGTTAGGTGGCCAAAATCTTCATGGAAGGCACACCACTTGGTCTTGTCTTTCCAGGATCCTTGCTTAGTATCCTTCCTGGGCCATCTCGCTTTTTCACCTAGATCTCTGCATAGCACACATCAAACCACCAATATCAACGGAGAAACAGTATTCAGATACCTTAGGATACTCCTCATCGTCATCGTCTTGGTCAACAGCATTGACTTTGTGATTTTCCGGTTTGGAATACGGACAAGATCTATATGGCTTCCCGGGGCATTCCGCCTTTTTGCTGTTGGGATCATATTTAGGAACCTCCAATCTTTGGTGGATCCTCTTGTCATCTTCCAAACGGATAAATCTCAAGGCTCTACTACGTACTTCGTCAAGGTTCCTGCAAGGAGCCATGACAAGGTCATCATAAAAACGCGAATCTTTGGAGAGCCCCATTTTAAAGGCTTCCACGGCTGCTGCCATATCCAGATTAGGAATCTCAAGAGATTCTCGTCCAAATCTGGCAATGTATTCCCTGAGAGGCTCATCTGGCTTCTGAATTATTCGGTACAGGTCACCTGTGAGCTTCTCAAAGGTCCTGCTGCAAGAAAATTGATTGTTAAACAAGTTAACTAAATGAGAAAATGATGTAATAGTGTTAGGAGGAATGCTCAGTAGCCATTTCATGGCTGGTCCTGTTAAGGTTGATCCAAAGCCTTTGCATAGACAGGCTTCTTTGATTTCTGTCGGAATGGGATTGATCTCCATACGCTCCCGGTAATGTGCCACGTGTTCCTCAGGATCTGTGGTTCCATCATAAAGCTTCATGCTCGGAGTCTGGAAACGCTTCGGGATCTCCACTTGGGATATTGGCCAAGTAAATCTAGAGATCTTGTGGCTTTCCAAAGGAACTTCAGGAATAGGTTTCAGGATCCCTGGGACATTTGATATCACTTCTTTCAACCTCTGGAGCTCCCTGGCGATACTTGGATGAATACCTGCATCATAAGGAGCACCCTGGTTAGAAACGATAGAAATTGAACTGAATACATTACCTGGGCCAGGATTCTGGACTGGGATCCTGGGATTATATCCATAGCCCGCTGGGATGCTCGGCTCTGTAGTAGCTGCTGTTTGCATGGGGATGAGGTCACCATCATGCATTTCTGAGGAGCTAGTCTTGAAGATTCCTACAGAAACAGAAGGGTTAGTGTATTGATATCCTTACGGATTCTGGCTTGGATTTCCAGCAGAAAAAGGATATCCTTGAGACGGCGAGGCTGAGGATCCCGACAATGGTGGAATCCAAGGACTCTTGTAGCGTGACTGTGAGGATTCTGGTGGGACAGCTCCTGAGAATCCAGCAGTATTCTCTGCATATCCAGCGGCCTGAGAAGTCATTGTAGGGGCTGTAGTGAAGCCTGATGCTGATTTGTAATTGTAGCAAGACGGATCTGAGGATCCTGAAGCATTGAAATCAAGATGCCTGGGAAACAGAGGACTTTGCTCTTCCATGGGCTTCCTAGATTTCTTTAGCTCTTCAATCTCCTTCATCACCGTTTGATTGGTTTTTTCTTGCTGATCCATTTGATTCTTCACCTGCTTAATCATGGAAACAAATCATTGTTAGTAATAACAGGATCAACAGATTGGACCTGGGATCCTGTGAAGACAGGATAATCAGTTTTTCTCGGCTGCTCGTCCACTTTCTTCTGACGGTCATTAGTCTTCTTCTGGCTTCCTGGAAAGGAAGGAAGAGGAGGAATGGAGGACGAGGCAGAAACCGAAACAGTTTTTTGCGGGTTTGACATTTTTGAGATTGGAGATCAAATGAAGTGAATGAGATATGGGATTTTGACAAGATTAAGCACTACTTGCCCCACGGTGGGCGCCAAACTGTTTTGGTCAAAAATTCACTTAGGAATCTTGTATTCCAAACTTAGATTGTGAGGTAGTGTGCTTAACGATCAAATGAGCAAATAATCCAAGTTAGGATGATGACACAAGGATTTAGCGAGGAAAACTCCAGAATCCTTCGAGTTGCCTCTAGGAATCCTGGATAAAAACCTCGGGAGCCGACCGAATAGCCGTCTCCTAGTCAATTTTATTGATATTCAAGTAAATCAGTACAAGGGGTTGGAGGTTTGATCGATCAAAGCTAAGTGTTACAATGTTTGCAGTGGTAATCAAACTATGTCGAGTGTGTTGTGTGTGTTCCTTTTGATCTAATCCTCGTTTATATAATAAACTAACTACTAACTAACTATCCGGGATTCTCGGGATCTCTTCTCCCCACTTCTCTTGACCGTTGAAGGAGGTTCGACCCACTCTACCACGTGCAAGTTAGTTAAGGCTGAGTCTTCAGGAGGTGGTTAAATTCTTTAACGATCCTGAAAACAAATAAAACACATGGCAAAAATAAAGGTTAGTCGATAATAAATATTCAGGATACCTGACTGGACGGGATTCCCAAACTGTAGTGAGATTCCTGATCTTATGTCGCTTTTCTGTGATCATCCTGAAATCGACCCCTAACAAGAAGTAAATCTGCTAATGCAAACATTTGTTTGCATGTTGCATTTTTGTCTCAAGAAGTACGCAACAAGGTAGTTGATGCCTTGAAAGATAATAGCTGGGTAGAGGCAATGCAAGAAAAGCTAGTTCAAATCAACAAGCAGAAAGTTTGGGAATTGGTAGACTTGCCTGATAGAGCAGAACCAATTGGTACTAAGTAGGTGTTTAGAAACAAGAAAGATGACAGGGGCATTGTAATTAAACAAAGCAAGACTAGTTGTGCAAGTCTATGTACAGGAAGAAGGCATAGATTATGATGAAGTGTTTGCACCTATGGCCAGATTGGAAGCAATCAGAATTTTTCTAGCCTATGCTGCCTTCAAAGACTTCCAAGTATTTCAGATGGATGTCAAAAGTGCATTCCTGTATGGCCTGCTGGAACAAGAAGTATATGTGAATAAACCTCCTAGCTTTGAAGACCCTCACCATCCAAACAGGGTGTGCATGCTGATCAAAGCTCTGTATGGTCTCAAACAAGCACCTAGAACCTGGTATGAAACTCTTTCAAACTATCTTTTAGAGAATGGCTACAGGAGAGGAGCAATTGATAAAACACTTTTTGTTAAGTGTGTTGGTAAGGATAGATTGATGGTACACATTTATGTGGATGATATTATTTCTCGTTCACCTAATATTGTTTTGTGCAAGGAGTTTAAAACATTGATGCAGTCAAAATTTGAAATGAGTTCCATGGGAGAATTAACATTCTTATTGGGATTACAAGTAAAGCAAACTGCAGTTGGGAATTTTCTGAACCAGTCAAAGTACATTCAAGATATGCTGAAGAGATTTGACATGCTGACATGTTCAAGTGCAAAAACTCATATCTCCACTTCCCACAAGTTAACCAGTAACTCAAGTGGCAAACCAGTGGATGTACACATGTACACGGCGATGATAGGATCACTGATGTATCTTACTGCAAGTAGACCTGACATTATGTTTAGTGTTTGTTTGTGTGCAAGATATCAGTCCTCACCAAAGGAGTCTCACATGCTAGCTGTAAAGAGAATTTTCAAGTATTTGAAGGGTCAAACAAAACTAGGTTTGTAGTATCCTAAGAATTCTGACTTCTCCTTTAGAGCATTCACCGATAGTGACTACGGAGGATGTGATATAGACAAGAAATCAACATCAGGAGGATGCCAATTTTTGGGTGAAAGACTTGTCTCCTCGCAATGCAAGGAACAAACTTGTGTTTCTACATCAACTGCTGAGGCTGAATACATTGCTGCCTCAAGCTGCTGCAGTCAAGTTCTTTGGATCCAAAATCAGATGCTTGATTATGGGATCACCTTCATGGAAACTCTAATTTTTGCAGACAACAACAGTGCCATCCCCATCATCAACAATCCAATCAAGCACTCTAAAACAAAGCACATTGATATAAGGTATCACTTTATTAGAGATTGTGCAGAAAAGAATCTGATCAAGTTATTCAAAGTTCACACTGATCATCAACTGGCTGATTTTTTTACTAAAGCCTTTGATGAGGCAAGATTCTTCTACCTCATCACAGCCATTGGGATGATGAACTTTGGCTAACACAAAATTATTCGCAACTTTAATAAAGAGAGAGATTTGTGTCTAAGAGTCCGTCTCTTGATACAAAAAGAAAAAGAAAAATGTAAATTTCTTGTGTTAATTAGAAACCATTTCAGTTCATAGTCAGTAACTACTGTCAAACTATGAAAAATTAACACAAATTTTCAAAAAATCATGTGTTTTGGTTTTCCGCTTCAAGTTCCGGTGCAACCTGTGAGAAAAGAACTTTTGAAAATCTCCGGATGAATTTCAACCGAAAAATGCTTTGTACTTACGTGGCAAAAAGTTTTTGAAAACAATTCTTCTAAGCGGAAAAATCATCCCCTTGAAGTTCAAACGAAAGAAATTTAGTTTTTAAAATAAAGGAGAAAAATGGGTTCCGCTTTAACTTCCGGGTCAACAGGTCAAAGTCACTTTTCATTAAATTACCCGGAAGGCACAACTTTTTAAGTGGATGCACAATAAATTACCCATTAAGTTTTTAACCATTAAATATCCGAGGTTTCAGTAAATTTGCTTTTGGATAATGACATGCTTCAACGTGTTGTACCATATAAACCACTAAGCACAAGTCGCATCGGTTACTGAACGGTTGCGTTAAAATCTCTCTCATCCACGTCACCGACGAAAAGGGTAAAAAGCCCTAGTTTACCGTCATTTCCCTATTTCTTACAAACCCCACTCACAAATTTCTCTCCAAACTTCTCCATAACTTCCCAAAACCGTCAATTTCTCTCTCAAAACTCTTATCAACAATGGCTCTCAAGGGAAGCACAAGTGGCAAGAAGTCTGCCAGCAATTCGAAGTTCCCCGTGGAACACAACCTGGTAGCTTATCTTGATGCACCTAGTAAAACTGATATATACAACGGCATGATCGAATTCCTGAAGAAGTCCCATCTTCATCACGCGCGGACTCTTGAAGCGGTGATTTTTGAAGAGATTATGGAAGAATTTTGGTTTCATGCCCGGGTGGTTGAAAGATAGCAACGGTGGTGAAGCAATCGTGTCAACAGTTCAGGGCACGACAGTAGAAATAGATGAAGCAAAGGTCAGAAAAGTTTTGAAACTGAGGGATGAAAGTGGATATGTGTTTGTGGATTCCAAGTAGTATTTTCCATTATTCAGAGACATTGGATACGGTGGTTCGATGCAAAGCAAGACCATCAAAAAGGGCAACTCCCATATAACTGGAGGTTTCTAGCCCACATGATTTTGGTGTGTCTCACTCCAAAGAAGGGTGGCTTTGACGAGCTTGCTTCTGAACATGCTTTGGCCTTCTATGCTGTGGTAAAGGGTGAAAATTTCAACTTCTCACAACTTATTTTCCATGCCCTAAAAATGAACACCACACCTGCATATGTTTATCTCTATCCCAGGTTTTTAACCTGCATTCTCAAAGAAGAATACCCTCAAATTATTTTGGGTGGTTCAATTCTACACCAAAAGCTTCTGAATAAGAAAACCTTTTCTAACCTAGCTTTAAATAAGACAGTATTTCTTGAAAGGGATACAGACCATCCCCTGCCAATTCCAAGGCAGTTTCCTGATGAACCTGCACATGCTGAGGTTCAAACGGAAACTGTTGCTGTAACTGAGCATCCTGCTCAAGATGACAGGACTACAAGCCCCATAGTTCCTGATCCCACATCTGTCCCCACTTCCTCTACATTAAAAACTCACCACTCCAAAAAGAGGAAGTCCACTGATCAAACTACCACCACTGCCACTTCCTCATCTGAATCCCCACTTGTCATTTTTAAAAGACAGAGAAATGTGGTTGCTAGGTCTCCTCCACCTATGCCCACTAACCAACCTGAAGCTTCAAGCCCCGCTAAAGGCAAAAATCCCAAGTGGAAGCTAACCAAACTGGGATTATCTCTTAGGGATGAACCTTCTTTTGAGGGAGAGTCAATAGACAAGGATGTACAATCCCCATCCGAAAGGTTTTCATCCCTACATCCCCTATCACCCATGAGTGACAATGTATTCAATCTGGATCCAAATGAGGGTGTTATTAACTCACCAACCTCATTACATGAGAACATTTTGATGGATCTGACCCTGTTACATTGAGCCCCCACTCTTTACTTGATGTGAGTCTCAGGAGTGATGATGAGATTTATACAGAAAGGGCTGCTACTGCCCATGAGTCCCCACTGGACCTTGGTGCTAGCAGTAACATCAATAAGACCTAATTTGTGGCAATCTTCTCTAAATCAGCACCCACGGGTCCTTCATTGGAACCAAGGGTTGCTGAGACAGTTAAGGAGAATCCTAGGTGCCAAGAAGCCATGGGTACCAGGGTTGATCAATACAGGATTGATAACCTGGTTTCGTCCAAGGATACTGGTAAAAGGCCAGTTGAGGACAGTTATACACTACCTGAATTGACGAATCTGTACAAGTCTCTCCAACAACAGGTTGACTCACTCAATGTCACTGTTGCATCTTTAGTCAAAACTATTCATGTTCAGGCTGAAGCAGGTCCTTCAAACCCAAACATATATGTAGATGAAGCTGATACTGTTAAATTGGGGGGAGAAGTTGATTTCAACATCTGTAATAATTGAAACTGAAGAACAAGAAAGGATTCTGGCTGAAGTCAGAGCCACTGCCTGTAGAAGGGTTGGTGTTCAACCTTTCTCAGTTGAAGAAAGTTGGGTAAATATGAAGAGTAGCTAACTGATAGCTATCTCACCATTCGAAGACCCCAACCTCACTGAATTGGTTCAGTCCTCTATGCTATTTGCTGGTGCTCTCCCCGAGCATGTGTACATGATTACAAGGCTGCTGAAGGATGTAATATTTCCGGCTGAAAGAGCCTTTAATCAAGCTGAACAAAACACAGCCTCCACCAGCAAAGCAACAACAGAGAATGTTGATGAAAGTGCAGGAACTGCAGTAGTTGGAACCTTAACTGAAGGAGCTGATGAGAATATTTTAGGGGAAAGTGAAGGAACATAGGAAATTGAGTCTCTTGACTTGGGAACTGAAGTCACCAGACCTCTAGTGGTGACTGAAGTTCAAGCTGAAAACCAAGCGGAAGATCAACCGGAAGTTCAACCGGAAACACAGGTTGAAGTCATTATGATTGATGAAAATGCTCCTGATCCAATATTTGGCCCTAACCAGTCAATATTTGGGTCTGATCAATTCCCTATGGATCAACCGGAAGATCAACCAAGAGATGAAGCTAAGGATATAGCTGAGACACTGGTAGCTATGAGGACTACCGAGCCAGTTCAAGCTGATGAGCCAACTCAAGCTGAAGAGCCAGTTCAACTTGAAAACGTTCGAACTATTTAGCAGGCTGTTCAAACTCCAGAATCAGAGCTGTAAGTAAAATGGTGGAAGATGCCAGGATGGTTGCTGAACATGAAAGGCTTGCAAAGGAATTTCAAGAAGAATTGGACCTGTTCTCACAAAAATTGGGTTGTTGAGAGTCTTTTTAAAGAAGCCAAGAAAAGGTCATTTGATTAGAGGTTGAGGGAATACAATTTGGAGGCTATGACTGAAACTGAAAGGCAAAGGCTGATTGACATTACCTCAGGATGCCTACCAAATTGGTAAAGAATGATGAAAACTATGCATTGCTGAAGAAGGGGTTATGCAGTTTAATCAGAAGAAAAAGTGACTCAAATGAAGGTTAAGGGATTATGCAGTTTAATTGATTCTATCTTTCAAGAGCTCAGAGGAGAAAGTGCTGCTGTTAAATCAAACTTGGTGTTGCCCTTGCCATCAGAAATCTCTTCAGTTATGGCAACTAACATTTTTGTTAAACCATAGTTTGATGATGTTGCAGATATCCTACCTCCACCTTCCTTCATCTTTGAGCCAAACCCTAGACCTACAGCCATTTCATCAGCATCTCAGTCACTCGCCCTCATAACCTACAAACCACCCACAATTTCCAAGAAAGTTGCCACCAAACTCTCAAACCCAAAAATACAAAACTGACAACTTCACACCAGTCATTCCTTTCAAGAAGAAACCTGCTCCTGTCATGGACTTCTCAGATATACTTTCACCATCTCCTCCTACTAGCCCAGCACCTGAAGCCACCAAACAACCAACTCAAAGATCCTTGCCACCTCTTACCATAAGAGAACCTTCAACCACCATTGCTCATACCCCTCCCACTAAACCAACTGATGTTCATCCTGGTCCTTCTTCCACTTCATCAAAAGGAAAAGCACATGTTCTACAAGAATCAGGAAGTGATTCTGAGGAAGATAATAAGAGGAACAAAAGACAAATGATGCATGCTAAAAGGAAGAAAGATCAAAGTCAAAGAAGAAGAGGGCAACCCAGAAAGAACAAAATTATTGGGTGGACAGTCAATGAAGGCAACTTTGATTTCACCTTCAAGCTAGCTGATGGCACATCCAAAGTAGTGAACGCTCATCAGGCTACTAGATCTCTTTCTTCACTTCAAATGACCGACATTATTCTGAAGCTTAGAGAGATTCTGAGCCCATCTAGAGCAGAGCATTTGTTGAGAATTTTCATAGAACCAACAGTGCTTGATTGTGGAATGCTCTACAGATCTCAATTTGACTCTGATCCTGAAGAAGAAGAAGAAGAGCCTACCAGTGAGATAAAGTTCATTATTTGGGAAGAAGATGAGAAGCTGTTCTACGTGCATAGAGCTGATGGTACCTTCACTGCCCATGAATCCATCTCAGTTCAGAGTGAATGGAGTGAAAGAGATTAGGAAACATTCAAATATGTGAAGGTGACCAAAACTAACACGAATGAGCTTTCTCAAAGTTTGGATGCTAGCATCAAGTCCTTGGACATGTAGGTCAAGGAGAAGAATTTATGTACAGAGTCAATTTTAGAGATAGACTTCGAAGATGAAGAATAATTTGACAGCATCAGCTTAGGGGGAGATTGTAAGGAATATCGCTTTAAAGATTTCCGGCTGAAAGCCGATTTTGAAGTGTTCCGGCTAAAGTTGAAGTTCGAGCGGAAGTCTCACGTTCAGCGGAACATGTAGTTCAACCAGAAGAAGCAAATTTGGTCTTATAGCGAATATTCCGGGTGAACTCGATTATCCACCAGATAATGAGTTCAACCAGACTTTTCCTGAGAAGTCTTTTCAGTCGTCCAATCCTGCAAAAGCTTATTGGTTGCTTCCAAATCTATCAAAGCCACTCTCCCAAAGTAGAACCCGTTGCTAATCACACGCAAGATATCCCATTTGTCAAAGTTTATTCTTTTGGTAGTTGTATATGACTTTTTGTTTAACGGTTTAGATTAAATCGTTTGAGATTAATGGCTGTCATTGATCTCATCAGCACTATATATAGCCTAGTTAGCTCTTATTTTACACACAGTTCTTGATCACCTTGTAATAGTGTAACTTTGAGTTAATGCAAATAGTGTCGAGTATTCTATACTTTGTTGTTACTATCTTTATGCAATCAAACACTTACATTGTACAAGAGTACTAAAACATGCTTAAGTAAAGTGAAATATAACATCATTCCGCAGGGTTATATTTACAAGTAGAGGTTTCTTGTTAAGTTAAAGTCTAATTAACACCGATTCTACAAGTGCTCTTTTTTCTCCTGTGTTTGTGGCATTGTGCGCCTCTGCTTTAATTTGAAGTTATCTCATTGGCATGATGCTAGAGTCTGGAAGACATTCGGGTTCAGTTATCTGACTCATAGTCAACTGCAACCTATTTGGTGCAGCATCTCTATGTAACTCTAGGTGAAAGGTTTTTGGTTTTCCTTTTGTGGCTATCAGCGGCTCGGGGATATATTTGGGTTGTTGTATCCTTCCATAATGACTAAGTCGGAGCATTCTTTTCCTGTAAGTGTTTTTGTTGCATCATCAAAGAGTGTGGTTCTCATTCTTTTTGTCTCATCTATGATAGTTGCTGGCTAGCTATTTTGGAAGTATAGTTAGTTTAGGTGTTATGTTGTTTTATCTGTTTTGTGTTTTTTGTTGCGGGTATATTTTTCAGGATGCTCGCAAGAAGCTCAGATAGTTCAAGAATCCTATTACCGTCTGGGAATCCCACTCGTCTAGGTATCCTGATTCGTTTTATTCGACTAACCCTTGTAATTGCCACGTGTTTATTTGACCCAGGTACCGTTCAAGTCATCAACTACCTCCGAGATTCAAGCTCCAGCTAAATGAAATCGTGGACAAAGTGGACGAAGAGGTCTCTAACGGTCATGTTAGTTGGACGATAGGATCCCGGGAATCCCGGATAGTTTGTTATTTTTGTAATCCTTATATAATCGAGGATTCGATCGAATTAGGGACACACAACACCGATACACTTTAGCTCTGATAGCGTACCATCGTTGTAACACTTAGCATTAATCGAACAAACCTACAAAACGTTTGTAATTCTTTATTCTGTATCAATAAAATTGCTAGGCAGCAGGCTCTTCAGGCCGACTCCCGAGGTTTTTGCTAGGATTCACAGAGGAAACTCGAAGGATTCTGGATTTTCCCTCGTTACATCATCGTGTCAACATTCATACTTTGATATTTCGTCATTTTGATCATTGAGCACCCTACCTCACATTCTAAGTTTGGAATACGAAATCATCTTGTTGATTTTTGACAAAAACAGTTTGGCGCCCACCGTGGGGCAAGTGGTGCTCCATCTTACGAAAATTCCATTTTTCGTTCACTCCATTTAATCTTTAGTCCAAAAATGTCTAACCAACAAAAATCTGTTTCGGCCTCCGTATCATCCTTTATTCCCCCTCTTCCTTCCGCACCAGGAAGCCAGAAGAAAACCAATGACCGTCAGAAGAAAGTGGATGAACAGTCGAGAAAAACTGATTATCCCGTGTTCACGGGATCCCAGGTTCAATCTGTTGATCTTATTATTACTAACAACGATTTGTTTTCTTTGATTAAATAGGTGAAAAATCAGATGGATCAACAAGAAAAGACTAATCAAACGGTGATGAAGGAAACTGAGGAGCTTAAGAAGTCTAAGAAACCTGTGGAGGAGCAAAGTCCTCTATTTCCTAGGCACCTTGACTTCAATGCCTCAAGATCCTCAGATCCGACTCGCTACAATTACAAATTGACAACAGGCTTCACTACAACCCCTACAATGACCTCTCAGGCCACTGGATATGCAAGGAGTACTGCTGGATTCTCAGGAGCCATCCCGCTAGAGTCCTCGCAGTCATGCTCCAAAGATCCTTGGATTCCACTATCGTTGGGATCCTTAGCTACACCATCTTAAGGATATCCTTTTTCTTTCGGGAACCTAGGCCAGAACTTCCAGGGATATCATCATTCTAACCCTTCTGTTTCTGCAGGAATCTTCAGGCTCAGCTCCTCAGATGTGCATGATGGTGACTTCATTCCCATGCAAGCAGCAGCCACTACGGAACCGAGCATCCCAACAAGCTATGGATATACTCCCAGGATCCCAGTCCAGAATCCTGGCCCAGGCAATGTGTCCAATTCAATTCTTGTCGTTTCTAACCAGGGTGCTCCTTATGATGCAGGTGTTCATCCAAGTATCACTAGGGCGCTCCAGAAGTTGAAGGAGATGATATCGAGTGTTCCAGGGATCCTAAAACCTATTCCTGAGGTTCCTTTGGAAAGCCACAAGATCTCCAGATTTACTTGGCCAATTTCTCAAGTGGAGATCCCGAAGCGTTTTCAAACTCCAAGCATGAAGCTTTAGATGGAACCACGGATCCTGAAGAACATGTGGCACATTACAGGGAGCGTATGGAGATCAATCCCATTCCGATGGAAATCAAGGAAGCCTGTCTGTGCAAAGGCTTTGGTTCAACCTTATCAGGATCAGCCATGAAATGGCTCTTGAGCACTCCTCCTAACACTATTACATCATTTTCTCATTTAGTTAACATGTTTTATTAGAGCATATTCCTATGCTACGATGTGTCTCGTGTATTGTATCTATGTAAAGAGCGTGTGTAAGAGTCTAAGAGGCAACGTACCAGTTGGTCTGTCGTACCAAATTGTACGCCCGTAGCAATGGTATGGAGGATGGTACGCTTGACAGTTTAAGTTACCAATAAATAGGCTGACTTGGTTAGCTTATTAGAACTCTTGGTCATACCTCTACATTTCTGTGTGTATGCTCTCAAGCTTTATCAATACAAATCTCATTTGTATTTACGTTTGATCTCGTCTCTATCTCGATATCACTAGATTAGCAAACGATCCGGTCGCTCCATGCAATTACAAGTGGTATCAGAGCTATCTGGTTCCATTTGCTGATCGAATTCTGTGATTTTTTAGTTTTCTAGAGAGAGAAAGTGGGTATTAAGTCATTTTTCATCAAATTGTCAAAATTATGTTGGTACATCGTTGGTACGCTACATGAGTTTTCTGGTACGTGTTATACCCTGAATTTTCGGCTCGTAATCGAAGGTAAAGGTATAGGCTTAGGGCAGGATTGACCCAGGAATTGTGTGACCCAGAATTTAACAGGTAATGCTTAGTAACCCTGAATGTATTAGAACAGAGGTAATGTCCCAAGATGTCCTCGTAATTCAGGGAAGTTTATATTTATTTTATTTTTGTCATACATTATTATGACCCAGGATGACTATAATCCAGGGTCACTATTATTGTACGAATGACCCAGCATGTGGAAATGACCCTGCATGCTACTAATGCATTTTGTGCCTATATCTGATCAAGGACAGGTTGACGAAGTCTACCAACGGTCGAATGGGATGAGTAGAAGACTTATTTCGCACGTGGTCAAAGGAAGTTAGCTAAAAAATCGGTCAACCAACTGAAAAAGACGTTGAAGAAAAGATCCATGGAATATCGGACAAGTTGTTGAAGAACTAGGAGTATAAATAGGACATTTAGACTTATTATTCAACTCACTCGATCTTTACTCATTGTATTCTCGTATTCGATTCTTTGCTTATTCACTGTACTCAAACATTTACGTGATCAATAAATTGGTAGCGCGTGTTATCGCTACCCCGGGTTTTTATGCCGGCGGCGCCTTAGAGACATCTAAGGGCTAAGGGCTTTTCCCTTGTAAAATTTTCGGTGTTCATACTTGCATTCAAGGTTTCATTTGTGTTATCAACTTTCTTAATCGATTTCATAATTAAACTTACGTTTTCACCCAGGATTCCGGCTTTTGTCCCTAGAATTCAGCTGTCGTCCCAGGATTTTTACACACAGTTTTCGTATCTTAATCCTAAGCACCAAACTTCACAATCTTATTTGGTTCAAAGCTTGCTAAATCAACTTAATTAATTTTTAGCCAAAACAATTTGGCGCCCACCGTGGGGCAATTGGTGTCAATTTTTTTGTCAAACTCTTTTCAGGTTCATCCTAAACTTGATTTTTACCAAAATCTATAAAAAAATGTCGACACAAATGAACACCTCAAATGTTTCGGCTTCTGCTGTGACTACTTCAACAACTGGAGTCACCCCACCGGGTCCAAGGACCAGTACTTCGACAAGTGGAGTCACCTCACCGGCTCCAAGGTTTAACACTTCAACTTCAGCTACACACACGACGGACCGACAATCAACCATGAAGTGATCGAGACTGAAAACATCCTAGATGACCCTGTCTTGATATCTAATACTAATATCTTAGCCATATTCGGTAAGATGGAGCGCCACATGGAACTCCAACAAAGGTGAACCAAGAATTCATGGCCCAATTGACGAGCATAAGGTCAGAGCTACCCAGGGCTACGTCAGTTCAGCCTTCTCCACTCGACCCTAGAATTCTGAATTTCAGCACCCTTGGAAGAAATTCCAGGGTACATGATGGTGTCACCCCACTGGACAGGAGATCAACATCCTATGCCGCTCAGATGACCCAAGCTGATTTACCCAGGATGTCCACCATCAGGGAACCATTCGTTAATCCTGGGACAAATACGACCCGGGATGTCGGTAACACTCCTCAAACTTTCGTCCATTATGCTAAACTAACAATTTAGTGTAGGATCCAGGGATCAGCCCATCAATGGAATGAGAAATCCAAAAGCGCAAGCAGATGATCTCGAGTGTCCCAGGAGTTATGCAACCTATCCCTGAAGTTGACCAGCGAGTCATAGATTGTCCAGGTTTGCTCCACCAATCTGTGACGTGGAGATACCCAAAAGGTTTCAAACACCTAGCATGAAACCTTATGACGGCACGACAGACCCTGAAGAACATGTGGCGCAGTACCGTGAAAGAATGGAGGTTATCTACATGCCCCCTGAAATTAAGGAGGCATGCTTGTGTAAAGGATTCGGGTCTACCCTAACAGGGGCAGCCTTGAAATGGCTCCTGAATGTTCCTCCTTACTCTATTACTTCATTTTCACACTTAATTAATTTATTTAACAACCAGTTCTCTTGCAGTCGTAGCTTTGAAAAACTAACAAGTGATTTGTATAGGGTAACCCAGAATGCAGGTGAAACCCTACGGAATTACGTCAGCAGGTTTAGCAGAGAAGCCTTGGAAATCCCAAACATGGACATGGCGACTGCAGTCCAGGCTTTCAAGATGGGACTTAGCAAAGACTCACCATTCTATGAAGACCTGGTCATGAACTCGTGTAACAAGATGGATGAAGTTCGTCATAGGGCTCTATGCTTCATCAGGCTAGAGGAGGACATGCAAATCCTAGGAAAGGGTGAATCCTCCCCAGGATTCAACAGCTCCAACAGGAAATCAGAGTCCTCACATCCTAGGTCACAACGATCTAAGCCATACTCAAGGCCCGATGAACATCGAGTGGACAGTGTGGACCAGGATGAAGAGGAAGAAGAATATCCTTCCCTTAACGATTATTGCTTTACTACTGATATTTCTGGTGTTGTGTTTGCTATGCAGGATCTTGGAGACAAAGCAAGATGGCCCAAGAAGAATGATAGACCTTCTACTTGGAAGGACAAGTCCAAATGGTGTGCCTACCATGAAGACTTTGGTCACCAAACCGAGGATTGCATGGCCCTGAGGAGAGAAATTAGCTATCTACTTAGCAAGGGTTACTTGAAGGAGCTCCTAGGAAAGAAGAAGGATAAATCCAGGGAGCAGAACCCAAAATCCAGAAACAATGGTGCAAGGTCCTAGGATTCTGGACGCGACGATGGTCATCTTGAGAGAGTATCCTCACCACCCCCGGATGCTAAGGTAATCCACTTCCTTTCTGGTGGTTCTGATATTTATGGTACCTCTTATTCTGCAGCGAAAAGACATGCCAAGGAATCCAAGTCAGATAGAGAGGGAAGACCCAGGAAGAGTTCCGTTCAACCTGATGTTAAGGAAATTACGTTCGGCGAAGACGATAGACGCGATATCATAGACCCTCATCATGATGGATTGGTGATAACACTTCACATCGCCAACAACATTATGAAGAGGATCTTGATTGATGGAGGAAGTTCAGTAAATATAATCCAGTTGGAGGCTTTGTAGAAGATGTGGATTCCACATTCAGATATCATTTCAAAATCCACGGTACTCGTGGGTTTCAGTGGCGAAACGAAGAATACCCTGGGTGAAATCAAGCTTCCAGTCTATGTAGAAGGGCTCAACTCGGTTCAACGTTTAAGTGTGATGGACGCACCATCAGGGTACAATGTAATCCTGGGTAGACCCTGGATTCATGACAACAGAGCTGTACCCTCAACGTACCATCAATGTGTGAAGCTGCCAACGCCCTGGGGTGTGATCACAGTCCACAACGACCAGCAAGAGGCCAAGGAATGTTACACTACATCAATGAAAATATCCTCCAAACAAAGACAAGGATAGCAATTAAAGAAAAAGGCCCGGGAAGCCCTGGAGGCAAGGGAGCAAGACGTCAAAGCTGTTGAGTTGGATCCCTCAAATCCAGGGAAGAAAGTCTATATTGGAACAAATATTCCAGGGCCAATAGGGGAACAATTAGTACACCTACTCAAGACCAGGATGTCAACCTTTGCTTGGTCTCATGACGACATGACAGGTATCTCTAAATCCGTTATTACACATAAGCTTGGAAATGATAACTCTTTCAGGCCTATACACCAAAAGAGAAGAATGTTTGCACCCGAAAAGAAAGTCATATCCAGGACGAGGTGGATAGACTATTAAAAGCAAGGATGATCAGAGAAGTGAAGTTTCCCAGGTGGTTAGCCAACGTGGTGGTAGTAAGTAAGAAAAACGGTAAATGGAGGGTATGCCTGGATTACACGGACCTGAACCGTGCATGCCCAAAAGATCCATTACCTCTACCACACATAGATTCCATGGTTGACGCAACGGCTCAGGTCCGTGTAATCCAGGCATACCATGGAATCTATGTTGACTTTCATGGATGCCACCTCAGGATTTCAGCAGATTCAGATGGAACCCCAGGATCAAGAAGATACGACATTCATAACACCAACAGTTATATATTGCTATATAGTTATGCCCTTTGGACTAAAAAATGCAGGGGCAACATACCCGAGATTGGTCAACATGATGTTCAAAGAAAAAACTGGGGGACACGATGGACGTGTATATCGATGACATGGTGGTAAAATCCAGGGTCATCAATGACCATGTCCAGGACGTTAAGGATTCCTTTGACATCCTGGATAAATACAACATGGAGCTAAATCCAGAGAAGTGTCATTTCGGGGTCGGAGCAGGAAAATTCCTGGGATACATGGTAACCAAGAGAGGTATAGAGGCAAGTCCGGAGCAGATCAAGGCGATCGCCAACCTACAATCACCATCCAGTACCAAGGATGTTCAAAGGCTTACAGGAAGAATCACTGCCCTGAATAGATTCATATCAAAATCCTCGGAAAGATGCAGGGAATTCTATGACATCCTGAAGAAGAACAAGAAGTTCGAATGGAAAGAAGAGCACGATAAGGCGTTCCAGGATTTGAATGTATATTTATCCACGCCACCCTTATTAATGAAGCCTAATCCAGGGGAGCCCTTGTCCCTATACTTAGCAGTTTCCAGAAATACGGTAAGCGCAGTCCTGACCAAGGATGCAGAAGGTTAACAACACCCTGTGTATTACATAAGTAAAAGTTTACTTGATGCTGAATCCAGGTACTCACACCTTGAAAAACTTATATTAGCCCTAAGTATGACATCTACTAAATTGAGACACTATTTTGAAACTCATACAATTCATGTTAGAACTAACTACCCTATAAAGTCTGTTTTGAGAAAACCGAAAATGTCAGGTCGAATGGCTAAGTGGTCGGTGAAGCTGAGTGCATATGATCTGATCTACGAGGCCAGAACAGCTATAAAATCCCAGGCTCTAGCTGATTTTGTGGCTGATTTCAGTACTGACATACAACAAGAGGCAGACCATGAACTCTAGCAGCTTCAACAGGAAGAAATTTCAGGGTGCTGGACTCTGTTCACTGATGGAGCATCAAATATCAGGGGAACAGGCCTAGGAATCATACTGAAATCGCCACAGGGGGACATGATATCCCAGGCTGTTAGATGTGGATTCCAAGCAACTAACAATGAAGCTGAGTATGAAGCCCTAATTGCTGGGTTACACTTAGCATTACACTTGGGAATTCAACACATTCAGGTATACGTTGATTCTCTTATTTTAGCTAACCATTTGAATGGGTCCTACGCAGCTAAAGGAGAGAAACTAATCAAATACTTGGAAGTGGTAAAAAGAATGTCCCAGGATTTTCAAATTTTAATATTCAACAAATACCAAGGGAGGAGAATGCTGAAGCAGATGAATTGGCGAACCTAGGCTCAGCATTCAAGGCACTTGAAGACACTCATATTCCTATAATTCATATACTAACACCAGCTATAGACCAAGGTACAGATACCCAGGATTCCGGTACAGCAGATAAAATCCTGGTATCTAGTACCCAGGATTCTTCAACCCAGAAGGAATCCTGGACCAGACCAATTATTCAGTATTTGCAGGATGGTACTATTCTAGGGAACAAGAAGGACACCCGTGCATTCAGAATAAGAATAGCCAGGTACGTGATTATTAAGAGCATATTGTATAGAAAATCTTTCGCAGGTGCATATCTGAGGTGCTTGGAGAAGGATGAGCCCCAAGAAGTACTCAAGGATATCCACGAGGGTGATTGTGGAAACCATACTGGGGGCAGGTCCTTAATGTCCAAGATTCTTAGAACAGGGTATTAGTGGCCCACCATGAGGAAGGATTCCCAGGATTTCTCCCAGAAATGTGACGCTTGTCAAAGACACGCCAATCTCCCTCACCAGCCTACAGAACCGTTGTACCCTCTTCCAGCATCCTGGCCCTTCATGATGTGGGGGATGGATATTGTTGGAAAATTACCCAAGGCCCCTGGAGGAAAGGTATTCATGCTAGCTATGACAAATTATTTCTCAAAGTGGATTGAAGACGAGGCATACGTTCAAGTCAGGGAGAAAGAAGTTATATCCTTTATTAAAAGAAACATTCTGACAAGATTTGGGGTACCATCCGAGATTGTTTGTGATAACGGGTCCCAATTTATCGTAAGCAGAACCATAGGATTCTGGGAATCCTGGGGCATAAAGATGATAACATCCACACCAGTGCATCCTCAGGACAATGGCCAGGCTGAATCAAGCAACAAGATTATAATAAATAACTTGAAGAAGAGATTGAAAGAGAAGAAGGGAAGATGGGCAGAAGAGCTACCCTTAACGTTATGGGCAGATAGGACCACATCCAAGAACGCCACAGGCCAAACCCCATTTTCCTTGGTCTTTGGTACTGAAGCGGTTATCCTAACAGAAATTGTGATCCCAACATTCAGGGTTAGTGGTCAGACCCAGGATTCGAATGATCAGTCCCTGGTTGAAGACTTAGATACCGTGGATGAACTGAGAGACCAAGCGGCTTGGAGGATGGCAGCGTATCAAAAAAGAATTTCTAAGACTTACAACAAGCATGTGAGGATCAGAAGGTTTAAAGTGGGAGATCGTGTCCTTAGAAAGGCATTTCAGAACACAAAAAATCCAGGGGATGGAAAGTTGGCTCCCAAATGGGAAGGTCCCTACCTGATTGATTCTGAGGCTGGTAAGGGGGCATATTGGCTAGCTAATATGGAAGGAGAACTACTACCACGACCTTAGAATGCAATACACTTGAAGGCATATTTCATGTAAGGCTTCCTGTCCCAGGATTCAGCTACCCAGGTATGTGTTTGATTTTAAAATTCATGCTGGAAATCCAGGTCAGTCCCTCTCACTTAATTTATTTCGTTCATTCCCTTATATGTTTAACCTTCACTATTTATTTATTAACATCAATTACACGTTACATTTTATTTGAAGTTGTTATTCACTGCCCTGAATACACTAAGATTTATGTTTCGTCAGTTGGGTTATGCAAAATCCAGGGAATCCCAGGATTCAGGGTACCCAAAATGCAGGGTGGTAAAAAATCCAAGGTACACGGGACAAAGTGCACTCATAATTCACCAAGCCAAGGATAATCAACATATGTCTCCTAAGTTTGAGACTGGCCATCTCACTTCCGTGTTGGGTAAGGCCTAAACCCACTCCTAAGGTTTGAGGACTAAGCTTCCTCCATCCGAATATAGGCTATCTCCCCTCGCCCGGGACGCACGTGGCAAATTTTGCTTCGCCCGAGACGCACGTGATCCAAGTATGAAACCCTGGGATTGTGGGATCATCCGTGTTAATAGCATTGGTGGCAACCTCCCAATCCAGGGACATATGCGGATCCCTTAAGGTTTAAAACGATTAATGCGTTTTCGAGATGGATTGGTGATGACGTACCAACTTAAGACTTCGAGGACATGCCCTAGTCAGTTTGTACGACTAAGAGGAAATCCCTAGTTCACCGGTACGGCACCGGGCATGACCCCAGAAATAACCCAAAGATTACCTAGTGGCCCAGGATTATTGACTTAATTCAGGGTCATAACGGTTAAAACCTAAGTAAATTAACTACTTGGCTAGTTAATTCTAATTGTTATGTTCATATGACAGGGAACATTCGCAAGTTTACTGAAGCTAAAAGGATTCCTGAATCCTGGGGGCAACCCAGGAATACTAAGGTAAACCCTAGAATGGTCCCATGCACAAGAAAATGTTTTTAAAATATTTCAAACACAATCATGTAAATAAAATCAGTTATATTAAAGACCCATCCTGGGTCCGGAAAAGCTCCGGCCACCCCAGGATGGGGGCATGTCAAAAACCCTGGATTCATAATCCAGGGGTGGGGCATATTGTCTTAAATAAAAACCGGGAAACATCAACCGACATCACATCACAAGCACAAAATTAAAATTGTTTTTAAACAAGAACCACAAAAAACCAGAAGACGACCCCCAACTTTCAGACTGCATCCTGGGTCGTCTCCTTAGCTTCCTCCACCGGCCCCTCCTCTGCTGCCTTGGGCTCCTGGGTTGGCACATTCCCCTCCTTGGGCTGATCGATGTCCATGGCATGGTCGGCAGAGCCCTTGGATGGGGTACCCTTGCTAGTTCCAGGGTCAGCTTCAGGGTCACACCCAGCAGGGATGGTTGCGCCTAGCTCGCGCAGTTTGGTTGCCCATCCGGTCACATCCCATTTGGAGTTCTGGAACCCCAGGTCCCTGGCCTCCTTAGCCATCTTCAACCTGCACTGGAGGAGTGAGATGCGGGCTATCATCCTGCCCTCGCCACCCTTTGCAGCCAGAGCAGCGTCGTGATCAGCCTGCGCATCCACAACCTTCTTCTCCAGGTCCTGCACCAGCCCCAGATTCTTGTTAGCCGCTGCCCTGGTCAAGTTTAGCTCCTTGTTCAGAGTAGCAACTTTGTATTCCTCAGCCAAGAAGCATGCTAAGGAATCTAAATCTGAACAGGGTGACAGACCTGTCCGGATATCCACCTTAACACAAGACAAATTGATATCCTTTGATGAGAGCGACCGTTCTCATGTTTAGTATCCATAATCCATCTTGATGTGCTCAAGAAAATGGGGATCCCAGAAACTGAAATAGTTGCAAGATCCTCAGTCCTGGTTGGCTTCAGTGGTGAAACTAAAAGCACCGTTAGGGATATCAGGTTACCAGTATACATAGAGGGGGTAAACTGTATGCACAATTTTTGTGTTATAGATTCTCTTTCTTGTTGCAATATAATACTTGGCAGGCTATGGATACACGAGATGAAAGCGACCCCTTTAAATTATCATCAATATATCAAGCTTCCCACACCTTGGGGAGTTGTAAGGATTGAAAGCGACCAGCTGAAAGCTAAGAAATGCTATTCAACTTCAATAAAGAACACCACTAAGGTGATACATGGATAGCAATTACAGAAAAGGGCACTTGAAATACATAAGGACAGGGAGCTTGATGTCAAAGAAGTCCTTCTAGACCCTGAGAATCCTGAAATCAAGGTGCTCGTAGGAACATGCATCCCAGCAGGCGTCGAAAAAGAATTGGTTCAGCTTCTGAAGGCCAGAACCTCAACTTTTGCCCAGAAGCATGAGGATAAGACAGGTATCCCTAAACATATAATTACTCACAACGTGGTTTAGATCATTCTTTCAGGCCCATACAGCAAAAGAGAAGGAAGTTTGCTCCGGAAAAGAATGCAATTATCCAGAAGGAAGTTGATAAGCTTCTAAAAAAGATGATCAGAGAGGTTAAGTATCCTAGATGGCTAGCAAATGTTGTGGTGGTCCAGAAAAAGAATGGAAAGTGGAGAGTTTGTGTTGACTACACAAAGTTAAATAAGGCTTGTCTTAAGGATCCTTTCCCACTTCCTCATATTGATGCAATGGTGGATGCCAAAGTTGGTCACGAGATGCTTACCTTCATGGATGCCTGATCAGGATTCCAACAGATCCAGATGGAACCCTCCGACCAGGAACATACGACATTTATAACTCCGACATGTATCTACTGTTATACTGCCATGCCTTTTGGTTTAAGAAATGCAGGTGCCACCTATAAGAGACTCGTCAACATGATGTTTAAAGAGCAACCGGGGGACACGATGGAAGTCTACATAGACGACATGGTGGTAAAATACAAAAAGGCACAAGATCACGTCAAGGATCTCCAAACTGCCTTTGACATTCTTGACCAATATAACATGAAGCTCAATCCCTCCAAGTGCTGCTTTGGGGTGCGAGCTGGAAAGTTTTTAGGCTACGTGGTTACCGAAAGAGGAATCGAAGCAAGTCCAGAGAAAATAAAAGCAATCTTGAATTTGAAATCCCCATTGAATGTAAAAGAGGTGCAAAGGTTTACAGGAAGAATCGCAACACTCAACAGGTTCATTTCAAGATCCTCGGAAAATAACAAAGATTTCTATGATATCCTAAGGAAAAACAAGAAGTTTGAGTGGACTGAGAAGCATGAAGAAGCCTTGAGATGCCTAAAAGACTACCTGTCAGCATCCCCGTTGCTAATGAAACCTGAAGATGGGGAGCTGCTGTATCTATATCTTGCTATTTCCGGAAGCTCAGTCAGTGCAGTCTTAGTAAAAAACCATCAAGGTCAGCAGCATCCGGTATATTACGTAAGTAAAACTCTGCTAGACGCAGAGTACAGGTATTCTCACCTTGAAAAATTAATTCTAGCTTTTATAATGGCTTCCACTAAACTTAGACATTATTACAAAACTCATGTTATAATTGTGAAATCTAACTATCCTATTAAGGCGGTTCTCAGGAAGCCAGAAATGTCAAGTAGGATGGCTAAGCGGGCAGTCAAGCTAAGTGCCTATGATATCAAGTGTGAGCCAAGGACAACAATCAAATCCCAAGCCTTTGCTGACTTTGTAGCTGATTTCAGTAGTGACATAGAACCAGAAGTTGAGAAGGAAGTCCAGTTGCTTGAGAAGATCGAAGAGGACTGGATCCTTTACACTGACGGATCCTCAAATGTTAGAGGAACAGGATTGGGCATCCTGCTAAAACCGCCACAGGCGGACATAATACCGTTATCCATATCTTGTAAATTCCAGGCTACCAATAACGAAGCTGAATATGAAGCTTTGATTGCTGGGTTACAATTGGCTAGAGATATGGGCATCCGGTGTATTCATGTATTTGTTGATACCCTTCTATTAACTAACCAGTTTAATGGTTCTTATGCAGTGAGAGGGGAGAATCTAATTAAATACCTTGATATTGTTAAAAAATTATCTTTGCTTTTTGAAAGTTTTAACATTTTGCAGGTTCCAAGATAAGACAATTCAGAAGCCGATGCCTTGGCAAACTTGGCTTCATCGCTCAGGATCCCTGAGGATATCGGGATTCCTTTAACACATATCCTGACATGGGCAATAGCTTAACAGGAAGCTCACGCTATCGACGACAATGAAGAAGCTGATGTTGGGCATCCCAATGATATCAAAGAATCCTGGACTTATCCAATTATTAAATATCTTAAAGACGGAGAAATTCCTAAGGGTGAAAATCCTAGGGCTTTTCGCGCCAAGGTAATACCTTATTTTATCTTAGATAACATACTATATAGAAAATCTCTTATAGGTGTCTACTTGAGGTGCTTAGAGAAAGCAGAAGCTCTAAAAGTGCTTGAAGACATTCATAGTGGAGATTGTGGAAATCACACTGGGGGCAGAGCACTCTTCTCCAAGATTCCTAGATTTGGTTACTTTTGGCCTACAATGAAGAAGGTTTCCATGAGCTTCTCACAAAAGTGTGATGCCTGCCAAAGGCACGATAATATTCTGCATCAACCAGCCGAGCTTCTGCATCCTATAGTATCCCCATGGTCGTTCATGAACTGGAGGATGGATATTTTAGGCAAGCTGCCCAAGGCCTCTGGAGGAAAAGTATATATGCTTGCAATGACAGACTATTTCTCCAAATGGATCAAAGCAGAAGCCTATGTGCAAGTGAGAGAGAAAGAGGTGATATCCTTCATCAAGAGAAACATCCTTACCAGATTTGGGATCCCAGTAGAGATCATATGTGACAACGGCACCCAGTTCATCGGCAAAAGAACAACAAACTTTTGTTCAAGCTGGGGCATCAAAATGATTACTTCAACACCTGTCCAACCTCAAGCTAATGGGCAGGCAGAATCCGGAAATAAGTTCATCATCAACAACCTTAAGAAGAAGTTGGGCTCCAAGAAAGGAAAGTGGGCTGAGGAGCTGCCTTTTGTTCTTTGGGCAGATAGGACAACACCCAAAAATGCAACCGGTCAAACTCCATTCTCATTAGTGCTTGGAGCCGAGGCTGTGATCCTCACATAAATGGTGCTACCTACAGCCAGGATCAGCTATCAGGATCCTGAAACCAACAGCCAGACTCTGCTTCAGGATCTCAAAATAGTTGAGGAGCTCCGGGACATGGCCAGAATCCGGATGGCATCCTATCATCAAAGGATGGAAAAGTCTTATAAGAGAAATACCAGGTTAAGAAGATTTCAAGTAGGAGACTTAGTACTGAGAAAGGCATTTCAAAATACTACCAATCCAGCCGATGGGAAATTGGCACCCAAGTGGGAAGGACCATATTTGATAGATTCTGAAGAAGGAAAAAGGGGCATATCGTTTTACAAGCATGGAAGGAGAACCCCTACCAAGAGCCTAGAATTCCATACACCTCAAAGCTTATTTTATGTAGGAATCCCTATGGAATCCTATTTGAATCCCAGGATCCTCTCTGCCAAAATACTACAAGGTACGTATGCTAGTCCAATTTCAATACCGTTCTTATTAGTTTTATCACATGATACTGACTTAAGCATCAGAGTGGTGTTAGCTAAGCTAACACCCACCTCTCACCAAGTGTTGAGTGCTTTGCAAATTTTGAGAATCCTGAGTACGTTGGGTATATCCCTAGTTAGAGGTTGGCCACCTCTTCTACGTTTAAGGTATCCTGCATACCTTCCAAGGTTTGAGAGGCTGACTCCTCTCCTAAGTTTGGGTAATCGCCAGTAGCGCACGACCCTTCCCAGGAGCGCACGTTGTCCATCAGTATGCTCAAGATGGCCGGACCAGTCCATCCCATGGGTGGCTGACAATCTTGTCATTATAGGCTGCTGGGCGGATTCTCAAGGTTTATAACACTGACATGTTATCTAAGGTTTTGACATGTTCATGTCACTTACGAATGGGCTTGACCCCAGTTTTGGCTTAGTCCCAAGTAAATAAGGGCTTGAACCCAGTATTGGCTTAGTCCCAAGTAAATAAGGGCTTGACCCCAGTTTTGGCTTAGTCCCAAGTAAATAAGGGCTTGACCCCACATTTGGCTTAGTCCCAAGAATCTCGGGTTTATCCTCAGCTTATTTCTAAATTTGCTATCTTATTTTTAAAAGAATTTCCTTTGGCCCCTGGCCAGGAATACTATTAAATTCTTTTTAGAATCCCAAGGAAGGATGTCAGGATAAACTGGCTAAGTTGTCTTTCAGGATTCCTGTAAGGATCCTGAATGAGATAAAAGAAGAAATGGTAGCTTGGATTGAAAAATCGACTAAGGTAAAACTTGAAGGTCAGGTGACTTAAGTTTTTATTACTTGATTTTGGATTTTAACCTATTCGGTTGTTAAATCTCAAATTATTTCCTAATGTACAAGTCCTTTTTAAGATCCTTGATGAATTTTATAACTAATCTCATAAACAAAATTTCAACACAAAACATAACATAAGAAGCCAAAAGATAATTATATTATTAACATATGCAAACGGGTTTTGAGCTCCCCAAGGTTCGTCCTGAAAACCTCAGGATCCCTCCGCTTGGGAAGCTCAGAGGTCAAAAGTTCTTAGGAATCCTGGTTTCTCCTTGCAAAACACAAGATCCCTCCATCAGGATCCCTACCATTGTTCGTTGTTGTTTGTTATTTGTCTATCGCAGGAACCACAAATTGTTTTACCAAAAACCACCAAGCATAAAAACATAAAAAATGGGCTCAGACCGTTGCATTATCTTCATCGCCCATCGCCTTCCCTTCTTCCACTAGCTTCTCCACCTCCTCAAGCTTCTTGCCCTCTCCTAAATCCAGCACATAAGCTCTGGTCATAGCAGTCGGAGAATCCGAAATCATCTTCGAGGAGCCACCTTCATTCCTATCCTTCCCTGTTCCAGCCACGTCACCATCGCCTCCTCCCAACGACTCCAGAACCAGCTTCTAGTCCGCGACATCCCAGCCAGGAACCTTAAAACTAGCAGCTTCAGCCTCGCCCGCCATTTGGATCTTGCATTCCAGGATGCTCCGGGCAGCCAAAAGTTGACCAATTTTAGCATCGGTGGCCATCTTGGCTTCAAAGCTCATACGCTGTTCAGTGAGTTTATGCTCATAGAACAGGGTCTTACCCGTAGCAATGTTGGCTTAGGCCTGGATCTTCTCATTAGCCTCGGCCAGCTTCCTCTCCATATCCATGGCCGGGGTGCTCAGCTTCTCGATACCCTACACAAACAGGAATCCTGATTAGCAGTCACAACAGGTATGAAACTAACATATGCATTATTAGAGCTTCTTACCAGGTTAACCATGGTCTGCATCGAAAGAATATTGTTGCTGACCTCGGAAGGATCAAGATCCTCAAAAGTTTCTAGGTACACGGGAGCCTCAGGGGCCTTTCGCTTCTTGGAAGCCGAGGCCTTCGGCCGGCTTGGAGGTGGTAGGTTGCTCTAACTACTCCTTCTTGACCTTAAGGAGGTTATCAAGATCCTTCAAAGAAAATGAAGAGCTGGACTTGGGGGCTGCAAAGAAAAACAAATTGTCAACATCCAAGATGCTCGAATAAGCGTACAGTTCAGGATCCTATAGAAAACTTACCAGACATGGCGGGAGTATGATCGGCGGAGTAGCTGTGTTCGCTGGCAGTTGCTTCATGGATCAGGGCTCTTTCACTGGCAGGAATCTGGTAGAGTGCTTCAAGCTTCTTGGGATCCGGGACCTTCTTGACAAGATTCTCGAACTTGGGTGCTGCAAAAAAATAATGAGAAGTTAATCATATATTCAGAATCTAGTGACGAAAAAGAAATCAATATCCGACCCTTATCAAAGCACTTCAACGGCAACTCCGTACCCCAGGAATCGAGTCTCGCTTGACAAAGAAGAAATGTTTCTTCCAGTCATGGTCATTGTGGGAAGCTCGTGGAATCAACTGAGAGGTGGAGGTGCGAGCCTTCAAAAGAAACCAGCTGCAACCATGGGTTCAAAGTTGGTAGGCTTCACAAATTTCAGGAATCCAATGTCCAAATTTCGGGTTTGGTTCAACTGATCAAGGGAGTACAGGATTCTCCAAACCATAGGCATGGTTTGGGCATAAGAAAGTCGGGTAGTCTTGAAAAATTAAGTGACAAGCTCCAGGAAAGGAAATGTCATACCGAGCAAGAAGGGGTAGTACATGAAATAGAACCAAGTGACGGAGGTAAAATCAGATTTGGTGTGAGGATCGAAAGGTCAGAAAATCATTCCCGATGGAAAATACCAGAATTCTTCAAATCGTGAATGTCACTGTCGTCAAATGTACAAGCTTCCTCCTCACCAGGGA
>JBCNJP010000024.1:14767617-14797405 GCA_039602395.1 Deinandra increscens subsp. villosa | reverse complement strand
ACAAATATAACAACCTAACAAAGATATATATAAAACCCTAATTATGCTTCAGATCTTGATAATAATCTTCATTTTTTACGCAAAATCCATTCACCTACGAAAAGAAAACAAATCCATCAGTTGTTGATGTTTATTATAGAAGTGTTACATATGAAACCCAAGACTTGCATATGTAAACCAATAGTTACATATGTAAACCAACACTTAAAATATGTAAACAGTGAGTTACATATATAAACCAAGAGTTGCATATTTAACACAAATTAAATTTACAATTGTGTTTTGAAACAAAGACTTACATATGTAAACGAAGACTTACATATGTAAACCAACACTTAAAATATATAAAAAGTGAGTTACATATGTAAACCAAAAGTTACGTATTTTAACACAGTTGCTGATGTTTATTATAGAAGTATTACATATGAAACCCAAGATTTGCATATGTAAACCAATAGTTACATACGTAAACCAGTAGTTACATACGTAAACCAACACCTAAAATATGTAAATAGTGAGTTACATATGTAAACAAGAGTTACATATTTAACACAATTAAATTTATAATTGTGTTTTAAAACAAAGACTTACATATGTAAACGAAGACTTACATATGTAAACCAACACTTAAAATATGTAAAAAGTGAGTTACATATGCAAAATCCATTCCCCTACGAAAAGAAAACAAATCCATTAGTTGTTGTTTATTATAGAAGTGTTACATATGAAACCCAAGACTTGCATATGTAAACCAGTAGTTACATATGTAAACCAACAATTAGAATATGTAAACAGTGAGTTACATATGTAAACCAAGAGTTACATATTTAACACAATTAAATTTACAATTGGTTTTGAAACAAAGACTTACATATGTAAACGAAGACTTATATAATGCAACGAGCAAGAGTCCGGCTAACAAGAGAACTTCCGGCGAAGTAACAACACAAGTTCAGTGAAATGAAACCACCGTGAATCAACCTTACTTCATCGCTAACTGCCCCGGCTAATAAGAGAACTTCCGGTGAGTTTTCAAAATTTCAAACCACCATAACTTGATCAAAACACAACGAAAATCAATTCTGAAACTTGTCTTGGATTTGTCTTGACTAGGAGAAAAATTATAGCACCATTGTTGATATGTTTTGGAATCCTTTTTTAGGTCAAAAAATTCAGACCGACGAAGAAGATGACCGGAGAAACGGAAAAAAACTCAAACGTTAACAAAACTCAAAAATTGTTGTTGCATTACCTTTGTATAATTGTTTACAACTTGTAGCAACTGGGTTTGATAAAAAAACAACATGATATCGCAGATTCGCCATGGATGAACACGTTTCATCCAGATCTGACATTCCGTCAACCGGATCTGGAGGTGGTTTGTGGTGGCGGTGGCGGTGGCGGTGGAAGGAGATGGCAGAGGTGGTATGTGGTCGAGATGGTGTGGTGGTGGCGGTGCTAGGAGGTGATGACGAGGTGGTACGATGGAGGCAATAGTAAAGATGGGTAGAAGAAAAGTGGGTTTTTACAAGATGAAATGGACTTGAATGATGAAGAAGAAGAATATAGAAATTCAGGGGAATGAAAATTTTGAATTGGGGAAGATGAATAAGGGGGAGAGATGAGTGAGAGATTGATGTGATATGGATAAAGGTGTAAGCAAAAGTAAAAAGTAGGTGTGTACTATAACAAATTCTACCAAAATTACCCTTTACATTAAAAAGAAAATGAGAAATGGTGATATAATATAATTAAAATAAATAAAAATGGATGGAATAATGATAACCATTAGATCATGAAAATCAATGGCTTAGAAGGGGTTTCCCAAGTTTTCCAAACTCAACATGGTTTTCACTTTATCCTTCCTCTATATATAATGATCGTTATGCATTAGCAATACCGTTCCTGTGTTCTACAATATATATATATATATATATATATATATATATATGTATATATATATATATATAAGTTATAAATTTAAAACCTATGATTATATGTGAATTTAAATCAACAATGGGGAGTAAGTTGATTTATCAAAATTTTTTTTCCTATAAATTGTTGGAACTTTTAATAAGTGTGACTGACGCCATCAAATCTATTCTCGAATAATTCGGTTGAAGAATCTATTGTGATTTGATTCAGAGACGTGGGTTGTGATGCTCGAGGCTTGCAAGTTTGGACCGAAGACGTTTTCTTGAAAAGTCAACTGTTCGGGTCAACGGTCAACGTAAAAGTCAACGGAAGATCGGTTCGAGCGAGTCAAGCTTCATATTAATTAAATCATCTTTGATTTAATTAATAATAATTATGTCATTTGTTTATTTGTATTTGCTCATTTGTTTGTGTTTTACTAGTTAGTGGGCTAGTGAGCACATGGGCTCTCTATAAATAGGAAGGGATAGCTTCATTTGTTAGATGATGAATAATGGATGAATAATGAGTGATGTGAGCTATCATTTCTAGAGAGAATGTCTCACATTGGGTTTGAGATCAACCCAATGTGACCATGGATTTCCAATGACGAGTTTGTAATCATTCGGTTCGTTGTAATCATTCAGAAATAATCAATGAATCGTTTGTTTTATCATTTCTTGTCATTTATTATCTTTGATTCTCTTCATCCCGTCCCCTTCATCTCACCTTTGTTCTTGCTCAAGATCGGGATTCTCGATGTGAAATCGGTCCTGACAAATGGTATCAGAGCGGGTACCGATCAGATCTCGTCTCACGACGAATCTGATCACTCGGATCTTGATTTTGAGCTTGAATGAGGTGCTGATTGGTATACCCACTTTGGAGATTTTTTTTCTACCTTTTCTTATTTTTGGAGCTGATTGATGATTTCTGGATGAATCTGATGATAGATTCTTGTTATTGGGTTCATTTAGATATGATTTCATGCTCCATATGTTCAAATCAGTGAAGAAATCCGAGATCTGAGGCTGAAAAACGAAACTGTTAGAGTTTTCCCGTTTTTGGTGTTTTGAAGTTTTTTTGAGCTTTGATTCTGAGTTTTTGGTGTTATACTCAGTGTTTTTGGTTGAAATAAAGCACTATTCTTGATGGAAAACGCGTTCTGGATCCAATGGAAGCATCGGTTTCGCCTGATGCGCAACATATTTGACCGATCTGGAAAAACACACACTTGACGGTGTTTGTGCATGTTCTTCATGTTCTTGGTTATTTTCCAGATTTTTGTAGCTGATTCGATCTGATTTACTGCTGTTTATGGATTGTTTGTGGCCAAAACATTGTCATGAATAGCTAATCTTCACGAATCGGTCACGAATCTGTGGTCTAATCTCATTTTGGGACATCACATCGCATCAGATTTGTCAGTGTTCATCATTTTTCTGGGTTAGTTGAAGATTGCCTTGGCGATTTCACTGAGCATGAAGATGTACTTGGCGATCTCAGATGCTCTTGAATATGTCCCTGGCGATCTCGAGTCAGACCTTGGCGTTTTCAATAAAGGTTGGCGATATGGGCTTGGTGACCTCGTATGGGACTTGGCGACTTCGAATGACCTTGGCGATCTCGACATATCTCGTCAACTGGGTTTTCTTTCGTATAACTTTTAGAGATTTCTGATCGTAGGGATGTGTAGAGGTTGAGAACACGAGTCCAATGGTACCAAAATAATCGAATTTGGTTGAGATTTGAGGGAGATATGAGGTTTTTACGTTTCTCCGGCAAGTTCATCGTATTTTCGGCGGGTTCTCAGTTAGGGTTTCGGTTGATGGGGTGAAGATGACAGACTGGATGATGTGGCGTAATTCCATTGGTCCAGACGGAATGTCTCTCTCCTCTCAACCGGGTCAACTCAAGACATTCTCTCTCCTGTTGTCGATTTATGATTGGAGAATGGGAAAGCATGTGGGACCACCAGCAAATTAATTATCCGTTAAAGACCTCTATTGTCATTTCTCCATTGGTTTGTCCATTCTCGTGGGCCCAGGCTGGATCAAAAGAAACGTTGGTAGCTCAGCGTTGTCGTTCTGTGAGTGGTCAGACGAATTGGCGCGTGGGCACCCACCTGGGAAAATAGCTGTTAAAGCCTCCTGCGCTGTCAGAATGTGATTGGTTTAGGGGCTCCTCACACGGATTTGTCCTCACCAGCCGCTGGATCAGTCTAATATCAACCGTTGGATCATATGGTGTGCTTCTTTTGCTAATTTTTTATTGGCTAGCCGCCATAGCACACGGATCATGATCCAAAACCCTTAAAGTTTTTTTTCTCAGCCGTTGGATGAAAAAAATTGGGTGAATCCGATTGGTGCACTCAATTTGACAAGGATTAAGGTTTTCCTATGGAGATTTTTCTCTAATAATTATATTTTCAGCATTATTTCGTAAAACACGGGGTATTTCTTATCAATTTTTCTACAGACTAACGGGATAACGCCGCAACGGAATTTCAGAAAATATTTTCTTGGTCATGGATTTATTCCGTTTATTTCGACCGGGTTTCTAGTTTTTGTTGACGTCAAGGCCACGTTAGCTAACGACCACTGACGGACTGGTTTCGCTTCTCGGTTAAGTTTGTAACTGTTTCGTTATGTCTCACTCCAAGTTGTTTAGCTGATGCAGCGCTGATGTCATCTAGCCGAATTAACTGGAATCTCAGTTAAATATTGGAATATTCCGTTAAATCTCTAACGGAGGACCGTTACTTGAATAAAATTTACAGTCTTCTCAGTTTCATTCCAAATTGCACCGTTTGACTCAGAATTCTTTATGGAATATTTTTCCGAGCTCGATTTTCTTCGCCCAAAATTATGAAGACTCCGGTTATGAATAAATTTTGCGTTTATGCTCGGGATCTCAGTTTTTCACCGATTTGACATTATTTTTGCATCCAACCCAGTCACGCGGAACAAGTTCAGTATTTATGGATCATTCACAACTGTCAACACCCGGCTTCCGGTTTTTCGCAAGATTGTCCGATTTCAGGATTTCAATGTCGTTTTCTCTTTGGAACTGAGCGGAACGGTTCCACTCTCTGCATCTGATTTTCCGCTTCCGCGTCGGATGTTTTCAGAGGGATCTAGAGAAAAGGGGGAACTTCTATGGATTTGGATTATCGGGTCGATTATCCGAAGTTGGAGCATTTTCAGTGATTGATTGGTTTGTCTGATTCGGTTTGTTGTGATTTTGACTCCAATGTTCTGCATTCTTAGTATTGTACCTGACCGTGTGAACCGAGTGAACTGCAGCACTTGGATCTCAACTGGCAACAAGAATAGAAGAAGCTTATTCAAAGGGGGAATCTTTACAACAGAAAGATTCCGGTTTATCAGTTATTCTTTGAAGATGCACGACAGAGCGGTTCTTTACCAGTATGACAGATTTGACAGCGTCAGTCAAGGGGGAATTGTTGGAACTTTTAATAAGTGTGACTGACGCCATCAAATCTATTCTCGAATAATTCGGTTGAAGAATCTATTTTGATTTGATTCAGAGACGCGGGTTGTGATGCTCGAGGCTTGCAAGTTTGGACCGAAGATGTTTTCTTGAAAAGTCAACTGTTCGGGTCAACGGTCAACGTAAAACTCAACGGAAGATCGGTTCGAGCGAGTCAAGCTTCATATTAATTAAATCATCTTTGATTTAATTAATAATAATTATGTCATTTGTTTATTTGTATTTGCTCATTTGTTTATGTTTTACTAGTTAGTGGGCTAGTGAGCACATGGGCTCTGTATAAATAGGAAGGGATAGCTTCATTTGTTAGATGATGAATAATGGATGAATAATGAGTGATGTGAGCTATCATTTCTAGAGAGAGAGTCTCACATTGGGTTTGAGATCAACCCAATGTGACCATGGATTTCTAATGACGAGTTTGTAATCATTCGGTTCGTTGTAATCATTCAGCAATAATCAATGAATCGTTTGTTTTATCATTTCTTGTCATTTATTATCTTTGATTCTTTTCATCCCGTCTCCTTCATCTCACCTTTGTTCTTGGTCAAGATCGGGATTCTTGATGTGAAATCGGTCCTGACATAAATTTTATGCGATTGATATATTTTATCATTCCTCGTATATTCGTCGTTCAAAATATTTTCGATTAACCCCGTCAGATGTCATCACTATTTGTAAACCTTGAAGGACCATTTCCGTAACTAACCTAAACCTGGTATCCATCTTGAAATTCTTGAGGGACTGAAATTGCCATACACTAAAACTTGAATTAATGATCAACATTATGAAGGAAATCAAGACTCGGCCGGTTTCTCGACTGATCATCGTCACCCCTTGACGGTTTCAATTTGGCCATCATTAATTTATTATCTCCTTGAAACTGAGCCATCATTGTAATATACATCTTCACAACCCCTCATTTTCTCTCTCGGAACCTCACGACTCTCTCTCGTTCTCTTTTTATTTTTCTGGAAACCAACCAAGAAACCACTAAATCACCATCATTCGACCACCTTACGATCACCACTGTGGTAGTGAGTCCCTGAGGAGCAACCAGGAGCAATCAGATTCGAGTTCTGTGACCGTGCTCGGAGTTCGCGGTTAAGTTTCGGGTTCGAAATCATCTCTTAATTCATCTCCAACACGAGGTATATATATTTTCTTGTTAATCACACATTTTTTCTAAGTTTATTTGTGTTTTCATGATTTTCCGGTGACCGGAATAAAACTCCGGCCACCGGAGTTGTAGAGCCTAGAATTATGAGGCTTGCAATATTAAATGTTAGTTATAGTGTTGGGCTTGTAATAGTTAGTAAAATGTTATGTGGGCTAGTTTGTAATTGGGTTTAGATATTGGGCCCGGTCCAGTTTAGAGGGATTAGGGTTAAGTTTGTTATAAAAGCAAACTTAATCCCTCATATCAAGAGTTCACGATTTTGATAGAGAGAGAAGGAGATTGCGTGGAGCTAGGAAGAATTCTTGTGTACCAGACGATTATTAATCGTGTGCACTTTGTTCCAGGTTTTATTAGTTTTATTATTGTGTTTATCGTTTCCTTTATCGCTCATCTTGAATCACTCGATTGTTTGGATTCCGCACTCTCAATCGAGGTTAGATATCGTGTTTGGACCATTTTCGGTACTTACAATTGGTATCAGAGCGCATTCGGAGGTGTTTTCGTGCAGGTTACAAGACAAGACTGAAGTTTCGTGGAGTTGTGAGCTGTTTGAGAAGCTTTTCGACCCTGTTTATACTTTTCGATCAGGTTTCTGGTCGAAAAATCCTGTTCGGTTGCTTCTTTGGATCGAGAAAGCCCCCGTTTGTGGCTTTTCGATCAGGCTCTACCAGTCGAAAAGTCCCCTTCTGTGACTTTTCGACCAGAAGCTCTCAATCGAGAAGTCCCCTTGAGACTTCTCGATCAGTATCCTCAATCGAAAAGTCCCCTTAGATACTTTTCGATCCGCCCATCTCAGTCGAGAAGTCCCCCTGAGACTTCTCGATCAGTCTCTTTGATCGAAAAGTCCCCTGTGACTTTTCGATCCGCTGTGCTTTTTGATCGAAAAGTCCCCTTTGAGACTTTTCGATCCATCTCATACTTTTCGATCGTCCCAGACTTTTCGACCCTCAACTTTTCCGATCGAAAAGTACTTTTCCGATCGAAAAGTACTTTTCGATCAGCTCTTCCCGACAGTAAACCACTTTTCGATCCATCCCCTTTTCAATCCGATCATGGCACTCATTCAGCCAGTTACCACTTCATCTTCCAACATCAATGAGATATGTTGTAATCCCAAGTGTGAGGCTAAAGACTGGGAACGTAAGTTCATTAATGAAACCCAAAATCGTGAATTATATGCTAGAGATCTTAGGGAGTATAAAAATAAGAGTAAGATCTTTAGAGAGAAACTGGAAGCTGCTAAGTTGGACATTAAAAATCTTCAATCTCAAGTGAGTGATAAGAGTGCATATCTTAGGATTGCTAATTCTAAAGTTGAAGAGTTAACCAAAGAGGTAGAGGAACTAAGAACCAAACTTGACACTTCCTAATCGGCCCTTGAGAAACATCAAATTATACAAAAGAAAATGATGGACTCTCATCATGCTTTATTCAAATCAGAAGAGCGACTCGAGCGGGTAAAAGAAACATCTGGCCTCGGGGATGGAAATATTCCTCCCCCATTACTGCATGAATATATCAAGGTGCCCCAAACTGCCGATGAATTGTTGAAAGAGTCCCTGAATGAAGCAACCATGGTATATGGGCCTCAACCAGTGCATAAAGATGAAAAGACAGTCACTGAAGTGAAGAGAGCGGATGAAAAAAAGTTGGTTCCTTATCCAAAGATCGAGACTCCTTATTCCAAAGTTGTGGATGAGGTAAAGCGGGAACGAGTGGTGATGACTACAAGGCCAAATGGTAAGATCTTCATGACAACTGGGTCTATGTTCATTCCGATTGAAGGAGAAGACCGACCCTCATTCACCACTAAGTTCAAAGGCTTGGGTCATGATGGTGGTTTATCATCTCACATTAAGAGCATAAGGCCCAAGATCACCATCAAGCCTCCAACTTCTGTTCCTATCAAGATTGAAAGGCCCAAGATGACAAACAAGTCTCCAGTTTCATCAGTAGGCTCATGCAGTTGCAGTTGTAGAAATGCTGCCTCGACATCAAAGAATACATGGAGCACAAGAACTGAAGCTTCAAGGAACCAGTCCACAGTCAACCCAAGATCTGCAAACGGGTCAAAGATGCAGACACAAGCAAATGGTGCTCCACCTCCGCAACTAAAGAGAAACGGTTACACGTCTGACTTCTATCTGAAGAAGCAAACTTGTTTTAATTGTGGCAATCCTGGTCACATTGCCCGAAATTGTCTCTATCGCCCCTATGAGCCATATTATCCGCAAAGTCGGAGTGTTTCGTCTCAGGATTCAATAAAGTCTAAGCCAATGAAGGTGCAACCACCTAAGGCGATGAAGACTGTTTCTCCTTTGATAAAACCCTCTGATCAACATTGGGGCGCGGCCAAAGAGCAAAGAAAATTTCAAATCAAAAATATGTTTTTCCAAATTTTGATAATTTTCATAAAAAAGGTGAAGAAACCGATCTCAAAACAGCACAAAGTTGACAAACCTAAAGTTACCCCTCCAAAGGTAACTAAAACTGTTTTGAAAAAGAAACCTGAAATGAAGAAGGTTGAAATACCTAAAGTCACTACTCCAAAGGTGACTAAAACAATTTTCAAATCACCTGGAATTTGGAAACCAAAATCAAAGGCAACTGCAACTCAAATTCCTGATTTTTCAAGGGCATGTGTTTAAAAGAAGTAACTTTCGTTGATTCATCAGGTCTACCCAGAACCACTATGGCCTGGGTTCCATTGGCTAACTGATCTCTCACCTTGTGCAGGAACAGTCAAGGAGGACTTTCATTAACCTTGTTTGCTTGTTTGTGATAGTGATTGTTCCAGGCACAGGAAAGGAGGCATCTCTTCACTTCATGACATGCAGATCTTTATGGGGGGTATGTTTCCTTGTGAGAGGTAAATCTGAAAAAAAACCAGCAAGGTACTGTCTGAATTGTTTGGTTCTTGGCTAATTATTTGTTTCAGAAAATTTTCAAAAGATAAACTTTGAAGGTTAGCTTGGCCAGTTTTAGTAGATATTTAGTGATGTGTTTGTGTGTCAATAATAAAAATAAAAAAAATAATAAAAAAACTAAAAAAATAAACAATAAAAAAAATAAATAAATAAATGCGTGTTGATTTTAAAAATCAAAAAGCAAGGGGAAGAATAAAAAAAGATGAAATAGTTGACCCCTAAAAAATTGTGCTTTTTAATTTTTAATCTTTTGTTTGTGTTTGAGAAAGCAGGGAAGTGAAATATTTCCGTTCTCAGAATGACTGACACGCGCAAGGCAAAAGTGAAAGCCATGATCCAAGGTGATGTGCTCGGTAGGCTCAGTTCCAAAAATAAAGGTATGGGTCACAACACTTAAAGATAAAGTATGTCATTTGACGAGAAACACACACTTAAGTTAAGTGCTTGTTCTATTTGACTGCGAAATTATTCCTGATACACACGCCGGACTCCAAAGTGTTGAATCGAAAATCTTAAAAAGTCGGCGTCCCCTCTGTTTTGTGTGAGCAAAGATCTGGGGATGTCAAAGTCGTCAGTCAAGTCTTGCCTCTGCTTTGCGTGAGCAATGACCTGGTGTAGAACGGTTGACGTGTTAATCAGACTGAAATTACTTGAGCGTATGAATCTTCTACTTAGTCGATGTGAAATCAATGTAAAACGAGTTGAAACACAAAGAGTAAATACAAACAGGCTTTGTATTAACCACAGAGACCACAAAGTACACTTAGAGAATGTATGACACGGAAAAGCTACTGAATCTATACAAGACAAACCTATATATAGGCTGAAATCACGACTGGCCGAACCTCAGGTTCGGCCAAGCCTCGGCGGCTCCGAACCTGGAGTTCGGCCATAGTTCGGCCAGACCTAAACTTGAACGTTCCATCTTGTATTCGATACTTCACATGACGATCAGGAACCATGTATCAACAAACTCCCCCTCGACATGTGCAGTATCATTTCTCTTCTCAAAACTTGTATCTTGTATCTCCAATCAAACTCTTCCTCGATCTAGACGATGAATTCGATCTTGAATACTTGATATCGCAACGTGTGAACTCTCTTTATCAACAATCTTCAGAAGACATGAAGTTGTGATGATCTCTTACACTTAGAAACCTGCCAACATAAATAATCTTGGTGCAAAACGTCTCTTTGAGACTCCAAGATATCATGGTTTTGAAAAAGATGTTGTATTCCGTGTTGATCAATCGAAAACAAATCAGAAACAAAATCTTTTTGACTTTTAGAAACTTTATATCAAAACACATCTAAAATCTTTTTGGTATTTTCTGATAAGAAAGTAAATGCCATACAGAATCAGACACTATTTTTGTCTTTTGTGAGAAAGATCACGACTTGGGATCATATTGGTCATAACATGCTGAACTACACTTCAATTTCGATTATTGTAGCACATAATCCATGCCGATTGCAGATATACTTTGTCCAACTTTAAACTCTGGCACAATCATACTCATAACATCTGGATATGTTAAGGTATTTATTAGATTTGCATTGACCAGTGTACCCCACACTATCAGACACACTCAGATATGCTTTGCTTATCACATTTTGTGATTTCACTTGTGATATTTATCACATAATGATCGTAACCATGATATAGTCAACTGTGTTCCATGCAAAAAGAAATAAGAACGTTAAATCGTCTACCTTAAGGTCGATCTTTCGATACGCAGATAAGGCCTCGGATTTAACAAAATAAGAAAATAAAAACAAGTTGAAGTTGTATAACTCAACAACAATCAGGTCGGTACTCCCGTACACACAGAGAAAGTCCGATGAGTTATACGAAACACCAAAGAAAATAAAGCAGAACGTCAAACGAACAACGATCAGGTCGGTCTTTCGACACGCAGAGAAAGTCCGATCGTTTGACAAAATAAAGAAAATCAAACAAGTTTAAATCTTTGCAAAAAGAACACATGTATACACAGTGACTTCTCATTTTATTTTTCACATATCTTTTCTTGATATATAATGAGATATGCATCAAGATGTTGTCCACTAGGTCAAGCATTAGATTTAGTGTATATCTCATTTGTATACTTTCTGATTTGCCGAGCCTACCTTGCACATCGATCAAATGGTCTTATGGCTTTTTCACTTACTTTATCCATGAGTCAGACGATGTCAGCCAATGTACCATCATTTCCCAAACATGTCGGATACAATTTCTCATTTTTCAATGTTTTTGACTTTTTGCAATTTTAATGTTTTTGTCTTTTTCAAATTTCTCCCCCTAAAAATGACAACTCTATTTATAGATTTTCATTTTTACGTATTGAAAAACAAACACTATTTTCGTATTTTTGCAAAAACAAACTCCCCCTCAGAATGAGACGGAGTGAAAAACCAAGAAAAATTGATCAACCAACACGAATACTTTGCATTTTAGCTTTTGTGAAAACACAATTAATTTTGAAAATCAAATTAATTAGAACAGATATTTCACAATCAGCAATTTTTCAATCACCGAAAGGTCTTCCTGAAACACCTGCTGACACCAAATAAATCATTAGTCGCTCTGGGATCGACCCGATGTAACATCGTCGGGTCGCCCGGTGTCTTCCACAAAGTCATTGTTGGCCTTGGAAACAACTTTTGGTTTCCAAATTTGTAAAAGGTTCAATTTTTGATCAGAACCTGAATCAGATTCAACCGACGTACTTGGTTTAGACCAAGACGATTTACGATTAGATTTTATCTTTGAAAACCATGGTTCATCAAAAATTTGACCTTTGTTATCCACATATTTGACAGTGTTGTGGATATATGCAGTCGTCGGACAATCAGCAGCAAGATGTCCAGGTTGACGACATACATAACAAAGTCTTTCTCGAAAATTGTTTGAAAATGATTTTGATTTTGAAAAACCAGATGAATGCTCAGAATCAAAATTATCAAAGAAATCATCAGAGGAATCATACCTAGGAGATGGACTCCTTGAAGATGAAGATCTTCCAGAATAAGAAGTGAATTCCTTCTGAGATGGTGATTTCTTTGCAATCTTTGCTTTAGAATCCTTGGCAACTTTCACCGGTTTCTTTGTTTGAATCAGTTCTTCCTTCACAACAAACCCCACACCTTTGTGTTTGGAGCCTGAAACCGTTGAAGTACTTGAAGAAGAACCCGAAGCTTCTCTCGCCTTAGCTTCACTTGTGAATTTGGCTTTAATGTCCTTTAACTTGTTCTTTTCAACCAAAACTTTGTCTTCTTCAGTTGCAGATGAAGAACTTGTCACAACCTTAGCAAAAACTTTCTCATTCTCCAACAAAACAGACTTTGAAGCAAATTTTGGAGCTTCACCCAACGACTTTTCTTTCTTTTTGGATTTAGATTTGTTCTTTTTGGGTGGAATAGCAAATTTGGAATAATCATGCAATTCATCTTTGGGATCAATCGGAGCAGCAGTAACCTCAGTTAAATCCACTGGTTGAGGAACCAAGTGAACATCAGTTTTCTGAGAACTATCTGAACTCTGATCCTGCTTATATAAGAAATTTAGCATTGTGGGTGATAAATTGCAATTCTTCACTTGCCGCTTTAACTCCAAAATCTCCAATTTTAAATCATTGATCTGTTGTTGAGCATCAAACACTTCTTTCTGTGACTTGATGAACTTTGCATTGAGATCATCATATTCATAAGTTTGTAACTTTCGGATCTCACATTCAGCAAATAACTCTTCAAGAACACTTTCTCTCTTTTTCTTGTAAATTTCAACATCCTTAGTCAACACTTCATTCTTGTCACGATAAAGAGTATTTTCATCTTGAAGCATAGAAATTTTGTTTTGAAGCTTTTCTACAGTAACAGCAGTTGTAGCAATAAGAGCAGTAGCTTCTTCATACTTTTTCTGAACAGGATAACTTTTTTCAAACAGATTTTCAAAGTCTTGAGCTGCATCTAAAGCTTCAGCCTTTGCTTTCTCACATTCTTCAGCCAATGCTGCTTTCTCTGTTAAAACATCTTCATGAACATGAACCAACTCATAATACTTCTTCTGAAAATCTTCTAATTCTTGCTTTAACACCACTATCTCTTCAGTTGAAATTTGATGACTTTGTTCAAAACTAGCAATCTCCTGAAGAAATTTCTTACATTTAAGACATTCAGTCTCTTCAACCTTTGAATTCTCAGAGACTCTAGGTAATTCTTCTTGAACCAGAGATACACTTGAATAAGAATCGGAATCAGTTAAAATGCTATCATCATCAATATGACGAACAGTCAAAGCAATTGCAGGTTTAAAATTATTCCTTTTAGCTTCAGTATCTGCATTCCATGCAAACTCACTTGAATGTGAAAACGTATTGGTCCAATCATGAACAACATTAGCAGATTTAATCTCAACCTTCTCAGCTTTATTTGGGGAATGATAAACTAAATGTGCATGTTGACCAGTCTTCAACTTAGCATCTGCAGAACTTGGACATTCTCTAGCAAAGTGACCATAATTTGAACATTTGTAGCATTTCACCTTCGACTTATCCAAACCAATCTTGCCTTCCTGATTCAGTCTCTTCTTACCAGTTCTATTGAAAAACTTCTTTGTTCTTCGAACCAACATAGCATACTGCCAATTGAGATCCATTTCTTCCAAATGATCATAATCAATCTGATCATAATCTTCATTCGCTAACTCAGCATTACTCACAGCACCCGTGATAACACCAAAATACGAAGATACCAATGCAGACATTAATGCATTATAATCATCAACAGTTTGAACAGATAATGCAGTTTGATTTGAAGAACTCGGAACAGAAACATTACAACCAGCAGAAGAATAACTTGAAGATTCAGATTTACCTGCCAGAAATGCTGTAGGGGGTGCAGAATTAAGAATATTCGATTTCCCAGCATTCATTGTAGAATCATTTTCACCATGATACACTGCAGGATTCTGAATTTGTGTAGGAAGAGACTTGTTCACCATCAACTCCATATCCCTAGCCTGAATTCTTTGAACTAAATCATTAAACGACAATCCTTGAAAATCCTTGTCATGAGTAATCATCATAACATAATTCTCCCATTTCTCAGGTAAAGCTTCCAAAATCTTCTCTTTCATATCAGCTTCGTCTTTAGTAAGATTCACCAAGCGCATTTCACTCATCAGATGAGCAAATCTTGCAATCAGATTGGGAATCGTTTCATTCTGATAATGTTTAAAGCTGTCAAACTCTTTCTTCAAAACCTTTTGTCGACTTTTCTTGTACTGGTCATTGCCTTCACATCTTTTCTCTAAGGCATCCCATAAACTTTTTGATGTGTAATTACCAGCAAATTGATGAAGTAATTCTTTAGGCAAAGCCATCGTTAAAGTACCATAAGCCTTTTTCTCAGCTTGATAAGCTTTCTTTTGTTCAGAAGACATTTTTCTTTGAAGTATAGGTTCACCAGTTTCATCTTTAGGGTAAACATATTGCTCAGTGAACGCTAACCACATATCAATGTCATTTGTATCGACATATGCTTCAAACCGTTTAACCCAACTATGATAATCTTCCAACTTTAGCAATTTGGGAACTTTCTGACTTGTTCCAATTTCATTATCATAGTTCATCATCGTTTGCATAGTTGCTTGTACTGAGTTTTGAATAGCCGCGAACGCTTGAAAATCGGACATTTTCGAAACACAAGTTACTGTTCACTCCGAACCTCCTCCGAACCTAATATACCCTCCGAGCTTCCTCCGAACGTGGTCCGAACACAGAAACACAGTCCGAACTCTCTCCGATCTCTCACCGAATCCAGTAGACTCCGAAACCCTCCGAGCCTAGTCCGAACTCTCACCGAACGAACAAAAATGGACTCCGAACGTACTCCGAACCTGGTGTTCGGAGCAGTTATGCCGAGCGTACTCCGAACCTGGAGTGCGGAGCAGTTACGCCGAACCTCGAGTTCGGCTGAACGTGAAATTTCGAAAAAACTTGGAAAAACTCACTGAAATTGATGCCTCTCGAGCTGTAAACACTCAATCAACTGAAAATGAGCAAACACAGACATATTTGACGTGAATCATGATGTTTTGAACGAGGAAATTCGAAAAATGAGAATGAAAAACGAGTTTTGAGAGTCAAAAACGTGAATTTGAACTCGATAACTCGAAAAACAATGATCTCCGACTAGTAGAGTAAACCAAATGCTCTGATACCACTTGAAATTACTTGAGCGTATGAATCTTCTACTTAGTCGATGTGAAATCAATGTAAAACGAGTTGAAACACAAAGAGTAAATACAAACAGGCTTTGTATTAACCACAGAGACCACAAAGTACACTTAGAGAATGTATGACACGGAAAAGCTACTGAATCTATACAAGACAAACCTATATATAGGCTGAAATCACGACTGGCCGAACCTCAGGTTCGGCCAAGCCTCGGCGGCTCCGAACCTGGAGTTCGGCCATAGTTCGGCCAGACCTAAACTTGAACGTTCCATCTTGTATTCGATACTTCACATGACGATCAGGAACCATGTATCAACACAGACTTTCCTCTATTTTGCGTGAGCAAAGACCTGGTTAGTCTGTATTAACGTGCTTGCAGATCACTGTATATAATTTACACCCCAACAGATGCCAATGTGCACAACAAAAGAGACCCTCTAGCGTCCAAAACCCTTCAGCCATGACTTTGTGACTAGGCTTATGTGTTTGATGAAAGGTTACCACCTGACTGATAAATGCCTCTGAGTTGAAATCATACAAGTCTTTGTATATTATTCCTATCTCTTTTATGATCTGTTCTTTCTCTTCTCAACCAAGTCTCGAGAAAAGATTCAAAACTCTGGATATGGGAATGTGAAAATATGTGGTAGGGAATGATCAAGCTTGATAGACTGCACATATTAATTACCTAGGATTTGTGTGTGACTGTCGGATGCTCATAATTAATGCACCTAAAAGATAAATAAGTGACAAACAACCGGGAAAATGAGGAACATGGGTTTAAGAAGGACCAATATACTGGTAATCGCCTGGACGTGTTCGAGTAACCGATACTGAAAAGGGTTCCTCAGTTCAGACAAAGACGGTTTGATCCCATAGAAACCTTCTTGTTTAGAAATTTGGTATGTTTGTTTTTTTATTTATTTTTCTTTTGAGTTATCTTAAGTTTTTATTGTTTATTTTTCAACCATGGCCAGGTTAATTTAAAAGCTTAAATAAGTTTTTATGGGTTTTATGCGAGAATGTTTCACTCCTCCAAAATCTCAAGGGAAGATAATGAGAAGAGTCCTCGGGTTCAGGGGAAGTGTTTTTGGTTAAATAATGCTAACCCGATAACTAGTCATCGTCTGGTTAGTGTTTGTTCCATGTTATGCTTGACAGGTTAAGTGAAAAAGACAACTCATGAACAAGAAAGTCAAGGACTCAGTTGACCAAAGCAAGAACTCTGTTGCCGATCAAGTTGAAGAACCAGCCGGAAAAGGACTTACCCTATGCTTAGGGGAAGTTTGTTGGTTGTTCAAGAAAAGCTTCCAAAGTCTCAAAAGACACTGTTCTCAAGTTTAGGGGAAGCTAATTGAAGAAAAGATGCAGGGAAGTCACAACAAGAAATTCAAGAATGCCAAGAAAGAGGTTTTCAAAATTTGTCCTCTGAAGTCACAAGCAAGTCAAGACAGTTACTACTGATTCAGCAATGACTCAATAGGTTTCAAGAAGAAGCAAGTATTTGAGAATCCTCCTCTCATTACTTGTTCATCCTTAGAAGTCCAAGCTGATGCTGATTGAGAGAATGCTCCCAAAAGTCTCTTGTTGCTGCCCACTGAAGATTGCTGAAGGAAGGGTCTTCACCAACACAAGTTCAAGCCAAAAGAAGATTGCAAAGTTGAAGACTGAAAGTCAAACACATTTAATATCACAAGCCTAGGGGAAGATTGTAGAGCCTTGAATTATGAGGCTTGCAATATTAAATGTTAGTTATAGTGTTGGGCTTGTAATAGTTAGTAAAATGTTATGTGGGCTAGTTTGTAATTGGGTTTAGATATTGGGCCCGGTCCAGTTTAGAGGGATTAGGGTTAAGTTTGTTATAAAAGCAAACTTAATCCCTCATATCAAGAGTTCACGATTTTGATAGAGAGAGAAGGAGATTGCGTGGAGCTAGGAAGAATTCTTGTGTACCAGACGATTATTAATCGTGTGCACTTTATTCCAGGTTTTATTAGTTTTATTATTGTGTTTATCGTTTCCTTTATCGCTCATCTTGAATCGCTCGATTGTTTCGATTCCGCACTCTCAATCGAGGTTAGATATCGTGTTTGGACCGTTTTCGGGACTTACAGGAGTTCTTGAGGAAGATGACGCGAACTAGTTTAAGGTTACATAGTTTACGCGTCGGGTTTAAACAAGGTTCGGTCGGGTGTCCTGGTGGTCATGTGCTTCGCTTCAAACTCGGAGGTCGTGGGTTCAACACCTACCCTCCGCATTTCTTTTTCTATTTTCTATAAAACCAAGTCTTGAACACTAATCCTAGATAAAAGCATTATGATCGGGTTCTTGACAGCAACTAGGCTGCTGGCTGAGTGGTGTGACTGCTGTGTCGTGACATAGAGGTCACAGGTTCGAACCCGGTGACCTCCATGTTTTCTTTTTTATTGTTTCTGTGTTCTTCGGGGTTTTTGATCACCAGATTTTATACCAAAAATTGTTCCTTGTCATATCTTAAACCCGTAAAAGCATATTTAGGACCATTAAATATATATATATATATATATATATATATATATATATATATATATATATATATATATGTTGATATAAAATTTTGTGGTTTTACATAAAAAGGTAAATATACATATTTTGAGTAGATTCATATATAAACGTATATCGTTGGATTTTGTTGAAATAATTGGATATTTTATGCGAACCTTTAATATATATATATATATATATATATATATATATATATATATATATATATATAGGGTAAGGATCATGTAAAAACCACATCTTTTTTTTGCGAAAACCTAAAAACTAATACTAAAACCTTCATAACTTTTTTCATACGATCATATTTTTTAAAAAAATTTGCACCAAAAACCTTAGAATTATGAGTTCTTTAATTCTGGAAAAAAAATTAAAAAAAACTTTAACGTCTTGTCGTTTTTTTATTAGTGCACATGTGCACTAATAATAAAACTCATACATATAGTATGCGTTAATGTTTTTTTTTTAGAAAAATCGCATCAAATATGTTATAATTTTGTTAGTTTTTCGTGGTTTTTTTATTAGTGCACATGTACACTAATAAAAAAGCACTTTATATGTGTCGTATACATTAATATTTTAAAAGAGAAATTGCACCATAAATCTTATAATTGTGTTATCTTTAACTCTGAAAATATATTAAACGTTTTAAAAATTTTTAAATTTTATGCTACACATGTGCACTATAACTAATAGTTATAGTGCATGTGTAAAATTATCATTAGTTCTATGAATATTTTAGTTTTTTTAATGTTTTTAACCTAAACAATATGTTTTCGCATGACAATTCTCATTTGTGTAGTACTAATGAAAATGGTGCACGTGTGCACTAATAATACACATGTGCACTATATTTTTTTTTCGCAATATCAATTTCTTTTCCAGAATCAAAGACAATAGAATTTTAAGATTTTTGGTGCAAGTTTCATAGAAAAATATTAACGTATGTAAAAGTTATGAAGGTTTTAGTGTTAGTTTTATAGGTTTTCGCAAAAAAAAGAGTTTTCACAGGATCCTTACCCTATATATATATATATATATATATATATATATATATATATATATAGGGGAAGGATCAAATAAAAACAAGATGTTATTGCGAAAACAAGAAAACAAATATTAAAACCTCTATAACTTCCTCATACGATAATATTTTTTAAAAAAATTTGCACCAAAAGTCTTAAAATTATGTCACCTTTAATTCTGGGAAAAAAAATTAAAAATATCAAAATTTCGTGATTTTTTTATTATTGCACATGTGCAATAATACGTATTAAGTATATTACACATGTGCAATATTAAGAAAAAAACGTTATTTTTTTTTAATTTTTTTCCAGAATTAAAGATAACAGAATTATAAGATCTATGGTACAATTTTTTATCAAAAATATTAACGTATGAAAAAGTTATAGAGGTTTTAATATTATTGCACATGTGCAATAATAAAAAATAAAAAAAACGTTGAATTTTTTTTAATTTTCTCCAGAATTAAAGATAACAGAATTATAAGATTTATGGTGCAATTTTTTATAAAAAATTTAACATATGAAAAATGTTATAAAGGTTTTAATATTATTGCATATGTGCAATAATAACAATAATAAAAATTATTGCACCTGTGCAATAATAATTTTTAAAAAAATTTGATTATTTTTTATATTTTTTCCCATAACTAAAGATAACATAATTTTAAGGATTTTGGTGCAAAATTTTTATAAAAATATTAACGTATGAAAAAGTTATAGAGGTTTTAATATTTGTTTTCGTGTTTTCGCAATAAAAGTTGTTTTCACATGATCCTTACCCTATATATATATATATATATATATATATATATATATATATATGTCCTCGCAGATTTGTTATTAACTTGCATGTTTAGTTTATATATATATATATATATATATATATATATATATATATGTTTTGGTCAAAAATTCACAAAGGAATTTCGTATTCCAAACTTAGTATGTGAGATAGTGTGCTTGTCAATATGCTCGAAAATGTTAAATTGAACACAAGGATGTAACGAAGGAAAATCCAGAATCCTTCGAGTTTCCTCTTGGAATCCTGGCAAAAAACCTCGGGAGCCGGCCTTAAGAGCCTGCTGCCTAGCAGTTTTATTAAAATGAAACAAAGAATTACAGAGTTTAGGAGGTTTGATCGATTGACACTAAGTGTTTACAATGATTGTAAGCTAACAGACCTATAGTGCGCCGGGTGTGTGTGTCTAAGTCAATCGAATCCTCGTTTTTATAAGAATTACAACAATAACAAACTTTCCGGGATTCCCAGGATCCTATCGTCCAACTAACTTGACCGTTACAACCCTCTTCGTTCACTTGGTCCATGATCTTCTTTAGCTGGAGCTTGTATTTCGGAAGTAGTTGATAACTTCAATGGTACCTGGTCAAATAGGCACGTGGCAAATATAAGGGTTAGTTAAATAAAACAAATCAGGATACCTGAACGAGTGGGATTCCAAGATGATAATAGGATTCCTGAACCACATGAGCTTCATGCGAGCATCCTCTGTAGAAATTCAAAATAATCCTTTTTCACGGCGTTTGCACGGTAAATGCAGTTGGGATGTGACTGATTTCTCGGCGTACAACGGATGTGATGGTAATCATGATATTTTCTTTAAATAGGAGATCAGAAAATAAGATTTTCACCATCTTCTTCACATAACCTCTCGAGCTTCTCCGATATTCCAGGTCAGTCCTTCTTCATCATTCTTATTTCCATCTTGTTTTTCGGCCATGCCCAAGAAAAACACCCGATCATCTTCTTTGCTTGATTCTCCGGCTATCGAGGACTTCCACGATAAGGGGTATATTATCCCTGCTGAGGAGGAAACTTGCAATTTTGATGACGGCGACATCCATGAGTTGAAGAATTCCGGTATCTTTCCACCGGGAACGATTTTTCGACCCTTCGACCCTCAAGCCAAGTCCGACTTCATCTCTACCACCTGGGTTTGCTTTATGTACTACCCTTTCTTGCTTGGAATGACATTTCCCTTTCCGGAGCTCATCACCCAATTCTTCAAGACCACCCGACTCTCCTACTCCCAAACCATGCCGATGGTTTGGAGAATCCTGTATTCTCTTGACAAGTTGAATAAAACCAGGGATCTCAACATTCGGATTCTTAAGATTTGTGAAGCATACCAACTAAGAACCCATGGTTGTAGTCGGTTCGTCTTAAAGGCTCGCACCTCCACCTCCTAGTTGATTCCCCGAGCTTCCCACAATGACCATGACTGGAAGAAACGTTTCTTCTTTGTCAAACGAAACTCAATTCCTGGGGGGACAAAGTTGCCGTTGAAGTGGGTTGAGAAGGGTAGGATATTGATTTCTTTTGTTGTTACTGGATTTCAAATATGTATCTGACTTTTCTTGTTGTTTTCGTTTTTTTTTAGCGCCCAAGTTTGAGAGTCTCATCAAGAAGCAGCCAGATCCTAAGAAGCTCGAAGCAGTCTACCAGATTCCTGCCAGCAAAAGAGACCTGGTCCTTGAAGCAGCTGCCAGTGAACACAGCTACTCGTCTGATCATACTCCCGCCATGTCTGGTAAGTTTTTGTAGGATTCTGAACTATTTACTTATTCAAGCATCCTGGATGTTGACAACCTGTTTCTGTTCGCAGCTCCCAAATCCAGCTCTTCGTACTCTTTGAAGGACCTAGACCACCTGCTCAAGATAAAAAAGGAGCATCTTGAACAGCCTGCCTCCTCCAAGCCACCTGTCAGCCGGCCAAAGGCCTCGGCTTCCAAGAAGCAGAAGGCACCTGAGACTCCTACGGCTCCTATATACCTGGAAACTTTGAAGATCTTGCCCCTTCCGAGGTCAGCAACAAGATCCTCTTGATGCAGACCATGATCAACCTGGTAAGAAGCTCAAATAATGTTTACGTTAGTTTCATACCTGTTGCAGTTGCTGACCAGGATTCTTGTTTGTGCTGGGTATTGAGAAGTTGAGCACCCAAGCCATGGATATGGAGAGGAATAGCCGAGGCCAACGAGAAGATCCAGGCCCAAGCCGACACTGCTAAGGGCAAGACCCTATTTTACGAGCACAAGTTCACCGAACAGCGTCTGGCCCTAGAAGCCAAGATGGCCACCGATGCTGAGATTGGCCAACTTTCAGCTGCTCGGAGCGTCATAGAGTGCAAAATCCAAATGGCGGGTGAGGCTGAGGTGCCTGGTTTCCAAGTGCCAGGCTAGGACGTCGCAGGCTGGAGGCTAGTCGTGGAATTGTTAGGAGGAGGAGACGGTGATGTGGCAGGGAAGGATGGGAATGATGGTGGCTCTTCAAAGACGGTTCCGGATTCTCCGGTGGCGATGACAAGGGCTTATGTAATGGAGCCGGGAGAGGGCAACATGCTGGAGGACGTGGTGAAGCCGGTGGAGGAAGGGAAGGTAGTGGGCGATGAGGATAATGCAACGGTCTGAGCCCACCTTTTTATGTTTTTGTGGTTTTTGGCGGAACATTTTGTGGTTCCTGTAATAGACAAGTAACAAACAAACAATGGTAGGGATCCTGGTGGAGGGATCCTTGTGTTTACAAGACGAAACCAGGATTCCTAAAAGCTTTTGACCTCTGAGCTTCTCAAGTGGAGGGATCCTGTGGTTTTCAGGACGAAGCTTGGGAAGCTCAAAAGTCAAAACCTTTCGTGCATGTTAATAATATCAGTATCTTTTGGCTTCTCATGTTATGTCTTGCATTGAAATTTTTGTAGATATGATTAGTTATAAAATTCATTAAGAATCTTAAAAAGATTATACATTGGGAAATAATTTGAGATTTGAACGATTAAATAGGTTATATTCCAAGATCAAATAAAAACTTAAGTCACCTGACATTCGAATCTTACCTTAGTCACCTTCTCAATTCAAACCGCTGTTTTTCCTTTCATCTTATTTAGTATTCTGGTAGGAATCCTGTGATCACTTTTTTAACAATCGTCTCATATTCCTCAGGAACCTGAAACAAACCTAAGAAGCTTCCTGACCTTCGGCCGAAGCTAATGCTTCTGGAAATAAAATGGTAAGTTTAAAACTAAGTTGGGGATAAACCCGGGATTCTTGGGACTAAGCCAAAACAGGGGACAAGCCCTTTTTACTTAGGACTAAGCCAAAACTGGGGACAAGCCCAATGCCAAAACCTTAGATAACACGTCAGTGTTATAAACCTTGAGAATCCACCCAGCAGCCTACAATGAAAAGATTATCAGCCACCCCTAGGAAGGACTGGTCCGGCCATTTTGAGCATATTGGTGGACAACGTGCGCTCCTGGCGAGGGTCGTGCGTTACTGGCGATTACCAAAACTTAGGAGAGGAGTCAGCCTCTCAAACCTTGGAAGGTATGCAGGATACCTTAAACGTAGGAGAGGTGGCCAACCTCTAACTAGGGATATACCCGAAATACTCTAGGATTTTCAAAATCTGCAAAACACTCAACATTTGGTGAGGGGTGGGTGTTAGCTTAGCTAACACCACTCTGATGCTTAGGTCAGTATAGTGTAATAATGATAATAATATCAGTATTGAAATCGGATTAGTATACATACCTTGTAGTATTTTGGCAGTGAAGATCCTTAGGATTCCATTAGGACTCCAGTGGGATTCTTATATAAAATAAGCTTTGAGGTGTATGGCATTCCAGGCTCTTGGTAGAGGTTCTCCTTCCATATTTAACAAACGGTATGCCCCCTTTCCTTCTTCAGAGTCTATAAGGTAACGGCCCTCACATTTTGGTGCTAACTTCCCATCAGTAGGATTGGTAGTATTCTGGAAAGCCTTCCTTAAGACCAAGTCACCTACTTGGAATTTTCTTAGCCTGGTGTTCTTGTTATAGGATTTTGCTATCCGCTGTTGATAAGATGTCATCCGGATTCTGGCCATATCTCTGAGCTCCTCAACCGTTTCAAGATCTTTAAGGAGATTCTGGCTGTTGGTTTCAGGATCCTGGCAGTTGACTCTGGCTGTAGGAAGTACCATCTCTGTAGGGAATACAGCTTCTACCCCAAACACTAATGAGAATGGCGTTTGGCCAGTAGCATTCTTAGCTCCTAAGAACAAATGGCAGCTCCTCAGCCAATTTCCCTTTCTTGGAGCCCAGCTTCTTCTTGAGTTTGTTAATTATGATCTTATTGCTGGATTTCGCCTATCCATTAGCCTGAGGGTGGACAGGCGTTGAAGTGATCATCTTGATGCCCTAGCTTTCACAAAAGCTTATAGTTCTCTTGCTGATAAACTAGGAGCCATTGTCGCATATGATTTCTGCCGGAATCCCAAATCTGGTGAGGGTGTTACCTTTGATGAATGATATCACTTCTTTCTCTCTCACTTGAGCATAGGCTTCTGCTTCAATCCACTTGGAGAAATAGTTTGTCATTGCAAGCATAAACACCTTTCCTCCAGGAGCCTTTGGCAGCTTACCCATAATATCCATGCCCCACTTCATGAATGACCATGGGGATACTATAGGATGCAGATGCTAGCGGGTTGGTGCAGAATATTGCCATGCCTTTAACAAGCATCGCATTTCTGTGAGAAGCTCGTGGCGTCCTTCTTCATAGTTGGCCAATAATATCTGAATCTGAGAGCTTTAGAAATAGCGCCCTGCCCCCGGTATGGTTCCCACAATCTCCACTATGGATGTCTTCGAGCACCTCAAGAGCTTCTGACTTCTCTAGGCACCTTAGGTAGACACCTGCAAGAGATCTTCAATATAGGATATTATTAATAATAGTATAGGGTACTACCTTTGTGCGAAAAGCTCTGGGGTTTTCGCCCTTGGGAATCTCCCCATCTTTAAGATACTTCCTGATCAGGTAAGTCTAGGATTCCTGAGCGTCTTCAGGATTCTCAACATCTGCACCTGCATTACTGTTAACAGCCTGAGCTTCCTGTTAAGCTATCGCTGGCGTTAGGATGTGAGTTATTGGAATCTTGACATCCTCAGGGATCCTGAGCGATGAAGCCAAGTTTGCCAAGGCATCGGCTTCTGCATTATCTTCTCTTGGTACCTGTGAAATGTTAAAATTTTCAAAAAATAGAGACAATTTTTTAACAATTTCAAGATACTTAATCAGATTTTCCCCTCTAACTACATAAGAGCCATTAAATTGGTTAGTTAACATAAGAGAATCAACAAATACTTGAATATATAGGATTCCCACATCTCTGGCCAGTTGCAATCCAGCAATTAAAGCTTCATACTCAGCTTCATTGTTAGTAGCCTGGAATTCACAGGATATGGATAGAGGTATTATGTCCCCCTATGGTGATTTTAGCAGGATTCCCAGTCCTGTTCCTTTGACATTTGAGGAGCCGTCAGTATAGAGGATTCAGTCTTCCTTGAGCTTCTCAAGCTGCTAGACTTCCTTCTCAACTTCTGGTTCAATGTCACTACTGAAATCTGCCACAAAGTCAGCTAATGCTTGGGACTTAATTATTGTTCTTGGTTCATATTTGATGTCGTAGGCACTCAGCTTGACTGCCCACTTAGCCATCCTACCTGACATTTCTGGCTTCTTGAGAACTGCCTTAATAGGATAGTTAGACTTTACAATTATAACATGAGTTTCAAAATAATGTCTAAGTCTAGTGGAAGCCATTATAAGAGCTAGAATTAGTTTTTCAAGGTGAGAATACCTTGAATCTGCATCTAGCAGAGTTTTACTTACATAATATAATGGATTCTCCTGATCTTGATGGTTTTTTACCAGGACTGCAGTGATTGAGCTTCCGGAAACAACGAGATACAAATATAGCGGCTCCCCATCTTCTAGTTTCATCAATAACGGGGCTGCTGACAGGTAGTCTTTCAGGCATCTTAGAGCTTCTTCGTGCTTCTCGGTCCACTCGAATTTCTTGTTTTTCCTTAGAATATCATAGAAACCCTTACTTTTTTTTGTGGATCTTGAAATGAACCTGTTGAGTGCTGCGATTCTTCCTGTCAACCTTTGTACCTCTTTTACATTCAATGGAGACTTTAAATTTATGATTGCTTTGATCTGCTCTGGACTTGCTTCGATCCCTCTTTCGGTAACAATGTATCCTAAGAATTTTCCAGCTCGCACCCCAAAGTGGCATTTAGAGGGATTGAGCTTCATGTTATACTGATCAAGGATATCGAAGGCAGTTTGGAGATTTCCGAAATGATCTTCAGCTTTCTTGGATTTCACCACCATGTCATCTATGTAGACTTCCATCGTATCCCCCGGTTGCTCTTTGAACATCATATTGATGAGCCTCTGGTAGGTGGCACCTGTACTTATTAAACCAAAGGGCATAGCAGTGTAACAATATATACATGTTGGATTCATAAAAGCTGTATGCTCCTGGTCACATGGTTCCATCTGTATTTGTTGGAATCCTGCTGAGGCATCCATGATGGTGAACATCTCGTGACCAGCCGTGGCATCCACCATAGCATCAATATGGGGAAGTGGAAATGGATCCTTAGGACATGCCTTATTCAAGTCTGTGTAATCAACACAAACTCTCCACTTTCCATTCTTCTTCTGGACCACCACCACGTTTGCAGCCACCTAGGATATTTGACTTCTCTAATCATCTTGGTTTTGAGAAGCTTGTCCACTTCCTCCTGTATGATTATATTCTTATCTGGAGCGAACTTTCTCCTTTTTTGCTGTATAGGCCTGAAAGAAGGATCCAAACCAAGCTTATGAGTAATAACATGTCTAGGGATACTTGTCATGTCTTCATGCTTCCAGGCGAAAGTTGAAGTTCTAGCTTGGAGAATCTGAAGTAGTTCCTGCTCAACATTCATCGGATTGCTTGTTCCCACGAGCACCTCGATTTCAGGATTCCCAGGGTCTAGAGGCACTTCTTTGACATCAAGCTCTCTGTCCTCCTGTACTTCAGGTGCCCTTTTCTGTAATTGCTATCCCTTCGTCACCTTAGTGGTGTCTTCATCGACGTCGAATAACAGTTCTTGGCTTCCTGCTGGTCACTTTCAATCCTCACAACTCCCCAAGGTGTAGGAAGCTTGATGCACTGATGATAAGTTGAAGGGACTGCCTTCATCTCATGTATCCATGGCCTGCCAAGAATGATATTGCAACAAGAGAGAGAATCTATAACACAAATTTTCTGCATAGAGTTTACCCCCTCTATGTATACTGGCAGCCTGATATCCCCAACGGTGCTTTTAGTTTCTCCGCTGAAGCCAACCAGGACTGAGGATCTTGCAACTATTTCAGTTTCTGGAATCCCTATCTTCTTGAGCACATCAAGAAGGATTATGTTTACTGAGCTTCCATTATCAATGAGGATCCTGCGAACAAAATGGTTAGCAATATATAAAGTAACCACAAGACTATCATGATGAGGATCCTGAACATGGGAGCGGTCGCTCTCATCAAAGGATATGAGTTTGTCTTGAGTTAGGGTGGATGTCCGGACAGGTCTGTCACCCTATTCAGATTTGGATTCCTTAGTATGCTTTTTGGCTGAGGAATACAAAGTGCCGCAAATGTCTGAGCCTCCTGAGATGAAGTTGATTATTTTGAGCATCGTGGGTTGGGGAAGTTGCTCTCTAGGGCACCTTGTCGGCTTACTGAGTCTTGACCTTCTTCCTGCCTATCAATTCTTTGAGATGCCCCTTGCTGAGTAGATAGCTAATTTCATTTCGGAGTGCTATGCATTCATCTGTTAGGTGGCCAAAGTCTTCGTGGAAGGCACACCACTTAGTCTTGTCTTTCCAGGATCCCCGTTTATCATTTTTTCTAGGCCATCTTGTCTTTTCACCAAGATCCTGCATTGCACACATTAGGCCACCAATGTCAACATAAAAACAATACTCAGATACCTTAGGATATTCCTCATCGTCATCATCCTGCTCTACAGCATTGACTTTGTGATTTTCCGGTTTGGAGTATGGATGAGATCTGTATGGCTTCCCGGGGGATTCTGACTTCTTACTGTTAGGATCATATTTAGGAACCTCCAATCTTTGGTGGATCTTTTTGTCATCTTCCAAACGGATAAACCTCAAGGCTCTACTGCGTACTTCGTCGAGATTCCTACAAGGAGTCATGACAAGATCATTATAAAAACGTGAATCTTTAGAAAGCCCCATTTTATAGGGTTCTACGGTTGCTGCCATATCCAGATTAGGAATCTCAAGGGATTCTCGTCCGAATCTGGCAATGTATTGTCTGAGCGGCTCATCTGGCTTCCGAACTATTCGGTACAGGTCACCTGTGAGCTTGTCAAAGGTTCTACTGCAAGAAAATTGATTGTTAAACATGTTAACTAAATGAGAAAATCATGTAATAGTGTTAGGAGGAATGCTCAGTAGCCATTTCATGGCTGGTCCTGTCAAGGTTGAACCCAAGCCTTTGCATAGACAGGCTTCTTTGACTTCTATCGGAATGGGGTTGATCTCCATAAGCTCCCTGTAATGTGCCACGTGTTCTTCGGGATCCGTAGTTCCATCGTAAAGCTTCATGCTTGGAGTTTGGAAACGTTTCGGGATCTCTACTTGAGAAATCGGCCAAGCAAATCTAGAGATCTTGTGACTTTCCAAAGGAACCTTAGGAATAGGTTTTAGGATCCCTGGAACACTCGATATCATCTCTTTCAACTTCTGGAGCTCCCTAGCGATACTTGGATGAACACAAACTTTTTGTTTTTCTTATCTTGTAATTGATACTTTATTTTGTAATTGTCTTTGGATATGTACTTGGTAAACTTTGTTTATATGTTAGCGTACTTGTTACGCTTCTTAGCGGACTTGTGACTTATGCTCCTAGCGGACTTGTTTTACTCTTAGCGTACTTGTTTGATTGTTTATTCCTAGCCAGGATCCGTAGTTCCATCGTAAAGCTTCATGCTCTGGAGTTTGGAAACGTTTCGGTATCTCCACTTGAGAAATCGGCCAAGAAAATCTAGAGATCTTGTGACTTTCCAAAGGAACCTCAGGAATAGGTTTCAGGATCCCTGGAACACTCGATATCATCTCTTTCAACTTTTGGAGCTCCCTAGCGATACTTGGATGAATACCTGCATCATAAGGAGCACCCTGGTTAGAAACGACAGGAACTGAATTGGACACATTATCTGGGCCAGGATTCTGGACTAGGATCCTGGGATTATATCCATAGCTTGTTGGGATGCTCGACTTCGTAGTGGATGCTGTTTGTATGGGGATGAAGTCACCATCATGCACAATTGAGGAGCTGGTCTGTGAAGATTCCTGTAGAAACAGAAGGGTTAGAATATCGATATCCTAAGGGATTCTGGCCCGAGTTCCCAGCAGAAAAAGGATATCATTGGGACGGTGTGGCTAAGGATCCCAACGTTAGTGGAATCCAAGGATCCTTGGGGTACGGCTGCGAGGATTCTGGTGGGATGATTCATGAGAATCCAGTAGTACTCACTGCATATCCAGCGGCCTGGGAAGTCATCGTAGGGGCTGTAGTGAAGCCTGGTACTGATTT
>JBCNJP010000024.1:14738261-14767117 GCA_039602395.1 Deinandra increscens subsp. villosa | reverse complement strand
ATAAGGGGTTGGAGGTTTGATCGATCAGAACTAAGTGATACAATGTTGTGTGTTCGATGTGTGTCCCATAACGTGTGTTCCTTATCACACCCCACTCCGCGGCCGCCACCGCGGGGAGGGTGTGGGACCGGCTGCCCGTATCAGAACACGCGGAAGCAAACAGATACCTTATCTTAGAACGGGCTGACCAGTCCAAACAATGAAACGACGGGACATACCCAAGCGTCAACCACCTATGAGGGGGTTACTTATATTCAATCTCATTGGTGCACTATTGTATTCTCTGCGTTTCATTGGGCCCAGGTTCTCTAAGACTGGTACAACACCGTAGACCGCGAACTTAGGCTACCCCAACTGCTATGTCTTGCACACATCAAGTCTAGCCCATCCCCGCCTATCCTTTGGATCAACCCAGTAGTTACTTACCTGCATATGAACCAAAAACACGTCAACAACAAACGTTGTTGGTGAGTCGTAGCAGTTGACTCCAAAACAATCTAAAAACATTTCCAATACATAGTGCCTGTGATAAATACCATTAGGGTCAAACCAGCAATCGGAGGAAACTCGGAGCGACTTTCCCGAGCCCCTCCTCATGTTTCAAACATATACGACATCACCCGTTCAACCAACACAAGTAACCAAAAGGGGCCCAAAACAACGGGTATGCGACACCTTGATCTACCTACACAGCTGTGAGGATACGCATATGCCTCGTGGCCTTGCTCCTCAATTCCAGGAACAAAACAAGAACGGCCTAAATTGACCCTACGCTTCCCAAACGCGGTAACACCGCAGGTACTGAAACATAAACGCGGTGGGATTCCGCCGGCACCTCAAGTCATGATATATAACACAGCACAGTATTGAACACAAAAACAATGTTTAGACACAGTTCATATGCACCCCAAAAACATGATAAGTTAAAAAGGGGAAACTACAACTCACAGTTGGTCCAGCATACAAATTGAAGGTTAGGCAACTCGACAATGCATCAAGCTCGGAGAATCTGATGACCTAAACAAACATAGGTACTTTTAATTTAACACAGCAATAATACTGGTTAGGCTCGGTTGTGCTCCGCGCCCAAAATATACGATGCGTCCGTAGGTTGAAGTTCTGATATGACCGGATGTCCCAATACAGTCATACGGCTTAACCCGGATGCAATCGCATTTATCTGTCTATTTCTAAATAGGCAGTTTCTGTCTGACACGGTGGTATTGCCCTTAGTGGCAATACGACCGTGTGACTTGATGACAGATTAATTATTCTAACAAAACTCTCGGATCTCGAACGATTATATTTTATTATCCTTAGAATATTCCCTGAAGTCATAATTTAAATATCTATACATAGATACTTATTCGATTACGTTTCCCATGATGTTATGACTCTTATAAAGGTGAAAGCGTAGCTTTTGTCCACATGAAATCATAAACTTGTTTACATAAAATCACAACTTTGCTTACATAAAATGATAACTTTTGTTGCATAAAATCATAGTTTTGTTTATATAAAATCATGGCTTCGTTTTAACGGAAAATCATAACTTATATATTCTCCGAAACCGGATGTCATATATTTATAAAATCTCTCGTTTCCATTTGGTTTTATCTTCTATAAAACCTTATAGAGTTTTACATAAAATGATAGCTTTTATATATAGGTTTACTCAGTTTATATTTCACATGAAATGATAGGTTTCATTAACATAAAATGATACATTTTATTACATGAAATCATACATTTTATTAACATAAAATGATACTTTTCATCTACATAATCTTATAATATTTGTTATCACAAAAACTATAATTTTATTACATAAAATGATAACTTATATATATATATATATATATATGTTAACCCATTTATAATCCACATAAAATCATAGGTTTTATTACATGATATCGTATATTTTAATTTCAAAGGCTCATAATATTTGCTATCAACAAAACCGTGGTTTTTATTTATATAAACTGATAACCGCACTTAATCATAAACTTATGATTTTTATTATCCTTAAACGACAACCGATACTTTATATATATTTTTCTTTGTTATCGTCACTTTAAATACAATATACTTTTGTATTACTAAACGTTCCTCACACAACGCGTATCCAATATTACTATAATTCGAATCAAGTAACGAACACGGTTATACCTTCCGGTCGGTTTGCAAACCCGAACCCGGTTAACCGTATAACGCAACGTTGTCTGAATCAAACGAGTAGATAGTCCTTTCCACACGGTTTTTCGCCACGAACAATAATCCGAAGTCGGTTTCTGAGTTTGACCACGTTTGACCAGTCAAACCTGTTGACCAGACTCGTTCACCGAGTTGACTCAGTTGACTCGGCACTGAGCTGACTCAGTTTAGCCCCAAATGTATCCAAACACCACCCAAAAACATCTCTATGCTCAAAATAACCCACAACCGCCATCCATCGCGCCTGTTCCGGCGGCCGGAGGCCATGGCCGCCGCCGGAATTCCGTCACAGCCACTATCCGCCACCAAAATCATCATCCATCCACCTTGAGATAATCATCCAACTCCATTTAAGTCCATAAAATCACAACACACCAAGGAGGTCGCGGATCTGAGCAAGAACACACATGCATGTCACGATCGGGAGATGAAAAGCAAGAAAAAGCTGGAAAGTGAAAGAAAACACTAAAAATCAAACCCTTACTGTTGCTGCCGTCGTAAAACGCAAGGAGAACAAGGAGGGGGAGGCACCGCCGCCGCAGCTAGGCGGAACCCTAGCCGCCTCCGCGGCTGTCGCCACTTTTTCCGTCGATCGGGACCGGGAATGAGCTTGTAGACCTTGGATTCGGGCTTAGGAGAAGAAAAGGGGAGGAAGGGAGTCGAAAATGGGTCCACCGCCATGAAGCCGCCGTAGCGCCGCCGTGTTACCGCCGCCGTGTTACCGCCGCCGCCGGCTTGGCTGGCTCGCCGGAAAACCGGGGTGAGCCCCTTCTTGCGGCTGTCTTCTCTCAAACACACACACCTTGTGTGTTTTTATGTTTGTGAAAATGAGGAGAAAAGACAAAAGAGATGCCTTTTATAGTTAGGGCTTTAGGGTGGAGAAAAATCAGACTAGCAGGTATTATACCGCGATATACGAACTGTTAAACTGTCAAACATACCGTAAATTATCCGTGATAATTCTGATATGTCTGAAATATTATAGAACTCTCATAAACATTCTCGGTATACTTAAAACGTTAGATTAAGTATAATCTGGTGAATGTTTGGTTAAACTCGCGGTATAAAACGCGTATACGACGCATATACTGTTTACCTCCGTTTCACGAACCGAACGTATCTCCACGACTATAATTCTTATAAAACACTTAGAAAAATATCTATAACCTCACAGGGTCGTTAAAACCATCTTAAACAATTACACGATCAATTTTGGTTATTCTCGCGTAACCGAACGGTTTACTAATTTCACCGTTTCTCGCATCGTTTCCTATGGTTATCCTTTCTAATGATCAGAACATCAATGATTTAGTGTCTGGCACTTCCAGACACTCTGATCCGTCCTTAGTGACCGCACTGTCACTGCCGGTGACTTACGCGCGTTAAGTGTCGTTTGTCGTTTCCGTTCGCATAGACCACATGTAAACATCTGAATAGACTTTCTGATAAATATTAACGTCCATGTTAATATATCCATTCTCATAATCACGCGAACCAACGTACTTACATTAACGTTCGGTTATCCGGCACGTGTACCGATTAGACAACGAACTTAGCCGGTTTACACCGAATTCAGCTTTCATTGCTCCACAACATTTCCAATAACATAAAAATCAGCCAGAATACTACTGACAACTTATCCGGACATCAGGTATTGAATTGGGCCTTTGTCGGGCCGCAAATCTCTAAATGGGCCTAACGGGCCTAACTGGGCTTAACAGTCCATTCCATTTATCAGAAAAATTTCCCTCCGATTTGCCGGAATTAACCAGGTGTTACATTCCTAGTGATCGAATCCTCGATTTATATAACAAATACAATGGTAACAAACTTTCCGGGATTCCCGGGATCCTATTATCCAACTAATTCGACCGTTAAGGGCCTCTTCGTTCAATTGGTCCACGATCTTCTTTAGCTGGAGCGTAAGTTTCAGAGGTAGTTGATTAATTCGTCGTAACCTGGTCAAATAAACACATGGCAAATATGAGGGTTAGTTAAAAATAAGTAAATCAGGATACCTGGATGAATGGGATTCCCAGACGATAATAGGATTCCTGCGCTTCGTGAGCTTCCTGCGAGCATCCTGAAAATACACCCTCAACACTATCTATTCAGCAGACCCTCCTGATCTAACATGGAGAAATCAGACGAGTGAGTCAGTGAATCAATTCGGAGAATCAACTTCATCAGCAACTCCTGTTGAAACAGTAATTCCAGTGCCAGATCCAGTTATTGTAGAAACAGAACCAGCACCTGCAGCAGTTCAGGGGGAAACCAACTCGGAAACTGCTCCTGTGAGGTCCCGGGAAATGATCTGCAAATTGGGAACCTTGAATCTACCATCGAAGACACTGTTGTTGAAGAATCAAGGGTTCATAAAATTCATCCAACAAGCCAGATTATCGGCCCCGTAGACAAAAGGATCACCCAAAGTCAAATAGAACATGTTAACTCGTGTCTATTTTCATGCTTCATATCTCAAGAAGAACCAACTTCAGTTGTTGCTGCTCTCAAAGATGACAACTGGATTGAACCCATGCAAGCAGGGTTACTTCAGTTCAAATTGCTCAATGTTTGGCATCTTGTTAAAGCTCCAAATGGTGTTGAACCCATACCGGTCAAATAGATCTTCAAGAACAAACGAGACGACCGTGGAATAATCATCAGAAACAAAGTTCGATTGGTAGTGAAAGGGTACATGCAAGAAGATGACATTGATTATGACGAAGTCTATGCACCTGTCGCTCGTCTAGAAGTCATTCGGATTTTCTTAGCTTATGTTGCGTCTATGGACATCACGGTTTACCAACTTGATGTTAAGTCCGTATTTCTTTATGGCGAGTTGGATGAGGATGTGTACGTATAGCAACCTCCAGGGTTTGTGAACAAGTCACTTCCAAGCAAATGTTACAAACTTGACAGGGCCTTTTATGGTCTGCACCAAGCCCCGAGGAAGTGGTACGAGACATTGTCTACATATCTGCTGGAAAATGGATATAAAAGGGGTGTTATTGATCAGACTCTCTTCATTCGACACGTCGGGAAGGATATGCTTTTGGTTCAAGTATACGTTGACGATATCATTTTCGGGTTAACAAACATGAATTTGTGTCATGCATTCGAGGACTTGATGAAGAAAAAGTTCGAGATGAGTGCCATGGGTGAATTGACATTTTTCCTATGAATTCAAGTGAACAGTCACCAGATGGTATACTGATCAGCCAAGGGAAATACGTTAAAGAAATTCTGAAGAAGTTTGAGTATCACGACTCTAAGGGATTTTCTACACCAGTGGAAACTCGTCACAGACTGAATACTGATCCTCAAGGGGTCTCGGTGGATGAGCACTTATACCGTTCGATGATCGGGTCGTTGATGTATTTGACGGCAAGTCGTCCCGATATCATGTTTGGAGTCTGCCTCTGTTCAAGATTTCAGAGCAAACCAAAGGAATCACATTTGACTGCGGTTAAGAGCATTTTTGGATACTTGAAGTCGAATCCCAACTGAGGGCTATGGTATCCAAAAGATTCAGCCTTCGATCTTAGAGCATACTCGGATAGTGACTATGCTGGTTGTCAACTCAATCGGAAGTCTACAACGGGTGGATCTCAGTTTTTGGGAAACCGACTCGTGTCATGGCAATGCAAGAAGCAGACTACGGTATCCAATTCAACTGCTGAGGTGGAGTACATCGCTGCTGCATCATGCTGCTCTCAAGTTCTCTGGATCTAGAATCAATTGCTGGACTGCGGTTTGAATTTCATGAGTACTCCTATTCATATTGATAATTCTGCTGCTGTGTCTATAGTTAAAAATTCAATTCAGCATTCTAAGACTAAGCATATAGAAATTAGACACCATTTCAATAGGGATTGTGTTGAGAAGAAACTAGTCACCTTAGTTCAGATTGATTCAGAGAATCAGTTAGCTGACCTTTTCACTAAGTCATTTGATATGTCTAGGTTCAACTTTCTGGTTACCTTTATAGGTATGATCAACTTTGACTAGGACTAGAACTTCTTGCTCTCTGATACGTTAGTGTCTTGCTCTCTAGGTTGTCTTCTTTTGTGAATTATCTGTGTATATATCCTAAATCTTGCTTTTCTCTCACTAAATTCACCAAAAAGATTTTACCTTCTTGCTTGTTTTGCATTTTATCTAATTATTGATGTCTGACTTATTTTATCTTATGTTATTGCTTTTGTTACTCGTTTGACTCAATTGAGTCTATTCCTATGTTGTTTGACTTGTTTTGGCTGAGAAAAATACATAAGTATGTTTGTGTCTCGAGTCAAAATGATTTATGACCTAAGGAATTTCTTTTCATTCAAACTGACTTGTTTTTGAGTCTGTCTGCCGTGCCTGCATCTGTGGAAGATAAAACCAAAAATAGTGTCAATTCTGTAATAGTTTAGTATTTGTCTATACACATGTGCAGAGAAAAATAGCAGAAAAATACCAGAAACATTGAAAAAGATAAAACCCTTGGTCTGTGGTCGGAGAATATGTGAGGAACATGATATAATTTTGGTCTTGTAGATCTAACCATAGGATATGATCCAATCGACCGGTAATTCTATCATTTGATGTGTCGGTAGGCTCGACATACTTAGAAGTAGACTATTTCTGTGATTACACATTAATTTGCTTGAAAATGTGAACCTTGAAGACTACCAGTGCAAAATTCTTTAAATTTGCCTAAGTCTGAGCTAGGAACGATATGCCAACACACACAAATATTTCTTTAGCATTAAGTCCCTGATTTCACTCATCAGCACACCATATGTTTTGCTTACGCAAAGACCTTGGTGTCGCTTCATCCATCAATAAATCCGTGGCACATCTGCTTTGCGAAAGCGATGACCTTGTGACCACGCGATCCCATCATCACATTCATCATTTATCCGTGACACATCTGCTTTGCGAAAGCAATGACCTTGTGTTCACGCGATCCATCATAACATCCATTCATGAAATCATCTACTTAACACTAAAGAAATAGGGGGAAATAATATAAGTTGTCATATGTTGAAGAAATTCCATATGTACCAATTTTAAAATTCTTATGTGTGTGGGCTGTATCCGAAGTGGAAAGATGGCCCATGGTAGAATTCTGGTGACTTAAGTTGTATATAAGGTTAATCACATCTTTCACTAATCGGACAAAACATGATAAATATGTCACAGAAATTTGTTGAAAATTACCTTGTCTGAGCTTAAGTGGATAAACAATACCGACAATCTGACTTAGGGTACCGGATCCGAAAGGTGAATTGAATTATAAGTGTTATTGATCACGTAATTGATCGGTATGATTCTAAACATGTCTGACCACGACCATACAAAAATATGTGAATTCTCAAAGCCAATGTGCTTGAATTTCCAAGTTTGGTGAAAAATTGACCAACTTGTACTAAAATTAAACTTGGTATTGGTTAGAAATGAACCAACTTGAAAGTAAATGAATTCTTGAGTTCGGGTGGAAAATTGACCCAATTCAGATAAAAACAGAAATTTTGAGTTCGGGTGGAATTTTGACCGATAAAAGTCAAATTTAGGTTCTAAGTGGGTCATCATCAAATTTGTTGAAATTAATAGATACATGTTTTATATATACAAAATTTATCTTCCTGGTAGGTTACTGGTGGCAGGCATGAATTTCTGTATTAAGTTTTGTAGTTAAATTGCAAATCTTTTAAATTTTGAAAATTTTTGGACTTAGAAATTTTTCATGTATTATTACAATTCTGCTCTTAGCGGACTTGTTTTTGCCTTAGCGAACTTCTGTCTAAGGCAAGTCCGCTAAGCATGCTCAACATGTTTGCCCTTAGCGAACTTGTTTGAATGACTTGTAATTGGTTTGTTTATTTTGTAAGAAGTCCGCTAAACAACTTCCTTTTCATTAGATTTTGCTTTATTACATTCTTCAATCAACTTATTCTTCTCTTTCAACCATTCTTCCTTAATACATGCAAATTCCAAACAATTCGCACATGATGTAGACACATCCTTTTGAATTTCAGCAGCTAAACCATCACATACTTTATTTTTCCATTTCTCTACTTCTTTTGTCAGAAAAATATTCTCTTCAATCAACTTTCCCACCTTATTCTCTAATTCTTCAATTTTACTTTTAAATTTCAGATCTTGATCAATTGTTTTCTGAGAAATTTTAGACATATATTCTTCACATTGTGTCTTTACACAATCCCATATCAGTTTTGCTTTTCGATACTTCCCAATTTGATTTTTAAGAGTTATAGGCAAAGCTAACAGGAGAAGTGCAACAACATTTTCATTTTGATCATACGATTTTCTTTCTTCACTTGACCAATTATGCATTTTCTTAAAATGACCACCACCATAAGTTGGATACTTAAATTCGTTCGTAACCGGTATCCACAAATTTTTATCCAAATCGACAACATCAGCTCTAAAATTCGTTGCCCAACCATGATAATGTTCAAGTTTGATCAACTTTGGCACATTCTGACGATGACGCTCAACGAACACCTCAATTTCATACATTTTGAAAAATATGAAAATCTGCCTTGTCCGAGCTCCCTCTGAACTGTGTCTGAACCTTATCCGAACTTTATCACCCGAACTCTGTCTGAACACTCCACTTACAGCAGATAATCACCGAACTCCCTCCGAACTCTCTCCAAACTCTATTCGAACTTAAGGTTTGTGAAAATTGGGCCGAACTACCTCCGAACTGGGAGTTCGGAGCGGTTATTTTTTAGGTACTCCGAACCTCAGACGAACCCGAGCATTTTCGCGTTTTTGAGAGAATTGGGATGAGATTTTTGACAGAAACTTAGGTATAACCCATAGAAATGTGTTAGAAATGAAATGCACTCGAAAAGGTCACAGATTTACTCGTTTATGAATGAAAAACACTCGGTTTTATCAAGAAAACGACAACAATCAAAGCAAACGAAATAGAGCAACGCGGATTTGCTCTGATACCAATTGTAAAACCGTAAGACAAATCTTACTAGAGGTATGCTTGATCGTAGAGTAAGAACGAGATGAAAATGAGATGTAAATAAAATTTGTTTTATTGAAATCAACAAAGACTTAATTACAAACTCTCTAATCAGCTCAACAGAGAAACACTCTCAAAACACATAGTTAAGATCTGGTCTCTCACAACTCGTCTCTCTCCATTAACAAAAACCAAGACAAACTTCCTATTTATACTAGGCTGGCCGAACCCCTGCCGAACTCCAGGTTCGGCTGGTCCGCACTCCAGGTTCGGACCAGGTTCATCTGGCAGCATGAACATGTCTTGAATCTTCACATCGTCTTCACATCGTCTCGTCCAAATACTTCACATGACGCACAGCTTAGGTATCAACAACACTCGAGCACACACGTAATCTTTGACTACTTGATTATGTGCTATTTCTATTTATTATACATATGATATATATATATATATATATATATATATGTATGCAGACATGGCTGGATGGATATCCGCTTCTTTATCATCATCATCATCATCATCTCCATCCATCATCAGCAGGCGGGTTACTTCGGGTCCTACTACCCCGGCCCATGGAAATTGGAGGATAACGTCCGAGGGTCATGTGTATGGAGAACCCTCAGATGTGTCTTGTGTATTGTATCTAGACTAGAGCATCTTTATGAGTCATATAGTCAACATACCAAGATAGCCGTACCATATGGTCCGCTGTACCAGTTGGTAAGGGCGTACCAACTGGTCCACAAGGTGGTATGCCAGCCAGTATGTAAATGACTATAAATAGTTCGTGTTAGAGAGAGTTAAGTAGTTCTGTCATTCTCATCTTCTTAAATGTGTGTGTTTCTCTCTCTAGCTTGTAACTCTTAGTGAATCAATAAAGCAAAGCTTTATTTACATCTGTGTTCATTGATTAACCGAATCATGTAGTAGTAAGATCCGTTCCGTGGTGTTCCAAGTGGTATCATTCGGGTCCTACTACCCCGACCCATGGAATTAGGAGGATAACGTCCGAGGGTCATGTGTATGGAGAACCCTTCATTGTTCGTGGAAGAAACAATGGCATCTGGAACTGGTATGAATCATTGATTTCTAGCTGGGTTCACAAAGAACAAGTGCCACCTACATCTTTAGAGTCGTCGTCGACTCGGTTTTTTCTGCTTGAAATGTCATATCCCATTGAACGAGTCATCGCGTCAATAGCATCTATGTTTGATCGTGCACTCAGAGACATCGGAGAGTTATTCGGTTTGGTCACTCTTCTGCAAGAAAGTGGGACTGAGAGTAGTCAGAGAGTTGCCAACCTGGAGGAAAACTTGGAGCAGACAAATGAGCGCCAGTCTGAGCACGGGGTGACACTAAGCGACACGTACTATCAGGTGAGTCATATCACTGAGCTTGTTGAGGCACTCATAGCTCGGGTTGCAGAGCTCGAGTTGGTCAGGGAGGCTGAGCCTCTGGTGGAACCGGTTGATGAGCCCGTTGTGGAGGATCCCGAGGAAGAACTAGAAGAGGATCCCGAGGAAGAACCAGAAGAGGATCCCGAGGAAGAACCAGAAGAGGATCCCGATGAAGAACCAGAGGAGGAGATGACTGATGCATCCACTGATCATGATAGCTCATGAGTTGTTTTTTTTATTTCTGTCTTGTTGGTTGTTTGTTCTGATGGGAGGATGTTCCCAAGACTATGCATTTTGAATTTTGAATTTCTGTTGAATAAATTGTGAACAAGTTGCATTTTATTTGAATCAGGATTTACTATTTAATATGTGATTGTCATATGTCTTGTGAAGTTTTTTATTACTTATGTGATGGTTGTTGTGATTCATGTTATATCTTATTCTGATTTTGGGTATTTGTGAATTGAAGATAATGGCAGACGGAAATGCACTAAACATGACACCGGCTGAATTAGCTACACTGATCAACCAACATGTGGCTGATGCCTTAGCGGCACATGCTCAAGGTGTAGGCAATGCAGGGCCACCCCAAGGTAACACAAAATTTGCGTTTTATCGTTGGATGTAATCATACGCATTGGTAATCTATGTTTGAATGGTTTGGTATGAATATATGTACAGGTAATGCTACATTTAAAACTTTCATGGACTGTAAGCCTAATCAGTTCAAAGGAACTGAAGGAGCTGTTAGCCTACTCCACTAGATTGAAAAGGTGGAATCTGCCTTCGAAATGTGCAACTGTCTAGAGGCTAGCAAGGTGAAATTTGCCACGGGTACTTTGGAGGGACTAGCTCTCACCTGGTGGAATACTGAGGTGCAAATACAAGGGATTGAAGAGGAAAATGCCATGCCTTAGGCTAAATTCAAGGAGCTGTTGTAAGATGAATATTGTCCACTAGACGAGATCCAAAAATTGGAAGCCGAGATGTATAATCTCAAAATAGGAAGGGTCTAAAATGAAGCTTACACTACTCACTCAAATTCTCTTGCGTGTTTGTGCCCTAGAATCACCACACCTGCTTACCGAAGAATTGAGTTGAATATCAAGGCTTTAGTGCCCCAAATCCAGGGGATGGTGACTGTATCAAACCCTGTGACCATTCGTGATGTTGTAAGAATTGCCCACGGACTCACCAATCAGGCGGTTGATAAAGGTGTCTTACCTCCTAGGAAAGAAACTTCTAGAGCCTTTGACAACAAAAGAAAGTGGGATAATTCTGGGAATCAGTCTGGAAACAAGTCTTCCAATCAACAGAACCATCAAAACCAGAACCGCAGATTCAACAATTCAAGGAATTTCTCATCCAATTCTTAGAAGCAGGGTAATCAGAATGAAGGACAACCATTAGAAATTTCTCATCTAATTCTTAGAAGTTGGGAATCTGGAAGAACTTACCAGACATCTCAGGAGTGTGGTCGGCTGAGTAACTTTGCTCGTTGGCCGCTGTCTCGATAGCGACGGCCCTATCGGTGGCCGGAATCTCCAGGAATCTTGTAAGCTTCTCAACAGATGCTTGACCCATGGAAACAAGCTTATCGAATTCGGGAGCTGTAAGCACAAGGAAAACAATCAATATCAGCAAAATTCAGAATCCTAATCTAGAGTAAAAAATGGTATCCTACCCTTTTCAACCCATTTCAACGGTAAATCGGCATCCCGGTAATAGAATCACGCTTGACAAAGAAGAATTTATTCTTCCAATCCTGGTCATTGTGGGAGTATCGAGGAATCAGTTGGGTTTTGGATGAACGAGCTTGGAGAACAAATCGACTACTCCCATGGGTTCTAAGGTTATAAGCGGAACAGAGCTCTGGAATTCCCATGTCCAGGCCTCTGGAATGGTTTAGGCTGTCAAGCGAGAACAAGATCCTCCAAACCATCGGCATGGTTTGGGAGTAGGAAAGGCCGGTGGTTTTGAAGAAACCGTTTACAAGGTTGGGAAAAGGGTATGGCATTCCAAGAGAAAAAGGCTAAAACAAGAAACAAACCCATGTCTTCGACACAAAACCAGCTTTAAGCCGAGCATCGTACTGACGAATGATGGCAGAACGGGGAAACATACCAGAATCTGGAGTGCTCGGATGTCTACATCGGTGAACGTAAAAGCTTCTTCTCCAGGAATTCACCAAAATTCCTTGATCGATGAAATCCTCGATATTGGGCATGTTGGTGGAGGAGCTTGATCGAGTGTTTTTCTTGGCAATGGCCAAAAAACTAGAAGAAAAAGTTCGAAGAAGAAGAGGAAAGAAACTGACCTGCTTGAAGGAGATTATTGAAAGGTTTCTGAAGGAAGGTGAAGGTTAAGGGGGGTAATATGCCTGTACTTAAAAAAAAGTAATGATACCTGTCACTTCACTTGGAAGCCGTAAAAGATGTCAAATCTCAATAGATTTTACCGTCGTAACGCCGTGAAAAATGCATCTTTTTGAATTTTGACAGCTGTTGAGCTTATCTACAACTGTCTTTTTGAATTTTGGAAGCTCGAATGATTCAGGAATCCTAACACTGTCTGCAGTGGCGCAGCTTAGTGGAGACCGGGGGGTGGGGCGACCGCCCCCCGTTTTTTTTGGCCGTAGTGCTAATTTCTATGATTTTTTTAATTTTTTTACATATATTAAGGACCGCCCCCCCCCCCCCCCCCGCCGGATTAGGATCCGTGACTTTTCGCCCCCCCCTAAACTTTTCGCCCAAGCTTCGCTAGTGACTTTCTGGGAATCCCACTAATCCAGGTATCCTGATTCATTTTTATTCGAGTAACCCCTATTATTGCCACGTGCTTATTTGATTGCAGGTACCGTTGAGCTATCAACAACCTCCGAAAGACCTACTCCAGCTATTGAAGAACGTTGACTGAATGGGTGAGTAGAGGTCTAACGGTCAAGTTAGTTGGAGAATAGGATCTCGGGAATCCGGGAATGTTTGTTATTCATGTAACTATTATATAATCGAGGATTCGATCGGTTTAGGAACACACAATTCATACACACTTTAGCTCTGATAGTGTTCAATCATTGTAACACATATTCTGATTGATCAAACCTCTAAAACTCATGTACTTTTCAATTTCTTATCAATAAAACTGCTAGGTAGCAGGCTCTTCAGGCAGGCTCCCGAGGTTTTTTTCTAGGATTCCTAGAGGCAACTCGAAGGATTCTGGATTTTCCCTCGTTACATCATTGTGTCAACATTCATGCTTCGATATTACGTCATTTTGATCATTAAGCACACTACCTCACTTTCTAAGTTTGGAATACAAAATCACTTTGTGGATTTTTGACCAAAACAGTTAGCATACATAGTTTTGATGTTTACCTGGTGAGCAGAGAATAAATGGTCGGTGAATTTCGATTAACATACATATATGTTGTTGTAGTTGATGCTAGTTGCACTCTGCCTGTTAATATAAAATTTAGTATCTAAAAATGTGGTAGTGTAAGTACCTGTTTTTGTGTTTAACATATCGAAGTGATCGGTGACCTTTACCAAAGTCAAGGCTATGAGCCTTGGAGAAACCGCATTTTCAAATTCTTACATGTTAACTCTCTCTAGTGTTTGAATAATTTCCTTCCACAGGTGTAATAATCGCAAAAATTTGGATTTTTATTTAACCTAAATTAATACAGTTTAACTACGATTACACGTTAATTAAATGTTTTGTTACGATTAAATCAATCCACACTTTTATTTAAAAACTTGGGCGGATGTTTTACTTGGGAATTTAATATGTTCGGACAGTCAGAATAATTTTTTTTAAGTATTATTAATCACCTCGTCTCTCGCATTTCTTAGGCAACATTTTATTTATGAAAAATAAATCTTTTTAATCATGGATGACATTCTTTAAGTTCATATTCATTGTATCAAATTCTATTTAAGACTTTCTTGAACCCGTTTTTATTAAGAAACACACAAAGCGCCAGTCACCTGTTATTCGGCTGTTCTTTATTCGAGCATTACTCATTCGGATATTATTATTTTTTGGATGTCATTATTCGTTGAATCATGTCTTCTAACCTGGTATCTTCCGGTCTCTAATTTCCCGACCCGACCACCCATTGAGACCCGACAACCACCATGTGCCACCGTGTGAACACATTAAATGCATGTAAAACACGTAATCGGACCTTGCTAGTGCATAATCATAATCGGAATTGTAACACACGAGGTAAATAATAGATCTTCGATTGATTGCAAGCTCGGTTATACAGAGAGAGATTACAGAGAGTAAACACACTTGAAAACACACAGTTAAACTCACAACTCTCACAACCAGTTCTCTCAAACACGAGCTAAGCATATTTATACAAATCTGTCCAGCGTACCATATAACCAACGTACCAGATGGTGCGTGCGTACCATCTGGTCCGCCCCTGGTACGCTAGGACCAGAATATACAAAACTATCTATACAATATAGACACACCACCTAGACCTAGCACTAGACAACATAACATGTTCTAACAAACTCCCCCTTGTCTTGTGCTAGTCTTTAGAAGCTTTCGATTCAGTTTTCTTCCAATGATGTTTTCGATTATTTCCAGCGTGAATCCCAAAAGCAAAACAAACTCGAATCACTTTTTGAAACTACAAGGCTTGTTCAGAATTCTCAGTCTTATACATAATGTTGTTGTGATAGAGCTTGTCTATATCATCTTTTGATAAATTGATCAACCACATAGGATTAAAGATCCTCACCACCTTGTTATCTTCTTTAACTACAATCACCGCTTCTCCAGTATATTCATCATAGTACCACCATCTTAAAGTCTTGATAAAGTCTTGTTCAAGTTTCTTCAACGGTATTTTCTTCAGCTGAACTGGCTTCTTGTACTTTAAGATCATAATCGGTCTTCCAGGTTTTGGATGAATATCAGTTGGATGATCAGAATACTTCGGCCTCTGCGGAATTACAAATCTGAACTTTCCTTGACATTCTTCTACCAATTTGGTCTTGAAAACCTTTGCCAACTGATTATCTCCACAGTTCAGAAACGGCTTTCTGGATAACTCCCGAACATCACAAACTGGTAAAGTGTTAAATCTTAGAGCATTCTTCAAGTATAAAACTCCAAACTCCTTCTTTATTGCATAACACTTCAGTTCAGAATCGAACATCCAGCTTATTATATTTCCAGTTGCTTCTCCTCCTTTTCTATCAAAGAATCTCTTCTGATCAACATCTTTGGTAGATTTCACTACTGGTAACTTCTTTACTCTCTGTTCCTTCAACCATTCATCAAACAACATCTTCTCTTGATCTTCTGACAAATTCTCAGATTCAGTTGATTCTGGTTGCTCTGGTTTTTTTTCAAAATCTTTCTTTTTTAATTCTCCACCTTTATCTTCATCGTCTCTGGCAAAGAAATTCAACCCTCTAGACTGATCACCATCAGAAAAATTTCCATAAATCTTAGTATCATCTGGATATTCTTCAGCCATCATATCCTCAACTTCTACCTGCTCCTCTTCACAATCAACATTATCATCTGAATCCTCTTCTTTGTATCGATCAGCAAACGGAACATTATCCACATCATCCACATTCAAAGCATAGATAGCATCAAGCTGCTCCTTAGAGTATGGATTTATAAACTCCCCTTCTTCTAATTCTACCCTGGTGATTGGAGTGACATCATAAAGCTCTTTTCCCAACAACTCCCCCTGAGATGCAGTGGATGGTCTGGTAGCAGCAGATATTTTGGCTGCACGAGCACCAGAACCACCTCCACCAACACCTCCTTCAGGGTCAGGATCATCATTATCATTCAAATATTTAGAAATATCATCATCTTCTCGACAAATTTCTTTTGGATTTGGTCTTTTCTCCCCCTGAGCAGGTAAAGCACGTAACAAACTATTTAGCTGCTCACCCAGAGTTTTTAGAAATTTGTTGAAGTTGAGCAATCTGACGATCTTTCGACTGATCTTGAGACACCAATTCCTTAACCAGATTCTTTAAACCTTTAATTTCATCAGCTTGCTGACGATTTGACGATTCTAACTCATCAAGTCGTGTTTGATTTAATGCAAGATTCAAATCAGTAGAAGAAATAGTTGAAGTTGTAGAAGCAGCAGCAGTTGAAGCAGAATCAGAAGTAGAAGGCTTTCTGATGCTCAGCTTCCTAACTGGTGGATTACTGGAACTTTGAACATTTTAAGTTTTTGTATTTGGTTGAGCTGGAATAGAAGACTGATGTGATACCTTTTGCTTCTTACGAGGTGAACTGCTACTAGCTTTTCGATTATCGGCAAGAAGTGAACCCTTTTTCACTATCATGTTTGGCCTAGCCATGTGTTTAAAACGCTTGCCAGTGAATGTCATCAGAGATTTTCCTTTGTCTACAGTCATTGTGTTTTTAACACGCTCCTCTATATCAGAAGAGTAAGATGGATCAGCATCATCCTCTCGATCAGCAGATCTTTTTGATAAATGCTCATACTTAGAAATGTCTTTATTCTGTGAAGCCAAATAAGCTAAATGAGCTTTAGAACCCTTCTGGACTTGGATACCTCTGGTATTATGCAAGATCTCAACATAATCACCAGAGTCAGAACTTGAATCAGAAGTCTCTGCATCAGTATCATCTTTATCAGAAACATCAGCCTCATCATCTGGAACATTTACAGCCTTAGGTTTAATAACATTCTCTTGAATAACTTGCTCTTGATATTGTTGAGGCATAGGTTCTTGTACAATAGGTTGTTGCACATTTGGTACTTGATTTGCTGGTTCATTTTGATTTTCTTCCTCACTCTCATCTACCTCAACAGGATAACCTCTATCATCATACTCCAGTTCATCATCCGAACTATCATCATGCCTTGGAGCACCATTTGCTGGAGCTACATAATCAGGTTTGGCCAAATGACCAATCAAATGTTTAACCGGAGGAGTACATTTGCCCATTTCCTCTTCTGATAAACTGGTAGTTTTCCTATAGCAACCTCATTCATGTGCTTCAATTCCAAGACAGCAGCTGGATTCTTTGGAAGATTTGGGTGTAGCTCATTTAAGATCATTTGTAGAAACCTTGGATACATGATACTATTGTTTTGTTTTGTCAAGATATTCTCTTTCATGTAGTTGAAGATCCATCCAGAAAAATTGAACTCTCGGTTCATCACCAAGGCATAAAAGAAAGATAGAAGCTTCATGTCAAACTCCTTATGACCTCTTAAACGATTCCCAAAACATTTGATAATCACGTGCATCAAATATTTGTATGGAGGACTCAAATTCGCCTTAAGAAACCATGTCAATTTCATCAAATTCCATCTAAAAAGTTGGTTGATCATTAAATCTCAATACTCTCCGAACATCGTCTTCAGATAAAATCACGTCAGTTTGAAGATTTCTTGCGCGAATTACAAAAGGTTCCACAGAGCAATCCACTTGAGCTGAATTCCAGTACATTATAAGTAGATCCTTGTACGGTGTACATTCGTGAGTGGCATCAAAGTAAACTCTTGATCTTGCTAAGAAATCGAACACGAACTATCATTAAAATCATATCTGAAAAACCCGAACACGAACTATCATGATCAACGGACCACCCACAGACCACATGTTATGTTCATCATTTGATTTTAAAGCCACCATATCCGAAAAACACGAACACGAACTATCATTAAAATCATGAGATATAAGCAAAACCATTTACGATTGATTCTAATTTAATTCGAAACGCTCACACGATTAACTTTTTGAAAATAATGATCAACGGACCACCCACGGACCAAATTGGTCACCCGGACAACATATGGTACGGCGGACCAGATTGTTGACCACGTACCAGATCGGTCAAACGGACCAGATACGGACCACTTCAGGCCACGTACCACATCTGGTACGCCGGAAGAACAGTTAACCGAAGAGTCAATTTCAATTTTAATCACACCAAACCGTTTTTGTTTTGAAATCCATCAATGAAATCTTGTTCTAGACCAAAAACCGACCCATAATATATGTTTAGAATAGATTGAGAACATCGTTAACCGACTTAACCAACCGCACATTTGATTTAGCGAGAACTCGGATCTTTGGTCTCAAAAATTAAAAGATTTAGACTACCAATATGCAAATCAAGACCATGAGAAGGAGCGCATTGCCTATACCTACATGTAGCATCAAAAATTTCGAGCAGAGGTTCGATATATTGTGAGAAATCAAGCAAAAACCAGCTCAGGCACTTTAGTGTTTTTCATAGTGTTTGGAAAGTGGTACGCAGGTTATGCGTATCACGCTCCAGAAAAGACCTTTTATATGTGATGTGGTCCGCCGCGTACCATATGGTCCGCCGGACCACATTTTTACCATTTTGCCCCTGTTCATATAACTTTCACATTTTTCATTGAGATTTGATGAGCTGATTCAAGCAACGATTGTGGTTATTTTCATCAAGAATTTGCCATTTCTGAATTCAGTTGATCAAAAATAAAACCGAAAGAAAATCTTTTTGAATTTTATCAAATTTATATTAAAACACACTAAAATCTTTTTGATTTCTCGAACTTATGTTAAAACACACCTAAAATCTTTTTAAAATTTTCAGAAATGATGAATCAACAAAAATCAGAAACTTAAATGCAATAATTTATATTTTTGTGAGAAAGATCGCAACATGAGATCATACAAGTGAGATGCACTTAACACATTTCAATTTCAATCTAATCAGCATGCAAGCCAAGCAGTCCACGAATACAACATTTTAATGTTTATTTCAGTCAAATCAAATCCATTTTTACTGCTTTCTGATATGAATTAGGTATATTTATCAAGCATAGAAATCATGGTACCCACAAATTCAAGTAATTGAGAATCTGATTTATTATATTTTTGATTTTTCTGTTTCTGCTATTCATTAATGAATATTTGCAGATATAAGTCATTCATAGTGTTTCATGCAAAAAGAAAGCAGAACCCTAAACAAACAACAATCAGGTCGGCCGGTAGGCACGCAGAGAAAGTCCGATTGTTTAGGAAAACAAAAAAGCAAAACAAGTTGAAATTGTATAACTCATCAACAATCAGGTCGGTACTCACGTACACGCAGAGAAAGTCCGATGAGTTATACGAAACACCAAGAAAAATAAAGCAGAACGTCAAACGAACAACGATCAGGTCGATCTTTCGATACGCAGAGAAAGTCCGTTCGTTTGACAAAATAAAGAAAATCAAACAAGTTTAAATCTTTCAAAAGAACGCATGCATACACTAGAACACTTATTTATTCTATTTTTGTATTTTTCATCTGTTATCAAGATTACCCAATCACAAGAATCATGTAACACCAAAGATTTCAAGTAAGCATTATGTTTATATCATACTGACAAGTATAAGATATTGATGGACACATTCAATGAAACACATGAGAACCTACAGCATTTCAATCTATTTTATCCATGGTCAGTAACATTCACCGATGTACTATAATTTCTCACGAGGTTGGATCACATTTCTCATTTTTAATTTTTCCATTTTTTTTATTCTTTTTCATATTTGAATACAAGAAAAAACACTATTTTTGTATTTTTCCATATCTCCCCTAAAAAGCAAAAATAAGCGAAAATAGCAAAAGAAAAATAAAAAATGATCAACTGAAACAGTTTATGTGGCATTCAACCTAGTAACCCCATTGATTTGCAACAAAAATTTAAAGGGAGTTTTGTCAAAAGCTTTAGTAAACAAATCAGCTCGTTGAAAATCTGTGTGAATTTTCCCAAATCAATTAATTTCTTCTCATAGCAATCACGGATAAAGTGATATCTGATGTCAATGTGTTTTGTTTTTTGAATGTTGAACGGGGTTTTTCGTGATAGAAATAACAGCTGAGTTATCAATGAAAATGGGAGTAGTCAGAAATTTCAAACCATAGTCGCGTAACTGCTGTTGAATCCACACAATTTGTGAACAACAACTTGAAGCAGCCACATATTCCACCTCAGCAGTAGACGTTGCAATCGAGGTTTGTTTCTTACATTGCCAGGACACTAATCTCTCCCCCAAAAACTGACATCCAGCGGTGGTGGACTTGAAATTGATTTTACATCCGCCATAATCTGAGTCAGAATATGCTGATAACTCAAACTTATCATCATTAGGGTACCAGATACCAAGATCCGGATTACCCTTCAAATAAACAAAGATTCGCTTTACTGCTACCATATGAGAAACCTTGGGAGCTGCCTGGTACCTAGCACATAAGCACACAACAAACATTATATCAGGACGAGATGCAGTTAAGTACATAAGTGAACCTATCATCACACGAAACAATGTCGGATCAACATTGTCCCCAGACTCATCTGGTTCAAGACCATGGGAAACCTGGAGAGGTGTGCTCGGGATTCGGACATCTTCAATTTTAAAGCGAGCCAAAATATCGGACACATATTTTGTTTGATGCAAAAATATGCCTTCGGCAGATTGATGAACTTGAAGACCCAGAAAGAACCCCATCTCCCCCATCGAACTCATCTCGAACTTCGTTTGCATGACACGCTCAAATTCCTTACACAAGCTGTAATTTGTGCTTCCAAAAATAATGTCATCTACATAAACTTGGACCAGCAGCAAATCCTTCCCAAATTTCTTCGAAAACAGAGTACAATCCACCTTTCCACGTTCAAATCCATTGTCCAGAAGGTGTGTAGAAAGAGTCTCATACCAAGCCCTTGGAGCCTGATGAAGACCATATAAAGCCTTGTCGAGCTTATACACCCGTTCAGGAAATTCTGGATCATAAAAGCCAGGCGGTAGCTTCACATAAACTTCTTCACAAATTTTCCCATTAAAAAATGCAAATTTAACATCCATCTGATATACTTTGAAATCATGATGTGCCACGAAAGCTAGAAAGATCTTGATAGCTTCAATTCGTGCTACAGGAGCATACACTTCATTGAAATCAATACCTTCGATCTGAGAGAAACCTTGAACCACTAACCGCGCCTTGTTTCCGACGATGATGCCATGATCGTTCTTCTTGAACTTGAATACCCATTTTGTTCCACAAGGTTCTTTATAGTTAGCGGGTAAATCCACGAGATGCCAAACACCCAATTTTTGAAATTACTGCAATTCTTCCTGCATCGCTTCTACCCAAGAAGCATCTTCCAACGCATGATTAACATTGGTATGTTCAACTTGAGACAAAAAGCATGAGTGAAATACTTCATTCAGAACACCGGAATCCCTAAATTCAGCAGTTAACGCATCAACAGAGTCAGCCAATTGATGTTGGGTACGCACCCCAGAAGTTGGATCTCTAATTATATTCTCCTATGGATGAATGTTATGATTCCTAAGCGAAGTCGAATCAGGAACATGAATATTGTCTGCAAGAGTATTTAAAGTTGTATCTGCGTCCTCTGAGCTTGAAAGATCACCAATAGGTAAAGAAACCGGCACTGAAGGACTTGTACTTGGTAAAGTAATTGGGTCATTAACCGGTGTTGATTCAGCTTCATGAAACGAACTGTCATCATCATCAGACGAACTCATTGTTTCTAAACTAGAAACACTCTGACTAGATGAAGCAGCAGTTGAAACACTTGGAAGCTTTGGAACCCATGAACCAGAAGTAAGTATGGCATGTACCATAGCAACACCTAGAAGTTCTTCAGCAAGCTCATCAGCAGATTCATCGTGTGCAGCCAAGAAAGAATCAAATAAGGTCCTGTAATCAACTGCAATAATATCAACCGATTTGGGTGCCAGAAAGGTATGTATTTGACAATCCACATTCAGATGATTCTCAATTGTCTTAGAAGAAGGAAAACAAACACGTTTCATTGGATACTGATACCCAACAAAGATGCCGTCAACTGATTTGGCGTCAAAGTTCCCACCTTCCTTGAGAACCGTACATAAACACCTAAATGGTTCCTAGAAATGAAGATTCGGCTTACGACCTTTTAGCAATTGATAACTTGTCTTATTGAATCGCTTGACAATCAGAACCCAATTGAGCACATGACATGCAGTGTGAACTGCTTCAGACCAAAATTTGACTGGTAAGTGTGCATCAGCCAGCATAGTACGTGCCGTCTCAATCAATATGCGATTCTTTCTTTCAGAAGCTCCATTCCATTGAGGAGTGTACGGCGAACTGAATTCTTGTAAAATTCCAAGAGAATCACAGAAAGTTGTCATTTTAACATTTTTGAACTCGGTACCATTGTCAGTACGAATTCGACAGATTTTGAATTTATACATCGATTCAAACTTGGACAACAACTTCTGAATAGTATCTGGAGTTTCATCTTTTGAATGTAGCGACGCCACCCATGAGAAACGGGAAAAATCATCCATTATTACCAAAAAATAGAAACTCCCGTCAACACTTCGAACATTCATCGGAACAAAGAGATCCATATGAAGCAGCTCTAACGGAGTGACAATTGAATTAAGTCATTTGGATGGATGAGACTTTTTTCCGCTATTTTCCATTCTTACAGGAAACACACACATCATTGATTGAAAATCGATTCTTTGAAACTCCTTCTACCAGATTATGATTAATCAAATAATTCATTTTGCGGTAGTTGATGTGTCCCATACGACGATGCCACAGATTTAAATCTCTTTCAGTAGCTTTAGAGATAAAACAAGTTGCAGCTACAACAGACGACGATTGATTCATGTTTAAGACATAGAGATCACGAAATCTTGGCGCACACATCACAATCCAATCATCAGGGATTTGAATTCCAGGTTTCAAAATTAGGCACTCAGAACTCGTGAAAGCAGCAGTATATTGCTTTTCATAAATCTGAGATACACTCATCAGGTTGTGTTGCAGTTCTTCCACAAATTACACTTTGTCAAACGTGACCTTCTCGTTACCCAGTTTTCCTTCTCCGGTGATTCTTCCACCTTTATTGCTAGCAAAGGTAACAGTTCCTCTGTTAATTGGTTTGACGTCTGAAAGCAGAGAAATATTACCCGTCATGTGCCTGGATGCTCCACTATTAACCACCCAAAAGTTGTTGACAGCCGGCTTGCGAGCACCCTGCACATATTAGCAAATAATTAGTGAGAATCTGGACCCAAGCTTTCAGCTTTGGGTCGAACGGTATCTTCAGAAAAGTCTTCAGTGGCTTTTGAGGACAATTTAGGCAGCCACTTTTGCCTTAATGCTGGGATAGATGAATCAGTAGCAGACTCACCCGAGGATGAACTTCCAAAAGAATTTTGATGGTTAAAAAATTTTCCACGTTTAAAAAGCTGTTTTGTTACAACTTTTTCATCTATCTCCCTTTGCTTAGAAACGGAAGAAGATTGGTCTTTACTAACAGCGGAAGCTCGTTTCTTTGCCAAAATAAGACATCTATTTCTAAGATGACCTTGTTGGTAACAATGATAACACCGCCAACGATCAACAAAGACCCTCGGAAGACTACTTCCTGAATCAGTCTAGGTGTTATCATCAGACTTCTTCTTAACAACTCTCTTTGGTGCTTTAGCATTAAATCTTTGAGATTTATGCTTTGGAAGAGATTTAAACCTAGGATTAACATACCCAAATTGGTTATAAAAACCATAGTCATCAACTCCACATCGATCAGCATATCCTTTTGGTTTTATCTTTTGTGATTTGATTTGTTCAAATTTTCCAAAATCATCATAAAAATCATAATCATTACAAAAACCATAGGGTTTGTAACCAAAATCATTTTTTTTATGAGAAACCGACCATCAGAGTTGTAAGAACTCTTCGGTGAGTATTTGGAAGTTTTTGGTTTGGAAACAAATGTCTGAGTGTTTGGAGTTTTTGACTCTTGAGTATCCTGATCATTGGGACTCGTTCTTAACTTGAGCAACGATCCACTTTCTCCACTACCATGATCAGACTTACCATTCTCCTCGGAATCAACATTAAACACCTTCGCAAGACGGTTTGGATCAACACAGCATAAAGGAAACATCTCATCAGAAAAAGCATGATAACTACCTTTAAGACAATACATTATGATTTTTTGAGATGACTCACCAGTTTCCATTTTGCCTTTTAATTTCTTATCAATTTTCTGACTAACCTGAGGTTTCTTCTGATGGACCTCAGATTTTTCTGAAACTGATCCATTACCAATACCACTATACTTGACAGACTTTGGAGGAGCAACCGGAATTGCATTAACATCCGGTGTGGTTGTGTTGCTAGCTGTTACTAAATCTTTTTCATAAAAGAGATCTGAGCCTTTAGCAAAATTTTCTTTTTCAAAGCTTTTCATTTTCTTCTCAGTTTCTTTTATCTTAACTGCTTGCTCCAACGATGTCAATTTGATAGAACCAGTTGGTTTGTCATTATTTGGTTTATCACCTACAACATCACTTGACTCCTTGGATTTGAGAACATCCACATTTTTCTTCGACACATTTTTGATAGGTTTCTTTTTATAGGTGCCTTTGTGTTTGTCAGAATTTCCCATCAAGCTCTCAGTGAACTTTGAGTAATCAAACACAATCGATGGTTTGGTCTCTGTGTCTGTCAGTTCCAAACCATGCACAATTGGGGGTGGAACTGAATTGAACTTTGAGTCTGGCCATTGACCAGTTGATATCCATGAGTTCTAAGTCATCAGGGTCGATTTGTTTATAATCTTCATCTGTGAGCTCTGCACTAGTCAATTTTCCTGCTACCACACCATCATATGAAGAAATCATTGCCGAAAATAGTGCCATAAAATCATTTGTAGTCTTAGCTGAAAATGCACTTTGATTGGATGGTGGAGCAGAGGAGGATTGATTCGAATAAACTGGATACGTTACTGCAGCTTTATTAGTATAGCTTTCACTTGAAGAACCACGAGACATATTTGCATGACCACTTGAAGCATTCTCCACATAAAATGCAGTAGTTGGTGGATTTGAGCTAGCTTTTGCCTTTGCATGCATGGTTGAAGCATTCTCACCAAAATACACATCCGGATTCTGAACTTGAGCTGATTGAGTTTTAACCCGCATCATATCTAACTCCCGAGCTAGCAAGTTTTTTGTAAGATCATCAGATGAAATATCATCAAATCCCTTATCATGTGTTAACAAGAGAATATAACCTTCCCATTTAGCTGGTAGAGCATCTAACAGCTTCTCTTTCAATTCTCCAGCCTCCTTCTTCACTCCAACAATGTCAAGCTCACTAACCAAATGTGATAGTCTTGAAATGAGATCATTTATAGTTTCATTTGAAACGTGACAGAAATTATCAAACTCCTTCAACAACACCTTTTTCTTGCTTTTCTTGTATTGAGCATTGCCTTCACATCTGTGACACAATGCATCCCATATCTCTTTTGATGTTGTATGCATTTTCAACTGATGCAAGATATCTTTTGGTAAAGCCATTGATAAATTTCAATAAGCTTCCTTCTCCAATTTGAAAGATTCTTTCTCAGCATCATTCATCTTGTTATATGGCTTTACTTGACTAGCAAATTCACCAGCTGTAAACTTTGGAACTTGATAACCATCCAGCATTGGAGTCCACACCGTAACATCCGTCACACCTATATATGATTCATATCGAGTTTTCCAATTATGGAAATCTTCAAATTTCATCAATTTAGGAACTTTGTTAGTAGTTCCTATCTCATTATCATAATTCAGTAAAGCTTAAACTGTCGTAGACATTGCTACAAAAGCTTGGAATGGGTCCATCTTGTTTTTCTAAAAAACTGAACTGGCGTACCAGAATATCGATCCCCGTACCAGAATAACTCTCAACGTACCAAATTGACTTCCGTACCAAAAATGCTCTCAATGTACCAGATTGATTTCCGTACCAAAAACACAAGGCGTACTACCGACGTACCACCTTACTCGCGTACCAAAAATACTCAATGTACCAACTGGTACGACATAACCTTCACGGACCAGAATATGAAGATTGCCTTCTGGACCACTTTCAACGTACCAGATTTCTGATGAAGATTGCTGAACGGACCAGTTGCGTACCACCTGTTCTTGAGCCGGACCAGACGTGTACCAACTAAGATTCAACTGATTTTCAGTATTTCTGGCTTTTCGAACGTGAAATTGATACAGAACTCAAAGGAAACAATCACAGATCATTTTGAACGTAAAATTTGTATTGAACGTGAAACGAAGAAGCAATGACGAGATTTTGAGAAAAAAGGTTGTTTCTCTCTCTAGAAACCCAAAACCGATCAGAAATCACAGCATACGAGCAAACCTGCTCTGATACCACTTGTAAAACACGTAATCGGACCTTGCTAGTGCATGATCATAGTCGGAATTGTAACACACGAGGTGAATAATAGATCTTCGATTGATTGTAAGCTCGGTTATACAGAGAGAGACTACAGAGAGTAAACACACTTGAAAACACACAGTTAAACTCACAACTCTCACAACCAATTCTCTCAAACACGAGCTAAGCATATTTATACAAAGTCTGTCCAGCGTACCATATAACCAACGTACAAGATGGTCCATGCGTACCATCTGGTCCGCCCCTGGTACGCTGGGACCAGAATATACAAAAATATCTATACAATATAGACACACCACCTAGACCTAGCACTAGACAACATAACATGTTCTAACAATGCATCACCATGTGAACACTACCACCATCATTGCACCGTCACGTCACCTGTCACACCCCGCCCGCTGCGCCCTGCCAGGCGCGAGGGAGAGGAGAGTGGGACCGGCCGCCCGTATCAGAACACGCGGAAGCAAACAGATAGATGCAAGATCACAAGGTCAACACACATAAACAGACGACCCATCCAATACAAAATCAAATACAAACCATGATGGCCTTAATATGTTAAGTCTTAAGTATTGCACGTTAGTCTACGCCCAGGCAGAACCTAAGGCTACCAACACAGTCAAAGGAAAAGACAACAATAACAAAGGATAGTCATGACGGGGAACAAATCCCAAAATCAACTAAATCAACCCCAACGGGTACAAAACCCAACTCGTCCCTAACATCCAAACGTGAGATCCACCCAAAGCTTTACTTACTTGCACATGAACCAAAAATACGTCAACAACAAAAGTTGTTGGTGAGTCGTAGCGCGTTTGACTCAAATCCAAGTTTCCACAAATCAAGTAACAATACTGTGCCTGTTTTAAATTCCTATGGTTAAACCAGCACTCCGGGGGTACGATCCTACGGCCGCACGCCTCCCTTTGTGAACTAGGCATATACGCCATCACCCGACCCCTAATGGATCCAACAAACGGGTATGAGACACCTTGATCTACCTCTACAGCTGTATTGGTGCAATATATGTCTTTGTGGCCTAACACTAAGGCCCAAATTAACCATACTAATCAACATGAATGTCTCGTAACATGCGAGTTTAAATTTATAACATGGTAATAAATACCTAAGCACAGTAACAAACAAACAAGCAATAGTTTGACATGGTTCATGTACACCCCAAAACGTTAAAAAGTTAAAGTAGGGGAAAAGCTATCAACTCACAGATGAACAAGCGGTGGATCAAACAAACGTCACAGGCACGAGAATCCAAACGTCCAGGTGTATCACAGTGACAAGTCTATTATAATGATATATGCAAGTGGGAGGTTTAACAACACTCCCGGGAACATACCGAGCGGACAAGAAACACCCGACGAGATCATAGGGCCCCAACCGGGAAGTGAAATATCATTACTAGAAACCAACATGCCCATACTCGTGAAAATAACCAAACCGGGTCGCTCGATATTGCCCAAAACACAAAACAAAACAAAACAATGAAACTGTCTAGGGACACATGAGGACCGCGCGCAAACCAGAAAACATCTCATGCGGTCCTCATGGGTGGTCAACAGGCCACGTTGACTTTCCAGGCTATGAGGACCGCGAGCATACCAACAAACGAAACCCATGCGGTCCTCATCGACTATTTTGTCATTTAGTGAATTTTTCCCATTTTGCATTTTTTTAGCTCGTTTCGACAACGGGGTTTTGTTCTAACATGTTCCAGTAGCTAAAATATAATTTCTTAGGCCTCCAGGCCGTGTCAAACTCTCGTTATAAGTCCCGGTTTGATCTGAATATTACCCGAACTCATTCATTAAGTGGGTTTTATCATTTCTTTTAATTTCAAATTGTCAAATATCACTTAGGGACTGTTTTGGTCAAAAATTCACTATGGAATCCTGTATTCCAAACTTAGATTGTGAGGTAGTGTGCTTAACTAT
>JBCNJP010000024.1:14689655-14737761 GCA_039602395.1 Deinandra increscens subsp. villosa | reverse complement strand
TTAAAACTTGGTTGAATTGTTAACTGATTATCTTGGTATATTTATTGAACATAAATATACGCATTTCATGAAAATAGTTTCGATAAACGTTAACTATCTGATTTTCACATAAATGTAAACTTAAAAACGTGTATTTATTTGTACGATAAATACTAATAACGGGCTTTCCAAACAAATACAAACGGGAATAACGTCAAGACTTGACCGGTATCATTTGGGTGACTTACGTTACTCAATTGATCATAGACCTTATGCAAATGTCTTATTTATTTAAATTAGGACATTACTCGCTACCGCTACTTCACGGTTCATTCATCCATCTACTGATTTAGTGAGTTTCACGGCCCCTTTTCCTTTTTAACTGTTTTATACTTGGGGGAGAAATCATGAAAACTGATTAAATGCTTTTTACTTAATAGATCTATTTGGGTTGACAACCCTACCCTAACTGGTAGCTCCAGTTCTGACTCCGGATTGTCTGGGAGTACACGTCAGTTATTCTGCTCTGTTTAACATCTCTAGGCAAGAGATGCCGGGTGGGTAAACCGTTAGTATTTGAAATCAAAGTTCAGGTGAGATCATACAACCACAACAATAAACCCTTGTAATATTAAGTATACCGAAAACTGTTTTACAAATGTTTAACTGATAAATCATAAACCTGTGAACCTCACCAACTTTATGTTGACTCGTTTTAAATTCATGATTTCTTAGATAATTGACGAAATCACCGGAAGACATGCAAATGGGGCTTATCTATACTATCGAACCTGCTTTTGGAGTCATAGTCCCGATTATCCAAATAAACCGTTAAATGTTCTATTATTAATTTAAGACTTATTTTCGGAATGTACGACATTATCATTATCCACTATCACTTTCCGCTGCAATATAATGACGTAATGTTTTATAAAGTTTTAAATGTGTTAGATGTTGTTCTATGTATCCTCGACTATGATTCCATTCTCGCTTACACCCGATACCATTGACCGGGGTGTGACATTGTTCCCACGAGCACCCGGATTTCAGGATTCTTAGGGTCTAGAGGCACTTCTTTGACTTCCAGCTCCCTGTCCTCCTGCAATTCAGGTGCCTTTTTCTGTAATTGCTATCCCTTCGTCACCTTAGTGGTATTCTTCATCGAAGTTAAATAACAGTTCTTAGCTTCCTGCTGGTCGCTTTGAATTCTCACAACTCCCCAGGGTGTAGGAAGCTTGATACATTGGTGATAAGTTGAAGGGACTTCCTTCATCTCGTGAATCCATGGCCTGCCAAGAATAATATTGCAACAAGAGAGAGAATCGATAACATAAAATTTTTGCATAGAGTTTACCCCCTCTATATATACCGGCAACCTGATATCCCCAACGGTGCTTTTAGTTTCACCGCTGAAACTAACTAAAACTGAGGATCTTGCAACTATTTCAGTTTCCGGGATCCCCATCTTTTTTAGTACATCAAGACGGATTATGTTTACTGAGCTTCCGTTATCAATCAGGATCCTGCGAACAAAATGGTTAGCAATATACAAAGTAACCACAAGACTATCATGATGGGGATCCTGGACATGAGAACGGTCACTCTCATCAAAAGATATAAGCTTGTCCTGAGTTAGGGTGGAAGTCCGGGCAGGTTTGCCACCCTGTTCAGCTTTGGATTCCTTAGCATGCTTCTTGGCTGAGGAATACGAAGTGCCGCAGATGTCTGAGCCTCCTGAGATGAAGTTGATTATCTGGGCATCCTGGGGTGGAGAAGCTGCCCTCTGAGGCACCTTGTCGGCTTCCTGAGTCTTTATCTTCTTTCTGCCAATCAATTCTTTAAGATGCCCCTTGCTGAGTAGATAGCTGATTTCCTTTCGGAGTGCTATACATTCATCTGTTAGGTGGCCGAAATCGTCGTGGAAGGCACACCACTTGGTCTAGTCTTTCCAGGATCCTTGCTTGGTATCCTTCCTGGGCCATCTTGCTTTTTCACCTAGATCCTGCATAGCACACATCAAACCACCAATGTCAACAGAAAAACAGTATTCAGATACCTTAGGATACTCCTCCTCATCATCATCTTGGTCGACGGCATTGACTTTGTGATTTTCCGGTTTGGAGTATGGACGAGATCTATATGGCTTCCCGGGGGATTCCGCCTTCTTGCTGTTAGGGTCATATTTAGGAACCTCCAATCTTTGGTGGATCCTTTTGTCATCTTCCAAATGGATAAATCTCAAGGCTCTACTACGCACTTCTTCAAGGTTCCTGCAAGGAGCCATGACAAGGTCATCATAAAATCGTGAATCTTTGGAGAGCCTCATTTTAAAGGCTTCCACGGCTGCTGCCATATCCAGATTAGGAATCTCAAGAGATTCTCGTCCAAATCTGGCAATGTAATCCCTGAGAGGCTCATCTGGCTTCTGAATTATTCGGTACAGGTCACCTGTGAGTTTCTCAAAGGTCCTGCTGCAAGAAAATTGATTGTTAAACAAGTTAACTAAGTGAGAAAATGATGTAATAGTGTTAGGAGGAATGCTCAGTAGCCATTTCATGGCCGGTCCTGTTAAGGTTGAACCAAAGCCTTTGCATAGACAGGCTTCTTTAATTCCTGCCGGAATGGGATTGATCTCCATACGCTCCCGGTAATGTGCCACATGTTCTTCAGGATCTGTGGTTCCATCATAGAGCTTCATGCTTGGAGTCTAGAAACGCTTCGAGATCTCCACCTGAGATATTGGACAGGCAAATCTGGAGATCTTGTGGCTTTCCAAAGGAACTTCAGGGATAGGTTTCAGGATCCCTGGAACATTTGATATCATTTTTTTCAACTTCTGGAGCTCCCTAGCGATAGTCGGATGAATACCTGCATCATAAGGAGCAGCCTGGTTAGAAACAATAGGGATTGAATTGGACATGTTACCTGGGTCAGGAATCTGGACTGGAATCCCGGAACCATATCCATAGCCCGCTGGGAAGCTCGGCTCTGTGGTGGTCGCTGTTTGCATGGGGATAACGTCTCCGTCATGCACTTCTGAGGAGCTATTCTTAAAGATTCCTGCAGAAACAGAAGGGTTAGAGTATTGATATCCTTGAGGGTTCTGGCTTGGGTTTCCAACAGAAAAAGGATATCCTTGAGACGGCAAGGCTAAGGATCCCAAAAATGATGGAATCCAAGGACTCTTATAGCGCGACTGTGAGGATTCTGGTGGGAAGGCTCCTGAGAATCCAGCGGTACTCTCCACGTTTCTAGCGGCTTGAGAAGTTATTGTAGGAGCTGTAGTGAAGCCTGATGCCGATTTGTAATTGTAGCGAGACGGATCTGAGGATCCTGAGGCATTGAAATCAAGATGCCTAGGAAACAGAGGGCTTTGTTCTTCCATGGGCTTCTTAGATTTCTTTAGCTCTTCAATCTCCTTCATCACCGTTAAGTTGGTTTTTTCTTGCTGATCCATTTGATTCTTTACCTGCTTAATCAAGGAAAACAAATCACTGTTAGTAATAATAGGATCAACAGATTGGACCTGGGATCCTGTGAAGACAGGATAATCAGTTTTTCTCGGCTGCTCGTCCACTTTCTTCTAACGGTCATTGGTCTTCTTCTGGCTTCCTGGAATGGAAGGGAGAGGAGGAATGGAAGATGATGTAGAGACCGAGACAGTTTTTTGCGGGTTTGACATTTTTGGGATTGGAGATCAAATGAAGTGAATGATATATGGGATTTTGGTAGGATTAAGCACCACTTGCCCCACGGTGGGCGACAAACTGTTTTGGTCAAAAATTCACTTAGGAATCCTGTATTCCAAACTTAGATTGTGAGGTAGTGTGCTTAACTATCAAGTGAGCAAATAATCCAAGTTGGGATGATAACACAAGGATTTTAGCGAGGATAACTCCAGCATCCTTCGAGTTGCCCCTAGGAATCCTGGATAAAAACCTCGGGTGCCGGCTGTAAAACCGCCACCAAGTCAATATTATTAATGATCAAGCGAATCGTTACAACGGGTTGGAGGTTTGATTGATCAGAGCTATGTGATACAATGACTCGTATTCGTAAGTGAGCTAGTGAAAGTGTGTTGTGTGTTCCTACTGATCGAGTCCTCGATTTATATAACAAATAACAACTAACTAACTATCCGGGATTCCCGGGATCCTCTTTCTCCACTTCTCTTGACCGTTGAGGGAGACCGACCCACTTCTCCACGTGCCAGTTAATTATGGACCGAGTCTTCAGGAGTTAAATTTCAGGATACCTGACTTGATGAGATTCCCCAACCGTAGCAAGATCCCTAGTGTTATGCAGCTTCTCTGTAAGCATCCTGAAATTAACCCCTAACAGGGACTATTTTAGACTCATCTCAACACTTGAAATACAACTGGAATATCTAGGTGTCCGTATTCATTTGACAAAAGTCTTGTAACTCGGTTTTCGGGTCTTTTAAACAAAAAAATACAAATGTTACCTCCACCCATTCACCAATCTCTTACAATGTGACAATCTTGTCACTGAGATGGTGGGTTTCACAGGCCAAAGATCCCAGATTCAAAGATCTATCCAAAAACACGACATGCATGCATAAAATACTTGTACCTTTAGCAACAAAACTTGTACCGAGCCTCTCCAAGCGGGTTTTTACTCTCTCCAGCCTCCCAGTACATTCCAGAAGCTATTTCCAAGCTTGCATGCATCATCAAACACTGATTTAGAGGTGGTCTTCCTCAAAAATATGATCTAGGGCAAACCGAACACATATCTTACCTAAAAATACCTCACGCTTGCTCCCAATGCGCGCTGATCATCCTTGATCGCACATGCAAGCATCAATTCCTAAGAACCAACACTGATCAGTGAGAATCCCCAACAAAACTTAGCTTGAAATGGAGAAACAAGAGGAGTAGGAGATTACCCGAGCTTCGTATGTCTTGAAAACGGCTTAACCTTGATGATTCAAGCTCCCCACAACCGGATTAGGGTCTTTTAGGAGTGAAATGGCAGAGAAAACTCAAGTTCTTGAAGTGGAGAAGTGAAAATGAGCAGAAAATGAGCAAAACTCGTTTTTATAGTGCTGGGCGTCGATGAGGACCGCATGCAGTTTCCAAACATACACCTATGCGGTCCTCATGGGTCAAAAAAAAGTACGTGGATCCTGACCCGGAAACCTGACGGGTCATGAGGATCGCGAGAGGTTGGACCAGAGAGAGCATGCGGTCCTCATGCCCTCCAGAAAAAAAAATTTTATTTTTTTTATTTTTCTTGTGATTTTATATTCCGAGATCAAGGTTTTTACCATAGGTGTTACATCCTTCCCCCCTTAAAAGAATTCCGTCCCGGAATTCACTTAGGCTAAAAAAGGTGCGGGTATTTCCTACGCATGTCCGCCTCCGATTCCCAATTATACTCGGGTCCACACCGAGCATCCCACTTAACCTTTACCATTGGAATCTTCTTTCGGCGTAACTTCTTCACAATTCGTTCCACAATCTCTACAGGCTTCTTTGTAAATTTCAGGTTTTCATCCACGCGAATTTCCTTCAACGGAGTTACTAGAGCCTCATCAACTAAACATTTGCGCAAGTTCGACACATGGAACACGTCATGAACTCCACTGAGTTCTTCGGGTAAATCCAACTGATATGCCACCTTGCCGACTTTGGATATAATCTTGAAAGGTCCAATATAGCGAGGACTTAGCTTTCCTCTCTTTCCAAACCGAATAATCCCTTTCCAAGGGGATATTTTAAGCATTACCATATCTCCTTCCTTGAATTCCAATGGCCTACGACGACGATCGGCATAACACTTCTGCCGATCCTGTGCGGCTTTAAGCTTTTCTTTAATTGCTCGAACCTTATCATTCGTAGCCATAACCAACTCTGGCCCTGTAAGTTGCCCTTCTCCAACTTCAGACCAACACAACGGGACTCTACATTTCCTGCCATATAGAGCTTCAAACGGCGCCATTTCTATACTAGAGTGATAACTATTGTTATATGAAAACTCTACCAACGGTAGGTGGGTGTCCCAATTGCCACCGAATTCCATCACACATGCTCTCAGCATGTCTTCTAAGGTTTGGATGGTTCTTTCACTCTGCCCATCCGTTTGCGGATGATATACCGTAGTCAATTTTACTTTAGTTCATAACGCTTCTTGAAGACTTTGCCAGAAATGAGAAGTAAATTGGCCATCTCTATCAGACACAATTGATAATGGAACTCCATGCCTTGGTACTCAAAGTCGAATCATGTTCACTTTTCAGTTCAGCCTTAACGGCCTCCCACCTTTTTTTTATATCTTAGTATTCTCCTCTGCTAACATGTATTTATCATGATACATGACTTTCTCATCAGAAAGTTCTTTCAATTTATTATCAGAGCACATGCAGTGTTCGCATGGTTTAGAATCAACCTGAATGTTAGCCATAGAGGCTTGATGGCCTTCAACAAAGAAATCTTCACCTGGAAGGATAGGATCATCTTCAAGTTTCACATCTCTTTCTTCAGTACACAGCAAGGCAGACTCATCAGGATAATCTGCTCCCCAGTCATAGCATTCTCCAGCTTGAGAAACCAAAGCTTTAGAATTTTGATTCGAAGCATTTGCATTTGAACTTGATGGAGTAGAATTGCTTCCTGATGACTTTGAACTCTGAGCTGCATACTTCTGAAATAATTTTGATGTTTCTTGCTTCTTTGCATACTTGTATTCTTTTAAGAAGTGACCATAATTTTGAGAATTATAACAACGAACTCTGGATTTTTCGAATCCAAGCTTTCCTTTCGGATTTAAATCTTTACGACCTATTCTTTGCATAAACTTTTTGCCTCTTCTGACGAGTATGGACATTGACCAGTTGATATCCATGAGTTCTAAGTCATCAGGGTCGATTTGTTTATAATCTTCATCTGTGAGCTCTGCACTAGTCAATTTTCCTGCTACCACACCATCATATGAAGAAACCATTGCCGAAAATAGTGCCATAAAATCATTTGTAGTCTTAGCTGAAAATGCACTTTGATTGGATGGTGGAGCAGAGGAGGATTGATTCGAATAAACTGGATACGTTACTGCAGCTTTATTAGTATAGCTTTCACTTGAAGAACCACGAGACATATTTGCATGACCACTTGAAGCATTCTCCACATAAAATGCAGTAGTTGGTGGATTTGAGCTAGCTTTTGCCTTTGCATGCATGGTTGAAGCATTCTCACCAAAATACACATCGGGATTCTGAACTTGAGCTGATTGAGTTTTAACCCGCATCATATCTAACTCCCGAGCTAGCAAGTTTCTTGTAAGATCATCAGATGAAATATCATCAAATCCCTTATCATGTGTTAACAAGAGAATATAACCTTCCCATTTAGCTGGTAGAGCATCTAACAGCTTCTCTTTCAATTCTCCAGCCTCCTTCTTCACTCCAACAATGTCAAGCTCACTAACCAAATGTGATAGTCTTGAAATGAGATCATTTATAGTTTCATTTGAAAAGTGACAGAAATTATCAAACTCTTTCAACAACACCTTTTTCTTGCTTTTCTTGTATTGAGCATTGCCTTCACATCTGTGCCACAATGCATCCCATAACTCTTTTGATGTTGTATGCATTTTCAACTGATGCAAGATATCTTTTGGTAAAGCCATTGATAAATTTCAATAAGCTTCCTTCTCTAATTTGAAAGATTCTTTCTCAGCATCATTCATCTTGTTATATGGCTTTACTTGACTAGCAAATTCACCAGCTGTAAACTTTGGAACTTGATAACCATCCAGCATTGGAGTCCACACCGTAATATCCGTCACACCAATATATGATTCATATCGAGTTTTCCAATTATGGAAATCTTCAAATTTCATCAATTTAGGAATTTTGTTAGTAGTTCCTATCTCATTATCATAATTCAGTAAAGCTTAAACTGTCGTAGACATTGCTACAAAAGCTTGGAATGGATCCATCTTGCTTTTCTAAAAAACTGAACTGGCGTACCAGAATATCGATCCCCGTACCAGAATAACTCTCAATGTACCAAATTGACTTCCGTACCAAAAATGCTCTCAACGTACCAGATTGATTTCCGTACCAAAAACACAAGGCGTACCACCGACGTACCACCTTACTCGCGTACCAAAAATACTCAATGTACCAACTGGTACGACATAACCTTCACGGACCAGAATATGAAGATTGCCTTCCGGACCACTTTCAACGTACCAGATTTCTGATGAAGATTGCTGAACGGACCAGTTGCGTACCACCTGTTCTTGAGCCGGACCAGACGTGTACCAACTGAGATTCAACTGATTTTCAGTATTTCTGGTTTTTCGAACGTGAAGTTGATACAGAACTCAAAGGAAACAATCACAGATCATTTTGAACGTAAAATTTGTATTGAACGTGAAACGAAGAAGCAATGACGAAATTTTGAGAAAAAAGGTTGTTTCTCTCTCTAGAAACCCAAAACCGATCAGAAATCACAGCATACGAGCAAACCTGCTCTGATACCACTTGTAAAACACGTAATCGGACCTTGCTAGTGCATGATCATAGTCGGAATTGTAACACTCGAGGTGAATAATAGATCTTCGATTGATTGTAAGCTCGGTTATACAGAGAGAGACTACAGAGAGTAAACACACTTGAAAACACACAGTTAAACTCACAACTCTCACAACCAATTCTCTCAAACACGAGCTAAGCATATTTATACAAAGTCTGTCCAGCGTACCATATAACCAACGTACCAGATGGTCCGTGCGTACCATCTGGTCCGCCCCTGGTACGCTGGGACCAGAATATACAAAACTATCTATACAATATAGACACACCACCTAGACCTAGCACTAGACAACATAACATGTTCTAACAATGCATCACCATGTGAACACTACCACCATCATTGCACCGTCACGTCACCTATCACACCCCGCCCGCCGCGCCCTGCCAGGCGCGAGGGAGAGGAGAGTGGGACCGGCCACCCGTATCAGAACATGCGGAAGCAAACAGATAGATGCAAGATCACAAGGTCAACACACATAAACAGACGACCCGTCCAATACAAAATCAAATACAAACAATGATGGCCTTAATATGTTAAGTCTTAAGTATTGCACGTTAGTCTACGCCCAGGCAGAACCTAAGGCTACCAACACAGTCAAAGGAAAAGACAACAATAACAAAGGATAGTCATGACGGGGAACAAATCCCAAAATCAACCAAATCAACCTCAACGGGTACAAAACCCAACTCGTCCCTAACATCCAAACGTGAGATCCACCCAAAGCTTTACTTACTTGCACATGAACCAAAAATACGTCAACAACAAAAGTTGTTCGTGAGTCGTAGCGCGTTTGACTCAAATCCAAGTTTCCACAAATCAAGTAACAATACTGTGCCTGTTATAAATTCCTATGGTTAAACCAGCACTCTGGGGGTACGATCCTACGGCCGCACGCCTCCCTTTGTGGACTAGGCATATACGCCATCACCCGACCCCTAATGGATCCAACAAACGGGTATGAGACACCTTGATCTACCTCTACAGCTGTATTGGTGCAATATATGTCTTTGTGGCATAACACAAAGGCCCAAATTAACCATACTAATCAACATGAACGTCTCGTAACATGCGAGTTTAAATTTATAACATGGTAATAAATACCTAAGCACAGTAACAAACAAACAAGCAATAGTTTGACATGGTTCATGTACACCCCAAAACGTTAAAAAGTTAAAGTAGGGGAAAAGCTATCAACTCACAGATGAACAAGCGGTGGATCAAACAAACGCCACAGGGCACGAGAATCCAAACGTCCAGGTGTATCACAGTGACAAGTCTATTATAATGATATATGCAAGTGGGAGGTTTAACAACACTCCCAGGAACATACCGAGCGGACAACAAACAGCCGACGAGATCATAGGGCCCCAACCGGGAAGTGAAATATCATTACTAGAAACTAACATGCCCATACTCGTGAAAATAACCAAACCGGGTCGCTCGATATTGCCCAAAACACAAAACAAAACAAAACAATGAAACTGTCCAGGGACACATGAGGACCGCGCGCAAACCAGAAAACATCTCATCCGGTCCTCATGGGTGGTCAACAGGCCACGTTGACTTTCCAGGCTATGAGGACCGCGAGCATACCAACAAACGAAACCCATACGGTCCTCATCGACTATTTTGTCATTTAGTGAATTTTTCCCATTTTGCATTTTTTTAGCTCGTTTCGACAACGGGGTTTTGTTCTAACATGTTCCAGTAGCTAAAATATAATTTCTTAGGCCTCCAGGCCGTGTCAAACTCTCGTTATAAGTCCCGTTTGATCTGAATATTACCCGAACTCATTCATTAAGTGGGTTTTATCATTTCTTTCAATTTCAAATTGTCAAATATCACTTAGGGACTATTTTAGACTCATCTCAACACTTGAAATACAACTGGAATATCTAGGTGTCCGTATTCATTTGAGAAAAGTCTTGTAATTCGGTTTTCGGGTCTTTTAAACACAAAAATACAAATGTTGCCTCCACCCATTCACCAATCTTTACAATGTGACAATCTTGTCACTGAGATGGTGGATATCACAGGCCAAAGATCCCAGATTCAAAGATCTATCCAAAAACACGACATGCATGCATAAAATACTTGTACCTTTAGCAACAAAACTTGTACCGAGCCTCTCCAAGCGGGTTTTTACTCTCTCCAGCCTCCTAGTACATTCCAGAAGCTATTTCCAAGCTTGCATGCATCATCAAACACTGATTTAGAGGTGGTCTTCCTCAAAAATATGATCTAGGGCAAACCGAACACATATCTTACCTAAAAATACCTCACGCTTGCTCCCAATGCGCGCTGATCATCCTGATCGCACATGCAAGCATCAATTCCTAAGAACCAACACTGATCAGTGAGGATCCCCAACAAAACTTAGCTTGAAATGGAGAAACAAGAGGAGTAGGAGATTACCCGAGCTTCGTATGTCTTGAAAATGGCTTAACCTTGATGATTCAAGCTCCCCACAACCGGATTAGGGACTTTTAGGAGTGAAATGGCAGAGAAAACTCAAGTTCTTGAAGTGGAGAAGTGAAAAATGAGCAGAAAATGAGCAAAACTCGTTTTTATAGTGCTGGGCGTCGATGAGGACCGCATGCAGTTTCCAAACATACACATATGCGGTCCTCATGGGTAAAAAAAAGTACATGGATCCTGACCCGGACCAGAGAGGGCATGCGGTCCTCATGCCCTCCAGAAAAAAAAATTTATTTTTTTTTATTTTTCTTGTGATTTTATATTCCGAGATCAAGGTTTTTACCATAGGTGTTACATCCTTCCCCCCTTAAAAGAATTCCGTCCCGGAATTCACTTAGTCTAAAAAAGGTGCGGGTATTTCCTACGCATGTCCGCCTCCGATTCCCAAGTATACTCGGGTCCACGCCGAGCATCCCACTTAACCTTTACCATTGGAATCTTCTTTCGTCGTAACTTCTTCACAATCCATTCCACAATCTCTACAGGCTTCTCTGTAAATTTCAGCTTTTCATCCACGCGAATTTCCTTCAACGGAGTTGCTAGAGCCTCATCAACTAAACATTTGCGCAAGTTCGACACATGAAACACGTCATGAACTCCACGGAGTTCTTCGGGTAAATCCAACTGATATGCCACCTTGCCAACTTTGGATATAATCTTGAAAGGTCTATTATAGCGAGGACTTAGCTTTCCTCTCTTTCCAAACCGAATAATCCCTTTCCAAGGGGATATTTTAAGCATTACCATATCTCCTTCCTTGAATTCCAATGGCCTACGACGACGATCGGCATAACACTTCTGCCGATCCTATGCGGCTTTAAGCTTTTCTTTAATTTCTCGAACCTTATCATTCGTAGCCATAACCAACTCTGGCCCTGTAAGTTGCCCTTCTCCAACTTCAGACCAACACAACGGGACTCTACATTTCATGCCATATAGAGCTTCAAACGGTGCCATTTCTATACTAGAGTGATAACTATTGTTATATGAAAACTCTACCAACGGTAGGTGGGTGTCCCAATTGCCACCGAATTCCATCACACATGCTCTCAGCATGTCTTCTAAGGTTTGGATGGTTCTTTCACTCTGCCCATCCGTTTGCGGATGATATACCGTAGTCAATTTTACTTTAGTTCATAACGCTTCTTGAAGACTTTGCCAGAAATGAGAAGTAAATTGGCCATCTCTATCAGACACAATTGATAATGGAACTCCATGCCTTGACACTATTTCATTTACATAAATCTTGGCCAAGTGTTCTGTGGGGTAAGTTTCCTTAATCGGCAAAAAGTGAGCTGACTTGGTTAATCGATCCACGATTACCCAAATAGCATCATTACCACTCCTAGTTTTTGGAAGCTTGGTTACAAAATCCATAGTCACCATGTCCCATTTCCACTCGGGTATTTCTAAAGGTTGCAGTAAACCAGCGGGCTTCTGATGCTCAGCTTTTACCTGCAAACACGAATGGCATTTCCCAACATACTCAGCAATTGCTCTCTTCATCCCCGGCCACCAATAGTGGGGTCTCAAATTCTGGTACATCTTATCATTACCAGGGTGCATCATATACTTAGACTTATGTGCTTCACGAAGGATCATTTCACGGAGACCACCTCCCTTCGGCACCCAAATTCTATTTCCCAATCTAAGGATACCATCGGGTCCCTTGGTAAGGCGACCCACGATAGTCATCATTTCTTCTTTTCTATTCACTTCTGGATCGGTTATTTGGTTCTTCTGAGCTTCCAAAATTTCATCTATCAGATCAGCACGCACATCTGTTCTCATTGCACGAACCCTCAGAGGCTTGGTCCTTTCCTTTCTACTTAATGCGTCTGCTACTACATTGGCTTTCCCGAGATGATACTTTATCTCACAATCGTAATCACTTAACACTTCCATCCAACGCCTTTGACGCATGTTTAATTCCTTCTGATTGAACAAATGTTGAAGACTTTTATGATATGAGAACACCACAAACTTGGTGCCATAGAGGTAGTGCCTCCAAATCTTTAGGGCAAATACTACCGCACCGAGTTCCAAATCATGCGTAGTGTAATTCTTCTCATGCGTCTTTAGTTGCCTTGATGCATAGGCGATCACTTTGTTTCGCTGCATCAGTACACATCCTAACCCGTTGATCGATGCATCACAGTAAACAACAAAATCTTCTGTTCCTTCTGGTAAGGAAAGAATAGGAGCGGTGCTCAACTTTCGCTTCAGAAGTTCAAACGCATCAGTGTGTTTCTGCTTCCAATCCCACTTTGCATTCTTCTGAGTTAATGCGGTTAACGGTGTTGCTATATTAGAGAAATCCTGTATGAATCGCCTATAATAACCTGCTAAACCCACAAATCTTCTAATTTCCGTCGGAGACTTAGGCTGCTCCCAGTTCATTACCGCTTCAACCTTAGCTGGGTCCACTTGAATTCCAGCATCACTCACAATATGACCCAAAAATTGAACTTCACGAAGCCAGAATTCACACTTGGAAAACTTTGCATAAAGTTTCTCATTTCTTAAGAGTTCTAAAATCTTTCTAAGGTGCTCTTCACGTTCCTTCTTCTTTCGTGAATAAATCAAAATGTCATCTATGAACACTATCACAAACTTATCGAGGTAAGGCTTACACACTCGATTCATTAAAACCATAAAGACTGCATGGGGCGTTTGTCAATCCAAACGGCATCACGGTGAACTCATAGTGCCCATATCTCGTTCTAAATGCAGTCCTTGGAACATCTTCCTCTCTAACTCTTACCTGGTGGTATCCAGACCTCAAGTCAATCTTTGAGAAGTAACTTGCTCCTTGGAGCTGGTCAAACAAATCATCTATGCGATGGAGTGGGTATCTATTCTTGATCGTTACCTTGTTGAGCTCACGGTAGTCAATGTACATGCGCAAAGACCCATCCTTTTTCTTTACAAACAAAACGGGGGCTCCCCATGGGGATGAACTAGGCCGGATAAATCCTTTGTCCAGAAGGTCTTACAGTTGACTCTTAAGTTCTTGCATCTCCGATGGTGCAAGGCGATAAGGCGCTTTAGCTATCGGTGTCATCCCTGGTGTAAGCTCAATTTGGAATTCCACTTGCCTCTTTGGTGGCAGTCCCGGAAGTTCTTCGGGAAACACATCGGAAAAATCAGAGATAACGGGTACGTTTTCAACCTTTTCTTATCGTGGGACTTCTACTAAGTTAGCCAAGAAAGCTTGGCACCCTTTCCTCATACACTTTTCCGCTCTAAGCATTGAGATTAAATTTAAAGGTCGTGCTTGGCGATCTCCAACGATAGTGTGCACCTTGCCCTCTGACGACTCTACTTCCACAACTTTCTTATCATAGTGGATCTTGGCCCGATAACGGCTCAACCAACCCATACCAAGTACAATATCGAATTCACTCAAAGCCATGGGTAACAATTCAAGATCAAATAAGGCATCATCTATTCTTAGTTGGCAACATCTAACAATTTCAGGAATGCTAATCTCCTGCCCACTAGCAGTTTCTACAACATAGGGTCTATCCAACGCATGTAAAGCACATTTCAATTTGGGTAAACACGAAGTGGCCACAAAACTCCTATTAGCTCCAGAGTCAAACAATATACTAACCAACACATTATTCACAGAGAACATACCAGATATAACATCATCACTATTATGAGCCTCTTCAGCAGTCATGATAAATAGGCGAGGTTTACCTTTTGGACCCCCGCCATCTCTGCCCCGGTTTCTTTCTTTAGCAACATCCTTGGGTTTTGGGCAGTCAGCGATTCTGTGCCCTCTATCGCCGCAGTTGTAACAGGTAGCAGGCTTTGTGCACTGATTTGCAAAGTGACCAACCGTATTGCACTTATAACATGTGGGCCTGTCTCCCCTGTAGTCTCTGCCTTTCTCATCCTTGCCTTTCTTTCTATCTCCCCTGCGATTTCGATCACGGTCCCTTCTCTTACCCTCAAACCTCTTACGGTGCCCTGATGATTCATCCCTTCTCCCAGATTGGCAGTTCCAGTCATCACATAGAGTGCCAGTCAAATTCATGGCAGATTTCAAAGTGCGAGGTCGAGAAGCTCTCACATCTGCCCTGATTACTGGGCTCAAACCATACAGAAATCGACGAATCTGAGTTTCTTCCTCCTTTGCCATATGAGGAACAAGGTTCAGTAGCTCATTGAACCTGTTAATGTACGACATGTAATCTGACCCCTTCATCTCCAAGTGAATAAACTCATTTTCTAACTTCTCAGATTCATTTTCTGGCAAAAACTTTCCCAACACTAATCTGCGGAACTTATTGTTAGGACCGATTTTCACTACAAGAATCTCGATCTTGAGCAAGAACGGGTTCGGATGAGAAAAACTCAAAAAAACAAATGAAGAAGATGATGATGATGAATCATGGAATCATAAACAAGAAAGATGATGAACATATCGAATGAATTCATTAATCGAAAGATTACAATCAATGAAATCATGAAGAACACTCAATCTCTCTCTAGAAAATCCATGACTCACTCTCTCTCTAGAATGGAAATCTCACACTCTACAAGAAATTCATCATCTCCACATTCGGAGACTCCTTTTCTTGTAATGGGCACCCTCACTATATATAGTGAGGGTGACTGACAACAGAAAAACATAACTGAATAAATGAAATTACAAGTAAAGTAAATAACATAAATATTAATTAAATCAAAGTTGATTTAATTAATCCGAAGCTTGACTCGCTCGAACCGATCTTCCGTTGACTTTTACGTTGACCGTTGACCCGAACGGTTGACTTTTCCAGAAAACGGTCTTCGGTCCAATCTTGCAAGCCTCGAGCATCACAACTCAGTCTCTGAATCGATTCACATGGATTCTTCAGTCAAATGCTTCGGTAAACAGATTTGATGGCGTCAGTCACATAGATTTTAAGTTCCAACAATTTCCCCCTTGACTGATGCTTTCAAATCTGTTCAACTGAAGAAGAATCGCTCTGTCGTACATCTTCAATGAGAAACTGATAAACCGGAGACAATCTGTCGTAGAAATTCCCCCTCTGAATAAGCTTCTTCTGTTCTCGTTGCTCCAGTTCGAGATCCAAGTGTTCCGCTCACTCGGTTCACACAATCGGGTACAATACTGAGAAAATGCTACATCTCGGAGTCCAAATCGCAACAAACTGAATCAGATAAACCAATCAAACACTGAAAATGCTCTAACTCCGGATAATCGACCCGATATCCAGTTCCATAATAATTCCTCTTATTTCTCTAAATCTCTCCAAAAACATCAAGTCGGAAGCGTAAAAATCTGATGCGGAGAGTCGAACCGTCGCGATCGGTTGCCTAGAGAAACCGGATAAACAATCTTGAAATCGGACAATCTCGCGAAAAACCGGAAGCCGGATGCTGACAGTTGTGAATAATCCGCGTGACTGAGGTTGGATGCGAAAATAAAATAAACTGCCAAATTTCTTCAATAAACGGTCATCCGAGAGATTTAATCGGATAAATTCCAATATTTAACTGAGATTCCAGTTAATCCGGTTAGTTGACGACAGCGCTGCATCCACTAAAAATAAAACCGTGAGATATAACGAGAAAGCTGAGTAATTAACCGGATAATAAAGCTAACCCGTCAGTGATCGATAGCAAACGTTACGCGCGACGTCAATAAACGAGAACCCCAATAAAATATAATAAATCCGCGACTAATAAAAAATTTCCGCAATTCCGTTCGGGCGTCATCTCCGTTAGTCTCGTTAAAGACCGATAGAAAATACCCGTATTGACGAAAATGCTGAAAATAATTATTAGTGGAATTAAATCCCCTAAAAATGTCATAATCCTTGTGAAAATATATGCACCAATCAGAATTCTCCTGCAGAAAACCAAAATCCACGTGAAGGGCTAAAGGCCAATCAGAATAGAGTTTCTAAGTCTCATCAACGGTAGGAATTAAGTAAATCTGATGGTGCTGGCTGCGATCCGTGTGAGAGGCTTCTGGGCCAATGAGAGGCTGACAACCAGTGGCTTTCAACTGATTTCTTTGAGAAACAGGGGCCCACGAGAATTCTCATTTCAACGGATCAATTCACAGGTGGGGTCCACGGACATTCTTCAGCCAATAAAAAGTTGACAACGTCAAGGCCATCCACGGCTCTTTAAAAAACTGGGTCCCGCTCCAATTCCTTTTGGGCCAATGACATTTCGACAGACCAATCTGGTTTGACTAGGGATCCGACAAGAGAGAGAGACTACATTTTCTGGCAGCCAATACGCAGACGCCACGTCAGCCTGGTCTCCCCTAATCGTCTTCAACCCCGCAAAACCCTAATTCGCCGGAAATTCACATGAACCCGCCGGAAAAACGTATTACAACCATAACTCGCATAATACTTCATGAAAATTGACGATTTTGATGTCCACGAACTCGTAGCGACATCCTCTTCAACTCTTGACGAACATAATTCTCTGAAACGAACTCGGATAAAAACCCAGAAAACAAGTTCGCTAACCCAGAAGTCCGCTAAAGCTTCGAACAAGTTCGCTAAAGGTCTGAGAAGTTCGCTAAGACACTTCTCAAGTCCGCTAAGGAACAAGCCCGCTAAAGCAAAAACAAGTTCGCTAAGAATCCGATGAAGTTCGCTAAGAGGAGAACAAATCCGCTAAGACTTGAACAAGTCCGCTAAGGCAATCTTCAAACCTTCAAACACAGTTGGAGAAATCTGGAAAATAAGATGAACATGAAGAACTTACTTGTGAACTTAAATCTGCCCAAAACCGTAAGGAAAACCCGTAATGATGCACGAAATATGAAGCTGAACCATTCACGAGATTATTGTGGCCACCAACAACCCATAAACAGCAGCTAATCGGATCAAAACAGCCCTTAAATTCTGGAAATCTTCAAGAACACGAAGAACACACACTTACACCGTCAGTGTGTGTTTTTCCAGATCCGCTCAAACCGTTGAGATTCAGACGAAATGGATGCTTCCAATGGATCCGGAATGCCTTTTCCACTAAGATTCATACCTCACTTCATCCAAAAACATGAAGAATCGCCCAGAAAATGAAGAATCAAGCTCCAAAATCTTCAAAAACCCCAAATACGGGAAAAACCCCAAAGTTACGAAAAAATGAGCTCGGATCTTCAATTTTCTCACAGATTTGAACAAGTGAAAGATGAAATAACATCTAAATGAACTCCCAAACATGAATCCATCATCCATATCATCAGAATCCATCCAGAAATGAAGAAAAAATAGAAAAAAGTCTCTAAAAAATAAGTTTTCTCATCTTCACCATTCAAGCTCAAAATCACAGATTCGAGTGACCAGATTCACGGTGAGATGAATCTGATCGGTACCCGCTCTGATACCATTTGTTAGGACCGATTTTCACTACAAGAATCTCGATCTTGAGCAAGAACGGGTTCGGATGAGAAAAACTCAAAAAAAACAAATGAAGAAGATGATGATGATGAATCATGGAATCATAAACAAGAAAGATGATGAACATATCGAATGAATTCATTAATCGAAAGATTACAATCAATGAATCATGAAGAACACTCTCTCTCTCTAGAAAATCCATGACTCACTCTCTCTCTAGAATGGAAATCTCACACTCTACAAGAAATTCATCATCTCCACATTCGGAGACTCCTTTACTTGTAATGGGCACCCTCACTATATATAGTGAGGGTGACTGACAACAGAAAAACATAACTGAATAAATGAAATTACAAGTAAAGTAAATAACATAAATATTAATTAAATCAAAGTTGATTTAATTAATCCGAAGCTTGACTCGCTCGAACCGATCTTCCGTTGACTTTTACGTTGACCGTTGACCCGAACGGTTGACTTTTCCAGAAAACGGTCTTCGGTCCAATCTTGCAAGCCTCGAGCATCACAACTCAGTCTCTGAATCGATTCACATGGATTCTTCAGTCAAATGCTTCGGTAAACAGATTTGATGGCGTCAGTCACATATATTTTAAGTTCCAACACTTATTCCAACCCATCGAGTAAGTTCTGGTCTTAGCTCTTTTGTTCAGCTCCGCTTTCCACCAATTCAAAGCGGGTCCTTTAAATGATTGAGAAGCAAACTTGATTTTGTCTCTCTCTGCACACTCGCTAATATCCAGCGCGCTTTCAACCTCATCCAACCAGTTTAGTGCCTCAGTGGCACTTTTGTCACCCCTAAAGATTCCTGGTTTACTCGCCATGTATGTCTTGTAGCTGCAACCCCTCTGGTATGCTTTTCGTTTCTCCTTTCGCTCTCTCTTTGCTTCGCGCTCCTCAGAGCTGTCAGAATCTGAACTGTACTTGCGACGCCTCTTAGGCTCGGTCCTCGAGCTTGCAGAAGACTCTTCTCTAACCCTTTTACGCTTCTCAGACCTTGGCTTTCGGGAACTTGCGGAGGATTCATCTCTCACTATCTTGCGTTTTTCAGCCTTAGATTTCCTATGATGGCTCGATTCGGTTCTTTGTTCAGTTCTGGATTTCTGTCCTTCAGGTTCAACGTGTTTCTTACCCAGTCTTTTCTCCTGGGCAACTAAGTTTGGGAATGCAGTTGCAATCCCGTCAACAATAAGTTTTTAGAACCTTTCTTCTTGCTATTTTTCTCGCCTCTGCTCGGAGGTTAGAGGGTTTTCATCCACAGTACGCAAGGAGTTGTCATCATCTTCATCATTGCTCTGTTCAACAGTATTCTTTGGAATATCACCACCATTCTTGGTATCGTTAGTAGCATGACGTGTCCTTCTCGTAGTCCTGCTAGTAGTAGCCTTCGTCATTGTCTGAAATTTGGATGAAACGCAATTAGAATTCCCACAAAGGTTCAAATAGACTCCCACAAACGCAACTGTGATACGGACATAACTCCTTAGGAGTTATTCAAACGGGGGAACAATCGCGTGCTCCGGTCTTGCCCCTAACAAGTGTGGACCATAGGGAAGCATAGCTTCGGTCCAAGTCATCGGGGATGCGCGGAGGATACCTATCAGATACACCCAGAACAGGGGGCTCACGAAACTAAGCAGTGTCATGACTATCAAGGGAAACAAAGGATAATGGAGTTCTAAGCAATTCCTACACATTAGGCAATCACTTACTCCTAGCCTCAACAAGCTATACAATCCCTAGTGCAATCGAATCCACAATCAACAAATCACAACAACACTACGATTTATTAAACCACAATACCATAACAAGGCTTACCTAAGTTCCTAGCATAAGGACTATGACCACAATATCCAGATCACAATACATCAACCACTAAAAGTACCATAACAACAACACAGATACAAGTCTGAAAGTACAACAGAACTACAACAAGTACAAACAGTTGACAATCAAAACACATCAGAAGCACAACCACAAGGTAGAATGACAAGAATCACAACATCCACAGTCATCAACAACGATCGATCCTCAGTGCCTCTTTTTCTTTCCCATGCCAAATCCCATCCTAGCTGCCTCCCCAATAGCAGTGGATGCCTTCGATAACATCTTCGCCATACACTTCTCTCTCTTCTTCGCCTCTGCATTCTCTTGTGCCAGTGCGCGTTTCCACTCCACGAGAGCGGCAACGTCTGGGGAACTAGGTCCGGCGACCTTACGGTATGGAGAATAAGGAAATAGGTAACCAGGACCGGAAAACGAAGAACGGTGAGGCTCAACATAGGGAACATATGGGGCATAGGGATAGGAGGGCATCATGTAAGGTGGGGGTGGTGGAGGATGAGCAAAATATGGGTCAACTGGTGGGGGGTACATGGGGACATGATCACTATACGATCTCTGCAGCGCTGGGAAGGAGTAACGATCAGAAACAAGGCCTGGCTGTTGTGCCTCCATGCGTGCAGCAACATAGGGATCATGCATATCGTGGGCAAACGGTGGGTATGGTGGGGGAACAGGGTGTTCGGGAGCAATGGCGGCTGCAATGGTGGCTGCTGTAACAATAGGGACCTCGACCATGGGCTCAGACTCGTCCGAGCTATTGCTGACACCAGAATCATTGCTAGCGGGAGCGTAAGCTGGAGAGGAATAGACGTGGTGCTCATGGTGCTGAGAATGGTAGCTGACAGAATGGCCTGCTAAAAGTTCGATAACCAGATGGTTACCGGACTGCTGTTGATCCGAGGGCTCCTGCTGCTGTGGCGGCTCAACCTCATATGCCTGCTCCTCAGGTTCCTCGTCATCATCATCGTCAAGATCCACGAGTGGGGCTGCTGCTGCTACGGCAAACCCGACACCAATCTCCTCCTGAGTTAGTTGGATCTGTGGCTAAGGGCGAATAGACATACGAGCTCCAATGCGCTTCCGCGGCGGTCGCGGAAGTTCCTGTGGCTGCTCCTCCTGATGCGGCGTGTTCCGAATGAACGCTGAAGGAGATACGACATAGCCCAAAGAATCGGGGCTCAATGGAATAACCGGTCGGCTGGGACCTGCTCCACCTTCTTCTTTCCATTATGGCTAGATCGTGAGGATGATGATTTGCTTCGACCGAAAACCATGCTTTCTTTAGGGTACTTGTCAAATTGAAAGTCAGTACAATATACAAGATATCAAATCTCCCATGCTTGCCTAGGGTACCATTACCCTAACTCACACTAAGGACGATGAGTCCTATTACCCAATGCAAAAGCACACAAGGAGGGACTTTTGGTTTACGTTGGTCTGCTAGGATTCAGCAGGTCTTAGTGTACCTGTGGGTAGGAATGGCAGTCTGCAGTTCTGTAACTACTACCGACCTTACACTAATCCTTGAGATCCTCCTAACACACAAACCTTCACCTAGGTCCAAACAAGGGAAGACTATCAGCTTTCGTATGTCTGCTAGGGTTCACTGAGTCTTAGTGCACCTGTGGGTAGGAATGTCAGGTTGCAAAGCTGAAACTACCACCAACCTTACACTAAACCTCAACTACTCCCTAGCACACAGACGTCCACCTAAGTCCTACACTTAGAACCGAGCTTAGCCATAAAGTTCTTTCTTAGAGGTTCAAGCTTAGGGGTTCTAAGAGTCACCTAATCTGCTGGAACCTTGGGCTCTGATACCAACCTGTCACACCCCGCCGCGCCGCGCCCTGCCAGGCGCGGGGGAGAGGAGAGTGGGACCGGCCGCCCGTATCAGAACATGCGGAAGCAAATAGATAGATGCAAGATCACAAGGTCAACACACATAAACAGACGACCCGTCCAATACAAAATCAAATAAAACCATGATGGACTTAATATGTTAAGTCTTAAGTATTGCACGTTAGTCTACGCCCAGGCAGAACATAAGGCTACCAACACAGTCAAAGGAAAAGACAACAATAACAAAGGATAGTCATGACGGGGAACAAATCCCAAAATCAACCAAATCAACCCCAACGGGTACAAAACCCAACTCGTCCCTAACATCCAAACGTGACATCCACCCAAAGCTTTACTTACCTGCACATGAACCAAAAATATGTCAACAACAAAAGTTGTTGGTGAGTCGTAGCGCGTTTGACTCAAATCCAAGTTTCCACAAATCAAGTAACAATATTGTGCCTGTTATAAATTCCTATGGTTAAACCAGCACTCCGGGGGTACGATCCTACGGCCGCACGCCTCCATTTGTGGACTAGGCATATACGCCATCACCCGACCCCTAATGGATCCAACAAACGGGTATGAGACACCTTGATCTACCTCTACAGCTGTATTGGTGCAATATATGTCTTTGTGGCCTAACACTAAGGCCCAAATTAACCATACTAATCAACATGAACGTCTCGTAACATGCGAGTTTAAATTTATAACATGGTAATAAATACCTAAGCACAGTAACAAACAAACAAGCAATAGTTTGACATGGTTCATGTACACCCCAAAACGTTAAAAAGTTAAAGTAGGGGAAAAGCTATCAACTCACAGATGAAAAAGCGGTGTATCAAACAAATGTCATAGGGCACGAGAATCCAAACGTCCAGGTGTATCACAGTGACAAGTCTATTATAATCATATATGCATAATTATATCAGAACCTATCCGCAACTATAACCGCTTAAGCAATTTGTAACAACAATAACTAACCAAATGGGAGGTTTAACAACACTCCGGGGAACATACCGAGCGGACAACAAACACCCGACGAGATCATAGGGCCCCAACCGGGAAGTGAAATATCTTTACTAGAAACCAACATGCCAATACTCGTGAAAATAACCAAACCGGGTCGCTCGATATTGCCCAAAACACAAAACAAAACAAAACAATGAAACTGTCCAGGGACACATGAGGACCGCGCGCAAACCAGAAAATATCTCATGCGGTCCTCATGGGTGGTCAACAGACCACATTGACTTTCCAGGCTATGAGGACCAAGGGCATACCAACAAACGAAACCCATGCGGTCCTCATCGACTATTTTGTCATTTAGTGATTTTTTCCCATTTTGCATTTTTTAGCTCGTTTCGCCAACGGGGTTTTGTTCTAACATGTTCCAGTAGCTAAAATATAATTTCTTAGGCCTCTAGGCTATGTCAAACTCTCTTTATAAGTCCCGGTTTGATCCGAACATTACCCGAACTCATTCATTAAGTGGGTTTTATCATTTCTTTCAATTTCAAATTGTCAAATATCACTTAGGGACTATTTTAGACTCATCTCAACACTTGAAATACAACTGGAATATCTAGGTGTCCGTATTCATTTGAGAAAAGTCTTGTAATTCGGTTTTCGGGTCTTTTAAACACAAAAATACAAATGTTGCCTCCACCCATTCACCAATCTTACAATGTGACAATCTTGTCACTGAGATGGTGGATATCACAGGCCAAAGATCCCAGATTCAAAGATCTATCCAAAAACACGACATGCATGCATAAAATACTTGTACCTTTAGCAACAAAACTTGTACCGAGCCTCTCCAAGCGGGTTTTTACTCTCTCCAGCCTCCTAGTACATTCCAGAAGCTATTTCCAAGCTTGCATGCATCATCAAACACTGATTTAGAGGTGGTCTTCCTCAAAAATATGATTTAGGACAAACCGAACACATATCTTACCTAAAAATACCTCACGCTTGCTCCTAATGCGCGTTGATCATCCTTGATCGCACATGCAAGCATCAATTTCTAAGAACCAACACTAATCAGTGAGGATCCCCAACAAAACTTAGTTTGAAATGGAGAAACAAGAGGAGTAGGAGATTACCCGAGCTTCGTATGTCTTGAAAATGCCTTAACCTTGATGATTCAAGCTCCCCACAACCGGATTAGGGTCTCTTAGGAGTGAAATGGCAGAGAAAACTCGAGTTCTTGAAGTGGAGAAGTGAAAAATGAGCAGAAAATGAGCAGAAAATGAGCAAAAATCGTTTTTATAGTGCTGGGCGTCGATGAGGACCGCATGCAGTTTCCAAACATACACTTATGCGGTCCTCATGGGTCAAAAAAAGTACGCGGATCCTGACCCGGAAACCTGACGGGTCATGAGGACCGCGAGAGGTTGGACCAGAGAGGGCATGCGGTCCTCATGCCCTCCAGAAATTTTTTTTTTTAATTTTTCTTGTGATTTTATATTCCGAGATCAAGGTTTTTACCATATGTGTTACATCACCACCCTAAACTGCCACCCTACCACTATCTCATCACCATCATCATTTAAATTGTTTGAACTGGTACCACTATCACCATCATCATTCCACTACTTAGGTGGACATTTTGTTAGAGCATTTTCTGTGTGATGTGTGTGTATCACAGTTAGTTATGTTAGTTGATAAAGTTAGTAGAGATAAATAATGTTGAGGGTATATATTGTTAATATGGATGAGTTGAAGGATTGATTCATCAATTCGGTATATCTAATATATCAATTTCAAATGTCTTGCTATGAAACGAACTGAAGCATGAAGCTGACACGAAGTGAAGTACGAAGTGCCAACGAACTGAGATTATCTGTATATATTTGCTTCACCTCGTTACATTGAGAAGACACGAACCAGACCTCCATAACCGTTTTCCTGAGTAGAATTCTAGAGGGTGGAGCTTTTCGTCTTGAAGTTCCGAGAGAATCGTTGTTAGGATCATGTTAAAATATGTTTACGAGTATATTCATGTAATCATCGATACAATTTGATCTATTAACTGAGTTTTATTTACGATTTCGTGTTCTTGAGTTCGGGTTAACTTTCGGTTAAGATTCGGTGTAAAAATAACTAGATCGGGAAAAATCGAGTTTGCAATTAGTATCAGAGTGAATCCATGCATGATTCTACACCATTTTTCGTCGAATTCAAGCTTAAATCTAGAAAATTTGAAGGAATTTTTTGAAGTTTGACTTTTCTAGAGTCAAACTGTCAGACTTTTATTAAAAAATTGGACGTGAATTCAATTGTGTTTACGAATTTGGTTGATTCCATCAGATTTAGCACATTAATACTGTCACACCCCAACCGACGACGGAAACGTCGGGGCATGATTAGATTGCCCATAAGCTCATGACAACTAATTTAGTGACAATAGTTAAATAACGAATTTCATTGATAACATTGAAAGATAAAACAATACACCACATATTGATAAGAAATACAATTTCTTTATTAAACTAGGTCCAAAAGCCCTATGTGATAACATCTTGATGTTGGATTTAGCTTTCCAGACCCGACTAAATCAAGTACCCGACCCGGTCAAGACCCGTAAGAGTTACACCGGAGGCAACGGGTATTTAAGACCGCTTATTTAATAACCGGCAAATTCACAGAAAGATTGATTATGTGTTTATTAAATCGTTTAATGGATACATAATTAATTACTTAAAATCACTGTTAATCTTTAAGATTAATTAAGCGACGAAACGTTAAATAATATTAACGTAATGGACGTGGATTGACGGATTATTAGTCTGACTAATATTTGGCTAGCGACAAACATTTAAAGAGTTAAATGTTAACTTTGAAAATCAAATGGTTCGATTAAGAATTAAATTAATCGAAGGGGTTAAACGGAAATTAAATCAGTTATAAATATAACTGATTAGGGAGGCGAAACCCTAATCCACCATTGTGAGATTTTCGGCCCCCTTCTCCCTTCCCTCTCACGATCCGACACAGACGGCCACCCCTTCCGCCGCCCTGCTAGCCACCGCCGCCGTCCACACCGCCGTGCGCCCTTCACCGCCGCCGCACGTCCTCCGCCGCCGCGTGCTTTTCGCCGCCACCGCCGCACGTCCACAGCCGCCGTGCGCCCTCCGCTACCGCCGCCGCCTCACCGTCGCTTACCCGCCGCCGCCCAGCCGGCCGCCGCCTTTCCTCGCCGTCGCCGGTTACACCGCCGACAACCCTAGTCGTGAACCGCGTCTCTCGCGTGTTCCGCCGTCGTCCGCGAAACCCTAGTTCGCGCCCGATCCGACGTGCGAGATTTTTCTCGGTGCTTGATTCACCGTGTTGAAAATCCGCATCCGCGAGAAAAGTTAGATTCGTCAGACGAATCACGTTCTATGAAACCCTAGCGTCACCCGTTGACTTTCGGTGTCTCAAGCGTTTGTTTGAATCACCGCTCAGGTATATCTAAACTTGTTATTAGTTTAGATTTAATTGTTTAATTATATTTATATGTCGCGTTTTGTTTAATGCGTTTTTGGTGTTTGCGTGTTTGGTGGTTGTCGAATCCTGTTGATTTAGGTTTACGCTAATTATCTGGTTTTCGCGTTTGTAAATTAATACGTTTCCGCTGCATATTAAATTAAATGTTAATTTAATTATTTATTTTAATTTACTAGCAATTGATTAAATAATTATTTATTGTAAATAATTATTTCCTTATAAAAAAAATTGCTATTACCGAGACCCGAATGCCACTGTCGTAACCCAACAGTGGTATCAGAGCCTTGATCACCACACGCAAACCCAGGCCGTTCAATTTAAAACGGTATACTTTCGCGAACTGGGGTTCTGAACCCGAAAGTCGCGAAATTGAATGAATCGCCTTTTAAACATGTTTAGTCGATTTGGATCCACTAAACATAATCCGATTCAACATAAATTGATTGAATTATCTTTCTTGCATATTCGGCCCAACCACAATTAATTTTGTCATGAATTCGTTATGGTTTGGCCCATTAGGCCCATATGTTTTGTTTTGGATTGGCCCACTTTTACTGGGTTCAAAGTTGTAATTATTTAAAATAGAATAGTTTTATTTTAATTGTTATCGCTCACCTTCGCCTGGACGAACGAGACGAGCTTGATACAAAGACCCATTTGAGATCATCCCTTTATGGGATTTTCGAAAATGGCTAGAAGTCAAAACGAGACCGACGTTTCCCGATGACACGCAGGAACTTGTTAAAGTCAGTGGGAGCAACTAAGTCGATCAGGGAGTTTTCTGTTCTCGTGGTTGATTTACTTTTATGTCCCTTGCCCTATTTAATATTGTCATAGGCTCTGACAATATCGAAAGCCCTGCATGGCCGGATATGTACATGTGTGTTTGCTTGTTTTTGGTTGCTTGTCATAATTAGATTAACACGCTAACTTAAAACCCAAACTTAGTTTCATCAAAGTGAAACTAATTTTTCAATCGATTAAATAAAAGTCCTAATTTTACGACTTCATAAAATTTATTAACCAATTTAATTCGACATTAAATTCGGATTTTTCGATATAGTAATCGACCATTAAAAGATATTGGTTATCGTCTCGAGACACGTAGATCATTAATACTTAGGTTATTTAAATGATTGTCCCGAGTGAGATAGGATTCATAAAATTTATCGTCACATTTAATACTAAAAGATGACCTAATAATCCTATCTGGTAAGCCTAAAAACCGGTAGTCTATGCCATCCTATGTCAAGTCTAACTTGGAACATATTGACCGATGCATCCGTGTTGGAGTATTTCAACACCGCACGTGGTGTTTAGGGTATCTTCCAAGGTGAGTCTATTGGAGTATTTCAACACCGTACGCGCACGCTGACCACTTAGGACAACTACTATTTTTCTTTACACGCACCTTTGGTATTGGAGTATTTCAACACCGTACCTCTGGTCGGCTTGTAAACAAAATGGGCATAGATGGGGCTAAACGTATTTCGTTGATCCGTTCGCGAAAGCCCCATAACGGGAGTTGTGATAGTAGACTCACAAGTGACAATCGTTGTCCGTTTGGCTACTTAGAAATTTTGAAAGCACTTTACGCTTTCTGGAGAAATTGTCTAACTAACCGAATTCCCAATTCCTATTCAAGATTAGCTTGCCATCCTTGAATACGAATCAAACATCGAAACACTAAAACATTTGCCTGTTGTTTCAGATGGCTAACCGCGCAAACCAAGAGATTTTCCATCTCAAGTCTCTCCTTGAGAAGGAGAAACTTAATGGCGCCAACTTCCTTGATTGGGAAAGGAATCTGAGAATCGTCCTGAAAATGGCTAACATGGAAAACGTGTTAGAGGCTGAGGTTCCTGAGGAAACTGAAGCTGACACGGCCGCGGCGCGAAACGCCCATAACACACTGCGCACAAATGCCAAGAATGTCGCGTGTCTTATGCTAGCCACCATGGATTCTGAGATCCAGAAGAACATGGTTGACAGGACGGCTTTTCAGATGATCGGTGATCTGAGGGGCATGTTTGAAACCCAAGCCCGACAGGAGCGCTATGACACTGTTGTGACACTCATTAGTTGTCGCATGGCCGAAGGCGCTCCCGTCAGCCCTCATGTCCTAAAGATGAAGAGTTACATCGACCGTTTAGCAAAACTGAATTACGTCATCCCCGCCGAAATGGCGACTGACCTGATTCTTCACTCATTGTCCAGTGCCTTCACCCCTTTCCGGGTGAACTTTAACATGCATAGCATGGTAAAGTCAGTGACTGAACTTCACGGTATGCTTAAGACCGCTGAAGTTAACTTTGTTAACGGTAAGGCACCCGATGTACTCGCGATCCGATCAGGAGGCGTCAAGAAGGCTGAGGTAAAGAAGTGCAGACGTGGGAACAAGAAGAGAGGCAAGGAAGCTGTAACCAGAGCGTCTGGAAGCTCCCAGAAAAGCAAGCCTAAGGCAACCAAAGCACCGCCGCCTGAACAGCGCGAGTGTTTTGAATGCCACAAGATGGGGCACTGGAAGAGAAACTGCCCAGAGTATCTTGCCAAGGTGAAAAGTGGAAAAGCCCAGCCGGGTAATTCCTCAGGTATACACATAAGTTTATGTTGTATGATGCTTCACTTATTCCTACAAAATATATGTTTGACATACTTTACATTTTGTAGGTGCATGAAGCTGAAAGGAAGCAAGCCAAGACAACACTGAACTACCCTGCGATTGTCGCACCTAAATAAAGTTCGTGTCCTGTGTTTTCGGATTAGAACAATTCTTGGTGATTTTAAAACAACTTGCTTTATTTGGTTTTCCCTGGCTGTTTTCCAGGATGAACAAATTGCGTTCTTTGGATTTTGATTATGACACGTTTTGACAATGGTTGATTTTTGAAACATGCATGATTGATTTTAATCTACCTTGAATTTGATTCAACCTGTTATTAGATTAAATTCAAAATCCCATAACAACATATCTTCCAACCTGGTGCACTTGATTTGATTAAGGCTAGCTTAAATGCGACATGATAACCTTTGGTTATCATATCCCATCAAAGATTAATGCCTTAAGCGTATACCGTAATTGTTACGTGACAACGCAAGACGCCACCATGGTTCATAAAGTCCAATGACTTTGAACTATCCAGCGTCAAGAATATTAAATCAAGTCGAACCGACTGAAGATCGCCGTTTCGATCTACAACCGTGTGAATATATCAATCCTCTGCTTCAAGCAGACGTTTGCTCATATAAGTTCGAATCACCAGCTAAACAACTACAAGGATAATCACCTGCTGATTACAATATTGTAGTATGGTCACGCCAATTCTGGTGCAAATTACCATCAAATGTACATACCTAGACACATCTTGGAAGTCTTAGACTACAATAGTTGTACTCACGTGTGTTTTAATCCGACAAGCACTAAGTGTTTTATACGTCGATCCAAAATTTCATCTTGAAACTGGTAACACACAAGACTAATGACTTGCCACAACAAAACCCTTGACTTCATGTAACCATGACGCTTTTTCACACATCACTTGCATAGCTAACTTCCAATCCCAAGACCGGTATCTTGCGAAGATGGAATTTAGTAATTACATGTCCAAAGCTAGATCTTTAAATATCTAAAGAATGGTGACTCTGATAAGTCACTGGACTGTGTAAAACAACCCTCGCATCTAAACGAGACGAGTCAGACTAGTAATGTTTCACCAACAATGGATTGTTGCTTAGCGAAACACATTGACATTCCGATTAGAGTTTGCATGTTTACCTTACCTAAATAAGGAAACATCCTCTAGTGTCAGACCCTATATTCTGATAGAATATATCATCATCTCGATCATCACGAGATACTTTCAAACAATCATAGACGAACGCATCTTCATGCTATCAAACTTTGAAATGACTTTGACAATCGTCTATGAACTTATGAGCGAGTCATAACACCTGGATATTAAGTTTTGTTTTCGTACCACAAGCTACGAAGTCAAACAATTTCGTTCTTAAAACGAGAATTGATGGTCACGATTTCTTCGTGCAAATTATATCCAATCGATTTGATGTTAGAGCATATTCCTATGCTAACGTTGTGTCTCGTGTATTGTATCTAGACAAGAGCTTCTGTGTGAGTTAGTTAGTCATATGGCTGTACCATATGCACCGCCGGACCAGTTGGTCCGGGCGGACCAGATGGTCCGCAGCTGGTACGCTGCCTTATGACTAAGTGACTATAAATAGTTCGTGTTAGAGAGAGTTAGTCAGTGCTGTCATTCTACAACTCTTAACTGTGTGTAAACTGAGTGTGTTTCTCTCTCTACTTGTATTCTCTAAGTGAATCAATAAAGCAAAGCTTTATTTACCTTCTCGTTGCTATCCGATTACCGAATCATGCTGTAGTAAGATCGTATCGTGGTTTATCAAGTGGTATCAGAGCATTCCAGGTTGCTCTACTGCTGTGATTTGGTAAGTTTTCGAAATTCTAGAGAGAGAAAGTTTGGGTTTTCTACGTTTTTCATCAATTTTTCATAATTCTGAGTGATTCCGAGGATAAAAATGATTTGTGGATGCTCCTGGAGTGTTTTCGCATCATACTGATCCAGTATCTAGCTTCAATTGTCGAAATCTGTGAAAATCAGTCGATTTTTGTGTTTTCTGCATCTGGTCCGCCCGACGAGCAGTTTGATCCGCCATTTGATCCGCCAGGCAATCTTCATCAGTCTGATCCGCGACAGTTGCAGCGTACCAGTGTGATACGCTGAAAATTTGGTCCGCCGGACAAAATCTGATCCGGAATCTGGTCCGCTAGTACAAATCTGATCCGCCTCGTTAATTTGATCCGGAACTGGTCCGCTGGTAGTATTTTGATCCGCCAATGTGTGTTGATCCGCTGGCAGAAAACATACCTTCACTAAAACTGACGTAACTTGCAAACCGTTTGGAGTTACGGAACCCAATACCAGCCAAAACGTTCGTCTTTCCGAGATCTTGGACGTCTACCCGCCTATGGCCAGTACCGTCAAGTTTTGACCCCCAAAATCCGCTTGGAAGACGCCCGTTTTTCAGTTTTAAATTTTCACATTCGGTATTGAAATTTCAAAATGAGTGATTTTCACGCTTTTTCAGCTGTTCAATCATCAATGCAAGCCATATTGAACTATGATAACGAGATAGGAACAACTCAGAAAGTTCCTAAGTTACTTCGATTGGAGGATTAAAAGAATTGGAAGCAACGATTTGAATCATTTGTTAATGCTCTTGACATTGATTTGTGGATTTCTATTGAACAAGATTATACATATCCTAAGAAAAATGGAGAACCAATTCCAAGAAGTGATCTTGATGAAGATCAAAGGAAAGTTTATGCCAGAGAAAAGAAAACTTATGCAAATCTCACAATGGCATTACCAAGAGAACTCTTGCATCAATTCAAAAATTGCACAACATCAAAAACATTATGGGATGCACTGAAGGATAGATGTGCAGGAAACGAGCAATATAAGAAGAGTCGAAAGAAAGTGTTGTTAAAGGAGTTTGATAACTTTCAGCATTGTGAAAAAGAGAGTATTGCAGATTTGATTTCTAGATTTTCTCATCTGATTAATGAACTCGATATTGTAGGAGTCCAGAAAGAAAAAGATGACTTGAAGGAAAAATTTCTGGAAGCTTTACCAGAAACATGGGAGAATTTTGTTATGATGCTTGCTAATGATCCAAACTATTCAAGTTGGACTTTCAATCAATTATTAAGCAAGTTACAAGCTCGAGAAATGGAATTACTTGTCAAGAAATCAGCAATTCCATCAGTTCAGAATCCTGTAGTTTATTTTGGAGAGAATTCTGCTACTGCTCATGCTAAAGCTAAATCAAATTCTATGTCAAGCAGTAATCCACCAGTAACAGCATTTCTTGCTGGAAAATCAGATAATGGTGGTTATTCTCCAGGATGTCGTTTTACTATTCCAGATAAATTGTCAAATAATTCTCATCCTGCTCAATCAACTGAAGAGTTAGCTGCATTACTATCTGCTTTTATATCTTCATCGTCTGGATCGATTTTCGGTCAAGTTAGTGATGCTGGTTTAAGTGGAACTGAGTTAGAACAGCTGGATGATGATCAATTAACTGAATTAGATTTGCATTGGCAATTTGCAATGATGGTTGAAAAAGGAAGACGATTTATCAAGAAACATGGAAAGAATTCTTTTGTTCCAGGAAATAGAAAATTGGGTTTGGATAAATCTAAAGTAAAGTGTTACAATTGTTCCAAGGTTGGACATTTTGCTCGTGAGTGTTCTCAATCATCATCTGATAAGAGTAAATCTAATAAACCTGACGCAAAAGCTATGATATCTCAAACTGAAGAAGGTTATGATTGGGCTAAAGATTTTCCAGATGAATCTGCATTCGTGGTTCATTCTCAAGACAGTTATGCATTAATGGCAAATATTGAGGTTGAATCGAGTGGGTATACATCTGAGACCAGTAAATCTGACTTAAGTCATTCTGATTCCGAAATGAGTGGTTACGAATCCGTATGTGAATTTTGTTCACAAAAGGATAGTCGAATTAAAGGTTTGATAAAGGAAATCGAATGTCAATCTGTTGAAATCAAACGAAAGGATGAAGAATTGGAGAGTTTCATCAAGAAATGTAAGGAATTTCATGAAGTTTGCAAAACAAATGCAGAGTTACTCAAAGACAAGAGTGTGTTGGTAACAGAATTAGCGAATGTTCAGAAACAATTGTCAGAAAGCTGTATTCAGAATGATCAACAAAAGTTACAACTTCAACACGAGAATGATGAGTTCATGTCAAAAATTGTCAAGCTGACTTCGGTCAATGAAAAGCTGGTCAAGGAGGTTGAAGAGTATAAGTTTCAAGTTAAAGATGTTAGTGAGGATTTTGAACAGTTATTTCAAAAATCTATCAAAAAGGTTGAAGTACTTCAGGCTTCGAATGATGAACTTCATAAGGCATTAAATGAAGTTACTGCTGATAGAACTCAATATCAGATTGTTCAGTCTGAATTGCAAGATACAATCTCTTCTTTGAAGAAAGACAAAAATTTATTAGCAAGGAATATTGAGATTTATAAGGAAAGAGTGGATAAAGTTACCAAAGAAGTGCATGCTGCTCATGATGGGATGAGACGAGAAAAATCATTAGTCAACACCACATCTGATAAATTGATTCAATCAGAAAAAGTTCTTGCTGAAGCTCAGAAGATCATAGCTGATTTGAAAGTTGAAATTCTCGATCTCAATCGTCAATTGCATAACTTGAAGAATTCTCATTCTTTTACAAGTTATTTGTGTCAAGATGACAACTTCAAGAAGGTATTTGGAGGTGATGATTTTAATCAAATTCCTCATCCAGTGATTCAAACAGAGTCTGTTGTTTATTTAAGCACTCCAGTGGTAAAACAAGATTATTCTGATTTTGTGTCTGAGAATTTGGAGGCGAAGAATTCAAAACTTGGCAACAAAAAGGTTACCTCTGTAACATCTGATACACCTCTGTTTGTTAAGTTTGTTTCAAGTGAAGGTGGTGTGTTTGACAAAGAAATGTCTGATGGTGAAAAAGTTGAGAAGAATGAAAAGAAGTTGAATGAAGCAGAAGTGGATGCTAAGTTGGTTGAAGAAAACAATTTGAAAGGCATTAAAGCTAAATTTACACAGTCTGCTAAATCTGGTTCTTCAGGGGCTACAATAGATGTTTCTAAATTGCCTGGTTACAAACAATCTGGGTTGGGTAGTAAAGGCAAGAAGGTTTCAAAGCAGCAGAACATGCCAAAGACGGTTAAGAAGGAAAAGAAGGACACAAGCCTGGAGCAAATATATCATCTAGCTCAAGTATTCATTTCAACAATGGAGAAAGGATTTGGAGGGAAGCAAAAGAAGAAAGGTTCATCTATAAGTTCACCGAACGAATCTTCTTCATCTGGTTCTAATTCTACACCTAGAAGTCCTACATCACAATGGGTACATTCTAACCAATTTCAGGTTTTTGATGATATTTCTGATGAGTCTGAGTTGTCTAATAAATGTGATCTAGTTCAGGACAAGTCCCAATTTAAACGTTCATATCGTTTGTGCTATCAATGTCGTCAAAAGGGACATATAGCACAGAATTGTCCTGTCACTGTTAAAAGGAAATTTTCTGGAAAAACTGCCACGATAATTGATGAATCCGGCAGAATTTTTAATGACTCATCAACATCACATTTTAAATCAAAACATTTCAAAAGTGAGTCTAGTGTTGGTGATTCATCACAAGATGATGTTTCTGTGAAAACTGCACCTGCAAAGATGCAGTGGCGACCTAAAGTGGTCAGCAAAGCTGCAACTGACTTTGTGGAAGACACTGGTCGACCAGAAGCTGTGTGCTTCGGGTCTTTTGAGTACTAATCATTTAAACCAGTGTGCAGGTATTCCTAGAATACCCGTTGGTGATTGCAAAGTTGCTGATGGAGGAGTATTCTGCGTTCTTAACTTAAATTGAATGCTTTATCTTACAAAATTGCAAGTTTTTCTGAAAGTTTCAACTGCAAAGGTATCAGTATCGATTGGTCAATTTTCTTTCTTTTACATTTTGTATGTAGTTTAGGGGGAGAAAATTGAAAAGCCAAAAATAGTGTCGTTGTGTTTTTGTTTTTGTTAAAATGAAAATCCAAAAATAGAGTTTTCATTTTAAGGGGGCGAAAATGAAAAATACAAAAACATCGAAAAATAGAAAAATACAAAAACATTGAAAAATGAGAAATTGTATCCGACATGATTGGGAAATGATGGTACATTGGCTTACGTGTCTGACTCATGGATAAGATAGATGAAAAAGCCATAAGATCATTGTTTGATGTACTTGGTAGGCTCGGCATTGAATCAGAAAGTATTCAGATGTGATACACACTAAATACTAATGCTTGACCAAGTGGACAACATCTTGATGCATATCTCATGATATATCAAGAAAAGATATGTGAAAAAGAAAATGAGAAGTCACTGTGTATACATGTGTTCATTTTGCAAAGATTTAAACTTGTTTGATTTTCTTTATTTTGTCAAACGATCGGACTTTCTCTGCGTGTCGAAAGACCGACCTGATTGTTGTTCGTTTGACGTTCTGCTTTATTTTCTTTGGTGTTTCGTATAACTCATCGGACTTTCTCTGCGTGTACGGGAGTACCGACCTGATTGTTGTTGGGTTATACAATTTCAACTTGTTTTATTTTTTTATTTTGTTAAATCCGAGGCCTTATCTGCGTATCGAAAGATCGACCTTAAGGTAGACGATTTAACGTTCTTATTTCTTTTTGCATGGAACACAGTTGACTGAATCATGATTACAATCATTATGTGATTAAATCACAAATGAAATCACAAAGTGTGATATAAAAAGCAAAAACATATCTGAGTATGTCTGATAGTGTGGGGTACACTGGTCAAAGCAAATCTAATCAATTCAATAACATATCCAGATGGTATGAGTATGATTGTGCCTGAGTTTAGAATGGTCAAATTATACCAGTAATCGACATGACTTATGTGCTGAAGTAATTGAAATTGAAGTGTAGTTCAGCATGTTACGATCAATATGATCCCAAGTTGTGATCTTTCTCGCAAAAGACAAAAATAGTGTGTGATTCAGTATTTCATTTCTGTGTTGCATTTATGTTTCATATCTGAAAATTCAAAAAGATTTTAGGTGTGTTTTGATATAAAGTTTCAAAAAGCCAAAAAGATTTTGTTTCTTATTTGTTTTCGATCGATTGATACTTGATACAAAATTCAAAATTTCAAAACTATATCTTGGATTCTCAAAGAGAAGTTTTGCGCCAAGATTAAATTAATTTTCAAAAGAAAGGAAAGCCGCGTTTCTGTCTTCTGAAATTGCAGGTTATCTGGGTGAGATGACTCAAGCATGGTGAAAGGGGGAGTATGTTATATATTTCACAAGTGGATCTTGAAGTTCAAAGATGATTCAAGAATGATCCAGCCATGCGAGCTCTAATTCTAACAAGATTTCAAGTTGAAGATCAGACGCAGAAATGTTGAAGATTGAAGACTGAAGTTTAGTTAGAATATAGATACACTACACGTTAAGGGGGAGTTTGTTAGAGCATATTCCTATGCTAACGTTGTGTCTCGTGTATTGTATCTAGACAAGAGCTTCTGTGTGAGTTAGTTAGTCATATGGCTGTACCATATGCACCGCCGGACCAGTTGGTCCGGGCGGACCAGATGGTCCGCAGCTGGTACGCTGCCTTATGACTAAGTGACTATAAATAGTTCGTGTTAGAGAGAGTTAGTCAGTGCTGTCATTCTACAACTCTTAACTGTGTGTAAACTGAGTGTGTTTCTCTCTCTACTTGTATTCTCTAAGTGAATCAATAAAGCAAAGCTTTATTTACCTTCTCGTTGCTATCCGATTACCGAATCATGCTGTAGTAAGATCGTATCGTGGTTTATCATTTGAAAGAAGGATGAAAATAAGAATGTCAATCTGCCTCAAGCAAGTGGGAGCATCGCCACAGATCCTTACCGGAATAACGATCAAGTGCCGATCTAAAGATCGTTTAAATTTACTGGATTGAAACTTTAAATGACACCTCAACTAATCATAAGTTTCAAGATTAAATTAAGTATTAATCATAATATGACTGAGCAACCATTAACGCGATCAATCTCTTGAAACAGTTCAAATCATACTAAATATGATATAACAGTAAATCCAATACTTGGTAATTGCATGGGATGCTGCCGTAAAGTGTTACGCCATGACCATAGATGGAAAATCACATCATCACTACTGAACACTGATGAAAGGGAATATATGTTCATCAACTGAGTACAAACTGAACTCGTTGAACATTGATAGCCACCTTAATTGAATCTGAACTAAGAATGCCATAAAACATTCAAAGGGTTAACTCGACTCTGTAAATAGTCGGTTAACATGCTCAAGTGATAACACAGTCATATGTGTACTTACCAAGGGCACTTCATTATCACAAGTTCGATTCACTTAAGAAGACCCACTGTTCATGACAAACACTGAATCTTAAGAAACAACTGATATTAGGCAAATCTAAATCGAAACACGAGCATATGATAGCGAATTCATTATTTCAACGATCGGATTAGATCAGCGAAATCACACTACTAGATAGTACGTGAATTCTGCATCACATGGATATTAGATTTTAGTGCTGGATGTCGAACACTATCTTTTGCACCATATCATTCGACCTCCTCTAAGTTGTTAGACGAGAATTTGAATTCTGCGTAACGCGTTCGAATTTTATACGTTTTATTATCCATGAATATTTCGTCAATATTCTAAAGGTCCGTAGTCGATCAGACATTGCGGGAGCAACGCCTGAAGCAAGACTATTCTGACTCTGGACTCAAGGTGTGGACCTCCAGACTCACAAGGCCTCATTGGAGAATGACGTCGGGACGTAACTCGCATCAGAGTGTCTTCATGGATCTTAGCATAAGACAAATCTGATTGATGGTATACTCAACGGTATCCTTTGACATGAGATACATGAGCGACCTCTCCTTTGCCAAAGAACATTCTTTGATTGTAGCTTAACGTTGTCGCGTAACTGCCAGCCATAACGGTTACTTTTGGGAATGGATCTGAAGTTTAGTGGGAGCTGTATGTAGTCAATATGGGATTCTGTACTCTTGCATTTACAATGCGACAGTTTGACATCATGGGCCCTCTCGTTAGTTCCAAGTGTGAAGTGTAAGGCCTTACCCAAACTTACTGTGTGTTTGATTGGACCACTTCGAACAGCAAAACGAGAAATACAATGATCGAACACGGAAGAGAATGAATAAATCCATGTCTCTGGTTCGATCGATGTCTCATACAGAAGGGATTTGATGACTTTACAAATACCATAAGTCTAAACTATATCACAAGTTTAATGATATACCTTGGTTGTTTTGACTTGAAGTGTCATGACTGGTTGGGACAGCCACGTGTAGCTAGAGCACCTCTGACTGTATCTTGATTAATAGTCGCGATCAGTCCAAGTGGGAGACAGTTGGATTTAGGTGTCCAGACCCGACTAAATCAAGTACCCGACCCGGTCAAGACCCGTAAGAGGTACATCGGAGGCAACGGGTATTTAAGACCGCTTACTTAATAACCGGAAAATTCACAAAAAGATTGATTATGTGTTTATTATATTAAATCGTTTAATGGATACATAATTAATTACTTAAAATTACTGTTAATCTTTAAGATTAATTAAGCGACGAAACGTTAAATAATATTAACGTAATGGACGTGGATTGACGGATTATTAGTCTGACTAATATTTGGCTAGCGACAAACATTTAAAGAGTTAAATGTTAACTTTGAAAATTAAATGGTTCGATTAAGAATTAAATTAATCGAAGGGGTTAAACAGAAATTAAATCAGTTATAAATATAACTGATTAGGGAGGCGAAACCCTAATCCACCATTGTGAGATTTTCGGCCCCCTTCTCCCTTCCCTCTCACGATCCGACGCCGACGGCCACCCCGCCGCCGCCGCCCCCTTTTGGTCTCCGACGACCCGGTCGCGAAACCCTAATTCGCTAGCCTCCACCGCCGTCCGCCGCACCGCTAGCCGCCGCTGTTTTCCGCCGCCCTGCTAGCCACCGTCGTGCGCCCTTCACCGCCGCCGCACGTCCTCCGCCGCCGCGTGCTTTTCGCCGCCACCGCCGCACGTCCACAGCCGCCGTGCGCCCTCCGCTGTCGCCGCCGCCTCACCGTCGCTTAGCCGCCGCCGCCCAGCCGGCCGCCGCATTTCTTCACCGTCGCCGGTTACACCGCCGACAACCCTAGTCGCGAACCGCGTCTCTCGCGTGTTCCGCCGTCGTCCGCGAAACCCTAGTTCGCGCCCGATCCGACGTGCGAGATTTTTCTCGGTGCTTGATTCACCGCGTTGAAAATCCGCATCCGCGAGGAAAGTTAGATTCGTCAGACGAATCACGTTCTGTGAAACCCTAGCGTCACCCGTTGACTTTCGGTGTCTCAAGCGTTTGTTTGAATCACCGCTCTGGTATATCTAAACTTGTTATTAGTTTAGATTTAATTGTTTAATTATATTTATATGTCGCGTTTTGTTTAATGCGTTTTTGGTGTTTGCGTGTCTGGTGGTTGTCGAGTCCTGTTGATTTAGGTTTACGCTAATTATCTGGTTTTCGCGTTTGTAAATTAATACGTTTCCACTGCATATTAAATTAAATGTTAATTTAATTATTTATTTTAATTTACTAGCAATTGATTAAATAATTATTTATTGTAAATAATTATTTCCTTATAAAAAAAATTGCTATTACCGAGACCCGAATGCCACTGTCGTAAACCAACACTTGAAACATCAACATCATAGCCTGCAACATGTAAAAAATAAAGGGGGTAGACTATAAATAGTTGGTGAGTAACCACAAGTTTGATACATAACATATATTTGAAAAACATGCGTTACGTGTCATATGATAGAATAAGTGAAATATAACATGCTAGAAGATATTGACAACATGAAAGACTAGGCATAACCAAAATTGCTGGTATAAAATGACAACATGAAATACTAGACATAAACAAACCTCAATGAGATATGAAAGATTCCCTAACCCCATGTTAGACTATATGATATAGTGAAATAGGCTTCAAACACCCAACGCCGAAACGGTCAAGTTGAGTGGTTGTCAACCGATAGATCTACCTTTGTTACCCCAGGCCTTACGTTAATGTTTATGCCAAATGAAAGAAATGACATACATGACAACCATGACATACTTGACATCCAATGATAAACATGAAAACTTTTGATAAACATGAAAGCCTTTGAAAATCACATATTGACAAATCATGCTAGAAGTCACATAACACATAATTCACACATAGATCACATACGCATGGTAATTGATAAACTTGGAAGATAACACTTTGAAATAGGATACATGTTGCAACCCCAAAATGATAAAATGAGAAAAGGGGCAAGGATTACTCACTTGGATTAGAAGTTAGGTCCACCAAGCGAAAAGTGAAAGTGAAAGGATTAGTCCCGAAGTTTCATCCTAAAAGAATAGAAGGGGACGACATGAATATTGGAATATGGGATTCAAATCTCTTATGCATTTGGGGGATGGGTTTTAATGTTATAAATTAAAGTTTGAAAAAAAAATGTTAACTTTTAAGAGTGACAATACCTTAAACGTTACTAGACATGCTTTGGCCTAATAGGTTATGACACTCTCATCGGGGCATCCCAAGTAAGCGTCCAGGTCCGACTATGAGATTTATGCGAACTCTTATCCTTTGATAGAGACCCAACTACCGGTGTGTTCACCCTTCTAGTTACTACTTGTCATTCGCGTCTCAAGTACCATCACTAAATATGTTGTTAAATAGAGATCGATTTCTAAGCTATTTGAAATTCTTAAAAATGAGTTTATGTTCAAAACCTGAATTACATATTAGAATGATTAAGAATTAGTTTAATTCTTGATTTGTGAAGAATGAGCCTTAATACCAAATTTGTTCATGCATAAAAACGTTGACTTTTGGATTAGAAGAATATAGATGAAATTCAACATGATAGTTTAGACTCGTTAGGCCTAACGAGCCTCTACAAGGCTACAGAAAGCCTAAATCGGTCTAAGCAAGGCAACACGTCCTAATGACGTGTCTTTGCAAATCTAGGTTGTCCAAATGACAAGCCTTAACAATGTTAGGCGTTCTAAGAACGATCCTTAGCAACGCTACCTAAACGAGGCTAAAGCACCTAACTAAGAACCTAAACTAAACTGATTAAACTAATAAAGCGATAAATAAATGAATAACGAAAGGAAGGAAAGAAAGGAAACAAAGAAAGAAAAAGAAGAAGAATTACCTCAAAGAAGGTTTTCAAACGAGACGAGCTTGAGGGCAGCACCTCCTCGTCGAGAGCATAAAAAAACTACTAAGCACGACACCCGAAGGGGTATTGTAGTTGTGGAACCGCCAAAAATTGGTTATTCCACTTGTTTATACTCAAACTAGGAGTTGCAAACTATTAAGGATCAAGGGAGGGTATTTATAGATGAGAAATGGAGTGAAATTTTGTTTTAGGGGCGATGTGGGATGGGTTTAGAAGAGGAAAACGCGTCTTTGCAATCAACAACTAACACCAAACTTGTTTTCGCGATTTCCGATTCGTTATAACTCGGTTTTGCACGCGGTTTTCGCCCACATTCACCATTTTCAGAGTACTATCACATGGAACAGAGTAATCTACCATTTATGGTGTTGAGAATTGGGTTTAAATCTTGGATCTTGATGTGGGTTGAGTTTTTAGGTTTTTTGAAACATATGGATGTTACAAATACGGTTCTGTTCCAAGTTTTCAAATCGATTTTGGTGCAAAATTGTTCAAACTCGAAATGATGGGACTTGCCTCTCTTAATAATAATATACTAGGTATTTAATTGTCCTTACATGAGTCCTTAGGACACATCTTAGAAAATCCAAAAATAAATGTAGCCAAAATTTTACCTATATAACCAAAGAAAAGCTATAATTTTGTCTTTTTGTTTATTTTGTGCTTTTTTTGTTTTTGTATTTATTTTTTCCTTTTTTTTTTGTTTTTGAAAGAGCGTGGAGCGTGCGAATCATATTCAACTCATATCAAATGTGTAAAACAAAGTAGGAAATGATCGTGTAAATAAAGCTCAATCTCATTTGATAACGAGAAGCAGATTACAAGGAGACTCAGAGCTAAAATACACTCAGTTTCACACACATAAGAAAAACGTTACATAAAATCTAGCCTATCAACCTATTTATAATACATACGATCACCCGAACCTGAAGCTTGTTCGAACCTGCAGTTTGGGTGAGGTTCGGCTAGAAGCATCATAACTTGATTTCTTCAAAAACTTTGTCTAATCCAACATGTTGCCACACAATGTATCAACAAACTCCCCCTTGGCAAATGCTGGACCGTTCTTTATCATTCTTGAACATTAACCACCATCCCAGCCCATGTATTATGGTGATTATGCCCGGCATATATATCGAATGCAAAGCATATCCGAATCACCCCTCTGAAACTGTAAAGCTTGATCCATGAAGTCAGGATGGAACAAGATCTGATTATGATACAGCACGTCAATGTCAGCCTTTGACAAGTAAATCAGCCATATCGGGTCATAAACCTTCACAACTCTGTTTTCTTTTTCCAGCACAATCACAGCTTCACAGGTCTTCTCATGATAATACCACCACTTCAGATTTTGTATGAAATCCAATTCCATTTTAGTCAAAGGAATCTTCTTCATTACTCTAGGATTTTTCTTAAAGGTCAGTACAATCAGCTTTTTCCTGGTTCTTTTATGAATCTTGGTCGGATGTTCATGCCTCTTTGGTCTTTGAGGCTTCATTTATTTAAATCCTTGATTACATTCTTTCTCAACTTGACTCTTGAAGTAGAAACCCTTCCAGTCATCACCATAGTTGCAGAAAGGTTTGCGTGTAAGCTCCCGAACATCCCAGATTGGCAAAGTACTGAAGTCTTTAGTAGATTTGAAGTATTGGATACCATGTTGACGCTTTATCCTATAGCACTTCAGATTTTCAGCATACATGTTAGAGCATATTCCTATGCTACCGTGTGTCTCGTGTATTGTATCTAGATCAGAGCTGTTTGAGTGAGTCTTAAGGTGTACGTACCAAGGGCCGTACCAGTTGGTATGGAGCCAACGTACAAATGGTACATTGGTTGGTACGCTGGACTTAATGATGAGTATAAATAGTTCGTGTTAGAGAGAGTTAGCGAGTTCTGTCATTTACTATCTTCTTATCTGTGCGTTTCTCTCTTTAAGAACTCTGTGTAATCAATCTCTTAGTGAATCAATAGAGCAAGTCTTTATTTACACTCATTGTTATCGATTGACCGAATCATGAAGTAGTAAGATCCTTTCCAGGTAGTTACAAGTGGTATCAGAGCAATCCAGGTTGCTCTATTGATGTGATTTGGCCATTTTTGAAATCCTACTGAAAGAAAGTTTGGGTTTGAGTCGTTTTTCATCAATTTTTTCCAATTCTAAGTGATTCAAAGGTCAAAAATAATTTCTAAAGATTCCTAAAGTGTTTTTGCACCTCATTGTTCCAAATTCCATTCCAAAAAGTCAAAAATTCGATAAAAAATTCAATTTTAGTTTGGTATGCTATTGGTACGCCCAATGAAGATGATGGTACGCCGGATGATCCACTGGTACACAAGGCAATCTTCATAATTTTGTGGGTACGCTGAAGCTTGGTACGCTAGGCAATCTTCAAAGTTGGTACGCGACGGTTATCCTTTGGTATGCACACAGTCACGCCGTACCAAGGTGGTACGCTGAGTTCAGTGGTACGCTGAGTTCAGTGGTACGCTGAGGTTGGTGGTACGCTGATTCTTTGGTTTGGTCAAAGTTTTGGTACGGTGGCCAAAGTTTTGGTCCGCTGAGATTGTTTTTGGTACGCTGGCAGAATAGTTGTGTTCACTAAAACTGACGTAACTTGAGAACCGTTTTGAGTTACAGAACCCAATACCAGCCAAAACGACCGTCTCGACGAGATCTACACTTTTACTACCTAACAGCTAGTACCCTCTGGTTTGACACCCAAATCCGCTTCTAAGACCTTTGTTTTTGTGTTTAAAGTTTTGACGTTCGATTTTTAACTTCAAAATGAGCGATTTTCAAGCATTTTCAGCTGCTCAAATTTCAATGCAAACCATGATGAACTATGATAATGAGATAGGAACAACTCAGAAGGTTCCCAAGTTGTTACGATTAGAGGATTATCACAATTGGAAGAAACAATTTGAATCATACATCTTTTCTCAAGATGTAGATTGTTGGATTCCAATTGAAAAAGAATATGAGTATCCGATGATAAGTCCTAGAAAGCCAAAGATGATTAGTGATTTTGATTATGATGAAAAGAAATTGTTTGCAAGAAAGAAGATAACTTATAGCTTTCTTACAATGGCGTTACCCAAGGATTTGATGCATCAATTTAAAAATTACACAACTTCTAAGGAATTGTGGGATGCTATTGCCGAAAGATGTGAGGGTAATGAGCAATATAAGAAGACCCGAAAGAGTGTTTTAAAGAAGAATTTGATAATTTGATGCATCATTTTAAGAATTACACAACTTGTAAGGAATTGTGGGATGCTATTGCTAAAAGATGTGAGGGTAATGAGCAATACAAGAAGACTCGGAAGAAAGTATTGAAGAAAGAATTTGATAATTTTGGACATTGTGATAATGAAAAAGTGTCAGATTTGATTGCAAGGTTTTCACACTTGATCAATGAACTTGACGTTGTAGGTGTCCAGAAAGATAGTGATGAATTGAAAGAGAAGTTTCTGGAAGCTCTACCTGAAAAGTGGGAAAATTATGTGATGATGTTGACTAATGATCCAAATTACTCAAATTGGACATAATCAATGGACTAGCAAGTTACAAGCTCGTGAAATGGAACTGATTGTGAAAAAGTCAGCATCTCACTCTATTCAAAATCCTGAATTACTTTTAGGAGAAAATTTTGCTACCGTGCATGCTAAAGCAAAGTCACATTTTAGTTCAAGCATTAATCCACCACCAACAGCTTTTCTTGCTGGAAAATCTGAACATTCTAGTCACTCTCCAGGTTGTAGGTTTACTATTCCTGGTAAATCAACAAACAAGTCTATTCCTGCTCAAACTACTAAAGATTTAGCTGCATTGATATCTGCTTTCATATCATCTTCTTCTGGTTCTATACTTAGCCAAGTCAGTGAAGCTGGTTAACATCCAAATGACTTAAGTAAACTGGATGATGATCAGTTGCATAAGCTAGATTTGGATTGGTAGTTTGCTATGATAATTAATCGAGGAAGAAGGTTTATGAAGAAACATGGCAAACAATCTATTTGTCAAGGAGAAAAACTTGGTTTGAATATATAGAAGATTAACTGTTTCAAATTTTCAAAGTTAAGACATTTTGCTCGTGAGTGCAATCAATCATCATCTGAAAAGAGTACTTCGGATAAGCATGCTCATGATAAGATGCAAAATATTGGTGGCCGATGACGGATATGATTGGTCTAAATATTTTCCGGATGAATCTGCTTTTCGTTGTAACGATGAATCTACTTTTATAGCTACTGTGCAAGTTGAATCAAGTGATTCTGATTCTGAAGTTAGTGGGTATGAGTCAACGTGTGAATTTTATGGTAAAAAAGATAGAAAGATTCGGGAATTGATTCAAGAAAATGAAGGGTTGATTTTTGGTATGAAGACGAAGGAAGAAGAATTAGAAAGTTTCAAGAAGAAGTTTGAAGAATCTGATGAGATTCTCAAGATATATGAGAATTTAGTCAAGGAAAAGAATGTTTTGATGGAATAGTTTGTAGAGCTTCAAACAAAATTGGATGAGATGGTTAGTGCAGATAAAGAATAAATGTTGCAGCTACAAGGCGAAAATGAAGAATTGATAAAAAATGTTGCAAAATGGGAGAAGGAAGCTAAGGAAGCAACTGAAGATTTTGACGCGTTGTTTAAAAAATCCAAAGCTAAATTGGATTCGCTTCAACAGTCATATGATGAACTTCAAAAAGCATATGATGATATTACTGCTAAGGAGAATTATCGTCAAATGGAACATTCAAAATTACTCGGAAGAGTCACAAGCTTGACACATGACAACAAGTTTTTGATAAGAAATATTGAGATTCATGAGGAACGGATGAAGAAAATTACACAAGAAGTGTATGATGAACATGATCAGATGAGATAGGAATTTTTTTGTTGGACTCGGTCTGCCCAAGGCACATACTAGATTGATGTGGCTAGTACGTTATGATCCAAGTCGGGTCATACCCAATAACGAGCTAGACAAACACCCATATGACATTCATTTAAGATATAATCAAATGAATAAATGTCACTTATACAAGACAATTAGAAATCGGTTTCTAATTAATCGAACTTGTGTTAAATAATATGGATGATTTAAATTAGAGAAGTATGGCAACAATATTATTTAAATGGTTAAATAAATTGTTACCTAAAACTTATTTATATGTTACACCATATTTGTACATGTAACATGTTACATGGGTCTAGTGAAGCATGACCAAATGAATGTTGACAAGGAAATGGACTAGATGCATGGGAGGGAGTTTAAAAAGGTTTGAAAAGCTTCCCCCCCCTCTCTCTCTCCTCTTGGATGTTCACCCACCTCCCATTAAGATGGTGGTTGTGCTTTTTATTTAAACAAGGCATGCAACCTTGTTTACCACACTAGTCATTCATTACTTGCTTCTCTCATACTCAAGTTCTCCCTCTCTCTCCTTCAAAGCAAGAACACCTTCTTGCTAATTAGAAATCTGGAATTGGTTCCAAGATCTTGTTGGATTCGGATTCAACAAGAGGAGAAAGAAGAGTTAGTCTTCAAGAAATCCTAGCAACAAAAGGTTGCTTGTTGCTTGAGCTCGTGGGTATCACAACCATGAGGTTTCTTCTTTGAAGCTTACCTTTCAACCTCATCATCTTCTTCACACCATTTTGCTTGGAAGAAGGTATATCTAAAACACCCTATGGTTGTTTTACTTGATAGCATGCATTTCGTATTTGGATCCTCCCTTGTTTTGGGTTTTTTTAAAGGTTAAAAACCGGTTTTAACATATCATAACTTTGAGAAAGTTTTGTTTTCCGCTGCGTTTTACTTATTAAGAGGTTAATAAGATTTTGATAAACCCTAACAAAACCCAACAATGGCATCTAGAGCTGCTTATATGAGTGCATGCTTCAAAAGAGTTAGTTGTTAACTCTATAAAAGTTCAGTTTTTGGTCTTCCATACCATATAGCCGAAATTTTGTCTATGGATTCCCTTCGTCTTTCAAGATGCTTCACTAACATGCATGTGGTTATCTTGAAAGATTTATACATTTTATCATTTTGTTTTTTTTGGTTGTTTGGACAACAAACCCATGACTTTCGGTTTAGTGTTGGACCGAAAATGGGAATGGGTTAAAAAGGGAACCATAATAGATTTAGTACATTTGGATGTATATTTTGGTGCATAAGACCTAGCCATGACCTTGTGTTTGTGTTGTGGTGAATGTTTGTGGTTGTGTTATGTATTTAATTATTTCAAGGGTTGTAATAGTTAAATAGATTTATTTTAGGATTGTAATTTATATAAGTTTTCATTTGGTATGTAAATTAAATAGATTAGGTGCATATTATTTTACTAGAAAAACGTATTAGGATTCATTTTGTTAAAGGAAGATGCACAAGAGGAATATATATCCTGACCACGGGAGTTTTCCTCCGCTGATATATCCTGAATAGAGGATTCTTCCTCCACTGATATATCCTAAGCAGGGGAGTTTTCCTCCGCTGATATATACTGAGTAGAGGATTCTGTTAGATTAGGTGTCTAAGCCTATAACTATAATTGAGCACAGTCCTTTTGGGTT
>JBCNJP010000024.1:14568852-14689155 GCA_039602395.1 Deinandra increscens subsp. villosa | reverse complement strand
CATTTTCTGTGTGACGTGTGTGTATCACAGTTAGTCTCGTTAGTTGATTCAGTTAGAACTGTTAAATCATGTTATAGGGTATAATGTGTAATAGTGTGATAGTGCAAGGGTTATTATATGTGAATGTTATAAATCACAAAGTTTGTGATTTATAACATTCTGGTTAACATTCGATGAAGCAAAATCCAGTAAACCAATATGGAGATCAGCGGACCAGATATGGAGCAGCGTACCAGGGAACTACTATATATATCAGTTGGTTCGTGACAATAAACAACCTCTCCATAACCGTTTCCGAGTTCATCATCCTAGAGAGAGAAATTTTTCATCTTGATTTTCAGAGAGATTCATTGTTAGGATCATGTTCAGTGTCTATTAACGAGTTGATTCATGTAAACATCGATCTGATTGGAGCTATAAACTGAGTTTAATTTACATTTTCGTGTTCTTGAGTTCGGGTTAACTTTCGGTCCGATTTCGGTGTACAAATCACTAGATCCGAAGCAAATTGGTTTTACAATTGGTATCAGAGCAAATCCAGGCGTGATTCTACACAATTTTTGGATCAAAATCTTCTTCAATTTGATGAATTTGATCCGAGTTTGACTTTTCTGGTCAAACGTGTTCATCACTGTTTTTTTGATTTGATCTCAAAATTGAGTTTGTTACAGTTTTTTTTAAATTCCAGTAGTTTCTATACATCACTACGAGTTGATCACTGCTTTCAATTTCCATTTTGGTTCATATTTGCTTGAAATCGCAAATTTCACAGTTCATTGTTCATAAAGCTCGTTAATGGCGGATCGTTAATGGCGGATTTCTAAAAATTGTTAGTCGACATCGAATTCTGAGTTCATTATGTTCGGTTTATCATTGTGACTCCAATGAAATCATGAAACTCGTGCTTTAGTGTGTATAAAGTGAATCGAAAAGCTTAGATTGTGATTTTGGCGCCATCGTTGTTTTCACGATTTTGTGTTCATCGAGTTCATATCTTCAAAATCATACCGAAACACTTCAATTTTGGTGTCATCTGATTCGATTTCACTTTACGAGATCGTTGATTTCTTTAGAATCGACTTTCATTGAGATTTGTTGAATCGAAAATTTCTGAATCAGTTTCTTTATTAGTCTGTTCATCGTGTTCGCCATTTTTGTTCATCACTGGATTTTTCAAAATAATAAAAAAGAAACTTATCAAAATCGATTTCAATCAGATCGGTTTTCATTTGCGACTCAATTGGAATCATCAACTTCATATTTTGGGGTTGCTTAGGTGAATTTACAAATTTTCAGATTGTCATCTTCATAGAGCTTCACCGAGTTCATCCATGGCTGCCTTCTAAACACTCAATGTTACATCTAAAATTCAGTTCCGTCGTATTTGGTTCACATTCACGAGTTAATATCAGGTTATAGATTTAATCTTCGCTAAGTTTTGTTCAAAATTGAAAGAAATCGTTGATTGAAAATCTCAGGTTCTTCATAGTTCATTCTTCTTGTTAGCGAAACCGTGTTTACGCACGGTTTTCAGATCTTCACCGAAACATATCAACAATACATCTCCTTGAAATCGTATTTCAATTTCGATCACAACCATGTCTTCAATTTTGTGATTCGACTAGTTGTGAAGAAGTTATGATGGATTGAAGTTTTGTTTGAATTAATTTCATCATACGTACGGGAGTATGTGAAGTTTCATTTTAAACCTTCAAGAATTTTTCATTTTATACCCTGCATAATTGAACATTTTTATTTTAAACCCTACAAGAAGTTGTATCAAATTTTGTGGTTGAAGTGAAACTTTGGGATCTAAATTTGATTGGATTTGAAGTCGGTGATTCAAACGGTTGTCAAAGTTCGCTTCTTGATTCAAAAGGAGGTTATTCAAAGGTGTTTAATAAAAAGAAAGAGTTTTCTAATTCAAAAGGTTTATTGTTGTGATCAAGAGAAGATGGCTAGTTCTTATTCATATTATTCTTTCGGAAAGTTTCAACTGATTGAAAGCGAAGTTCCAATGCTTCTTCATTTTGATGATTATTGCAATTGGAAAGGTAAATTTGCAGACTTCGTGGTGGATACATTAGGTGAATATGTCTGGAAATCAATTCAAAATGGATATGAGTTTCCTGTTCTAAATAATTCGGGTCAAAAAGTACCACCTCCAAAGTTCTTATCAAGAATGACCGAATATGAGATTAAATATCATGATAGTGAAAAGATAGCTTATTATGCTTTGATGAGGGCGTTACCTAAAGAGATCTTTTGGCAATTCAAACGGTATAAAACTTCAAAAGAGGTATGGGATGCTCTTGCTCAAGAATGTGCTGATGCTGAGAATATAACTAAAGCAAATGTGAATGATGCAGAAACAAATGAATCTGGAAAAGAGATTGACAATGAGCAAATCTATCAGAAACAAATTGACAATTTAAGAAAGGAAAAGAGTTTGTTAATTGAAGAATGCAAAATTACCAAAGAGAATTTGGAGAATTGTAAGCATGCAGTGAAAGAAGTTACTGAAGACTTCGATGCACTTTATTCTAAAAGTGTGATTTTGAAGGAAAAATATGATGCACTTCAAAAGACTTGTGTTGAAATTGCTGATAAAGAACTTCGTCATCAAGAAGACAACACAGAACTGCTTGATGCAAAGACTCGGTTGATAGATGAGAATACTTTGTTGAAGGAAAATGTTGAAATTTATAAAAAGAGGTGGACAGATACAAAATTGGAGCTAACTAAGGAACATGTATTCATGAGAAATCAAAAGATTGACCTTGATTGTAAGTACGAGGAACTTATTGAATGTAAAAAACAATTGGCAGATTCACAAGCTATGTGTCGAAAGCAGTTTGATGATGCTCAAATTGAGATTTTGGAACTTCAACGGAAGTTAGATGGTTATCGGAATTCGCCTTCCACAATTAGTTTTATGTTCAAAGCTCAGAAAGAAGTTGATTATTCTGACGTTCCTTCCCCACAAAATTTTACTTCTACTTCATCTATCAGATCATTTGAAGATGATATGTCTGAATTGAATATCAAATTCATGCATAAAGAAGAAGAAGTAAAGAAGCTTAGAGTTGAGTTAGACATGGTTAACAAAAGATTTGCTGAGGCACAAACAGAGATTTCAAATCTTAAAAGAAAACTTGATGAATTGCATGATTGTTCAAAGTTTGCAAATTCTGTTTCAGAAAAGAAGAAGAAGTCAAAGTTTGAGAAGCAGAAGCTTGAAGGAGGAACAACGTCAACATTTTGTTCAGCTTCAACTTCTTTTGAAAAAGAAAAGGTGTATGATGAGGAAGTTGGTGAGAAGGTTGATAAAATTTCGTCTGAAGAGAAAATTGATGAAACTTTGCTCAAAACAAACAATCTAAAGGAAATTAAGGCTTCGTTTACCAGAGTTGCTAAAATGAAAAAAGGAGAATCTAATTCTCAAGCTGAACTTTCAAAGCTACCTGGTTATAAACATAAAGGTTTGGGTTTTGAGAACAAAAATGACACAGTGGATGAAGAATCAATGGTGGATCAGACTAAAAATTCATCTTCTGATACATCGCTTAAACTTTCTGAGAGAATTACATTGAAGCAAAAAGAGTTTGTCAACAAAATGGATGAAATTTTAAATGATGTTCAAGATGAGAAAGTTAGTGCTGGAAATGCTGAGTTTATGACAAAGAAAAATTCTAAGTTAGAGCTTCAAGAGAGTGATTTTTCTTCAAAGTCCACAATGTCGTCCGAATCCATGTCACCTAAGAAGGTCGATGAAAGAGCTTGTTTTTACTGTAACAAGACGGGACATGTGATTCGTGATTGTGCTATTCGACGAAGTTATGTACGTGGTTCATATCAATCATCATCATCTGAGTCGATGATTTTCAATGAGGTCCCAGTCAAGCGACATCAGAATCATCAACGGAAGTCAACTACCAAGAAGCCGTTTATTGGTAAAACTTTACATTTTGATGATGATTTCCCACAGTTTTCAAACTCAAAACAATTTTTAAAAAGAAAACAATTTTTCAATAATGATTTTGAAATGCCTTACTCAAATGATTTTTCATATTATGGACATCGAAAACGTTACTCAAAATCTGAGAAAATGTTGGTCGGTGAGTTGTTGAATATTGTTTCCAACATGTCAAAGTTTTTCAATGGTTCTGATTCGCATCGGGCGAAATCATCAAAACCATTTCGTTCTTGTAAAAAGAAAATTGCAACCTTTGCGGGAAACGATTTTGTTGAGGATACGGGACGACCCAAGCCGGTTTGGGTTCCCGTATTTAACTAAAAACTTGTTTGAGGATGTGTGCAGGATGCTTCAAGAAGACCTATTAGTGATTGCAAAGTTGCTGATAGTGGAGTATTTTGCTTAAGTTAGCGCTTCACCGAGTTGATATTTCACAAAAGTTTTGAGAAAAATGATTTTTCAAAATCTAAAAATTCGAGGTATCCGTGTTGGTCGATCAATTTTATTTTCTTTCCTTTTTACTTTCTTTCGTATATTTTTTGGGGGAGAAAAATTTTAGAAAATTCAAAAAATAGAGTTTGTTGAATTTTAGGGGGAGAATATTTGAAAAAGCCAAAAATAGTGTGTTTTTCATGTAAGGGGGAGAAAATGAAAAATATAAAAAAAATGGAAAAGTAAAAAATGAGAAATTGATCCGACTATGTGAGAAATGATGGTACATCAGCATATACGTTATCTGCCATGGATAAAGTAGATGTAAAGGCTGTAGGTTATTGCTTGATATGTGTTTGATGTGCATGACAAATCTGATATATGCAAGTATGATATCAAAAGTAATGCCTGCCTGATAATTGTGGTTTATCATCTTGATGAGTATTGTGTGATAAATCTGCAAAAATAGAATAAGAGATATCCTTGTGTATGCATGCGTTCTTTTGAAAGATTTATACTTGTTTGATTTTCTTTATTTTGTCAAACGATCGGACTTTCTCTGCGTATCGAAAGATCGACCTGATCGTTGTTCGTTTGACGTTCTGCTTTATTTTTCTTGGTGTTTCGTATAATTCATCGGACTTTCTCTGCGTGTCCACAAGACCGACCTGATTGTTGTTGAATTATACAACTTCAACTTGTTTTATTTTTCTTATTTTGTTAAATCCGAGGCCTTATCTGCGTATCGAAAGATCGACCTTAAGGTAGACGATTTAACATTCTGCTTTCTTTTTGCATGACACACAATGGATGTTTAAATCTCAGAAAATTAAATTCTATAAAGCAAGCACAAAGATGTGTATGATTGAAAATATCTGCATGATATGGCTTAGCTTGAAAAATGATGAGTTGCCAATATCTTTGAAAAGTGTGAGGACCATGTTATCAGTGCATGAAAAATATACCCTTTAATATATCAGAAAGCTATAGAAATTGATTTGTGCATGCTGAAATAAATAAAAAATTATTGTATCTGCTATCATCTTTGCCTGCATGCTGACTAAGTTGAAATTGAAGTGTGCTAGATGCGTTATGACTGATATGATCTCACGTCGTGATCTTTCTCACCAAAAACATAAATAGAGTTTAGTTTTCTATTACATTTATGTTTCAGTTTCAAAAAATCCAAAAAGATTTTAGGTGTGTTTTGTTATAAACTTTGTAAAATGGAAAAAGATTTTCTTTCTTCTTTGTTTTTGATCTAATCGACACGTGATGCATCAAATTTTCAAAATTGATTTCAAATCATCTTGGTTTTCCAAAGGAGAAGGTTTCCAAGATTAAAGTTATGATTGGAAAAAGAAAAATTGCAACTTCTGTCTTCTGAAGGTTGCAGGTTGAAAAGATCAAAGTCTCTCAGATATGGATCTCAGAATGGATTTCATGCATGGTTATGAAGTTGTCAAAGAGTTTATTTCTTTAGTCAATCAGAGAACAAGCTAACGAAGGATACTTTCAGAAATGGTTCAGTTGACACAGTCCTGTTCCTGCCATGCCTATCCTACATCAACTAACAACAGTTTCAAAGAGTTTGAAGATATGATACAACACACGTCAAGGGGGAGTCTGTTAAAGCATTTTCTGTGTGACGTGTGTGTATCACAGTTAGTCTCGTTAGTTGATTCAGTTAGAACTGTTAAATCATGTTATAGGGTATAATGTGTAATAGTGTGATAGTGCAAGGGTTATTATATGTGAATGTTATAAATCACAAAGTTTGTGATTTATAACATTCTGGTTAACATTCGATGAAGCAAAATCCAGTAAAACAATATGGAGATCAGCGGACCAGATATGGAGCAGCGTACCAGGGAACTACTATATATATCAGTTGGTTCGTGACAATAAACAACCTCTCCATAACCGTTTCCGAGTTCATCATCCTAGAGAGAGAAATTTTTCATCTTGATTTTCAGAGAGATTCATTGTTAGGATCATGTTCATTGTCTATTAACGAGTTGATTCATGCAAACATCGATCTGATTGGAGCTATAAACTGAGTTTAATTTACATTTTCGTGTTCTTGAGTTCGGGTTAACTTTCGGTCCGATTTCGGTGTACAAATCACTAGATCCGAAGCAAATTGGTTTTACAAGTATAAGTAAAACAAAGCTTAAGTAAAAACAAGTATGATACAACTTTATTCCGCATGGTTGTGAACTTCAAGTAAAGAGTTCTTGTTTTGATTATTTCTCTGAGTAATCATCGGTCCTACAAAATTTCCTCCACTGGAGTTTGGAGCTGTTTTGGAAGAGCCCTTGCAAACCCAAAAGCGGATGACCAAGACACAACTTGAAGCATTTGGATGTGGATTCAAGTGGGAGTTCACCGACACAGAACTTGTGTAATTGTTCCTTAGGACAGACCTTGGCACACTTGTTTCGGCTAACAAGTGTTGTCAAAATAGTTGGCTATGGCTATACACCTACTTTGTCATGCTTGTGTGATTGTTTATTTTGATGATATATGGATATGCATGCTAAAACAAACTAATAAACATTAACAAGCTAAAATCGGATCTCAAAATTTCATTAACAAAAGATATAATAAAATGGGTTTTATTAAAAGTTAATGATTTACTAATAAATTGGGTTTTATAAATAAAAAAAGAACCATGAAATTTGGATTTCAACAACACTAGGGTACCATACATTTGAATGCATGTGAATTGTATGGTACATAGAGTTTTCTAGACTAGAATCATGAAAACTAAAAACGACCCTTTTAAACACGTTTAAACGCCATCCTTTTATACAACACTTGATTCACTTGGGAACTCTTTGTGGGATAAAGGTCACCTAACTACATTGCGAGAACTAGTGTAATTAAGGTATGTTTAAATATACACGTGTGTATAAGTAGGACAACTTGATTTGGAGACCATGTGAATAGGGTCACCGAAGCATGGGGAACCAAAGGTGTTGATGGGATTAAACATGCCAACTAAACATAAGATGTTTAATCGATCCCATACTACTAGAAGTTGCAAAGAGTTGTAAATGTCAAACGTTGACTACCTTGTTAATTTAAGGAGTGGATTAAAGGTCACCTAACCACAACTTAAATGTAACGTTGGATTCTAGGTTTTGATTTATTAATTGTCTATGAGACATAAAAGGGTATTAATTAAATTAAAAGGTTTATATTGATATCGAAGATACTTAATAGAACTTTGTTAAATTTTATAGATGGCCAATAATAACGAAATCATCTCCGCCACAAATTTCCATAACCTATCACTAAGATCCATCTTAGACAAGAATCGTCTCAACCAAGACAACTTTGTGGATTGGTACGAAAACTTGAGAATTTTTCTCAAACAAGAAAAGAAGTCTTATGTGTCAGACGATCCTATCCCCGACGAACCCGATGTCGAAGACATTGAGGCTTATGCGGATTGGGTGAAGTACACTGAGGATTCCGTCCAAGTTTCATGCCACATGATAGCAAGTATGATCCCCGAGCTTCAAAAGGATTTAGAGAATCATGGGGCATACGACATGATATGCCAATTGAAGGAAATGTTCCAACAAAAGGCAAGGACCGAGCGCTTCGAAACCGTTCGAGCACTCCATGCATGTTGTATGGACGAGTCACAAACGGTTTCATCTTATGTTCTTAAGATGAAGAGCCTCATTGATCGTCTTGAAAGGCTCAATTGTCCTGTTTCAAAAGAGTTGGCTACGGATTTGATCCTCAACTCTTTGTCAAAGAAGTTTGACACTTTTGTATTGAATTAAAATATGAAGGGTTAGGAGAAGACCATTCCCAAGCTTCATGGGATGCTTAAAACAGCTGAGAAAGGGATGGGAAAAGGTGTTGTGCCCGTTCTAACGATCAATGAAGGTAGTAGCAAGAAGAGGTCTCTCTCTACCTCTAGCTTCTCAAAGGCAAAGGTTGCCAAATGGAAGTGATTTGTCAAGGGGAAGGGCAAGAAAGAAGCCCCAAAACCGAAGGAAAAGAAGCATAAGGTTGCTTCTAATGATCCATGCTTTGAGTGTGGTGAGGTAGGACATTGGAAGAGGAATTGTCCAACCTATCTTAAAGGGTTGAAAGAAAAGAAGGATGAAAGTCAAAACTCGGGTAAGACCTTTATGATCTACATTGAGCTTAATGCGATTTCTTCTAACACATGGGTATTGGATACCGGATGTGGAACTCATATATGTAATATGTTGCAGGGGTTCAAAAGAAATAAGCACTTAAAGACGGGAGAAGTTAGTCTCTTTATGGGCAATGGAGCGAAAGTTCAAGTTGAAGCCCAAGGAGACTATATTTTGGAACTTCCAAAAATGTACTATATGCTCCTAGTTTGACTAGGGACATAATTTCCGTTTCCCGTTTAAGACATGTTGGGTATGATTTTAAGTTTGTTAACAATGATATCCATGTTTCAATGAATGGGATGTTTTATTTTAAAGCTAGACCTTTAAATGGTATTTATAAATGGGTTCATGAAAACACATCATATAATAGCTCGATGTAGCAAACCACCACCAAGAAACTCAAAAGAGATTTGAGTGACACCTACATTTGGCATTGCCGCCTTGGTCACATAAATAAGAACTGCATACTAGCGTTACAAAAGAGTGTTCTTTTGAAAACAAATGAATGTGATTCATATGAAGTATGCGAATCTTGCCTACAAGGCAAGATGACTAAGGCACCTTTTAGTGGCACCACCGAAAGGGCAAAAGATTTTCTAGGGATCATACATTCGGATGTATGTGGACCTTTTAAGCCAACATCTAGGAATGGTGAAAGATACTTCATCACCTTTATCGACGACTATAGTCACTATGGGGTATGTGTACTTGTTAGCACACAAGGATGAAGCTTTTGAAATGTTCAAAATCTTCAAGAATGAAGTAGAAAATCAACTCAACAAAACAATAAAGATCCTTCATTCGGATAGAGGAGGTGAATACCTTAGCAATGAATTTCAAGACTATCTTAGGAGTTATGGGATTGTCTCACAACTTAATCCACCTCGAACACCACAACATAATGGTGTATCGGAGAGGAGGAATCGAACCCTATTGGATATGGTTCGATCTATGATGAGTAGAAGCTCCTTACCTCTATCATTTTGGGGTTATGCCCTACTCTTAGCGGCCCGTATTTTGAATATGGCCCCAACCAAGAAAGTGGAAAGGACACCTTTTGAGTTATGGCATGGAAGGGTTCCATCCTTATGTTATCTAAAGGTGTGGGGTTGTGAAGCTTATGTAAAGCATGATGCTTCAAACAAGTTAGATCTCCGGTCCCCTAAGTGTATATTTGTTGGATATCCTAAATATTCTATAGGATATTACTTCTACAATCCAACAGAGCAAAAAGTATTTATTGCTAGAAAGGCCGAGTTCTTGGAAACTAAGTTCCTTATGGAAGGAACTAGTGGAAGAACGGTGGAACTTGAGGAGGATCAAGAACCACAAGCCGATACACGTTTGGTTGAAACTAGCCCAAGATGATCAAATGATTGATCAAAACACACACAACATTCGCAGATCTGGTGGAACTAGTAGTCCACCTGAAAGAAATGGATTTTTCAGGGAGGGATGCTATGTGGTAGATTCGGATGAACCAACTAATTACCATGATGCAATGACCGATCCCGAATCGGACAAATGGCTGGAAGCCATAAATGTTGAGATGTAATCCATGCATGCCAACCAAGTATGGGACTTGGTAGTACGACCTCCTAATTCCAAGGTAATTGGAAGTAAGTGGGTTTTCAAGAAGAAAACCGACATGCATGGAAACTTAGACACATTTAAAGCTCGACTTGTAGCAAAAGTCTTCACTCAAACTCAAGGGGTTGATTATGATAAATCTTTCTCGCCGGTGGCAATGCTAAAGTCGATAAGGATATTATTTGCCATAGCCGCCCATTATGATTATGAGATATGGCAATTGGATGTCAAAACGGATTTCCTAAATGGATATCCTTAGGAAGATGTCTATATGGCTCAGCCCGAGGGTTTTGTCGATCTAAAACATCCTAATAAAGTGTGTGAGTTAAAGAAATCAATCTATAGATTTAAACAAGCATCGAGGAGTTGGAATCACCGTTTTGATGAAGAGATAACGAAATTTGGGTTCATCAAGAACGAGGATGAGGTTTATGTGCATAAGAAGGCTAGTGGAGTATATTAACTTTTCTAGTATTGTATGTAGACGACATTCTACTATATGGAAATTACATTCCAACCTTGGAAGTTGTAAAAGCCTGGCTTGGAAGTTGTTTTTCCATCAAGGATCTTGGTGAAGCCGCCTATATTTGGGGAATAAAGATCTATAGGAATAGATCAAGGTGCTTGATAGGTTTGAATCAAAGTGCATACATTGACAAAGTCTTGAAAAGGTTCAAGATGGCGAACTCTAAGAAAGGTTTTGTACCTATTCAAAGAGGGACTATATTGAGTACGACTCAATGTCCAAGCTCAAAGGTTGAGTAAGGCAAAATGAAAGGAATCCCATATGCGTCTGCTATAGGATCGATTATGTATGCTATGATATGCACCAGACCGGACGTGTCATGCGCGTTAAACATGACAAGTAGATACCAACAAAATCCAGGAAATATTCACTGGATGGCTGTCAAAAGTATATTGAAATATCCATGAAGTTCTAAGGATATATGGATCCGATGAGAAGGAACTCGTTGTAAAGGGTTACACAGATGCGAGCTTCCAAACGGACGGAGATGATTCTCGATCATAATCGGGGTATATCTTCATTTTGAATGAAGGGGCGGTCTCTTGGAAGAGCTCAAAGCAAGAGGTGGTTGCATTGTCCACTATAGAATCAGAGTACATCACCGCATCTTTGGCCACGCAAGAAGCCGCATGGTTAAAGAAATTTATTTTCGAACTAGGGGTTGTTCCTACCATTCAAAGACCCCTAGAGATCCTTTGTGATAACGAGGGAGCGATTGCTCAAAGCAAAGAACCTCATGATCATCAAAAGGTGAGGCACATCAAGCGGAGATTCAACTACATAAGGGATGAAGTTGCAAAGGGAAAGATATGTATTCGCAAAGTTCACACAGACGACAACGTCGCTGATCCACTCACGAAGCTCCTAGAATGCCTAAAGCATGAGGGTCATGATTGTGCCATGGGACTTCTACATTCTAGTGATTGGATATGATTTACGTTTTGTATTTGGATATCGGAACAATGTCTATTTTGACACTTTTATATGAATGTGGGATTTCATTTAAATTGTGTAGTGTTCCATTTTTGCATGTTTAAATCCGTGAATAAGTTACTTATTCTAAATGTCCGTAGTCGATCATTTTTGTGGGAACAAATATGAAAGTAAGACTATTATGAACTTGGATTGTGGATATTCAAGGTATGAATATGGAGCAACAGGTTGCTGCTAAGTGTTCATAACCCGCTCTCAAGACTTACCCCATGGAATCTTAATTGATTGATCATAAGTAAGCTTGAGTAAAGGAGAATATCATTTGTATCCTCTGACCTGAGATACATATTGGGTCTTGATATTCACCAAGCATTATGCTTTGACTTAGTTCTTCGCTGTTCTGAAACATGGCAGTACATAAGGCTAAGCACAAGCATAGTACTAGGTGTTTGTGAGAGACGTATGTAGTCAAGATGGAATTTGTTCCTCTTATTCGTTAAGAGTTAAATGTCTAAGGCCTGAATCAAGTTAAATCAATGAAGAGTGATCACTCTATGTCTCTAGGATTTAACATGACATCTGAGACAAAAGGATAAATGATTGTTTCACCTAAAGCATTTCAAGTGGAGACTTGAAGGAGTTGATGTTATTGAATGGCACTAAGTCATACGTGTTAGGGGTAGTAAACCGTTGTTAGGCGGTATTTGCTAATTGCATCAATCTTCAATGAATCTTGTGCAAGTGGGAGATTGTTGGACTTGGTCTGCCCAAGACACATACTTGATTGATGTGGCTAGTACGTTATGATCCAAGTCGTGTCATACCCAATAACGAGCTATACAAACACCCATATGACATTCATTTAAGATATAATCAAATGAATAAATGTCACTTATAGAAGACAATTAGAAATCGGTTTCTAATTAATCGAACTTGTGTTAAATCATACGGGTGATTTAAATTAGAGAAGTATGGCAACAATATTACATAAATGGTTAAATAAATTGTTACATAAAACATATTTATATGTTACACCATATTTGTACATGTAACATGTTACATGGGTCTAGTGAAGCATGACCAAATGAATGTGGACAAGGAAATGGACTAGATGCATGGGAGGGAGTTTAAAAAGGTTTGAAAAGCTTCCCCCCCCCCCCTCTCTCCTCTTGGATGTTCACCCACCTCCCATTAAGAGGGTGGTTGTGCTTTTTATTTAAACAAGGCATGCAACCTTGTTTACCACACAAGTCATTCATTAATTGCTTCTCTCATACTCAAGTTCTCTCTCTCTCTCTCCTTCAAAGCAAGAACACCTTCTTGCTAATTAGAAATCTGGAAATTGGTTCCAAGATCTTGTTGGATTCGGATTCAACAAGAGGAGAAGGAAGAGTTAGTCTTCAAGAAATCCTAGCAACAAAAGGGTGCTTGTTGCTTGAGCTCGTAGGTATCACAACCTTGAGGTTTCTCCTTTGAAGCTTACCTTTCAACCTCATCATCTTCTTCACACCATTTTGCTTGGAAGAAGGTATATCTAAAACACCCTATGGTTGTTTTACTTGATAGCATGCATTTCGTATTTGGATCCTCCCTTGTTTTGGGTTTTCTTTAAAGGTTAAAAATCGATTTTAACATATCATAACTTTGAGAAAGTTTTGTTTCCGCTGCGTTTTGCTTATGAAGAGGTTAATAATACTTTGATAAACCCTAACAAAACCCAACATGTTTTCTAATAAAGCTTCAGAACAATTGATTGATTTGGAAAAGGCGGTGGGTGACGCACAGAAGAGAATATTTTATTTGAAACGTTGAGGTTTTGGATCTTCAAACGCAATTAAATAATCTGAAGAATTCACATTCTTTCACAAGTTACTTATGCAAAGATGAGAATTTCAAGACAGTTTTTAGAAGTGAAGAACACAATCAGATTCCACATCTGGTTATTCAATCTGATGCTCTAGTTGATAAACATTCTTTTTGATATAAGTGGTGATTATTCTGAATTTGTTTCTGAGAAATTTGAGAAGAAGAAACCAAAGTCATCAAACAAGAAAGTTAAGAAGGAGGATAACCTGGTTGATAAATCTGCTTCTAAGTTTTTTTCTGGTGGGTTTATTTCAGAAGAAGGAGTTATTGATTCTGGGAAACAGGTTGACATAAATGACAAGCAGTTAAATGAAGAAGATGTTGTTGCTGAGTTGGTAGAAGCTAACAATTTGAAGGGTATTAAAGTTAAATTTACCGAGGTTGATCAAGATGGTTCTTCTAAGTCTCATGTCGAATTGTCAACATTACCTGGTTACAAATGTTCTGGTTTGGGTAATAATAATAATCAGAGATTTGAGAAGAATGCAGAGAAGAATATGCCCAAGACTCCAAAAGTAAAGAAAGACACAAGTCTGAAACAAATCTATCATTTGGCTTAGGTATTCATCACTACCATGGAGAAAGAACTTGGAGGCAAACAACCGAAGAAGGATTTATCTGAATGTTTTTCGAAAGAATCTTCATCATCTGGATCGAATTCAACACCTCGCAGTCCTACTTCCAACTGGGTGCATACAAATAGGTTTCAATTTTTTGATGATTATTCTGATGATTATGAGTCTGATGTAAGGTGTCATCCATTTTAGGGCAAACCACAATCTAAACGATCATATCGTTTGTGCTATCAATGTCACCAAAAGGGACACATGGCACATGATTGTCCTGAAATTGCCAAAAGAACATTTTCTAACAAATCTGCCACATTTATTGATGAATTAGGCATAATTTTTACCGAGTCAACACCTTTCAAATCTAAATCTCAAAAGAAACAATTTTTCAAATTTGATTCTAGTGTTGGTGGTTCATCATAGGATGATGACTCAGTTAAAAATGAAAAAGCAAAAATTCAGTGGCGACCTAAGTTGGTCAGCAGAACTACAAATGACTTTATTAAAGACACTGGTCGACCAGAAGCTGTGTGCTTTGGGTCATTTGAATACTAATCATTTAATCTAGTGTGCAGGGTACTTCAAGAAGACCTATTGGTGATTGTGAAGTTCAATCTTCTAGTGATTGCTGATAGTGGAGTTTCATGCATAACTTAAATTGAACGATTCATCTTACAAAAACTGACAGTTTTTCTGAAAGTTTAAACAGAAAAGGTATCAGTATCGATTGGTCAATTTTATTTCTTTTACATTCCATATGTAGTTTAGGGGGAGAAAACTGAAAACCCAAAAATAGTGTCTTTGTGTTTTTGTTAAAATAAAAATTCAAAAATAGAGTTTTCATTTTAAGGAGGAGAAAATGGAAAAAAACAAAAACATTAAAAATAAATACAAAAACATTGAAAAATGAGAAATTGTATCCGACATATTTGGGAGATGATGGTACATTGGCTTACATGTCTGACTCATTGATAAAATAGATGAAAAAGCTATAAGATTGTTAGTCGATGTGCTTGGTAGGCTCCGCATTAAATCAGAAAGTACTTAGATGTGATATACACATTAAATACTAATGCTCGACCAAGTGGACATCATCTTGAAGCATATCTCAAGATATTGAAAAGATATGTGAAAAAGAAAATGAGAAGTCACTGTGTATACATGTGTTCATTTTGCAAAGATTTAAACTTGTTTGATTTTCTTTGTTTTGTCAAGCGATCGGAGTTTCTATGCGTATCCAGAAGACCGACCTGATTGTTGTTCGTTTGACGTTCTGTTTTATTTTCTTTGGTGTTTCGTATAAATCATTGAACTTTCTCTGCGTGTACAGGAGTACCGACCTGATTGTTGTTGGGTTGCAACTTGGTTTTATTTTCTTGGTTTGTTAAATCCGAGACCTTATCTGCATATCGAAAGTTCGACCTTAAGGTAGACGATTTAACGTTCTTATTTCTTTTTGCATGGGACACAGTTGACGATACCATGAATACAATCACTATGTGTTAAATCACAAGTGAAGTCACAAAGTGTGATCAGCAAATGCATATCTGAGTATGTCTGATAGTGTGAGGTACATTGATCAATGCCATCTAATCAATAAAATAACATATCCAAATGTTATGAGTATGATTGTGCATGAGTTTAAGATGGACAAATTATACCAGCATTCGACATGACTTGTGTGCTGAAGTAATTGAAAATGAAATGTAGTTTAGCATGTTATGTTCAATATGATTCCAAGTCGTGATCTTTCTCTCAAAAGACAAAAAATAGTGTCTAATTCTGTATTGTCTTTATGTTTCATATTTGAAAATTACAAAAAAAAACAAATTTAGGTGTGTTTTAGCATAAACTTAGAAAAATAAAAATGATTTTCGGTGTGTTTTGATTTAAAAAAAGTTTCAACAAAAAAAAACCAAAAGATTTTGTTTCTGATTTGGTTTCGACTGATCGATACAAGATATAAAATTAAAATTTAAAAAATACATATTGGATTCTCGAAGAGGAGTTTTGCGCCAAGATTAAATTAATTTTCAAAAGAAAAGAACAGTCGTGTTTCTGTCTTTTGAAATTGCAGGTTATCTGTGTGATAAGACTCAAGCATGGTGAAATGGGGAGTATGAAGTATCTTTCACAAGTGGATCTTGAACTTCAAAGAGTGTTCAAGAATGATCCAGCCATGCAAGCTCTATTTCTGCCAAGATTTCAAGTTGAAGATAAGACGCAGTGATGCTGAAGATTGAAGACTGAAGTTTAGTTGGATAGATAAATAGCTAGATACACTACACGTTAAGGGGGAGTTTGTTAGAGCATATTCCTATACTACCGTGAGTCTCGTGTATTATATCTAGATCAGAGCTGTTTGAGTGAGTCTTAGGGTGTACGTACCAAGGGCGTACCAGTTGATACGGAGCCAACGTACCAATGGTACATTGGTTGGTACACTGGACTTAATGATGAGTATAAATAGTTCGTGTTAGAGAGAGTTAGCGAGTTCTGTCATTTACTATCTTCTTAACTGTGTGTTTCTCTCTCTAAGAACTCTGTGTAATCAATCTCTTAGTAAATCAATAAAGCAAGTCTTTATTTACTCTCGTTATTATCGATTGACCAAATTATTTAGTAGTAAGATCCTTTCCAGGTACTTAAAGTACATCCAGCTAATAATTTCTCCTAATGCTTGACCCTTGAATCTAACATGCATTCTTTGCTTGATTAGCTTTGGAGGAGGAACATAGTTTGCATGAAATGTCATTATGTATTCATTAAACACTCAACGTTGATTTTGTTCCTTAGCCTCCTTAGCAATCGGATCATCAGGTTTATCAGCTTCTTCTAGTTTTAACTTCTCTTCAGCCTCAACAACTTTCTCTTTAGGAAATACTTCAAAATCATCAATAGTCTGATTATTAGCATTGTTGAAATTGGAGTACAGATCTGGATATTCTTCTTCAATTATATCTTCAACCTCAATCTCCTCATCCCAAATATCTTCTTCAGACTCTGGTTCAGATGATTCATTGTAAACCTCAGGTGTAGCTTCAAAAGTTTTCTTTATCTCCTCGTCGTTCAAATCGAAGACTGCTTGAAGTTATTCTGGAGTAAGTTCACAAACAAATTCACATTCTTCTAGCATCAATTTGAACTCATCAGTACTCTTTGCAGCTTGTTTCGATGGAATTGAGGTTATCGGCATAGTATTTCTTGAATCAGACTCCCCCTGAGATGTAGAAGTCCCAGCACCCGAACCAGTGTTTCCGGTTGCCTGAACCTCCACCAAGATTTCCCTTCAGGGTCTTCATTATCAGGATCATCATTCAAATATCTTAGATAATCATCTTTACATCCTGAACCAGACCCAATCTCCCCTCGAGCTTTAAACTTCTGCATCAAGAATTTTATTTGCTCATCCATTTGTAGAAAAAAGTACTCTGGTTTTGACTAGCTATTTTCAAACGTTGAATCTCCTATGCCTTAGCCGATTCCCCACTTTTTAATTGCAAATAATCTCTTTGCAAGGTAGTAATCAACTTCACTTGAGATTCAGTTCTTGCTCTCAGTTCATCATCGCTTGTTCTCAACTCTGTAATCACTAGACTCTTCTATTCATCTTTTGGCTTTAACACTTCAATCACCTTCGATTGCTCATTATTCGTAGCTTTTAAGTTGTTAATCTATGATTGTTGATCAATTAAAGCACTCTTGAGTAGACTTGCTTGAGAGAAAGGCACAGAGCCTTGATCACGATTGAAATTAATATCCGGGGTGGATGTTGTTGAAGCTATAGCTGTTGAGAGTATAGGAGTTGTAGGAGTTGATCCCATAGGCTGATTTACATATTGAGCACCAGCACTTGCTGAAGGTGCTGTGCTAACTGTTGTAGATCTTGTTGCATTAATCAAATCATGCAGAAAATCTGACTGACTTAACCGTTGAAGAATAGTAGCTTGTGCTATAGAAACTATGGTTGTAGTAGTCGTAGTCATTTCAGGCAAAGACATATCTGGAATTGTAGATGAAGATACACCGGGACGAGGTTTCAGTATATACTTTTAACCTTTATGCTTCTTCCCTCTCCCACCGGCAGCAACTGACTTCTTCCTCCGTTTTGATGGAGTCACTGAAGATGTAGTAGTTATCGGCTGCTTACCCTTGCCATGAACAACATCAGCTTCGGGATTGTAATCTTCATCAGATTCAGATGGAGCAATGTCAGCATACACACGATCCTTGAAGCGATTATTGCTTTTCTTCAGACTTGTCCGGTACACGAAATGTTCTTCGCCACCTTTCTTCACCTTCGCAAATTTGGAATTGACCTTGATGTACACAAACGGTGTAGAGACCATAATTTGTGAGGCTTTTGCAATAGAAAGTCTTTTGGGCTAGTTTAATTGTAATTGGGTTAAAACTTGTAAATGGGTTGAAGTGGGCTTGTGTTTGGTCGAATTAGGGGCCCTTTAGGCCGATTTTTGTAGCTTGTTTACCAAGCATAAGCTTTCCTATATAAGGATAGCTAGCCTAGATGTTTAGGGTTGCTTGAATTAGTGTTTTCTGGTGCATTTTGCGATTCAAGGTGAGTCGAAATTCTCATAGAGAATTTCGACTCTCAAGGTGTATTAATCGAATTGTGTTCAAGCATCCTCAATCGGTTTATGTTTCTTAATTGTTTTCTTACATTCATTGTTGATTTTCGATTTTAATTGAATCATCTATAGTCACCGGATTCCGCACGGTGACTATAGACTTTGATATCGCGTGAGGGATTAAATCGATCCTTACCATTGGTATCAGAGCCAAGAAACTGTGTTTCGAGGCTCTCGAGATATCGAATTCAAACTTTAGGTGACTAACGATTTGAGTTTGTTGGTGATTTTCAGCTGTTAGCACTTTTCGGAAGTCCTTTTTGCAGGTTTCACGTCGAGACAGTCTTGTTCGTGACCCATTGCTTGTGAATCTGTGACTTTTCGAGGCATTTGAAGACTTTTCGATCAGCCTGTCTGATCAAAAACCCCTTCCTGTCGCTTTCCTGTGATCGAGAAAGACCCTCTGTGTCTTTTTGATCAGTTGTGTTCAACCGAAAAGTCCCTCTTTTGAGACTTTTCAATCAATCGCTTTTAATCGAGAAGTCCCTTTCTGTGATTCTCGATCAGAAATTTCGATCGGAAAGTCCTCCTCAGCGACTTTTCGATCAGTCATCCCTCAATCGAGAAGTCCCCTATGTGACTTCTCGATCTGTCATCTCGATCGGAAAGTCCCCTGTGACTTTTCGATCCACTACGCGGTCCAATCGGAAAGTCCCATCTGAGACTTTTCGATCCTGCCTACCTTTTCGATCGTAAACCGTACTTTTCGACTTCAATCCTACCCGATCGAAGAGTACTTTTCGGTCAGTCTTCTCCGATCGAAAACCCCCTTTTTCAACTCACTCTCTTTTTGATCGGAAAACCCCGTTTTTTTGTCTCTCAGTTTTTACAATGGCTTTCGATATGTCAAGTTTGTCAAGTGCGACTCTAGAAATGGACGCTAAGATCGGAACAAACACTAGACCCCCTCGTTTGATGTCTGGAAAAGATTTCATGAGCTAGAAATACCGGTTTGTGAACTATGTGAATTATAATGATCCCAAGATTATGCTATCAGTTGAGGTGGGAGATTATGTCCCAAAGGCAGCCCGAGCAGCTGGGGCGGAACCTGTACCCAAACAAAAATCAGAATGGAACGAGGATGATTGGGAGAAGGTGGAACGTGATAGAAAGGCCCTGGCTGCTCTAACCATGGCATTATCTCCAGAGGTAGCCGAAGACTTCAAGGAGCACACATCTGCTAAGACGCTTTGGGATGCCCTTGTTGCGGCATATGAAGGAAATGACGACATGAAAGAATCTCGAAGGGAAAACCTAAGAGGGCAATTTAATGAATTTAATTACATCCCTGGTGAAAAATTGAGACTCAGCTTCAACGGTTCATCAAAATTATGACAGGGAAGAAAGATGCTGGGGTCACCTACACACAGGTGGAGGTAAACAAGAAGCTGGTGAACTCACTCCCACCGAATTGGGATAGTACTATTGAGTTGATAGAGAAGACGGTGCAAATGACTACTTCACCTTTGAGCGACCTCATGTCCACCGTTAGAGCTTATGAAGAGAAGAAGCAGAAGAGGGCCAAAAAATTGGGCAACGGAGCATTAACGAACCAAGTGAATCAGGCTTTTATCACCCAAGCAACTGCAGCTCCTAGCAACTCACACTCTAATCCGATGGGTTTTATTACACAAGCCACTGGGTCGAGCTTATCTGGACCATCTAACATTATCTCTATGGATATGAATAATCTAACTAGAGACCCTAGTTTTGCTCTTGGTATAGGTATCATGAGTTGCTATCAGGCACTCATTGCAGGATCTCTACTACCCACTGATCTAACTCCAGATGATGTAAATCAAGTTAACCCAGAAGACCTGGAGCATATGGATATTTCCTATCAGATGGGAATGTCAGCCTTAAGGGCTAAGCAGTTCATGGCCAAGATAGGTAAGAAGGATTGGAACGGAGGAAAAGGGATAAAACTGAGCTTCAACAAGGCAAACCTGCGGTGCTATAACTGCAATGAGTATGGGCATTATGCAAGAGAATGCACCAAGCCAAAAGTTGAGAGACATGTCGAAACTGATAATAGAAATGAAGGTGTGAGAAAGGAGACAGTGAAGAATGATAGGGCACTGGTGGTTCAGCACACGCCAGGTTATGATTGGACTACTCAAGTGGAGGATTTGAGTCTGACACTTGATCATGTGGCCCTCCTTGAAGAAGAAGACGCTCAGAATGGAGCTACTGAAGTCTGTCATCATGCTTTCATGGCAGATATCACTCCAGGTTCTCAAGCCAGCAGTAATGAGGTATGCTCGAACTCTAAATGTCAAACTATGCTTAATGAATGTGAAGATTGGGAACGTAAGCTCACTAATGAAACCCTAAATCACGAATCTACTACTAGAAATCTTAGGGAGTATAAAGATAAGAGTAGGCTATTCAGAGAAAAACTCAAAGCAGCTAAGTTAGATATTAGAAGTCTTCAAAATCAACTTAGTGATAAAACTGCAGGTCTTAGAATTGCTAAAAATCTGGTTGACAGTCTAACTAAGGAAGTAGAGGAGCTTAAAGCCAACTTAGGAACCTCTCAAAACAAAATTGAGCAAAATGACAAAATTGTGTCTGAAATGTTAAACGCGAGTTCTCTGTTTTATAATACTAATGCTAGAATGCGTCATGTTAAGGGGCATTCAGGTCTAGGTTTTGGTGTTGATGATAACAATGAAAAATCCATGCACTCTGTCCCAATGCCTTTAATGCATGAGATGATTCCTGATCATGAAATCTCTAAGACCACTCTAGAAGTTAAGGCAGAGATTGATAGAAAACTTGCTGCTTGCCCTATTAAAATATATGCTCCTGTTTCTAACACTACTGACAATTCTACTTGATGTGCAGATAAAGGTAATAAAGAAGCAGGGGTAGTGAATTGCAAGGAGTCCCCTAGGAGTCCCATGAAGTCTAATTATGATGATTTTTATAAAAACTTTGATTTTGAGAAACTTGAACCTTCTGTTAAGTCAGAGTCAAAAACTGCAGAGTCTGTTTTGTGTCATAAACCTTCTGAATGTGGTGTGTTTACTTTTGGTAAATGTGATGATAAACCTGTGAAACCCTTAAGAACTGTTAAAATATTAAGAAGGGGTAAGGGACCACAGTTTGCTGGTCCGAAATCCACAGGTGATGTGAAATTTTCTAAGGATAAGATTGATAATCCTGTCCAAAATGTGCAGAAAGTACGGGACACCAGACCCCATGATTTTGTCTCGTACCCAGAAGTTAACTCTGCATATGACCAATTTAAGCCTATACAGTGGGAGTACATTTTGACCACAAAGCCAAATGGTAAGGCCCTTTGGATCCACAAAAATTGTTGAAAACCAACCTGGATATCCACTGGGCGTAACCAACAATAGGCACCCGTGTATCCAAAGAAACAGTCTTGCCATGTGTGCGGTAGACCAGGACCCGTGGCAAGAAACTGCTTGCACCGCCCTTATAAACCTGATTATCCTAAGAAGGTCCAACAAAAGACTGTTCCATTGGGCCAAACACATGGTGGCCCAAAACAAAAATCTAAACCTTCAAACATCAAGATGCAGAAGTCAGTATCATAACTTCCACAGGAACAGATGCATGCTAGACCAACACAAAGGACTGCACCTTCAAACCGAAAGGTGAGTAGGAAGTACCCCAACGTTCAAGGGTTCTCAAAGTGATTCAAAAGCCCAAATCACCTGAACAAGAATCAAAACCTATGAAAAGTAAAGTGAGTCAAAATGCAAAAAAATCTCCAAAGCATTCTAAAATTTTATCTAAGCCTGCTTGGGTCCCAAAACATCAGACTTTTTTTTATAACGGGTTTCGCAGAATGACCCTGTGGTTTTTTTGAACTAGAACACTGTTCAAATGTTTTAGCTTTTGAATCAAAGCCCACACCACCATTCTTTGGATTTTTACCAACAACCGATTTTTCATGCGCAACCTTTTTCTGCTCATATGTGCTTAATTTGGAAAGCTCAGATTTAATTTCTCCGAATTTATATTTTAAGATAAGCTCTTCCTGACTAGGTTTGTATACAGTTTTAACCGACCCAGGCTCGGTTTCAGAAACTAAATCATCAATCTTGTCTAAGTTAGATACAATATAAAATAATTCATCGACTCCAAGATCGAGAGCAGATTTATCAGTTGGTTGCTTATCAGTTGTGGTGGATGATTGTGATGTAACAGATTTGTATGAAGTATAATCACAATTTTCATCATTGGAACACATGATGGGTTGTTGGTGATTACCACGGGAGCATGAACTTGTTTGAGATTATCTGACCCATTTACATTTTCAGAATTGTAAAAAAAATTAGTGAATGAAATAGGATTTTAAACGTATTAATCTTACTTGTCAATTCAAAAATTTCAATTTTTAGATCATAAACAATCTTTTGCTGGTTTGCCAAATCTTTTTGTGCTACCACGAGCATCTCGGATTACTGAGTAAACTCATACTTGTTGGATTTAGGTGTCCAGATCCGACTAAATCAAGTACCCGACCCGGTTAAGACCCGTAAGAGTTACACCGGAGGCAACGGGTATTTAAGACCGCTTACTGTTATAACCGGCAAATTCGCAGAGGAATCAATTATTTGTTTATTAAATAGTTTAATAGATAAATAATTAATTACTATTAAGTTTAATTAAGCGACAAAAGACGTTAAATATAATTCACGTCATGGACGAGAACAGACATGTTATTAGTTTGACTAATACTCGGCAAGCGACAAACATTTAAAGGTTTAAATGTTAATTTCAGAAATTAAATGGTTCGATTAAGGATTAGGTAAAATCGAGGGGCTAAACGGAATTAAATCAGTTATAAATATAACTGATTAAGGGAGACGAAACCCTAATCCTCCGACTGAGAATTTCGGCCTCCCCTCCTCCCTCTCGCGACTCCGACGCCGACGGCCACCCCGCCGCCGCCTCCTTGTTCTCAGACGAACTGTTCGCGAGAACCCTAATCCTAGATCACCGTCGCCGCCCTGTCGTTTCAGCCCTGCCGCCGACCGCCGCTCTCGAAGCCGCCGCCGTCCGCCATCCTCCATTGCTGCCGCCGCAGCTACCGGGTCGTCGCCGCCCGCCGCGATCAAGCCGCCGCAGCAGCAGCCCGCCGAAGCCGAGCCGCCGCCGCCTGCAGCCCGACCGCAGCCCACCGCCGCTCACCGCCACGGTCTCCGTCGCACCTCGCCGCCGCCCTGTCGGCCGCCGGTCTCCTCGCTGTCGCCGGTTCCACCGCCGACAACCCTAGTCGAGAACCGTGTCTCACACGTGTTCCGCCGTCGTCCGCGAAACCCTAGTTCGCGCCTGATCCGACGTACGAGATTTTCTCGGTGCTTGATTCACCGCGTAGTAAATCCGTGTCCGCGAGGAAAGTCAGATTCGTCAGACGAATCACTTCTGTGAAACCCTAGCGTCACCCGTTGACTTCCGGTGTCTCAAGCGTTTGTTTGAATCACCGCTCAGGTATATCTAAACTCGTAGTTAGTTTAGATTCAATTGACTGTTTATATTTATTATAAGTCGCGTTCTTGTTTAAACGCGTTTTGGTGTTTGCGCGTTATGGTGATTGTCGAATCCTGTTGTTTTAGGTTTACGCTAATTATCTGGTTTTCGCGTTAGTAAATTGAAACGTTTTCCGCTGCCTATTAAATTAATCGTTAATTTAATTATCCAAATTTAATTTACTATTTATTCGGTAATCGTTTAATAATTATTTATTGTAAATAATTATTTCTAAATAAAAAAAAATTGCTATTACCGAGACCCGAATGCCACTGTCGTAACCCAACAGTGGTATCAGAGCCTTGATCACCACACGCAAACCCAGGCCGGTCTGTTTTAAACCGGCACACTTTCGCGAACTGGGGTTCTGAACCCGAAAGTCGCAAAATTGAATGAATCGCTTCTTAAATATGTTTAGTCGATTTGGATCCACTAAACATAATCCGATTCAACGTAATTGATTGAATTATCTTTCGTGCATATTCGGCCCAACCCTGTATTCTGTTGTCATGGTTTCGTTATGGTTTGGCCCATTAGGCCCATGTGTTCTATTTTGGATTGGCCCAATTTTGTTGGGTTCAAAGTTGTAATTATTTAAAATAGAATAGTTTTATTTTAAATTATTGTCGCTCATTTTTCGACTGGACGAACAAGACGAGCTTGATACAAAGACCCACTTGAGATCATCCCTGTATGGGATTTTCGAAAATGGCTAGAAGTCAAAGCAAGACCGACGCTTTCTGATGACACGCAGGAGCTTGTTGAAGCCAGTGGGAGCAACTAAGTCAATCAGGGAGTTTTTCTATTCTCGTGGTTGATTTACTTTTATGTCCCTTGCCCTTGTTCGATATTGTCATAGGCTCTGACAATATCGAATGCTCTGCATGGCCGAATATGTACATGTGTGTTTGCTTGTTTTTGGTTGCTTGTCTTAATTAGATTAACACGCCAACTTAAAACCCAAACTTAGTTTTTTTTTTAAACTAATTTTTAATCGATTAATAAAAGTCCTAATTTTATTACGACTTTATAAAAATTATTAACCAATTTAATTCGACATTAAATTCGGATTTTTCGATAAAGTAATCGAACTTCAAAAGAAATTGGTTATCGACTCGCGACACGTAGATCATTAATACTTAGGTTATTTAATTGATCGTCTCGAGTGAGATAGGATTCATAAAATCTGTCGTCACATTTAATATTAAAATATGACCTAATAATCCTATCTGGTAAGCCTAAAACCGGTAGTCTATGCCATCCTAAGTCAAGTCTAACTTGGAACATATTTACCGATGCATCCGTGTTGGAGTATTTCAACACCGCACGTGGTGTTTAGGGTATCTTCCAAGGTGAGCATATTGGAGTATTTCAACACCGTACGCTCACACTGACTGCTTAGGACAACTACTATTTTCTTTACATGCACCTTTGGTATTGGAGTATTTCAACACCGTACCTCTGGTCAGCTTGTAGACAAAATGGGCATAGATGGGGCTAAACGTATTTCGTTGATCCGTTCGCGAAAGCCCCATAACGGGAGTTGTGATAGTAGACTCACAAGTGACAATCGTTGTCCGTTCGGGTACTTAGGAATTTTGAAAGCACTTTACGCTGTCTGGAGAAATTGTCTAACTAACTGAATTCCCAATTCCTATTCAAGATTAGCTTGCCATCCTTGAATACGAATCAAACATCGAAACACTAAAACATTTGCCTGTTGTTTCAGATGGCTAACCGCGCAAACCAAGAGATTTTCCATCTCAAGTCTCTCCTTGAGAAGGAGAAACTTAATGGCGCCAACTTCCTTGATTGGGAAAGGAATCTGAGAATCGTCCTGAAAATGGCTAACATGGAAACCGTGTTAGATGCTGAGGTTCCTGAGGAACCTGAAGCTGACACGCAAGCGGCGCGAAACGCCCATAACACATTGCGTATAAATGCCAAAAATGTCGCATGTCTTATGTTAGCCACCATGGAATCTGAGATTCAGAAAAACATGGTTGACAGGACGACTTTTCAGATGATCGGTGATCTGAGGGGCATGTTTGAAACTCAGGCCCGACAGGAACGCTATGACACCGTCGTGACACTTATTAGTTGTCGCATGGCCGAAGGCGCTCCCGTCAGCCCTCATGTCCTAAAGATGAAGGGTTACATCGACCGCTTAGCAAAACTGAATTACGTCATCCCTGCCGAAATGGCGACTGACCTGATTCTTCACTCACTGTCCAGTGCCTTCACTCCTTTCCGGGTGAACTTTAACATGCATAGCATGGTAAAGTCAGTGACTGAACTTCACGGAATGCTTAAGACCGCTGAAGTTAATTTTGTTAACGGTAAGGCACCCGATGTACTCGCAATCCGATCAGGAGGCGTCAAGAAGCCTGAGGTAAAGAAGGGCAGACGTGGTAACAAGAAGCGGGGCAAGGCAGTTGCAACCAGAGGGTCTGGAAGCTCCCAGAAAAGCAAGCCTAAGGCAACCAAAGCACCACCGCCTGAACAGCGCGAGTGCTTTGAATGCCACAAGATGGGGCACTGGAAAAGAAACTGCCCAGAATATCTTGCCAAGGTGAAAAGTGGAAAAGCCCAGCCGGGTAATTCCTCAGGTATACACATAAGTTTATGTTGTATGATGCTTCACTTATTCCTACAAAATATATGTTTGACATACCTTACATTTTGTAGGTGCATGAAGCTGAAAGAAAGCAAGCCAAGATGACGCTGAACTACATTGCGATTGTCGCACCCAAATAAAGTTCGCGTCCTGAGTTTTGATTTAAAACAATTCTTGGTGATTTTAAAACAACTGATTTTGTTTGGTTTTCCCTGGCTGTTTTCCAGGATGAACAAATTGCTTTCTTTGGATTTTGATTATGACATGTTTTGACAATGGTTGATTTTCGAAACATACATGTTTGGTCTTAATCTACTTTGAATTTGATTCAACCTTTTGTTAGATTAGATTCAAAATCCCATAACAACATATCTTCCAACCTGGTGCACTTGATTTGATTAAGGCTAGCTTAAATGCAACATGATAACTTTTGGTTATCATGTGCCATCAAAGCTATAATGTCTTAAGCGTATATCGTAATAGTTACGTGACAACGCACGACGCAATTATGGTTCATAAAGTCCTGTGATTTTAAACCATCCAGCGTCGATAATATTAAATCAATTCGAACCGATTGAAGATCGCCGTTTCGATCTACAATCGTATGAACATATCAATCCTCTGCTTCAAGTAGACGTCTGATCATATAAGTTCGAATCACCAGCTGAACAACTACAGGAGTAATCACCTGCTGGTTACAATATTGTAGTATGGTCACACCAATTCTGGTGCACATTACCATAAAATGTATATACCTAGACACATCTTGGAAGTCTTAGACTACAATAGTTGTACTCACGTGTGTTTTAATTCGACGAGCACTAAGTGTTCTATACGTCGATCCAACATTTCATTATGAAACTGGTAACACACAAGACTAATGACTTGCCACAACAAATCCCTTGACTTCCTATAACCGTGACACCCCTTCACACAACACTTGCATAACTAAATTCCAATCCCAATACCGGAATCTTGCGAAGATGGAATTTAGCAATTACATGTCCAAAGCTAGATCTTTAAATATCTAAAGAAAGGTGACTCAGATAAGTCGCTGGACTATGTAAAGTAACTCTCGCATCTAAACGAGACGAGCCAGATAAATAATGATTCGCCAACAATGGATTGTTGCGTGGCGGAACATATTGACATTCCAATTAGAGTTGGCATGTTTAACCTTACCTGAATAAGGAAACATCCTCTAGTGTCGGACCTCAGGGTCCGATAGGATAAATCATCTTCTCGATCATCACGAGACACTTTCAAACAATCATAGACGAGCGCATCATCCTATCAAACTCTGAAATGACTTTGACAATCGTCTATGAACTTATGAGCAAGTCATAACATCTGGATATTGAGTTTAGACTCTCGTACCACACACTACGAAGTCAAACAATTTCGTTCTTGTAAACGATAATTGATTACAACGTTTTCTTCGTGAAAATCAATATCCAAACGGTTTGAAAGAAAGATGAAAATAGGAATGTCAATCTGCCTCAAGCAAGTGGGAGCATCGCCATAGATCCTTACTGGAGTAACGATCAAGTGCCGATTTAAAGATCATTTAAATTTTCTGAGATGAAACGTTAAATGACACCTCAAATAATTGTAAGTTTCAAGATTATATTAAGTATTGATCGTGATATGACTGAGCAACCACACGCGATTAATCTCTTGAAACAGTTCAAATCATACTAAATATGATGTAGACATGAATCCAATACTTGAACATTGCATAGAATGTTGCCGTAAGATGTTACGCCATGACCATAGATGGAAAATCACATCATCACTGCTAAACACTGATGAGAAAAATATATGTTCATCAACCAAGTACAAATTTTATCCGTTGAACATTAATAGCCACCTTAATTGAATCTGAACTAAGAATGCTATAAAACATTCAAGGGTTAATTCGACTCCATAAATAGTCGGTTGACATGCTCAAGTGATAACACAGTCATACGTGTGCTTACCAAGGGCGCTCCATTATCACAAGTTCGATTCACTTAAGAAGATTCACTGTTCAAGATAAAACACTGAGTCTCGAGAAACAACAGATATTGGCAATTCTAAATCGAAATGCGAGCAGTTGATAGCGAATCCATAATTTCTGCGATCGGGCTAGATCAGCGAAATTAGTCTACTACTAAGTACACGAATTCTGCATCACTTCGATATTCGATTCTAGTGTTGGATGTCGAACACTGTCGTTTGCACCATATCATTCGGCCTCCTCTAAGTTGTTAGACGAGAGTCTGAATTCTGCGTAACGCGTTCGAATTTTATACGTTTTATTATCCATGAATATTTCGTTTAATATTCTAAAAGTCCGTAGTCGATCAGGCATTGCGGGAGCAACGCCTGAAGCAAGACTATTCTGACTCTGGACTCAAGGTGTTGACCTCTAGACTCACAAGACCTCATTGGGGAATGACGTCTGGACGTAACTCATGTCAGAATGTCTTCATGGATCTTAGCATAAGACAAATCTGATTGATGGTATACTCAACGGTATCCTTAGACCTGAGACACATGAGCGACCTCCCGTTTGCCAAAGAACATTCTTTGATTGTAGCTTAACGCTGTCGCGTAACTGCCAGCCATAACGGTTACTTTTGGGAATGGATCTGAAGTTTAGTGGGAGCTGTATGTGGTCAATATGGAATTCTGTACTCTTGCATTTTTCAATGCAACAGTTTGACATCATGGGCCCTCTCGTTAGTTCCAAGTGTGAAGTGTAAGGCCTTACCCAAACTTACTGTGTGTTTGATTGGACCACTTCGAACAGTAAAACGAGAAATATAATGATCGAACACAAAGAGAATGTTTAAATCCATGTCTCTGTTTCGGTTGATGTCACATACAGAAAGGATCTGATGACTTTACAAATACCTTAAGTCTAAACTATATCACAAGTTATTGATATGCCTTGGTTGTTCAGACTTGAAGTGTCATGACTGGTTGGGACAGCCACGTGTAGCTAGAGCACCTCTGACTGTATCTTGATTGATAGTCGCGATCAGTCCAAGTGGGAGACTGTTGGATTTAGGTGTCCAGATCCGACTAAATCAAGTACCCGACCCGGTTAAGACCCGTAAGAGTTACACCGGAGGCAACGGGTATTTAAGACCGCTTACTGTTATAACCGGCAAATTCGCAGAGGAATCAATTATTTGTTTATTAAATAGTTTAATAGATAAATAATTAATTACTATTAAGTTTAATTAAGCGACAAAAGACGTTAAATATAATTCACGTCATGGACGAGAACAGACATGTTATTAGTTTGACTAATACTCGGCAAGCGACAAACATTTAAAGGTTTAAATGTTAATTTCAGAAATTAAATGGTTCGATTAAGGATTAGGTAAAATTGAGGGGCTAAACGGAATTAAATCAGTTATAAATATAACTGATTAAGGGAGACGAAACCCTAATCCTCCGACTGAGAATTTCGGCCTCCCCTCCTCCCTCTCGCGACTCCGACGCCGACGGCCACCCCGCCGCCGCCTCCTTGTTCTCAGACGAACTGTTCGCGAGAACCCTAATCCTAGATCACCGTCGCCGCCCTGTCGTTTCAGCCCTGCCGCCGACCGCCGCTCTCGAAGCCGCCGCCGTCCGCCATCCTCCATTGCTGCCGCCGCAGCTACCGGGTCGCCGCCGCCTGCCGCGATCAAGCCGCCGCAGCAGCAGCCCGCCGAAGCCGAGCCGCCGCCGCCTGCAGCCCGACCGCAGCCCACCGCCGCTCACCGCCGCAGTCTCCGTCGCACCTCGCCGCCGCCCTGTCGGCCGCCGGTCTCCTCGCTGTCGCCGGTTCCACCGCCGACAACCCTAGTCGAGAATCGTGTCTCACACGTGTTCCGCCGTCGTCCGCGAAACCCTAGTTCGCGCCTGATCCGACGTACGAGATTTTCTCGGTGCTTGATTCACCGCGTAGTAAATCCGTGTCCGCGAGGAAAGTCAGATTCGTCAGACGAATCACTTCTGTGAAACCCTAGCGTCACCCGTTGACTTCCGGTGTCTCAAGCGTTTGTTTGAATCACCGCTCAGGTATATCTAAACTCGTAGTTAGTTTAGATTCAATTGACTGTTTATATTTATTATAAGTCGCGTTCTTGTTTAAACGCGTTTTGGTGTTTGCGCGTTATGGTGATTGTCGAATCCTGTTGTTTTAGGTTTACGCTAATTATCTGGTTTTCGCGTTAGTAAATTGAAACGTTTTCCGCTGCCTATTAAATTAATCGTTAATTTAATTATCCAAATTTAATTTACTATTTATTCGGTAATCGTTTAATAATTATTTATTGTAAATAATTATTTCTAAATAAAAAAAAAATTGCTATTACCGAGACCCGAATGCCACTGTCGTAACCCAACAATACTTTTGTATGCGCAATTGCTCGTGAACTGACAAAAGTTCCTTCGTGGTACCCTGCCATCTAGTTTTGTAAATTTCCATATCAGCTTTGGTCACAGTAAGCTGATCTAACTACTTGGTTTTCTCGTCTAAGAGATCACCTTTGACCTTAGCAAATGAATCACAATTTTCACAAAAAGTAGAAGAATATACCTTCGCAGAATCAGCCATCAACGCAACAACAGATTCTGTAAGATTATTTCTCTTTAATGTTCCATTCTCGAGCTTGAGACTGTTGTTCTCGTCAGACAATTTCTTCATTTCTTCTTGTAATGCCAGAATTTTATCACTTACATCCAACGCAGACTTGTGAGCTTTCTCGTATTTCTGCTGGAGTGGATAACTCTCCTAAAATAGATCTTCAAAGTCATTCGCAGCGTCTTGCGCTTCAGGTTTTGCAGTTTAACATTCTTTTAGCAAAACCTCTTTTTTTGTGAGGACTTCTAACTCCTTCTTTAAGAGTAAGATCTCATCAGAATCACCATGTTAATTCATGTTGTTTACCATAAAAGCAAACTTCTCTTTGAGCAAATCTTGAACATCCTTGACTGATTCAGTAATATCATTTGCTTCATCTCCCTCCATGGTAGATTCAGTTAAAGCATCTTCGTCCTGCACATGTTTCACACTCAGGGCAGATGAATCAGCAAATTGGTTACCCCAATTATAAGTTTTGTCTTTCTTGAGACACTAAAGCTTTTGTACTTTCAGATTTAGAGTTAGAATGAGAAGAACTCCCTGAATTTTTGACATTTGTGTTTCCAGAATCATTTGGCTTGGAAGTCTACTTTTGATACTCTTGTTTCTTAGGCTGACAACATTCCCTTGCGAAGTGGCCAAAATTCGAGCAGTTATAACACCTTACATTGGATTTATCAAAACCGATACGCCCACCCGAATTGAAATCTTTTCGGCCAGTCTTCTTAAGAAATCTCTTTACTCGTTAAGCTAGCGTTGCCAATTGCTAATTAATATCCATGAGCTCTAAGTCATCCGGATTGACCTGATCGTAGTCTTCTTCTGTCAATTTAGCATTGCTTACTTTTCCCGTTATGACTCCATAGTATGATGAAATCAATGCCGATACCAAAGCCATATAATCTTCCGTGGCTGTAACAGACATAGCCATCTTGCTAGAATTGACCATATTGCTTGCAGGTATTGACACATTACATCCTGAAGATCCATAATTTGACTCATAGCTTTCTGAATTTGACATATTCCCCGAATTTGACATATTTCCAGAAACATTTCCAACCACAAAAGCAGCAGCCGGAGCAAAACTTGTAGCTTTCCCAGACTTTCCTGATATAGTAGCAGCATTTGATCCATAATAGACATCAGGATTTTGAACTTCAGCTGGTGTATTGTTAACATTCTTCATCTCTAAGTCTCTAGCTTGTAGCTTTCCCAACAACTTTACAAAACTCAATGTTGAGTATTCCTTATCATTGGTAAGCATTAATACGTAAAGTTCCCACTTTGATGGAAGTCCTTCAAGTAATTTTTCTTTTAGTTCATCATCCTCCTTCTTGATTTGAACGGTATCCATTTCAGAAAAAAGGTGACAATATCTTGAAATTAACTCAGGAACACCTTCTCTATCAAAGTGTTTAAAGTTATCAAACTCTTTCTTCAAAACCTTCTTTTTACTCTTCTTATACTAGTCATTTCCTTCACACCTTTCTTTTAACGCAGTCCACAGATCATGAGAGTGTTTGCATATCTTAAACTGATGGAGCAGTTCTTTTGGTAAAGCTTGTGTAAGGATTCCATAAGCTTTCTGTTCTCTTGTGTAATCCGCCTTTTGTACTAAATCCAGGTTCCTTTGCATAATTGGTACATTCTTGTTATCAACAGGATGGACGTACGGTGCATCCATTGCAATCTATAGATCACAATCCGTAGTCCCGACATATGTTTCAAACCTTTTCTTCCAATTATGATAATCCTCAAGTTTAAACAACTTGGGAACCTTTTGACTCGTCCCAATTTCATTGTCATAGTTCAACAATGTCTGCATTTGTGATTGAATCGCGGCAAATGCATGTAAATCTGACATTTTTAACTCTTGAGAATCTTATTTGTCCGAACTCTACACGAACCCTGAATAGTTTTCTGAACTCTTGCCGAACCAGGTACGAACTCAATTACACTACCGAACAGTATCCGAACTCCTTCCGAACTGTAGACTTGCCGAACCTTAACCGAACTCTATCCGAACTAAACACACCCAAACCCCTTCTGAATTCAAACTGACGAACAATATCCGAGCTGTATCCGAACTTGGTCCGAACGTCTGCCGAATGTGATCCGAACACAAATTTCAACCGAACTATATACGAACTCGAGATTCGGAGTGGTTATTTGGGTGAACCTGAGGTTCGGACGACGGTTATTTTCGAATTTGACAAACTCTCGAAAAAATGGATCTCACGAACAGAAAAATGATCAAACGATCGAAAAACACTCGAAATTGATTTTGTGTATGTGAAAGATACTAGAAAATGATCAGAACAATGAAAACAAACGTTTTTTTGAGATGAGAAACGAAATGAAACACTTCGTTTATAAACACAAGTGATCGATTTGAGCTGAGCAGCACCAGAAAACTCTAATACCACTTGAAAGAGCGTGGAGCGTGCGAATCATGTTCAACTCATATCAAATGTGTAAAACAAAGTAGGAAACGATCGTGTAACTAAAGATCAATCTCATTCAATGATTAGAGGCAGATTACAAGGAGACTCAGAGATAAAACACACTCAGTTTCACACACATAAGAAAAACGTTACATAAAATCTAGCCTATTAACCTATTTATAATACATACGATCACCCAAACCTGAAGCTTGCCTGAACCTGCAGTTCGGCTGCAGTTCGCCCAGGGTTCGGGTGAGGTTCGGCTAGCAGCATCAAAACTTGATTTCTTCAAAAGCTTTCTCTAATCCAGCATGTTGCCACACAATGTATCAATAGTTTTTCTATTTTTTTTGTCTTTATTAGCGTAACTTGTTTAGCAAAAAAAAAAAAAAATTAGCGGTGTAATAAATATAGTCAAGTAACATAGATTTTTTATGTAAATTTCAATTTCCAATTTCAACGAAATTAACATACGAGTTAATAGTGTAATAGGCAGAGCCATGTAACACATGTTTTAAATCGTAGAGTCAGTGGTTTAAACGTTTTGGTTTTTGCGTACTTTTTTTTGTTTTCGTTCTCTTTACATAGTGTCATAACGATGCAACTTTTTACGTGCGTGGGTTATCCTCATGGCAACATCTTTATTAGTATTATATTTCTTTCTTTTTAAATCATTTTGTAAACATTTCATTGGTTTTAGTTTTAGTTTCACTTTGTTTCCTTTAAATATATAATTGTTTGTAGTGTTATATATAATCAGACTTCTAATTGTGATGTTGTTGCGTTGTTTTTTTTTTCTTTTTTATTTTCTGTACGTTACACTTTAACAATACATTTTTTTGTATATCCGTGTTATACGTATGTTATCCACATGGCAACACGCACCTAGTAAAATCTATTTAAATATATAGTCAACTGCAGTCGAATTTATTAAATGTAGAATATTAAATGTAGTTAATTTTTTTAGGAAAATTGGCCCATATTAATCCCAGTTATCTCATATTGGCCGATAATATTCTCAATTTTTATTTTCCCTCACAATAATCCCAATTATTAAACCATTGGTCTATATTGATCCGCTCACTAACCCCGTTAGTGTGAGAGATGGTTTTTGTAATATCTTAAAATGAAGTGACTTTCTCCGTCACCGACCAGACTCCCTCCGTCCTCCTCCCCACTCGTTCCACCATTGTCAACCAGTCAGTGCATCATCATGGAAGTCGATTCATTCAACAGAAGTTGGAAATGTGTAGCAGGAAAATGAATTTGTATTTAAGGAAGTTCTTCCTAATGCTTCTAGTTTAATTACTAATGTGTTTGGTAACTATGTTATTCAAAAGGTAAATGGTAACTTTGTTCTAAATTTACTTAAAAATTAATCTGACCATTAAACTTTTCTTTTCTACTAGTAAATAGACCCGCGCGTTGCTATGGGGTCTATTTATTTATTAAACATAATATTGTTTGCACGTTGCGACAACATCGTTTTTTTTTCAAGAATAGTTGCACTCTAACATTTGGAGTTTAATTCAATTGGGTAGAGACAAATGACAAAGATTGAAATTAAAGAATCGTATCACACATTATCACACAACCCGTCTAAATACCCATAAGCAACATAAAATGAAGATAAAAGATAAAAAATAAAAAAACACAAACGCACACACAAACACAGGCTAGGGGAGAGTGTTTGCAAACACACCTTTGTTTGGTTTTAAACTCATTCAATTTACCAATTAATAAGAAACTAATAGCAGGTCCTTTAGGATATGAACTTTAACAAGAAGAGCAGCATTTATATCTTTAAGGAAACTAAGAAACTATATGAGGAAATGATCTAATATTTTAACATAGCATTTGTGGAATGAAGCCAAGAAACATTTATGCAATTTATTTTTGAAACCAATGTAAAAGTGCATGCATTTTTATAAGTAGTAACCGAATAAATCATATTTTAAACTGGTTAGTTTCTTTTATTTAGAGTATCATGCATTTCTATAATGAACTAATGAATTTCTATAATGAACTAATCGTAGATTAAAGAAACATGATTTTTCTATGGATGTAACCGGATGAGTCAGTCTTCCTAGTCAAGAGTAAAGGTTATACTTAAAACATAGTTGAACTTACCTCCAGGCCATAAGCTTTTTATTAGAGGAAAATGTTAAAAATATGACTAAGCCAAAACTTTTAGATTCAATCCTATGTTGAAATGCCCAATAATGCAATGTCACCTGTTAAAATAATACAAATTTGACTTTGTTTGTTAAGTAACGAAGAGAAACAACGACATTTTACTTGCCATAATCAAAATCAATGTTATATTGAATATAGCAAAACTAAATTTGTTTCTGATGGTGTTTGTTGATGCATACCTTAGATGTCTCCCAAGTTATTTAAAGACCTAAGAACATTATCACAGCCTTGAGTAGGTCTTAATCAAATCAACCTAAACCATTTTCTATAAAGAAAGAAAACCCAAAAGAAAAAAAATTTATCTGAGATTTTTTTTGAATGATTATGTATTAAACTTGAGGCCTTAACAGGTTTCAAACCTTTGGTTATATTCTTCCTGTGAACACGTAATATATGTTATTCTGAATTCCCGTCCACACATCTCCTTCCCAAGAACATATGCTTACTCAACCTAGTGCCAATTGGTTTTCTCTGATACATAAGACATTTTTTTTAAAGAGGCCACAAAAATGCCTATAAAAACAGAAAAATAAATGGGACAAAAACATAAAAGACAACAAAAAACAACGACAACCACAGACATTGTAAACATAGATAAAAGAACATTTTATTGCAAAACCACCAGTATCCAAGAATACTTTTAGAAGCTTGCAACCACGAGGCTTGGAAATCTATGAAACACAAAGTAAATTGGATCACAACTTCTATAAAATAGCTCAAAAAGGGAAGCGGTTCTTGAATAAGGTGTAAGGAATATCGCTTTGAAGATTTCCGGCTGAAAGCCAATTTTGAAGTGTTCTGGCTGAAGTTGAAGTTCGAGCGAAAGTCTCATGTTCAAGCGGAACGGAACGGGCAGTTTAACCGGAAGAATCAAATTTTTTCTTATAGCGAATATTCCGAGTGAACTCGATTATCCACCAGATAATGAGTTCAACCGGACTTTTTCCTGAGAAGTCTTTTCAGTCATCCAGTCCTGCAAAAGCTTCTTGGTTGCTTCCAAATCTATCAAAGCCGCTCTCCCAAAGTAGAATGTTGCTGATCACACGCAAGATATCCCAAATGTCGAAGTTTATTATTTTGGTAGTTGTATTTGACTTTTTGTTTAATGGTTTAGATTAATTCGTTTGAGATCAATGGTTGTCATTGATCTCATCAGCACTATATATAGCTTAGTTAGCTCTTAGTATACACACGGTTCTTGATCAACTTGTAATAGTGTAACTTTGAATTAAAGAAAATAGTGCTGAGTATTTTATACATCGCTATTACTATCTTTATGCAATCAAACACTTACATTGTACAAGAGAACTAAAATATGCTTAAGTGAAATATAACTTCATTCCACAGGGCTATATTTAAAAGTAGAGGGTTTCTTGTTAAGTTAAAATCTAATTAACACTGATCCTACAAGTGGTATCAGAGCTTTGGCTCCCACTTTGAAGACTTCCAGTGCTTCAAAGTTGATACTCTTCTTGTTTACTTTACAAGTTTTGTTGTTGTTGATACATGAACCTTGTGTGGCCGTTACTGTTCGAATTGTCAAAACAGACTGAGTTGACTAGGACATGAACTCGGATCCGAACTCCATGTTCAGTGTCATCCGAACCTCAGATGAACTCCAAGTTCGGATGGAGTTCGGACAGGGTTCGGAAGTGTCCAGGTTCGGACAGAATTAACATGTATAAATAGTTCGTCATTGTATTTTCATTGTAAGTTTTTGTCCAGAGTCTGATCCTGACCTAATGTGTTGAGAGGGGAGATTCTATCCAACCTCCCCCAGTGCTTAATCGTTGTATACTCCTTCGGTTATGTAATCATTCAACACGAATCAATGACAAAACTTCCGTCTCATCCATAGAATCGATCCTTTACGGTTTTTCAGTTGGTTCAAGTCTTTTAAAAAAAAATTATAAAAAAAAACAATAAAAAATTCGTATACAATTTTTTTTAATAAGATAAGTACCTGTCATTTAGCCATTTGCCCTAGGTTGCTGCGGGGTCTTTGCGACGTATTCAAATTCACTTTGAAGAGATTTTAGGCTAGTGATTCATTGTGTTGGATTATATTTTAAGAATTTTGGCACACAAGATTTGGCAAGGACTGAAAGTTGGTGACTCAAGATTTGACGGGTTCATCCTAAATAAATTTGGTGCCTCAACGGTTTGTTTTTACTAAAGAGGTTGACGGGATTATAAATTGTTGTGACAAAAGGTGATTCAAGAGATTTGGGTTCCATACACAAAAATTACTTTGAAGTTGAAGTCAGGTTCATAATTTGAAGTGTTGGTGACACATTGGACTTTTATTTTGAAGAATTTTACTTTGGGATTTAAGTTCGGTGATTCCATAAGGTTCAAAGATCAATGATTTGATCTCACTAGTTGATGAATTTGAGTTGAACAAGATGAATGGGATGCAAGAGATCACATAAAAACCCAAGTTGCTGAAACTTGTAGATTACTACAATTGGAAAAAGAAGTTTAAAGCCTATATTGATTCTACAGATGAAGATTTGTGAATTTCAATTGAGAAATAGTTTACTTACCCAACTTATTCTAATGGGGTACCTAAAATGCAAGGAGATCTTTCATCTAAGGAAAGGAAATGTTATGAAAGAGAACTAAAAGCTTATGATATTCTCACAATGGCTTTAACAAATGAAGTGTTATGTCAATTTGAGAAATGTACTAAATCGAAACAGCTGTGGGACACCTTAGAATTAAGATGTGAAGATGAAGGTTATCACTGGGAACAAGTTCTTTCTGATCAATATGCTTTTCTTGCAAGGTCTATACAACTTGATGAATCAGAAACAAGTAGTTCTACTTCTGAATTGTTTGATAAAGGTGGTTGTGCAATTATGGCAGAAGTTAAAAAAGATGGGTCTTCACAATGTGAAGCTGCTGAGAATGAATTGAAGCTTCAGCATGAGAATGTAGAGTTAATTGCAAAAGTTTCAAAGCTTACTGAAACAAATGATGACTTGATAAAGGATGACGAAAAATGGAAGAAAGAAGCGAATGACATGGCGATAGTTTTTGATGATTTGTTTGCAAAATCAAAGATCAAACTTGAAGGCTTAGAAAAGAAAGTTGCTGATCTTACTGCTAAAGAATTAAGTCATCAAGAAGACAACACGAAGCTGTTAGATGCTAAAGCTGAATTTCTTTGTGAAAACAACCTTTTGAAGCAAAATGTTTAGATTTATAAACAAAGATGGGAAAAGGTTGTTCAAGAAACATATGATGTTCATGATCAGTTGAGGAGAGAAAAGTTTACTCTGAATAGAACAACAGAAGAACTTATTACAGCACAAAAAGAGTTGGCTGAAGCGCAAAAGAAAATTGCAGACGTGAAGATTGAGGTTTGTGATTTCAAAAGACAGTTGCATAATCTCAATAATTCATCGTCTTTCACAAATTTTTTATGCAAAAAGGAGAATTTTCAACAGACTTTCGGTGATCTTATTCTGAAAAGTGTTCCACCTCCTGTGGTTATTGCAAATTCTATCAATACTTTGAAAGCAATGGAAGAAGTTCATGATTATTCAAAGTTTGCTGATAATTCTTCTGAGAAGAAGAAAAAGTCAAAGTCGCAGAAGAAAAATGAAGAGAATTTTGATACTAAGAAGAGAACTATATTTATCTCAAGTTCCATATTGCTTGATAAGGAAAACGTTTTTGACGGCAATCCAGGAAAAATGAAAGTCGACAAATTTTCAGAGATTGTGATTGATGAATCTTTGCTTTCCAATAAAGATGATTTAAATGCCATCAAGGATGAGTTTTCTCGACTTACTTCACAAGGTCATGGGAAACCTAAGTCGGGTTCAGATAAATTTAAAAAGAATGACGGTCTGGGATATGAAAGCAAAGACTAGAACGTGAATGTTGGAAATGATTTCAAAGATGTGCTTGAGATAGAAGAAATTGTGTTGGATATCAAGGTTCACAAAGAAAAAGAGATTCCAGTTGAGAATCATATCATGTGTGAACCGGATGCTGATTTTCTGTGAACAAATTTTAAGTTAGAGCGTCAAGAGAGGGATATTTCTTCAAAGTCTACAATGTCTACGGAATCCATGTCATCTCCTAAAAAGGTTGATGAGAGAGCTTGCTTTTACTACAACAAGACGGGATATGTGATTCGTGATTGTGTACTCGAAAAATATTTTCATGTGGTTCAAATCTATCATATTCTAATTCGCTGATTCTCAATGAGGTACCAATCAAGCGACATCAGAATCATCAATGGAAGTCAACTACCAAGAAGCCGTTTGTTAGTAAAACTTTACATTTTGATGATGATTTCCCATAATTTTCAAAACCAAAACAATTTTCCAATAGAAAAAAAATTTCACTAATGATTTTGAAATGCCTTATTCAAATGAATTTTTATATTGTAGGCATCGACAACATCACTCCAAACCTGAGAAAATGTTGGTCGGTAAGTTGTTAAATATTGTTTCCAACTTGTCACGGTATGTCAATGGTTCTGATTCGCATCGGCCGAAATCGTCTAAGCCATTTCGTTCTTAGAAACAGAAAATGGAAACCTCGGCGGAAAACGATTTTGTTGAGGATACGGGACGAACCAAGCCGGTTTGGGTTCCCGTATTTAATTAAAAATTGTTTGAGGTTGTGTGAAGTTACTTCAAGAAAACCTATTAGTGATAGTAAAGTTGCTGATAGTGGAGTATTTTGCTTAAGTTAGTGCTTCACCGAGTTGATATTTCAAAAAAAATTGAGAAAAGTGATTTTTCAAAATCTTAAACTGCAGGGTATCTGTGTTGGTCGATCAATTTTATTTTCTTTCCTTGTACTTTCTTTCATATTTCTAGGGGGTGAAAATTTTGGAAAATTCAAATAATAGAGTTTGTTGAATTTAGGGGGATAAATTATGGAAAATATAAAAAAAATTGAAAAATGGAGAAATTATTTCGACAAAAGAGAGAAATGATAGTACATCAGCATATATGTTTTCTTACATGGATAGATTAAGTCTAAAGGCTGTAGGTACTTGCATAATCTGTGAATTTGCATGACTAATCTGATATCTGCAAGTAAGATATAAACATAATGCTTGCCTGATGAGTTTGGTTGTCTGCTTCTTGATGGATGTTGTGTGATGATTCTAAAAAAAAATATATAAGAGATATCCTGATGAATGCATGTTTTCATTTTGAAAGATTTAAACTTGTTTGATTTTCTTTATTTCCTCAAACAATCGGACTTTCTTTGCGTATCGAAAGATCAACCTGATTGTTGTTCGTTTGAGGTTCTGCTTTATATTCTTTGGTGTTTCGTATAATTCATCGGACTTTCTCTGTGTGCCCACAAGGCCAAACTGATTGTTGTTGAATTATACAACCTCAACTTGTTTTACTTTCTTATTTTCTCAAATACTTAGGCTTTCTCTGCGTGTCCACAAGACTGACTTGATTGCTAGGTATTTGAGGTTCTGCTTTATGTTTGCTTGACTCGTCAAGGATGCTTATATGTCAAACAAGAGTTGATTCTATATGATAAACATGATAATTTGCCGGTATTTCTGATAGAGTGGAGGCCGAGTTATCAGTGCATGATAATATTACCTTAAGCATATCTGAAAACGATAAAAATGTTTGGTGCATGCTGAAATAAACTTAAATGTTGTATTTGCGATTATCTTAACTTGCATGTTGATTAAGGCCGAAATTGAAATGTGCTAGAATTTGTTATGTCTGATATGATCTTGCATCGTGATCTTTCTCGCAAAATACCAAAAATAGTTTTGATTTTGTATTGCATTTTATTTTTCATTTAAAAAAAAATCAATAAGATTTTTGGTGTGTTTTAGCATAAACTTTGTAAAAGCCAAAAAGTTTTTATTTCTTGTTTGTTTTTTAGTGATCGAAGAGATGCAAAAAAACAAAATTTTAAAACATACATCTTAGTTTTCCAAAGGAGATTGTTGCTCAAGATTAACTTATGTTGGCTTGAAAATGGAAAACCGCATTTCTGTCTTCTAAAATTGCAGGTAAGAAGTTTGATTCATAAGCATGATGAAAGGGGGGGGGAGCTATTGAAATATCTTTCATAAGTGGTTCAGTTGACACAGTCCCGTTCCTGCCATCCCTATCCTACATCAACTAACAACATATTCCAAGAGTTTGAAGATCTTATATAGCACACGTCAAGGGGGAGTTTGTTAGAGCATTTTCTGTGTGACGGGTGATGTATTCAGTTATCACCGTTAGTGATGTTTAGTTAGAATAGTTAGTTCAAAGTTAAAAGGTAGAAAATGTCAGTTACTATTTCTCGAGGGATTTGGAATGGCATGAATGAATGAGTATATCTCATTCATTCTGAATTTACAATCAAGGTACATACGATTGAAGCTTCACACGAACTCAAGATGGGTGCACCGAAGTGGAATACGAACCTCGAGTTCGTTACCTACGAACTGGGAGCATATATATATATATGTTATTGAGTTCGGATGAAAATTTTGTTCGGCCATAACCGTTTTCTCAAAGCTGTTTTGTAGGGGAGAGTTTTTGAACGCGAATTTAAGAGAGTTTTGTGTTTAGATCATTGATTAGAATCGTTCAACGAGTTCATATCATGTAATCTCTGATCAATTTGAGCTATAAACCGAGTTATATTTACAATTTTGTGTTCTTGAATTCGGGGTAAGTTTCTGTCCAATTTTCGGTATACAAATCACTAGATCAGGAGGAAATCGCTTTTACAGTTGTCACTACAAAAAAAATGCCATTTAGTGGCACAAACTTTTAGTGGCATTTAGCTTTTGTGCCACTTATATAGGGTTTTAGTGGCATTTAACTTTTATGCCACTAATATAAGGTTTTAGTGGCACTTTAAATGTGCCACACTATCTAATACACCATTTTGTGGCTTTTACTATATGCCACTAAATCTATTTGCTAAAAAAAAGCCATAATCTATTTCTATAAAGTTAAGGTAAACGTCGAAAGGATAATAGAAACCACCAAACAATATTAACATAAAGTTATTCAAAATCCCTCTTAAAAGAACGATTCTACTGACTTCCCCCGTAATCCCTCAAAATCCCTTAAAATCCCTCAAAAAGAAAAGCAGTTCATCGATTTGCTTGAAAGCCTCAATGTGATTCCCTCAAAATACCTCGTAAAGAAAACGAGTCTACACCTCAGTTCATCGATTTGCTTGACAACCTCAGTTGCGATTTCTTGTTGGTTCTCAACATCCTCAATTGCGGTTTTTGTTCGTCAACCTCCGTTGTTCGACAAATTTCATCTCAGGTATGTAACATCCCGATTTTTTTATCGAGTCAAATAAGGATAACTCTATTTAAAAATATTTTATTCTATACAGGTTAAATGTTAGAATATTGAGAATTCCGGGATAAAATTTGTAATAGTTTAGAGAAAAGAAAGTTAACTTTAAATTGTGTCCTAACTTTTAATAAACTACAATTGGGGAGGGGTGTAATTGAAATTTCAAAAAGAAAAGAAATAAAAAAAAACGTGGGGCATGGATCCTGGGAGAACAGACGCGAAAAGAGAAAGAAAAAGGGGGAAAAACCCATCGTTGCGATGAATAGCCCGACGGAAAGCAAGAAGATGATGAAAATCGAATGAATTCAAGGTGATAACGGATCTAAATATCAATTAGAAGCAGATAGTGTAAGTTTCCATCACTCTTCTTCTTTCTAAAGTTCCATTGCTATGTTCTTGAAGGTGGGCTGCGAAACTAGGGTTTTAAAGAGGTCGAATTTGGGCATAATTTTGGTGTTCTTGGGTTTTAACACTTCCTTCTGTAGATTATTTATAGTTATAACTGTTATTTTATTATTAAGATTCATGGATGATCAAGAACTCAAATTAGGGTTTAGGTTGATAAAATTTTGGGATTTCGATCAATTTAGGGATAGTGAGTTTTGTTGCTTTGTGAATTATGCTTAAAAAGATTATGTACGTCGTATGGTGAAGTGAAGGCAGTACTTTTAACTAAAAAATGGTATATCCCATACCTGATCAACAATCGGTGTAGGTACCTGATCACAATCAGTGTAAGGTTGTTGAAATGTCGAGTATGAGTTTTGATCTTTGTTGGTTAATCAGTCTGATGCAAAAACACTAAACCAAATGTTGCCCAAAACAGGTTCAAGTGTCGAGAACAATGAATTTTGTCTTTTTACGTGAATTTCTTTATTGTACTTTGAGATTTAAGTTGGGATTCTGATCTAAAATTCAGTGACATGCCATTTGTGTTATTTAGAACATCTAATTCTGTGCCTTGACTAATAAATATATGTTGAATGTTTTTTGCTCTTCATTTAATTTACGGTTGACATTTTCTAATAATGTGTTATTAAAATTGTTTAATTCAGTTTTCTTCATATATAAACCGCACCTTTAGGCACGCCCTTTGTGATCCTTATGTTGCCGCGACCTCTAGGCACAGTATGGGCATCAGGTGTCCGATTGCTATAGCTTCCCGTTAATTTTCTTGATGCAGATAAATAATACGCCCCTTCATGTTGCTGAGAATCTAACAATATTGAAGCGGTTAAATGTATTTATAATTTTAGCAGCAGCTAAAATAGTAGACATGAATAAGGTATGTGCTTTTTAAGTTTTAATACGTTTTTGTTGAGGTGGTGATTTCAATGTGTTTACGTATCACCCTTACATTACAGTTTAAAAAAATATGTTGCTAACCTATGTTTTGACTTTGTATAACATTTTCTTTTGTTTTCCATTTAGATTATGTTTCGATTACATAATAGATGTTTGCTCATATTATACTTCGTTTATTTAAGTGCTTTTTACTGAAAATTTTGCTTTTTATTGTTGTCTGAATCTATAGTGTTTTGTTATTATTGTCATATTGTGATTGTTAGTTTTTTACTTTCTGTTATAAGCCAAGTATGAAAGCACATTGTTGGGGTTTAGGATAGAGAGATGTTAATTGTGGAACTTGAGGGCTTTTATTAATGCAAATTATGTTGGTGAATAATATTTGCATGAGAACTGTTCATTTAACAAGCATACATTGTAGCTATTTCCTTTAATTAATGTTTATCTTTTATTTAATTGGTGCAACTTAATTCTTTTTGCTTTGCAGGTTTGGGGTCTATTAGTTTGTGTTTGGTGGGGCATGCTATTGAACTTATGGTGCTGGTGCTTTAGTGCTTGATAGACATTAATGGGTGTTCAGGTATGCCTATTGTTTATAACGTTCTATGTTTTGATACATTTTTAGTTCATGATGATTAGCATAATATATTCCTCTTTGTTGTTTATTTGTAGGCTTTTCTTTAGTTTCCTAGCCTTAAGTTATACATGTCTAAAGGTCATTTTTTTTGGAGGTAAGGTTGCCTACATCCCACCCCCAGACCCTACCTATACACCTTGATCAAAATCATGTTGTCTTGACTAATTTGACTTGTTAAATGTAGGTGATACTTGAGTTAGAGAGTCCTGAACCTGAGTTGTTGGTGAATTCAGTTGACTAGTACGACTTGACTTGCGGTCCAAAAAAAGGTAAAGGTATGGCAACTTTAATATAGTTTGTGTGCAACCTCAAAATAGTTTAACTAGTCAATTGAATTTTCTGTTTAGGCATATTTTCTAATTAAATTAGATCTGTATAGGTTTCATTCCTAAGAAAAGGAGTAATCACAATTCCTAGCAGATTACCACACATGACAATGTCATTTTGTGCATCACAGTTTGTTAAATAATAAGTATGATAAGGTAGAAAATGGTAGGCTATGCAAGTGTTTTTGGATAGTTTAGGGTGTCAAATATTAGGAACAACCTCCGTACAAATCCACGAAACCATGAAAACAGTTGTATCTTAACAATGTGTCGCAAAAATCTGCACTAATGTATGAATGAATTATCTTTTGGATTGAAAACAGGGACTTTCATATAAGGAAACCGCAACTGCACATAGCTAACCGAATATTACCCAAAAAATTTAACGTGACCCGCCATAACACGCGGGCAGGTCAACGTCTAGTATATAATAAGATGAATGATTACATGAGTTAATTTTAATTTGTACTAATGTTTGTTTATATGGTTTATGACAGGGTGGATATAGTGAGAAGTTTTGAAGCTATGTTTCTATTGTTGATGGTGACATGATAGCTATGTTTGAATGTCTGAACTATTGTGTAAATATTTAGAATTTGAAAGATGTTTGAATGTCTAAAATTACTTGTGTAGACATTTTGGATCTACATTTACAATTTAATCTTATAAAATTTTTGTTTTATATTTCATATCGTAAATAATATGATTATTGTTGCAATGTGTCTTTTGGTGACATAAAAACTTTGTGCCACTAAAAGTGTTATAGATAGATAAGTAGGATAACCTTTTAGTGGTACAAAACATTTGACACGATAGTCTTTTATTTATTGTGGCAGAAAAAAAAGTGCCACTAAAAGCCTAAATAGTTTGTGTGGCACATTGAAAAAGTGCCACTAAAAGGCTTTAGCGTCACCACTTTTAGTGGCACTTTTCTATTGTGTCGCAGATTCATCAAAAGGTTTTTAGTGGCGCTTTTTTGGCTTATAGTGGCACTTTTTGTGTGCCACTGAATGTCATTTTTTTGTAGTGTGTTTTCGTCTTTCAAAAGTTTCTCAAAATGAGTGAACTCTGTTTAGGATCTTCAAACGGTAGCGCTAATAAACCACCAATCTTCACTCCTGATGACTTTGGTACCTATGGAAGGTTTTATTAGGATCTTAGATCGCCGTATATGGAAGTCCTTGACTGAAGGTCCCTACACACCTATGGTTCCATCAGTTGATGATGCTGAAGTCAAGATACCAAAACCTTTAGATAAATATGTTGAATCTGACTATGCTGCTCTTGAATTTGACTACAAAGCATATTGGACTCTACAGGCTGCACTTCCCAACTCCATTTTAAGTGGGTTTAAGGGATATAGAACTACACATAGACTGTGGAATGCTTTGAGTGAAATGTATGAAGGAACTAGTGAAGTTAAGGAAAACAAGAAAGATGTTTTGAAACAAAAAATATGAAAACTTTACTTTTAATTTTGGTGAATCTATGACTAACCAGTACCTGAGATTTGTTTCTCTACTTGATGAACTGCAAAAAGTAGATTAAAACTAGACCAAGTTGATGTAACAAAAAGTTTATATGTTCTCTGCCTTCTATGTGGACAGTTTACGCTTTTAGCATCAGAGAATGTAAAAATTTGAAAAAGATGAAGCTTAGTGAACTTCATGGTGTACTCAGTGCCTATGAAATGGAACTAAATCTTAAGCAAAACTCACTTTCTGAATCAACTCAGCTGTTCTAACTGCTCTAGTGATGAATGATTTTCATAACCAAAGATCTTCAAATTCATCTTCTTATCAGTCACCTATAGTCAGTTTCCCTGAGGCACCAAGGTGTAAAGAGAGCTTCTCAAACTCGTTTGATAACTCTCACAATGCTTATGTAGCAACTGACTCATACCAATGCTTCATTCGTGAAGACTTAGAATGCATAGGTGCTGATGACTTAGAAGAAATGGATATTTTGACCCAACTTGCTATGGTGTCTGTTGGAGCCCAAAGATTTTACAAAAGAACGGGTAGAACCTACAAAGGAGCAAAAGGTGCTCACATTGACTTAGACAAAAGCAAGGTGAAATGTTACAACTGTCACCAACTTGGACACTTTGCAAGAGAGTGCTCACAACCAAGAAGAGAAGGACAGAACCTAGTTCATGCTCAAAAGAAGAATCCTGGTGGAAACAACCACAACAATTCAAGCAATAACTCTGCTCACAATTCGGGTCAACAACCTACTCCACCAAAACCAACTGGAAGTCAAAACCATCAAAATGTTATTGCTGTTGTAGCAAATCAAACTGAATGTGTCGAATGGGAAGACTTCATAGCTGAGTTTAAGCCAATTAATCATGCTTTGATGGCCAAACCATACTCCACTTCAGATCAGGTAAATCCTATTCCTGAAAAGGTTTTAGAAAACTTATGCAGCCCTGCATGCATTGAACAAGTGACAAAGTACAGAAATCACAACACTGACCTAATTGATGAAGTTTCAAATCTGAATGAGTTAAAGGAATGCTTTAAGAAAACTGAGTCATCTTACATTGCTAAAATTGAAAGTTTAAACAAAGAATTTGAACAGTTAAAACAAACCAACTCAATTCTTGAAACATAACTTGATGATTTGCTGTCTAAACTTGAAAAGTCAAGAAAGGAAACCAAAGATGTTAAGGCTGAGGTCGAAATTCTTAAGATAAAACTGAAAGATGCTTTGTTCACTTGTGACAAGTTTCAAACTGAAATTAAAAAGGATGAAAAGTTATGGTTGGGAGGGATGTATGGTAAAGCTGGTATTGGTTACAACAATGTTGAACCACCAATTCAGTACTCACCTGCATTTGAACCAATTGAAGCTTTGAATACAGACTGCAAAGTCAGTCTCACTGTTGATGACATCTCATCTCAGTCAAGCATTGAAAAATATGTTGAAACAAAGAAGCCTGAAGTCACTGATGCAAGCACATCTGCATCACATGACCAATCACGGATTTTAAAACCATCAATTGTTGTACCACCCCCAACTATTTATGAACCGAAAGATTCAAAAGTTGGAGGTAAACAGACTGAACAGCCCAAAGGAAGTCAAACTCAAAGACTTGGTTAATTTACCAATAAACAGGTGACCAAAAGTGAGTCTCCCAAGAAAAATGAGTCTTATGAAACCAGAGTTCTTGAATGTATGTTTTGTGGTGAACAAGGACACCTAGTTGCCATGTGTCAGTTCAATCCTTTGAGCAAAGTCAAACCTCTTTCAAAACCAAAAGTTGTTCAAAAACCAAAAGTTGATTTTCAAAAGAAACTCACAGGTAGAATTTCACCTATGAAAAGTCAAACAATGAAATACTTTCGAACTGAATGTAACGGAGTTTTAATCGGTTTCTGGTTGAAGTTCAAGCAAAACAATTTTCCGCTCGAACTCAAGTTCAACCGGAAAACAGAAATCAACCCAGATCAGCCACTGCTCCCAAGCAGAGACCAAATGTGAATTTTGCTGATGGGTTTGAACATTTTGAAGCTCAAGGAAGAAGAAACCCCTCAAGAGGAAAGACCACCTCTAGGGAAAAATTTTCAAAAGGCAGAAAATTTAACCAACTGGAATTTGTTGCTAGTTCAAGTGAAAGTGACTCTATTCCACTTCAGGGTGAAAATTTGAAACAAAACAATTACTTTCCACAAAGATTTTCAAAATCATCTGAAAGAACTAGGTTGGTCAACCAAACTCACAACTCAACCAGTGAAATAAATACCTAAGAAAGTGACCAGCAAACAAAGAAAATTTAGGGAATACAGGGAAAGAAAAATTACTGAAAGGAAAAACAACAAAACTGAAAGATTAAGTCAAACAAGCACTCAATATGAGAACTTGAACTTTGATAATGATGGTCTGCTCACTGAAGCTCCAGTTTTAAATACTCTAGTACTCAAGGACTACAAGTATAATGATTTTTATGGCAGACCCAAGACCACTCAGGCTTGGGTCCCCTATAGAAATTCTGATATGTGCACATGCACAATAAAGGCCAAAATAACCGATGGGTAGTAGACAGTGGATGCACTTGCCATATGACAAGGAATAAGCAAATACTATAAAATACAAAAAGAATCAACGGAGGACCAGTTGCCTTTGGAAGCACAAAAGGCCATATCTCAGCACAAGGAGATGTGAGTAATGGACTGGTAAGCTTTGAAAGAGTCAATTTTGTTGATACATTAAATTTTAATCTTCTCAGTGTCTCACAGATGTGTGACAAGAATTTAAACTTGATGTTTAATGAGAAAGAGGCCATAGTTCTCAAACATGGTGTGAAAATTCCTGATGAGCTAATCATGCTTAAAGCACCTAGGAGAGATAGACTATACATCTTGGATATGTCAGTTGATGCACCCTCATGTGGCACTGCCTGTTTCATATCCAAAGCCTCAAGTGATGAGTCTGATTTATGGCATAGGAGGTTGGGACATGTAAAATACAAAAACATGAATCGAATTGTCAATCTTGGCTTGGTTAAGGGTCTTCCTAACAAGCATTTTACATGTTCTAAAAACTGTGTACCTTGTCTCAAGGGCAAGCAACACATAACATCCTTCAAGCCAAAAGTTGAATCTTCAATTTCACAACCTCTAGAGGTACTGCACATGGATCTCTTTGGTCTAACTAGAGTGATGATTTTAGGGAAAATGTCATACTGTTTTGTTATAATTGATGATTTTTCTAGGTACACTTGGGTCTTCTTTCTTAAAACAAAAGATGAAATTGTTGAATTGTTAAAAACCCTTGTGATCAATTTAGAAAACAATCCAATCTTAAAGTCAAAACAATCAGATGTGACAATGGAACTGAATTTAAAAATCATGTTTTGAATTCATTTTGTGAAGAAAAGGGAATTATTAGACAATTTAGTGCTCCTAGAACTCCACAACAAAATGGGGTTGCTGAAAGGAGAAATAGGACACTAATTGAAGCTACTAGGTCAATGCTAGCAGACTCTAAACTCCCTGTGATATTTTGGGCAGAAGCAGTGAACACTGCATGTTATGTCCAAAACAGGATTTTGATTATGAAAGGCAAGAACAAGACACCCTATGAGCTTTGTAGAAAAAGAAAGCCAAATATTTATTTCTTTAAGCCATTTGGATGTCTTGTTACAATACTGATAACCATTGAGCTATTGCCCAAAATTGCAGAAAAGGCAGATGAGGGATATTTTGTTGGATATTCTGGTGTGTCTAAGGCATACAGAGTATACAACAAGAGAACCAAAATTGTTGAAGAAACAATAAATGTGTCTTTCAATGAAAAATCTTCTAACAATTTTGAGTCTCAGCCCACTTGGTTATTCGATATTGATGCACTAAATACTGCTTTCAACATAACTATTGAGAAGCCTATGAGTTCTTCAGTGCAGGAATGGAATCATTACAGGTGAGTTAATGAACATTGGAAGAGCAACCATGCTGGAATCTAGAAGCTAATCTTCTTCTCTTTAATTATCATCAAACCTATCCTGCCAAGCAATGGAAACAAACCTCCTGAAATAGTTCAAATTGATATTGAAATAGTTCCGGTTGAAGTCCAAGCGGAACCTGTTTCTCGGGTTCAAGTTCAACCAGAAAACTCAGTTTCAGAAACTGTCGAGAACACTGATTCAGGGTCAAATGAACCTGAAAAGTCAAATGTTGCTACATCAAATGAGCTTAATTTTGAGCATCCGACTCACAATTCAGATACCGGTTCTTATGAAACAGTTGAAGTTTCGGATCATGGGTCACACATTGGTGATGTTAAGCTTGATCACATACTTCCCCGACTCAATTTACCCTCAAATGGAAGAAGCCACGAATTCCCTATGCTTCTAGACAGACGAATCAACAAGAATCATCCTTTGGAAAATGTTATTGGAGATGTATCAGCACCTGTGTTGATAGGAAAGTAAATCTGCTGATGCAAACATTTGTTTGCATGCTGCATTTTTGTCTCAAGAAGTACCCAACAAGGTAGCTGATGCCTTGAAAGATAATAGATGGGTAGAGGCAATGCAAGAAGAGTTATTTCAAGTCAGTAAGCAGAAAGTTTGGGAATTGGTAGACCTGCCTGATGGAGCAGAACCAATTGGTACTAAGTGGGTGTTCAGAAATAACAAAGATGACAGGGGCATTGTAATTAAGAACAAAACAAGACTAGTTGTGCAAGACTATGCAAGCTGATCAAAGCTCTGTATGGTCTCAAACAAGCACCTAGAACCTGGTATGAAACTCTTTCAAACTATCTTCTAGAGAATGGCTAAAGGAGAGAAGCAATTGATAAAACACTTTTTGTTAAGTGTGTTGGTAAGGATACATTGATGGTACAAATTTATGTCGATGACATTATTTTTGGTTCATCTAATACTGTTTTGTGCAAGGAGTTTGAAACTTTGATGCAGTCAAAATTTGAAATGAGTTCCAAGGGAGAATTAACATTCTTCTTGGGATTACAAGTGAAGCAAACTACAGCTGGGATTTTTCTAAACCAGTTAAAGTACATTGATATGCTGAAGAGATTTGACATGTAGACATGTTCAAGTGCAAAAACTCCTATCTCCACTTCCCACAAGTTAACCAGTGACTTAAGTGGAAAACCAGTGGATGAACACATGTACAGGACGATGATACGATCACTGATGTATTTTACTGCAAGTCGACCTGAGATTATGTTCAGTGTTTGCTTATGTGCAAGATACCAGTCCTCACCAAAGGAGTCTCACATGCTAGCTGTTAAGAGAATTTTCAAGTATTTGAAGGGTTAACCAAAACTGGGTTTGTGGTATCCTAAAAATTTTGACTTCTCCTTTAGAGCATTCTTTGATAGTGACTATGGAGGATGTGATATAGATAAGAAATCAACACAGGAGGATATCAATTTTTGGGAGAAAGACTTGTCTCCTGGCAGTGCAAGAAACAAACTTGTGTTTCTACATCAACTGTTGAGGCTGAATACATTACTGCCTCAAGTTGCTGCAGTCAAGTTCTTTGGATCCAATATCAGATGCTTGATTATGGGATCACCTTCATGGAAACTCCAAATGTTGCAGACAACAACAGTGCCATCTCCATCATCAACAATCCAGTCAAGCACTCCAAAACAAAGCAGATTGATATAAGGTATCATTTTATTGGATATTATGCAGAAAAGAATCTGATCAAGTTATTCAAAGTTTATACTGATCATCAACTGGCTGATTTGTTTACCAAAGCTTTTGATGAGACAAGATTTTTCTACCTCATCACAACCATTGGGATGATGAACTTTGATTAACACAAAACTTTTCAGAACCTTAATAAAAGAGAGATTTGTGTCTAAGAGCCCGTCTTTTGATAAAAAAAGAAAAAGGAAATGAAAATTTCTTGTGTTAATTAGAAACCATTTCAGTTCATAGTCAGTAACTGCTGTCAAACTATGAAAAATTAACACAAATTTTTAAAAATTATGTATTTTGATTTTTCGCTTCAAGTTCAGGTTCAACCTGTGAGAAAAGAACTTTTGAAAATCTCCGTGTGAACTTCAACCGGAAAAATGCTTTGTAACTTACGTGGCAAAAAGTTTTTGAAAACAATTCTTCCAAGCGGAAAAATCATCCTCTTGAAGTTCAAACGGATGAAATTTAGTTTTTAAAAGTAAAGGAGAAAAATGAGTTACGCTTGAACTTCCAGGTCAACAAGTCAAAGTCACTTTTCATTAAATTACCCGGAAGGCACAACTTTTTAAGCGGATACACAATAAATTACCCATTAAGTTTTTAACCATTAAATATCTGAGGTTTCAGTGTATATCCTTTTGGATAATGACATGCTTTAACATGTTGTGTCGTATAAACCGCTAAGCACAAGTCACGTCAGTTACTGAATGGTTGCGTTAAAACCTCTCTCCTCCACGTCACCGACGAAAAAGGTAAAATGCCCTAGTTTACTGTCATTTCCCCATTTCTCACAAACCCCACTCCCAAAATTTTCTCCAAACATCTCCGTAACTTCCCAAAACCGTCGATTTCTCTCTCGAAACTCAAATCAACAATGGCTCCCAAGGCGAGTACAAGTGGCAAGAAGCATGCCAGTGATTCGAAGTTCCCCGTGGAACACAACCTGGTAGCCTATCTTGAAGCACCCAATAAAACCGATATCTACAACACAATGATCGAATTCCTGAAGAAGTCCCATCTTCATCACGCACTGACTGTTGAAGCGGTGATTTTTGAAGAAATTATGGAGGAATTTTGGTCTCATGCTTGGGTAGTTGAAGATAGCAAGGATGGTGAAGCAATCATGTCAACAATTCAGGGCACGACAGTGGAAATAGATGATGCAAAGGTGAGAAAAGTGTTAAAACTGAGGGATGAAAATGGATATGTGGTTGTAGATTCCAAGAAGTATCTACCACTATTCAGAGACATTAGATACGGTGGTTCGTTGCAAAGCAAGACCATCAAAAGGGGGAAACTGCCATACAACGGGAGGTTTCTAGCCCACAGGATTTTGGTGTGTCACACTCCAAAGAAGGGTGGCTTTGACGAACTTGTTGCTGAACAGGCTTCAGCCTTCTATGCTGTGGTAAAGGGTGGAAATTTCAACTTCACAAAACTTATTTTCCATGCCCTAAAAATGAACACCAAACCTGCATATGTTTATCTCTATCCCAGGTTTTTAACTTGCATTCTCAAAGAAGAATACAATCAAATTATTTTGGGTGGTTCAATTTTGCACCAAAAGCTTCTGAATAAGAAAACTTTTTTCTAACCTAGCTTTAAATAAGATAGTATTTCTTGGAAGGGATACAGACCATCCCCTGCCAATTCCAAGGCAGTTTCCTGATGAACCTGCACAAGCTGAGGTTCAAACGGAAACTGTTGTTGCGCTGCAACTGAGCACCCTACTCAAGATGACAGGCCTACAAGCCCTATAGTTCCTGATCCCACATCTGTCCCCACTTCCTCTACATTAAAAACTTACTATTCCAAAAATAGGAAGTCCACTGCTCAAACAACCACCACTGCCACTTCCTCATCCAAATCCCCACCTGTCATTTTTAAAAGATAGCGAAATATGGTTGCTAGGTCTCCTCCACCTATGCCCACCAATCAACCCGAAGCTTCAAACCATGCTAAAGGCAAAAAGCCCAAGCGGAAGCTAACCAAACTGGGATTATTTATTAGGGATGAACCTTCTTTTGAGATGGAGTTAATAGACAAGGATGTACAATCCCCATCCGAGAGGTTTTCAGCCCTACTTCCCTATCACCCAGGAGTGAAAATCTATTCAATCTGGATCCAAATGAGGGTGTTATTAACTCACCAACCACATTACATGAGAACATTCTGATGGGTCTAAACCCTGTTACATTGAGCCCCCACTCTTTACCGGAGGTGAATCTCAGGAGTGATGATGAGATTCATACAGAAACGGCTGCTACTTCCCATGAGTCCCTACTGGACCTTGGTGTTAGCAGTAACATCAATAAGACCCAATCTGTGGCAATCTTCTCTGAATCAGCACCCACGGGCCCTTCATTGGAACCAAGGGTTGCTGAAACAATTAAGGAGAATCCCAGGTGCCAAGAGGCCATGGCTACCAGGGTTGATCAATCCAGGATTGATAACCTGGTTTCGTCCAAGGATACTGGTAAAAGGCCAGTTGACGACAGTTATACACTACCCGAATTGACGAATCTGTACAAGTCTCTCCAACAATTGGTTGACTAATTGAATGTCACTGTTACATCATTGGTCAAAGTTGTTCCTATTCAAGCTGAAGCAGGTCCTTCAAACCGAACCATCTCTGAAGCTGATGTTGTCAAATTATGGGAGAAGCTTATCTCAACACCTGCCATAAGGGAGATTGAAGAGCAAGAGAGAATTCCGGCTGAAGTCAAACCCACTGCATGTAGAAGAGCTGGTGTTCAACCTTTCTCAGTTGAAGAAAGTTGGTTGAATGTGAAGAGTAGCCAACTGATAGCTATCTCACCATTTGAAGACCCCAACCTCACTGAACTGGTTCAGTCTTCCATGGTAATTGCTGGTGCTCTCCTTGAGCATGTGAACATGATCACAAGGCTGCTGAAGGATGTAATATTTCCGGCTGAAAGAGCCTTTAATCAAGCTGAAGAGAACAAAGCCTCCACTAGCAAAGAAACAGTAGAGAATGTTGAAGAAAGTACATGAACTGTAGCAGGAGGAACAATGACTGAAGGAGGAGATGAAAATATGTTAGGAGAAGGTGAAGGGACAAAGGTGATTGAATTGACTGATAAAGAACCTAAAGTCACCAGGCGGTGACTGAAGTTCAACCTGAAGTTCAATCTAATGTTGAAGCTGAGGTTCAACCGGAAACACAGGTAGAGGTAATCGAGATTGATGAAAATGCTCCTGATCCAGTGTTTGGCCCTAACCAGTCAATATTTGGGTCTGATCAATTACCTATGGTTCAGCCGGAAGATCAACCAAGAGATGAAGCTGAGGATATAGCTGAGACATTGGTAGCTATGAGCAGTAATGAGCCAGTTCAAGCTGATGAGCCAACTCAAGTTGAAGAGCCAGTTCAACATGAAAATGTTCGAACTAATCAGCAGGTTGTTCAAACTCCAGAATCAGAGGTTGTAAGTAAAATGGTGGAAGATGCCAAAGTGGCTGCTGAACATGAAAGGCTTGCAAAACAGTTTCAAGAATAATTGGACCTGTTCTCACAAAATTAAGTTGTTGAGAGTCTTTTTGAAGAAGCCAAGAGAAGGTCATTTGATTGGAGGTTGAGGGAATATAATTTGGAGGCTATGAGTGAAACTGAAAGGCAAAGGCTGATTGACATTGCCTCAAGGATGCCCACCAAACTGGTGAAGAGTGATGTAAATTATGCATTGCTGAAGAAGGTTAAGAGGGTTCTGATTATCAGAAATTGGTAATCAGAGGACGAAGTAACTCAAATGATTCTATCTTTCAAGAGCTCAGAGGAGACAGTGTTGCAGTTAACCCAAACTTGGTGTTGCCCTTTCCATCAGAAATCTCTTCAGGTATGGCAACTAACATTTCTGTTAAACCAGAGTTTGATGATCTTGCAGATGTCCTACCTCCACCTTCCTTCATCTTTGAGCCAAACCCTTAACCTACAGTCTTTTCATCAGCATCTCAGTCATCTGCCCTCATACCCTACGAACCACCCACAATATCCAAGAAAGTTGCCACCAAACTCTCAAACCCAAAATACAGAACTGTCAATTTTGCCCCAATCATTCCTTTCAAGAACAAACCTGCTCCTGTCATGGACTTTTCAGATATATTTCCAACATCTCCTCCCACTAGCCCAACACCTGAAGCCAGTAGACCACCAACTCAAAGATCCCTGCCACCTCTTACCATAAGAGAACCTTCAACCACCATTGCTCCTACCCACCTACTAAACCTACTGGTGTTCAATCTAGTCCTTTCTCTCCATCATCAAAAGGGAAAGCACCTGCTGTGTAAGAATTAGGAAATGATTCTGATGAAGAGAGGAAGAGGAACAAGAGAAAATTGATGCACGCTAAGAAGAAGAAAGATCAAAGTCTAAGAAGAAGAGGTCCACCCAGAAAGAACAAAATTATTAGGTGGACAGTCAATGAAGACAACTTTGATTTCACCTTCAAGCTAGCTGATGGCATATCCAAAGTAGTGAACGCTCATCAGGCTACTAGATCTCTTTCTGCACTTCAAATGACAGACATTATTCTGAAGCTTAGAGAGATTCTGAGCCCAACTAGACTAGAGCATCTGTTGAGAATTTGCATAGAACCAATAGTGCTTGATTGTGTAGTTCTCTACAGATCTCAATTTGTTTATGATCCTGAAGAAGAAGAAGAGCCTGCCAGTGAGATAAAGTTTATTATTTGGGAAGAAGATGAGAAGCTGTTCTATGTGCATATAGCTGATGGCACCTTCACTGTCCATGAATCCAAAAGTAACACAAATGAGCTTTCTCAAAGTTTGGATGCCAACATCAAGTCCTTGGACAACTAGGTCAAGCAGAAGAATTTCTGTACAGAGTCAATTTTGGAGATAGACTTCGAAGATGAAGAATAATTTGACAGCATCAGCTTAGGGGGAGATTGTTAGGAATATCGTTATGAAGATTTCCGACTGAAAGCTAATTTTGAAGTGTTCTGGCTGAAGTTGAAGTTCGAGCGGAAGTCTTAAATTCAAGCGGAACAGACAGTTCAACCGGAAGAAGCAAATTTTGTCTTATAACGAATATTCCGGGTGAACTCGATTATCCACCAGATAATGAGTTCAACCGGACTTTTCCTGAGAAGTCTTTTCAGTCGTCCAATCCTGCAAAAGCTTCTTGGTTGCTTCCAAATCTATCAAAGCCGCTCTCCCAAAGAAGAATGTCGCTGATCACACGCAAGATATCCCATCTGTCGAAGTTTATTCTTTTGGTAGTTGTATTGGACTTTTTGTTTAACGGTTTAGATTAAATCGTTTGAGATCGATGGCTGTCATTGATCTCATCAGCACTATATATAGCTTAGTTATCTCTTAGTTTACACACGGTTCTTGATCAACTTGTAATAGTGTAACTTTGAGTTAATGCAAATAGTGTCGAGTATTTTATACACCGTTGTTACTATCTTTATGCAATCAAACACTTACATTGTACAAGAGAACTAAAATATGCTTAAGTAAAGTGAAATGTAACTTCATTCCGCAGGGTTATATTTACAAGTAGAGGGTTTCTTGTTAAGTTAAAATCTAATTAACACCGATCCTACATAAGGTTCCCTACACACGTATCACCAAAAGACAACCAACAGATACAACCTCTAGGCCCTCTACAAATCACCAAAATCTGAATCAATTATGTACCATTCAAGGGTTTTAGCTCAAATGATTAGACCCTCCAAATTTAATGTAGTTCACTAATATAACTGTTTGATCCCTACCAAAAGAAAAGAAAAAAACATATATTTTGAGACATAATCTGCATACATAACCTCTAGCACCAAATTAAATTATAACAGTTACTTAGATGATACCTCTAGCATAAAATCTGCATACATAACCTCTAGCCCATCCACCCATTATTTACAATCATTTTATTTTGGCATATATGGAGTATAATTGCATATGGAGCATAGATAATACCCGTTAAGGATGAAAAACAAAATTAAAAAGCAAAAAAAATAAAAATAGTAAAGAGTAAACCTTAAATGGGCTTAGATCTAAGTGAAGGTTGCGATTAACACCTTCCAAGTCACTTGAAAACATCATAGCCTAATACAAAGATATCCCAGATTAGATTTTAATGCCAATAAAAATCGATGTGATGTTTCTTTAACCACCTAAGGCTCAGACTAGATAATAAAAACCTTAAAAAATCATTAGAACCTTTAACTAACAATATTGATATCAAGGAAAGGCTCAAACCCATAGGGAAGATCATCATAGCCACCATGTGAGTAAAGAATTGGAAAAGATCACTTAAAGTCAATAGATCTGTTTGCATCCACAGTAACTTTCATGTGTACACATGAGATTAAAATATTAAGATTTAGCCAACCGACATACACAATAACTTTCAAGAGTACAAATCAACATAAGGAAATGATATATAAGGAAATATAAACAGTCCTTTAGATAAATCGAAGCTTTTACCATATCTCATATAACCATCGGTATACACCAGAAGCATCCACCAATTTTTTAAGAACTCATCGCCCTCTTATGAATATGTTTCTAAAAGGAAATATTTGGTTACTAAATATTCAAATCAAAGATCAATGGTTTCTAGTGTTTGGGTATGGTGAAATTGATTCTGATTATCTGATTATTTAAGGGATATATTAAATGCAAAAACCTCAAATAATTAGAACTTTTCAAACACAAACAACTAATTATCTAATTATCTGATTTATCAAAAATTAAAACAACATCCAAAAATCCGTTTCTTATGGTAAGTGCAAAAGAAAGAAAGAAAATCGAATCAGGTCTGTTTATAGAAAATAAGTCGAATAATTTACCTCATTCAAAAGCTTCCTTCCATTTGCAGGTAAAATGTTTATATACTTAAAAGCCATTAAAAACCCCAAAAAGCATATGGTAAAAACTTTCGCAATCGGTAAAATTCAACACAGAAGAGATGAACACGCACCTTGTCGAAATCTGGGAAAAAAAACAAAGGTGGTTAGCTAAGGTTGATGTCTAAATCTGGAAAAAGAACAAACATAAAGCTATTAAAGTTTGACATTGATAAAGTCAAAATTGAAATTGTTAACAATTCTCACCTTCAAACAGTGGATGTCGACAGCGGGAGGCGACCTAAATTGTGGAAATTAGAGGCACAGGTGGTGAACGATGGTGAACAATCTAAGGCGGCGAACGGTGACGAACATTGCAAGGAAGAGAGAAACAACTGGATACGGAGAGAGGGAGGCGGCTGTGGTTTAGCCAGGGCAAATGAAGAAGACAGATGAGACGGAGAGCAATCGAGATAGAAATGACAACTATGTGGATATGACCTAGCTCTAGAAAAAGTATCCACGTGTTTAACATGCACAACCCCACTTTCCACGCGTTTAAAAAGAAGAAATCCACGCGTTAGGAGAGGTCTATTTACATTTTTCCAGCTAAACGAAAAAAACCGGCAAGGCTAGGAATAGAACTTACACCTACGAACACCAATTCCACACACAAACCACTGCAGCAAACCCACATATGAAAATCTTACCGGAAACAATAACAAAAAACATATAAATAAAATGCTGAAAGTAAAAAAAAATATAAACAAAGAAATCTGCCACGTGGAAACTAAACAACATTCCACAGTGGCAGCTACAGTCAAATACCAATGTACATCTCACCTATTAGATTTGATATATAAGGTAATACATCACTTCTCAACTTCCACATATTTTAAGTTTTTAAGTATGAAAGTGTTGACTGGTGAGCAAAGGAAGGAGCTTACAAACTAGCTTGAAGGTCAAATATTACCTTTAGATGTATGGTTTCCGAATTGTCCAAAAGGTAAATATGCAATCTTGATTCATCAAAATCAAACGAAATCTTATCTTTATGCTTCGTCAAGATGTAATCTTGGATTAAAATTTTTCCTAAAAGAAATCTTGATTTTTTATTTTTTGAAGGAGGGATTAACAGTTCAGAGACAATGATATATTTGATCCTTTGTTCTTTTTTGGCTAAATATTTGTCAGGCCCTTGATGTTATTGAGATAGAACAAAAGAATAAGCTTGTTCGTGAGCTTGATTGCATATTTTGAGATGTTTTCATGATCAGATGGAAGTCATGTGATACAGAAGTGTATAGAAAGTATTCCAATGTTGAAAATCAAATTTGTAATTTCATCTTTCCGTGGTTAAAATTGTAATTTCATCTTTCCGTGGTTAAAATTGTAATTTCATCTTCTGTGGTCAAATTGTAACACATTAGTTATTTATACAAAATTACAAAAAAAAAATCCTTTATTATAAGAAATTACAAAAGAGTCCCTCACACTAACTGAGTTAGTGTATAGTTAACGGCGGTACAATATAGGTCAATGGTTTGATAATTAGGATTATTATGGGCAAAAATAATAACGGGGATTATTATCGGCCAATATGTGATAGTTGAGATTAATAGGGGCCAATATGGGATCATAATCAAAATATCTTGGAGTCTCGAAGAGACGTTTTACACCAAAATTATTTATGTTGGCCAGGTATTAAAGAAAAGAAGATTGTCAAAACTTCAAGTATTCCGAAGTTGTTGATAAGAAGAAAAACACGCGTTGCAATGTCAAGTATTCAAGATCAGAATAACCATAAAGTTGAGGGGGAGTTTGATTGAAGATACAACACTATGTGGAGAAACAAATATTACACACGTCGGGGGGGGGGGGGGGGTTGTTAGAGCATTATCTAGTTCGTCGTGTGATGTATGAGGAACAAGATAAAGAGGCATGGAAGGCTGCCCACGAACTGACACGAAGTGACATTTCGTGACACCAAGAAGAGGACACGAAGTCACATTTTGTTCCAGTTCGTCTCACTTCGTGTGAGCTCCAGTTGGTGTCAATGAGTACTAGTATAAATAGCTTGTTCTTATTAGATTGCAACTTCTGGTCAAATCTTCTATGTGTTTTTCTGTGTGTGTTCTCTGAAAGCTTAGCAATACAATCTTCATTGTATTTACATCTTGTATCTTGATTTCATACTTGAATTACACGTTTATCATCATGATCGAGTAGACGATCCGCCGCTCACGCACTTTCAGTAAAAGTCTACACCGGTTCGATGCTCTTGAGGTACCGTTGAAGGTACATTTGGGCCAACAAGGTGACCGCTCCATTCATGTATCTGCGTCTTCCCTATGACATTCGTCTATTATTGATATTTATACCAAACCTGTTTCATAATCCATGTAAACTTCAATTTATGAATCAAACAATAATCGGTGACATTCTCGATATTTATTTTTTGATCGTGTTACATTTTATTATTCATGCTAAAAACAAAGTTTTAAATATGTATTATATAATACTAGGAAGGTGTCCGCGCGATGCGGCGACGACAGTGTATAACATAATATTGGTCGTTTGTTTGCGCGCTATGACGGCACACATTTTCCATCGCGGTATCGTTTCCGTTGGCACGATACTAAAGGTTGAGAATTCATTATGAGATACATGAGAAATTCCCGGTTGAGAATTCCTCACAAATAACAACGGAAAACCAAGTTAAAAAGATGCACTGGTAAGAAACATAGTAATTTAAAATAGAATAAGTCATAAACACTGTTTTAAGTTGAATTTATGAACATAATAGTTTTGATGATGTCACGTTTCGAGGGCCTCATAAAACATAAGATTTTCGATGATTAGTAACGCAGCAGCTGTGACAATCAAGTAATGCGGTACTTGTACATCGATTACTTTTTTCGTCCGTATCATCAATTTAGTTTATCTCTTGTAGAACTCAAATAAATAATAACGAGCACCCTAATAGAAATGTATATTGGTCACAAACATATTAAATTCAACATAAATGTTCAAACACAGGTGTTTTAAGATAGAAGTCATAAACATAATAGTTTTGAAGTCAGAATCCAAATGTCAATGACTTCCATTGTGAGGTCAATTTGTATCATACGTCTTCTCAATTTCAATAACCTTATCACCATATTTTGTCCTCTACCGGAAGAGCTTCCGCCACTAAAAAGCAAAGACTGTTACATTTGTTTATACAGCTTTATAAACCAAAAAACTATATTTTACTAATTTGATTGACTCAATGAAATCTCCAATAATTACCACTTAAAATTCACAGGACATAAACCCAATGAATGTAATATGGTCCCAATAATTAACACGGGATGAATTAGTGACTTTCGTTTTTTTTTTTAGGATTTAATATTATTGTATATGATTATTGACATTGAATAATATAATTATAGATATAATATGAACCGAATTTGTTGTTATTAGTTTGGGAAATTGAATTTAAATAATCTCAAGTTTCATCAATTGGCCGACATTAATCCCAAGAAACAAAATATTTTCTATCGAGCCCAACTTTTAATCTATTTTTCTACAACGATCCCTGACTATTGAAAACCTAACGGTGTTGATTTTTATGAAACTTGAGATTGTTGTCAGCTAATTGATGAAACTTGAGATTATTTGGGATTCTTTTTTTTAAGTTGGGATTATTGCCGATCAATTGATGAAACTTGAGATTATTTAAATCTAATGTTTCATTAAAAAACTAACGTCGCTAACTTTCTGTTAGCCGCTAACTTTCCGTTAGCCAATGATCATTGTCGGAAAATAGGTTAAGAACTAACGTCGTTAACTTTCCGTTAGCCAATGACCATTGTAGGAAGTGACGAATGAGGTGGCGGTTGTTTCAAAAATCTTGTTGATCGTAAAGGAGTAGTCTCTTGTGCACAATTGATTTGGGAGATTTTTTGCTTTCCACTTATTGCAGGTAGGGGTAATGCTGATCTACTATATTTGTTGTTGTTTTATTACGAAAAGGGGGCAAGTCGTAAATTTTAATTGGACATCCGAAAAATGGTAATTGCAAAGTATAGAGGCATGCCTTGACTCTGAAAGTCAAGTATGGCAGCTTCTGTTTGCATAACTAATCAATTAGAAGTTTGAAATGACAAATGCTTGATAAAAAATTAAAAAATGAGCTTACAGATTTATGTTGTTTGAGTTGCTTTTCCTTCTGTCGACACCCATTCATGTACTGGATCCATACTCCATGTTGCTACTGTAAAAAGGTGAAAACTTTAGACAGTTATAATACCACTTATTTTACAAGATTTTAACATGGCTGGAATTTACATTGTGAGAAAGACTTGTGAAAATAATGGAACTTTAACAATAATCATTAGTCAAACCGTTTTCTCCATAAACAAGGAGACAATTGCTACTGTTAGAATCCTCATTAACATCCCTCAAGGAGTAATACCCATCAAAAGAGCTCTTGCAGTGTACTTATGTTCCCATTCCTCTTTTATCAGCTCCTCCTTCATCCAAATCTTTTGTAATTTAGGTCAAAGTGAGCAAAAAATCGAATGAAAACGGGATTCCAAATATCAAAATAGAATGCAAAAAAAAATTGTACATTCCTATTAATGATTTAAAGAGCAAGTCTTGTGTAATATTAATGCATATAGCCATTAAAACTATTCTAAATACCAAAGGAGAATTTGGAAGAAAAAAACCTTAGATGCTAAACAAGATACAAGTATGCTTGCATATTTGATTAGATTATCCATTACAACTTCCCTCAGGGTCATTGGTTACATCTGCAATTTAGAAGAAAACAACACATAAAAAACCAACTGGCTATAAAAGAACAGACTATATCATTCAATAAAAATTTCTTGAACTAACAAAATTAGATGTTTACCCATTTCCCCTAGATCACAATAGCCTAGAAGCAGCTCGTGTTTCACCTGGCCTCCCCTCTTTTTTTTCCTGTTTCTTGAGCCTATAAAAATTAAGGGAAGGAAAGTAGGGTCACACTAATTGAAGAAAAAGCAAAATAGAGTTACATAATCAGGATTGTATTATATCTTTACGTAAATAATCATCTAGCGATTTTTTGTGGTCAAGTCAGGTTTCAAACATATATTAAGTTCCCAATTTCCAATGTCTTAACATGTCAAAGATCTCTGAGAGGAATTACACAACAATAGTCAAGTTCATGGAAGATTATTACCACCAGCAAAAAGTTGCTAGATAAAAGAATAGTCTGCTAAGATAGAATAAAAAGAGGATTAAAATTAAAATTTCAAAGGCAATCTTAGCCGTCCAGCCAAAATGATGGAGGACAAAATATAAGCAAAATGTTAGTCACACGTCATTAATGTCCAAAAACCAAATCAAATGGATAGATTACATACCATTGGCTGCAAAGAATGCCTGAATATATCCAGTCAAAATATATCCAGTCAATGTTGTGTCTAAAATTACAAGTCCAACTGTTGGAAGAATACCAACTGTTGTTACCATATTTGATTTAAAACCTATATTCTACATAGAGAGGAGAATGGAAGTATTGTACCTATACTTGAACTTCAAACAAATTGGTAATAACATTCCATGAATACAAACAACATGATGACAGACCTTCCATACGTATATATAAACTCTTTAAAGAGAAGCTATTACCTTCACACGACCCGCTGCCCAACAACTATATCCACCCCTCTCTTCAAATCCACGGTTTGAGGAGAAATAGATGATCCTCCACCATGCAAATAACATGATATCATGCCCACTGCATCACCATAGTATTTAAATTCAGTGAATACCTATAACAGAAACAACAGAATATGTCTATAAACCTTGTCATATACTTCAAACGCCAGACCTTCAAGAGCACAAATTAACACTGAAATTAATCATAACACCTTCTTAGCTAATTCCCTAGTAAGTAGAAGAACAAGAACTAACACTGAAGCCATGACTCAAAGAAAGGGACCAATTTCAATGGTTAAGTTGTTTCAAAGAGAGAGACCATAGCCAGTATTACATGACCTAAATTTAAATAACATTCAAAATACCTAATGTAGATTAAAAAGGTCGTGAACATGAAATCTTTCACAAGCTCCGCAAATAACTTTACTGATAGGGATGACGTATTACAATTTCTAGAATCAATAGCATCATGGATAATCAAACTGAAAGAGAATGGTCTGAAAGTTACTTTTTGCAATGGTCTCAAGGTTACCTGATAACAAAAACCCATAAGCAAGCATTAGTCATCAAGGTTATAAAAAACAGTATGTGTACAAAAATGAAGAGTGTAAAACTCAACTTGAAGCCTTGATAAACTCATCAGTTATTACCATGAAAGATATGTAAAGAACATGTCTTGTCATCAGAAGTGAGTGTTCCCGTCTTGTCAAAACAACATATATCAACCTGCAAAACGATAATATAAGAGAATATAATAAAAGCTAGAAAACCATTAAGCATTTCAATTTAAATAACACATAATTAAAGTGGTTTTGCCCACCTTCCCAGCAAACGATATACGAAAAGGTTATATAAGAGAATATAATAAAAGCTAGAAAACCATTAAGCATTTGAATTTAAATAACACGTAATTAAAGTGGTTTTTCCCACCTTCCCAGCAAACGATATACGAAAAGGTTCTGTACAAAATATATAACGGCGTGCTAGCACAATCAAACACAAGATGTTTGAGGCCTTCTGAAGCAATCTGACAACAAAATACATTCTGAAGCATCATATAAATTAAAAATATGAAGTAATGTGCTTATTCACCGTAGTAAATAACACAACCATCAAAATTAGATCAAGAAATCCCTAACATTAATATGAACTCCTCAAAATCCAAACTACTAATATCGAATTTCGAACTCACATATAGCAAACCACCAAATCACCAAATAAATCAACAAACGAGAATAAAAACCACATATTGAATAAACCAAGGAGAATAACATGTACGTTGGTACCCTGAGTATGTGAAAGACGGGTTTTGCCAACATTTCTAGTGTTGAATGGAGATGGTGCTTTGATATCATACCAATCCTTCTTCTAAAATGGATCGGCTCTGTTTCAGCTGTAAAAAACGTAACAAAACCAAATGAAACAAACTTAGTAAGCTGTAAAGAGGAAGAAACAAACATTTTCTCAGTTTAGAAACATGAGTGGTCTGTTTATATGGCCGATGAAGGAAGATTATAGCTGCACAAACTAAAAAAGAAAGTAAGACAAATTATAAAACAAAAAGATGAAGATAGGGCATCATCAGCACAACTGAGAACAAAAAAGAGAATAATCGAAGAGCTATCAAACGAATAGAGTAAGAAAGGAAAGTTTTACAAAATTAAGAACGTAAAAAGGTTGAAAGTATGAATCGAACCTCATGAACCGTAGATAAACGCCTGGTGGCGATGTGTTTGTAATCGGCCGGTGGATAAACCTCACGAATCGTAGATAAACCCTATAAATGATGGGGGCGGTGGAGGCTGTTGGCAGGGAGGTGGTGGTAATCAGGCGGCAGAAGATTTTGGGTTTCAAAATTGAGGAACCCTAGATTTCGCCTTCGATTTCAAGGCAGAGGAGTGAAAAGGTTGTTGTTTCCGGCGAGTTTGGAGCACTTCCGAGAGAGAATATGTCGAAGGTTGTTGTTTTCGGCGAGTGTGACAGTGATTTCGTCGGTGGTCGGCGCCGTGGTCGGCCCACCGAATATAGTCCGTAGCGAGAGGGGGACGGGAGGGTTGCTCGAGAGGTGAGGAGGGTTGCATTTGAAATGAGAAAAAGGAGCTTATATATCTAGGGTTTTAGGAGTTTTTATGCATTAGAGACTTGTACATAATGCATTAAGGTTTGTACCCATCTTAAAATTAAGACATCCTACTTTCTCCCTCCAATATGCATTATATATAGTAATAGATAATAGATTTGTTAATATTAAACATTTGTTTTATTTAAAAATATATATATAATAATATTTTTGCTTCAAATTTCGGTACAAGGTGTGACAACGCGTAAACTTTTTCAGGTCAACCTTTAAACTTTGACTATGCTTTAAGTGTGTATTTGTGAATTAGACTTAATTTTTTATTAAATTAGGTGACCATACGTGCTATAATCGGATACCTTACATGACTTAACCCACGACAACATTGGAAATCGAGCATTATAAACAAGAAAATTTCAGTGATTTATAACTAGAATTTTTATAGTAAGAAATATAAAAAGCATTATATATTTCTCGTCAATTTTGTATTATTTATATAATGTGTATCACCCGTCAACATTTTAGACATTATCATTCATTAAATTAATTAGTTTAATGTCATTAAATCTTTATGTCTAAACATTTTAACATCCCGTTTATTTTAACCGTTACATGAAATATAATTTTAGACGTCACCATCTCGTAGTTATAAATAAACTCGTTTAATGTTTTAACTATTTAAAAACCCCAAGATCATCACTTGCATTCTTTTATTCGAGACTCGACACTCGATTCACTCGACCTCTTCTACATGTGACCCGATCACAGGCTCGTCTCGGTTGCGAGACCCGTCACCCTTGCATGACCTGATTCCCCAACCCGCCACCTTTCCTCCATCGGTTTCCCTACCGAACCATGCCTCACCACCTTTTGAAGCAACTTGATGCTAATCAAATCAAACCCAACAACTTTATCCCTAATACTAGCATTAGTATCAAGCATGCTCCCATTATCATTTAATTCCCTTGTGTTCTGTGTAGATAATTATCCAATAGATATTATGTTTGTGAAGTACAAGACATGTATTCCAAAGTTCCCACCTATCTTTTTTTCCCCTCTCATTTTGCATGGTGGGTGCTTCTCAACACCCACACCCTTTTCTTGGTCCTCATAAGTCAAACACTCAAACACCACAATCCAATTAAATCAAAGGTGTACTTGCTTGCAAACCCATCCAATTCCTTTATCTTGCGGTCAGTGCTACAACCAGATTCATCACCAACTTCACAATCAAATAATTTTCTAGATTGTTGAATTTTGTCAACCGATACTTTACGCCACCTCCATCCTCCCATGTGAAAAATCCATATAAATCATTAAAGTTGCCACCTCCATTCCGTTTCCCCCTTTGCTTTCTGGATCACAGTAGAGGCCCACTTCACATAAAAATTAACCCACCTCCAAGTTTGTTTATTATTTGGATATACCCATGTAACTTCGACGGAACGAGACACAATCCATACCAACAATTTTGTTTTTAGTTACTATATAACCAACAAAGGAGACCCAACTATATTTCATATGTTCACCCTCCCTCCTTTCTGTGGTTACGAGCAAAGAACACCCCAAACACCTTTGTTTTAAGTCCTTGGTTATTTACTAAATCATGCTATATATTTTACACTTAAAAGTTACATCTCTTCTCTATAAAACTTTAGCACCCACCACTCTCTTTGTACCCATTCTCTCTATTTAGAAACCGGCCACCACTATTCTCCATTTCTATCCATATTTTTCACAAAACTTCATCAATCTTGAAGATTCTTGCATCAAGAGTGTGTTGGAGCTTAAATTGGAAGCAACAACAAACTCACTAAATTAAATTTGATTCTTGGAAGCTTTGTTTGTTGGATGATTCCTCTAACATGATAATATATAAATCTAAACATAATGTAACGGTTACCTGATGGCGTAGCAACCCCAGTCATGATTGTAGTAGGCGCCTTTTTTCTGGTCGATTTCCCGTTTAGGGTATACGGTAAGGATGGTGGTTATGTGGGAGGAGTCCCACGAATTGTAGAGAGTGAGAGAGGAGATCACGGTTTTAGAGTGACAGAGTGGTGTTTAGTCTCTTCCTAATAGCTCTATTAATACACCGAAGGGGAAACCCTAATTTGGTTTAGTAAAGGCAATTACGTCCTTCGAATATATACCAATTAGGAAACAATAGGGTTATTTTAGGACAATGATCACCACTATAATTGGTGACTTGGGCCACAAGAATTATAATTTTCAACATTCTCCCACTAGGCCGAGTCATCAATTATAATGAGTTATTAGATAAGTCTGATAAGAAGTTAATACTCATTTCAGTTTTAAACTGTTAGGACAAGTTTCTGTGTGTGGTCGTTACTGTGCGAATGTATTAGAATTTAAATGTATGTAATGATGTCAACATACCAACAAGCATACCAGTTGTTTCGCACGTACCAAATGTTACGGCGGACCAAAGTGGTACGCTAGCTGGTCAACCTATAAATAGGTTCGGTGTGTTGAACATCTTCAAGTTTGGTCATTACTCTTTGTGAGTGTGAGAGAGAGAGGAGGTTCTGTCCAAACCTCCTCCAGAGCTTAATTGATGTATACTCTCTCGGTATTGTAATCATTTGACTATAATTGAATGATAAACTTCCGTCTCTATCATTCTATGATCTGGAAACGATCCGTTATGGTTTTTCAGCTGGTATCAGAGCCGTGGGCTCAGTTCCAGATCACATTTTCGTTTTTGAGAGTTTTTGAGACGTTAAAGAGTTAATTAGGTGAGACTCCTTGAGTTTTTGGTCGATTTTTGGTGAATCGAACCTTCCTGAGTCATTTTCGCACCTAACAGTAGTGTTTGATTGAAGAAATTCGACAACATCTTGAATCTGGAGTGAAATTTGAAAAATTCGCGTCTTTGAGGTTTGGTACGCTAGTGATACGCATGGAAATCTTCAACCTACGTACCAGTGTGTTCTTTCGCCGTACCATGGTCCTCAAATGGTACGCACGTATATCTTCATCGAACGTACCAGAGTGGTCCGAAGTGGTTTTGTTTGGTACGCAGCGGTTACACCATACCAAATGGTACGCCGTACCAAATGGTACGCCACTGATATTGGTCTGCTGATTAATGGTACGTCGAAAAAAATGGTATGTTGAAGCAAATGGTATGTTGAAGCATGACCCCAGCCAGGGGCTCTGCCCCTTGGACCCCGCCAGGGGCTGCCGCCCCTTGGACCCCGCTTCTCGGGGGCGCTGCCCCCGAACCCCCGTTAATTCAGACAAACAACGGTGGGGTTTGGGGAGAGATCTTGGGAATTTCAAAGATTTAAATCAGTTATCGGGTTTACCCTTGATTCGATAACTGTGGGTTGTTGTGTTTGAAGAATTTCCAGATTCCGGTACTTGTCAATATTTAGTCATCGAATTTCGGAAATGTGTTGTTTGTTGGTAGTCATTGTTTTTGAGGATGGACAGAGATTCAAAAATACGTGTTTTTTTATGATGGACAGAGATTCAGAGAGACATGGATATGATTACACAAACGGAAGAATATGGAAGATTTGAATATTTCACTTGTTTAGGGGGAAATTGAGACCCTTGAAAATTTCAAAGTTTCAAAATAGAAAAAGTGAATATTCAAAAGCAATCAATTCAGGGATGATGGTGATTTTTGTTCTTCATGGAAAGGTTGTTTATTCTGATGTTCGTGCAAACCGATATGTCAAAGTTTTCGATTATGGTTTGGAACTTGCTAATCAAATGCCCGATACATTGTTAAGTCATGAAGTTGACGTTATAGCCTTTAATTGTTGATATATTGGGATGGATTTCACTTTGAGGGGGAATTTCTATGATTGAAGATTTTGATCGTGTCTGTTTTCATTAAGATCAGAATGTATTACAATTCGGTGAAGATTGAAGATTGCTGTCAAATGCGGTGATGTTTGTGGATTTTGTTTACAAGTTTCCGGGTAACAACTGATGAAGTGAACCATTATCATATATGCCGGTTCCAATTGGATGTGTTGTGCTTGAAGCTAGGGGGAACTTTGTTGGTTATGGAGATTGTACAAAATTGCAAGCTGTTTCTTGATACCTAAAGTTTCAGTCAAGGGAAGTTTGCTGAAGATAGAGGCGTCTGCAGCAAGCTGACTGAAGTTTGCTAGAAGATAAAGATCTACATTCGACAGTAACGTCCAAGGGGGAATTTGTTAGGAGAAGTTTCTGTGTGTGGTCCTTACTGTGCGAATGTATTAGAATTAAATGTATGTAATGATGTCAACATACCAACCAGCGTACCAGTTGGTACGCACGTACCAAATGGTACGGCGGACCAAAGTGGTACGCCAGCTGGTCAACCTATAAATAGGTTCGGTGTGTTGAACATCTTCAAGTTTGGTCATTACTCTTTGTGAGTGTGAGAGAGAGAGGAGGTTCTGTCCAAACCTCCTCCAGAGCTTATTTGATGTATACTCTCTCGGTATTGTAATCATTTGACTATAATTGAATGACAAACTTTCGTCTCTATCATTCTATGATCTGGAAACAAACCGTATATGTGATTCTGACTCGGATTATGGTGGATGCAAAATCTAATTTAAATCGACTACCGCCGGCTGTCGGTTTTTGGGGGAGAGCTTAGTCTCTTGGCAATGCAAGAAGCAAACCTCCGTTGCAATATCTACTGCTGAGGCAGAATATGTGGCTGCTTCTAGTTGTTGTTCACAAGTATTGTGGATACAACAGAAGTTACGTGACTACGGTTTGAATTTTCTAACTACTCCAATTTACATTGATAACTCAGCTGCTATTTCTATTTTGAAAAACCCTGTTCAGCATTCCAAAACAAAGCATATTGACATAAGATATCATTTTATCCGGGATTGCTATGAAAAGTAATTAATTGATTTGTAGAAAATTCATACAGATTTTCAACGAGCTGATTTCTTCACCAAAGCTTTTGAGAAAACTCGTTTTAAATTTTTGTTGCAAATTAATGGGATTACTAAATTGGATGACACCTAATTTGGTTCAGTTGATCATTTCTTAGTTGTTAATGTTTTTCTTTGTTTTTCTGCTTTTTGGGGGAGTTTTATCTGAAAAATACAAAAATATATGGTTTCTGTATTGAAAAATGAAAAAGCATAAAAAAATTGGAAAATCCAAAAACTTAAAAAAAAATGGACAAATAAAAAATTGAGAAATGTGATCCAACCTTGTGAGAAATGATGGTACATTAGTGAATGTTACTGACCATGGATAAAATAGATTGAAAGGTTGTAGGTTCTTATATGTTTCATTGAATGTGTCAATCAATGTCTGATATTTACCAAGTATGATATAAAGATAATGCTTGTTTGAAATCTGTGGTGTAACATAATTCTTGTGATTGAGTGATCTTGATAAAAGATGGAAAAAATGCAAAAACAGAATAAATAAGTGTTCTAGTGTATGCATGCGTTCTTTTGAAAGACTTAAACTTGTTTGATTTTCTTTATTTTATCAAACGATCGGACGTTCTTTGCGTACCGAAAGATCGACATAATCGTTGTTCGTTTGACGTTCTGCTTTATTTTTCTTGGTGTTTCGTATAACTTATCGGACTTTCTCTGCGTGTATGGAAGTACCGACCTGATTGTTGTTGAGTAATACAATTTCAAATTGTTTTTACTTTCTTATTTTCCTAAACAATCAGACTTTCTCTGCGTATCGAAAGATCGACCTGATTGTTGTTTGTTTAGGGTTCTGCTTTCTTTTTGCATGACACACTATGAATGACTTATATCTGTAAATATTCATGAGTGAATAAAAGAAAAAGCAAAATGAAAAATATAATAAAATCATATTCTCAAAATTACTTGGATTTGTGGGTACCACGATTTCTATGCATGATAAATATACCTAAATCGTATCAGAAAACAGTAAACATTGATTTGATTTGACTGAAATAAACATGAAAGTGTTGTATTCGTGAACCGCTTGACTTGCATGCTAAATAGATTGAAATTGAAATGTGTTAAGTGCATATCACTGGTATGATCTCACGTTGCGATCTTTCTCACAAAAACATAATTTATTGCATTTAAATTTCTGATTTTAGTTGCTTTGTTATTTCTGAAAAATTCCAAAAAGATTTTTGGTGTGTTTTAGCTTAAGTTCGAAAAATCAAAAAGATTTTGGTGTGTTTTGATATAAAATTTGATAAAAATCAAAAAGATTTTGATTCTGCGTTATTTTAGATAAACTGAATTCAGATATGGTAAATTTGTTGTTTAAAGAACCACAATTGTTGCTTAAATCAGCGCATCAAGCGCTAATTTGATAAAAATGTAACTTTTGAAGAAGAATTGCAAATTTTATCGAACAGGGGCAAAATGGTCATTTTTGGTTCGGCGTACCATATGGTACGTGGGATGTACCAGTTTCCATATAAAAAGCCTTCTTCTGGTTCGTGATACGCATAGCTTGCGTACCAGCCACCAACCTTTCACAAAAACCCAAAAATTTTCCTCTGTTGTTTTTCCTCGATTTCTCAACTGTTAACCAACCTCAACTCGAGATTTTTGTTGCAACAGGTAGGTAGGAACATTACGCATCGACTGGTGGTCATGGTTTATGTTATGGTGATCGAATTCGTGTGATATTTTAGATTAAAATCTCGGTTTTTAGTTAAATCGAATGTGGGATTGGTTTAATGTGTTTTCTTTGGTCTCAATACATTTCAGATACATGAGTAGAGTCGGTTTATAGTCTAGAACGAACCTATGTCAAGTAATTTGGATTAAAAAACAATGTGGTGATTCAAAATCAAAAAGTCTATTCGGTTAACTGTTCTTCCGACGTACCATCTGGTACGCGACGTACCATTTGGTACGTAACCTTAAAAGTGGTCCGAATCTAGTTCGTTTGACATTATGGTACGTGGTCAACTTTTTGGTTCGTCGTACCAGATTTGGTTCGTATGACCAAATTTGGTTCGTGGTTGGTTCGTTGGAGATTTTTTCAAAAGTTAATTGTTTGAGCGTTTTAAATTGAATTTGCATCCGTTGTAATCGGTTTTGGCTCTATCTCATGATTTTAATGATTGTTCGTGTTTATAATTTTCAGAACTGGTGGAGTTAAAATCAACCGATGAACACAATATCTGTGTATATCTGAATGCATCTGCTCGATGGAAGCCACATTTTCTTGGAATTTTTGATTTCCTGGAAAGATCAAGAATTCATTATGCTGCTACTCATGAATTTACTACATATAAGGATTTATTGATAATGTTCTGGAATTCAGCTCAAGTGGATTGTTTGGTGGATCCTTTAGTTATTCGTGCAAGAGTTCATCAGACTGATGTGATTATATCTGAAGAAGACGTTCATAGAGTTTTGAGATTGAACGATCAAGCTTATTTTCTAGTGGTATTTGATGAGATAGCTTTGGTGGCTCTGCTTCGACGGATAAAGTACGATGGTTACTTATATGATTCGTGGTTGCTAAAGTCGAATCTAAGTCCTCCATACAAGTATTTGATGCACATAGTCATCAAATGTTTTGGAAATCGGTTGAGGGGGCATGATGTATTTGATATAAAGATTCTATCTTTCTTCTATGCTTTGGTCATGAACCGGGATTTCAACTTTTTTGGATGGATTTTTAACTACATGAAAGACAACATATTGTCGAAACAGAACAAAAGTGTTATGTATCCAAGGTTTATTCAGACGATCTTAAATGATCTACATCCGAACCTTCCAAAGATTCAAGCACATGTCTTGGTGTTAAAGCATATGAATGAAGTTGTCGTGGGTAAACTTCCAGTGTATCAGAATAGGAAAGGTCCAGAGAATATTCCTCATCCCACTAAACGTCTGATTGGACATTTGGCAAAGCCTGATTATGTAGCTCCTGCAAATAATGCTGTCAGACATGAGGATAGTTCTGAAGATGAGTTAGAATATGATCATAGAGGTTATCCTTTTGAAAAGGATGAAAATGATGAAGAAGACAAATAGCAGCCAGTTAACCAAGATGCAAATGTTCAAGCTCCTGTGCAACAAGAAGCTCAAGAGCATGTTGTTCACGAGGCGGTAAATGAACCTGAAGCTATGAATGTTCACGATGATGACATGAATGATGATGTTGATGTTTCTGGTGGTGATGCTAGTGAAAGTTTGTCGGATACTGATTCAGACTCTGGTGATTATGTCACAATCTTACATAATACCAGAGGAATACAAGTGAAGAAAGGTTCTAAGCAACACATTGAATACTTGAAGTCCAAGAATCTGGATACTTCTAAGTATGAGAATAGAACCAAACAGGTTGAGGATAAAGATGATGATCCAACTTACACTCCTGCTTTGGAGGAACCTGTTCAGAAGACTAAGACTGCTGATAAAGGAAAAGTGCCTATGGTTTCTAAAGGAAAGCACATTAAACATATGGCTCAGAGGAATTTGCATGTGAAAAAGGGCTCGTTTCTTGCTGACGCTAGGAACGCAGGTCTTAGTCCCCCGAGTAAGAAGCGGAAAGTGTCTAATCCGTCTTCACTTCCAGTACAGCCAACCACAAAGTCCGCTAATGTTCAAAGCTCAAGTAATCCACCGGTTAGAAAGCTTGTGATTCGAAAGCCTTCTTCGACTACCGCTTCTGCTTCTACTACTGCTGCTTCGACAACTTCTACCATTTCGTCTACTGATCTGAAGCTGGCATTACATCAAACAAGACTCGATGAGTTAGAATCAACTAATCGCCAGCAAGCTGATGAGATCAGAGGTTTGAAGAATCTGGTAAAGGAGTTAGTCTCTAGGGATCAGGCAAAAGATCGGGAGATAGCTAAACTGCAGCAACTTTCTCTATCTCTAGGGGAGCAGGTAAATCTGTTACTCAAATCTTTACCTGCTCAGGGAGAGAGAAGACCAGACCCTGAAGAAAGTTGTAGAGATGATGATGATATGATGAAATATTTGAATGAGGATCCAGATCCTAAAGGTGGAGTTGGTGGTAATGGTTCTAGTGCTGGTGCATCTGAACATCTTCTGCTGCTGCTGGACCATCTACTACTGCCCAGGGGGAGTCTTTGGAGAAAGAAGTGTATGATGTAACTCCAATTTCTAGGGTTGAGCTGAAAGAAGGAGAATTTATTATTCCGTATTCAAAAGAGCAACTGGCGGCTATATTTGCATTGAATGTGGATGATGTGGATAAAGTCCCTTTTGCTGATTCTTATGGAGAAGAAAATTCTGATGTTGATGTGGATTTTGAAGAAGAGCATGTAGAAGTAGAAGATATGACGGCTGAAGAATAACCAGATGATCCTAAGGTTTATGGAAATTTTTCTGCTAATGATCAGTCTGGAGGATTTAATTTCTTTCGTAATGACAATGAGGAAAAAGTGGATGAGGAGTTGAAGAAGAAAGAGTCAGAAACTGAGCAACCAGAATCAAATGAATCTGAAAAGTTATCAGAAGAAGAAGAGAAGAAAATGTTATTTGATGCTTGGTTGAAAGAACAAAGAGCCAAGAATCTGCCGGTAGTGAAACCAACAAAGAGTGTTGATCAAAAGAAATATTTTAACAGAAAAGGTGGTGAAGCTACTGGTGGAATAATCAGTTGGATGTATGACTCGGAACTCAAGTGTTATGCAATTAAAAAGGAGTTTGGGGTTATGTATTTGAAGCATGCTACAAGATTCAATACTTTACTAGTTTGTGATGTGAGAGATTTGTCAAGAAAGCCATTCTTGAATTATGGAAGTAATTTGTTGGCTGAGATCTTCAAAAGCAAATTAAAAGAAGAATGTCAAAGCAATTTTAGATTTTTGACTCCACCAAGACCGAAGTATGCTGAACATTCGACTGATATTCATCCAATTACTAGAAAACCAGTTGTGGTCTTAAAGTACAAGAAGCCGATTCAATTGATGAAAATTCCATTGAAGAAGCTCGAACAAGATTTTATCAAAACTTTAAGATGGTGGTATTATGACGAACATACTGGAGAAGCAGTGGTGGTGGTTAAAGAGCAGAACAAGGTGGTTAGGCTGTATGATCCGATGTGGTTGATTAATCTGTCAAAGGATGATATCGACAAGCTCTATCACAACAATATTTTGTATAAAGCTGAGCATGCTGAACAAGCTTTGCAATTTCAATGCGTGATTAGAGTATGTTTTGCTTTTGGTATCCATGCTGGGAATAACCGAACAGAGCATTGGAAGAAGACGTAGACAGAAGCTTCTGAAGACTAGCACAAGACAAAGGGGAGTTTGTTAGAGGATGTTTGTATGTCTAGTGCTAGGTCTTTGTATTTAAGTGTTTTGTAAAAACTGGTCTCAGCGTACCAGTGGCGGACCAGATGGTACGCACAAACCATCTGGTACGTTGGTTAGTTGGTACGCTGGACAGTTTAGTATAAATTGTTTAGTTCGTTTAGAGAGTGCAAGTTTGTGAAAGTTAGTGTTTAAACTGTGTGTTTCTCAAGGTGTAATCTCTCTGTAACCTCTCTCTTATACGAGCTAGTGAATCAATCGAAGATTCGTTATTTACTCGTTGTGTATCGAATCCGATAGCAATCATGTCTTAGCAAGATCATATACGTGATTTGCATAAACCAATACTGTAGCAAAGAAATACAGTTATAGAATTGATTATCCAACTCAAGACCCCCATTAATCATACTACAGTCCCAAATTTAAAACTCAACTTAGTTTTAGGATCAATTAACAATTAAGCCCTTAACGTTGATTTGTACATAAACTGTCTATGTCACACCCCCAGTTAACCACTAACGGAGTTTATACCGTTAAGGGGGTGCGAGCAAACCAGGACCACAACCATTAGTTACAAATACTAAACGAATCAGAGTTAGTCCAAATATATGTCATAAATAAAGTCTCAAAATACGCAGCGGAAAATATTGTCTTAGCACTAACCACGTGCTTTACAAAATCATTGTTTTAAATTCCTAATTTGATTTAAACAAAAGTAAAATGTCTTCGTGTACCATGCCAACCCGCTCCGGATACTCCTCATCGATCTGCAAAAGTTTAAACCACGCAAGTGTCAACCTAACGGTTGGTAAGTTCACGGTGGGCTTGTCATGCAGTGGCCCGGTCACATAGTCATGATCGTGTCAACATATACTTATGTAATATTTATTTGTGAAAAGCCATGCTTAGTGATATCCATAATCATAGTATTGTGGTTTAGTGAAAGTAATGTCCGTAACATACGTTATCGGGTATGTACTAGTTTTGTATAGTTAAAGTGCTCAACCGATATCGCGGGTAGCTAATCCGTTGTTCCATGCACTAAGGAAGTTTGTACCAAAGCTGACTAATATTGTAGTGGCATCGCCATCATCCATTTTGTTTTGCGGACATACGTCATCGCGGCTTTGCCTCCCCCGTGTCCTCTCGGGATCACGGTCAGATAGGCTGATATTGTACCTCCGTGCACTTCCCGTGTCACGAGGTGGAGTTTGTCAAACTCTAGTAGATCTACCCAACATCCCCTCGCTTTACAATTAATGGCACAATTAAGTTGAGGACTTTTTCAGTTATAAGGCAATCCTTAGAAATCATGTGATATCATGTGGTTAGACTTTAACCTACACTAGCCATATTAAAACGGTTTACTTTGGGTTCTCATGAATCCCGAAAACATTTTCAGTTTCGTTTTAGAAATAGTTGTTTAAGTATTTCACAAGTGTCTCCCATAAAACACTTCAAGTTCATCAAGTGGGTGCCAAGCACTCCGAAGTTTTCAAGTTCATTAGAGAGGTGCATAGCACTCATAAGGTTGTCAGCATTGTTTTTCATTAAGTTATTCAGTGTGTCCCAAACGGGCTCACAGTAAACGGGTTAGTGACACTCACCTTTGGTTGCACTGCTACACTTGCTAAATAATCCAAGTATTGTTTGCTTATCAAAGACCTAAGAACACGTATAGGTCTTAAGTATTAGTTTTGTGTCTAATCTTTAACTTAACGTCACTATGGCCCATAACATAGCACGTCGGAACTATGACACGACATACCGACACACGACACCGATGGTTGATCATAAATGAGGGTTCACATAACTAAGAAATCAAAGCATGTTTCATTATTCTATAATCATGTAAGTCATGGCATCAGTTTCGCTACACAGTTTCGCTAGCTAGTTTCGCTCGAAACTGATGACACAGTTTCGCTAGCATAGATTCGCCCGAAACTGGTTTGAACTTTCGTTCATAGAAGGCACAGTGTCGCTAGATAGATTCGCCCGAAACTGGCATAGTTTCGCTATCTAGGTTCGCTTCGAAACTGATTTGAACTTTCGTTCAGGAGTCTATGGTTGTTTCGCTCGGTAGTTTCGTTCGAGCATCACACCGGCGACACTATAGTTTCGCTATATAGTATCGCTGGATGAATATCTATACAGTTTCGCTGTATAGTTTCGCCCAGAGAACAGCTCAGTTTCGCTGGTCGCAGAAAACACATAAATCAGCCCAAAAATCAATCTAACAGCTTCCATACTTCATGTAATTCGTTATCTAGCATGCATAAACATTTACCAACATCACAGAAGCAAATCTTAACACCTTAATCATGGGTTTTCACATTCAAGTCACCAAAAACACATTTTAAGCATAAAATGACCTAACTAGCATGAATCTTCATTATGGTTTGATTTCAAACGTAAAGTTACAGACTTTATGATAGATCTAGCATTCCTAAGCATTATATCAGAAGATCAAATGATTCCATGGAGGTCTAAGCATGCTTTTTAAGAAAACACATAGAATATGCAAGAAAAGATGGTTTTGAGACTCACGGTTCGATCTAGGATCCGAATGGATGATGTCTCGAGGCTGAGATCACGTCGGCTCGTGGTGTTTCTCGGCTGACCAGATTTCACAGGAGAAGAGATGGAGGGTGTGTGTGTGTTTTGTGTGGTTTATGCAAATGGGGAGTAATTAGGGTTTTATGGTCTTTATATCAGGAGCTAGTTTCGCTGGCAGTTTCGCTGGCCAAGCGAAACTGGCTCTGGACACATGTAAATCAAACAGCTTAGCCGGCTACCAAGCGAATCTACAGTTTCGCCTGGTAGTTTAGCTGGCAACCAAAAGGGGCCAATTTACATTCTATTATCAATACTAAATCGTGCGTTTAAATCACATTGCACATAATGACAATAAATAAATAAACACATAACACATATGGACGGGTTCGGTGATCAACCAAAGGTCGTGGACGTATTCGGCCTAGTTAAGCATTAGTTACTAAGTTAACACTTATAACGTAACTAACGGAGATTGTCTAACGGAAGTTAACCTTGAAATTCTCGGATGTCACATCATCCCCTTGTAAATGGAATTTTCGTCCCGAAAATTATTCTTGCGTTGTAGCGTTCCCAGCCTCGGCTGTCGTTGTTGCTGTAGTTGCTGGGGAAAGAAAGCAAAAGTTTTAGGGTCGCCACATCCTCCTCCTGTTAAAGGAATTTTGTTCCCCAAAATTAAATCATACCTTGAGTTTCCGTGGACGTTTGCCCGAACAAGTGAGGATACTTCTTCTTCATCTGATCCTCTCGTTCCCAATTATATTCAGGTCCACGCTTTGAGTTCCATCGAACCTTGTTGATCGGAATCTTGCTACGTTTGAGGGCTTTCTCCTCGCGTCCCATGATTTCTACTTGTTGCTCAATAAATCTCAGATGTTCATCGATTTCCAATTCCTCCAAAGGAATTATTTCAGTGTCTTCAGCCAGACATTTCTTCAGGTTAGAAACGTGAAACACGTTGTGAACTCCATCGAGTTCGGCAGGGAGTTCTAATCGATAGGCCACCGGGCCTACTTCCCCAATGATTTCAAATGGACCGATATAGCGAGGATTTAGCTTTCCACGCTTTCCGAAGCGTATCACTCCTTTCCAGGGAGATACCTTCAATAGTACCTTGTCGCCTACCTCGAACTTCAAAGGTTTACGGCGTTTGTCGGCATAGCTCTTTTGCCTGTCGCGTGCTGCGGCTATCCGCTTTCTGATTTGAATAATTCGTTCAGTTGTATCATGAATGATTTCCGGTCCGGTGAGTCCTTTCTCACCTGTTTCGGCCCAACACACGGGCGATCTACATTTCCTGCCATAAAGAGCTTCAAAAGGTTCTGCACCATTGCTCGTATGATAACTGTTGTTGTAGGAGAACTCCACTAACGGAAGGTGAGCCTCCCAGTCTTTACCAAAGTCGAGAACGCAAGCTCGGAGCATGTCTTCCAAAGTCTGAATAGTTTGTTCCGTCTGACCATCAGTCTGTGGGTGATAAGCTGTACTCATATCCAGTCTGGTTCCCAATGCTTCTTGCATAGATTGCCACAGCCGGGAAGTAAATCGAGGATCTCGGTCGGAGATAATGGTCTTAGGCACTCCATGAAGTGCCACAATTCGGTCAATGTACAACTTCGTTAACTTATCCATATTGTCATTTTCCCTCATTGGAATAAAGTGTGCATATTTGGTTAGTCGATCAATGATAACCCAAATCGCATCCGGTCGATTCGATCGATGAGGTAGTCCTGTTACGAAATCCATGGAGATATCTTCCCATTTCCATTCCGGGATCTTTGGTTGCTGCAATAGTCCAGAAGGCTTTTGGTATTCGATCTTAACTCTTGAGCATGTTAAACACTTAGCCACATATCGCGCAATGTCGGCTTTCATATTCGGCCACCAATACAAGTTCTTCAAATCTTGGTACATTTTGTCCGATCCAGGGTGCACCGAATACCTTGATTTATGAGCCTCGTCCATCACGAGCTCACGGAGATTTCCAAGTAAAGGAATCCAAATTCTGTCATTGTAATACCTGAGTCCATCGGACTTCACCTCAGATTTACCATCTACCCCTCGCAGTGCTTCAGCTGCGAAGTTTTCTTCTTTTAGAGCTTCTTGTTGGGCATCGTGGATTCGGTCCGGCAGTCCCGTGTGAATGGTAAGTTGCAGCGCTCGTACTACGTTGAGGCTTTTCGTACTCTTTTCGGCTTAAGGCATCAGCCACAACATTGGGTTTTCCCGGGTGATACTTAATCGCTAAGTCATAATCATTTAGTAGCTCGACCCATCTTCGTTGTCGCATGTTGAGGTCCTTATGTTTAAAGATGTGTTGTAAGATTTTGTGGTCGGTAAATATCGTGCACTTTGTTCCGTAGAGGTAATGTCTCCAAATCTTGAGTGCAAATACAACAGCTCCTAATTCCAAATCATGCGTTGTGTAATTCTTCTCAGTGTCCTTCAGTTGCCTGGACCCGTAGGCAATCACTTTGTCTCGTTGCATCAACACGCAACCGAGTCCTTGAATGGATGCATCACAATAGACCACGAAGTCGTCCACCCCTTCGGGTAACGAGAGAATTGGAGCTGAACATAACATGTCCTTAAGAGATTGAAACGCGTGTTCTTCTTTTTCACCCCCTCTATATTGCACTCCCTTATGCGTTAAAGCTGTTAAGGGTTGTGCCAATTGCGAGAAACCCTTGATGAATCTTCGGTAATATCCGGCAAGTCCCAAAAATTGTCGGATTTTGGTCGGCGCTCTCGGAGTAGACCAATTCTTGATAGCTTCCACTTTAGCTGGGTCGACATGAATTCCATTCTGATCAACAATGTGTCCAAGAAACTGGATTTCATGAATCCAGAAATCACACTTCGAAAACTTAGCATAAAGTTGTTCCTTGCGAAGTAATTCCAAGATAAGTCGTAGGTGTCTCTCGTGTTCTTCCTTTGTCTTGGAGTAGATTAAAATATCGTCAATGAAAACTATCACAAACTGATCGAGGTACGGCTTGCACACCCAATTCATCAGATCCATAAATACAGCAGGCGCATTAGTTAGCCCAAATGGCATAACTAAAAACTCGTAATGACCATACCGAGTCCTGAAAGCAGTCTTGGGGACATCCTCATCACGAACACGAAGTTGGTGATATCCAGACCGTAGATCAATCTTTGAAAAGTAGCTCGAACCTTGCAGTTGGTCGAAGAGATCGTCGATTCGAGGAAGTGGATACCGATTCTTGATCGTAACCTTGTTAAGCTCTCGGTAGTCGATACACATTCGGAACGTTCCATCTTTCTTCTTAACAAACAATACCGGTGCTCCCCATGGAGACGAACTTGGACGAATAAACCCTTGTCGAGTAACTCTTGAAGTTGTGCAGAGAGTACGTTGAGTTCACTTACCGCCAAACGGTACAGTGCTCGTGAAATCGGAGCCGCTCCTGGAGCTAAGTCGATTCCAAACTCGACTTGTCGAAATGGAGGCAAACCAGGCAATTCATCAGGAAATACATCTGGGAAGTCACGGACTATTGGGTAGTCGTCGATTTTACGCTCGGGAAGTGTCGTGTCGATGACGTTTGCAAGTACCGCGAAGTGTCCTTTACGAAGACACTTTTGAGCTTTAAGAAATGAGATAATACCGGTGACTGTTCCACCTTTTTCACCTTGAACTGTTAACACTTCACCTTCTTCGAGTGGAATACGAATCACTTTTTCTTGACATAAAATTTCAGCTCGGTTTTCAGATAACCAATCCATTCCTATTATGACATCAAAACTACCAATCGGGAAAGGCATAAGATCGATTCCTAACGTATGGCCAGCTAGTTCTAACTTACAGTCCTTAACTATCTGAGTCGTATCATGAAGTTTACCATTTGCTAACTCTACCACATACTTAGCATCTAAGTCAATCGGTTTAGCATTAATTAGTCTAGCAAACTTAGTGGAAATAAAACTTCTTTCAGCACCAGAATCAAACAATACAGTAGCGAAGAAACCATTTAGTATGAATTTACCGTTAATCACGTTGGCGTCGTTGCGAGCTTCTCCTTGACCCATGACGAAAGCTCTTCCTCTGCCATTTCCACCATTCCCGTTGTTACCATTCCCGTTGCCATTTCCTCCGCCATTACCATTCCCACCATTGTTTCCTTGATTACCATTTCCCTGTCTTCTCAACTGCGGGCAGTCCCTTTTCATGTGGCCTTGAGCACCACATTCATAGCAGTTCCCATTACCATTTCCTCTAGGAGCTTCATTGTTGTTGTTACGGTTCTGACCATTGTTGTTTCCATTGCCCCGGTTGTTTCCATAGTTGTTGTTGCCATGATTGTTGTTGTTTTGCCTTAGGCGGTTTTGTTGCTCGGGAAGAATCATCCAACAGTCCTTCGCCTCATGGCTTTTCTTGCCACACCTTTCACAGCTCAAATTCCTTCTACAAATACCAGTGTGATGCATCCCACACTTGTTACACATGGGCAGGTTACCCTTGTAGTTACTTTGACCGTTACCGCCCTGGCGGTTGTTTCCACTGTTGTTCCCAGACCTTTTGCTTTGGCCTTGGGAGTTATAAGACCTCCCAGTGCTGTTTCCCACACTTCGATTGTTCATGGAGTTTTCAGGAGCTTCATCATCAGCTTTTCTTTTGCCACTTAAGGCAGTCTTCTCTGAGGCTTTTGCAGGAAGTGTACCTTTCTCAATTTCCTGATCGGTAAGCTTGTGAGCCAAACGGATGGCTTGCTGCACGGTTGTGGGGTTGCTGGAAGTCACTAGTCCCTTGATTTGAGGCGCGAGGCCTTCCAAATAACGCTTAATGCGTTTGAACTCAGCATCCACCATTGTGGGGCACAAGACCGCGTACTTATGGTAACGCGCAGTATACTGTTCGACTTCAGACCCAGTCATTTTCAGATTCAAGAATTCGCCCTCTAACTTCTTTACTTGGTCACGGGGACAGTACTCCTCCATAATCAGTTCCTTAAACGCTTCACATTCCATGTTATTGGCCGCATCTAACCCAATCATCTGGATTTCGGCATTCCACCAGGTGAGAGCAGCTCCCTCAAAGGTACCGGTCGCATATTTCACTTTGCTCTCAGCAGGGCAGTTGCACATAGAGAAGACCTTTTCAGACTTCTCGATCCACCTGAGGAGTCCTACCGCTCCTTCTTCGCCGGAAAACGTTATTGGCTTGCAGTCCATGAAGGACTTAAACGTGCGGTGATGGAGGTTTCCTGATGCATAAATAGTTCGGGTTTTAAGTTTTAAACAAGTCAAAATATAATTCGCTTTGTGCCTTAACCGGCATAATAATTACCCTGCGCGGCGAATGTAGCCTGGACGGCTGCCACTGCGGCTTGCACGTGTTCGTTTATCATAGCTTGCAGTTGCGCAGGTGTCAGGTTAATGTTGTTCCTTCCGTGTCCTCTTCCAGGCATTTTCTGGGCAGTTAAAGTAGCCAGTGTTCAGTCACAGTTATACTCTATACATATCCCATAATATATATATTAACAATTTCCCGTTATCCCACTATTAGTCCAGAAAAATTTTCGTGCAAATTAGGGCATCGTCGGGGAACGTCGTAAGTCGTAAGTACTATCGTCGAAAGTCGGCTTTCCCATAAAAGTCACCGTCGGCGTAGTCATCGTAGTAGAAATCAGGACGTAGCATGTAGCATCGTTTTGTTGTCTCTTTCCCCTGGAATAGTGTGCGTATTAGCGTTCGCATTTCGTATTCGTGTGTGCATTTCCCCTAAGGTCTTTCCGTTAGACTACTTAGACACGGTCTACATATATACTTACACATATATATATATATACATACGTACGAAGTATTTACTTACACAGCAGAGCGAGTATCCCAGGTTGGCACATAAAAATTTTGTCCTTGGGAATTTGTTTGTTCGTTTGTAACTAAGGTTTTCAAGTTGCAGTTTCCAAATCGTTGTTCAAAAATGATTCCAGTTCTCTGCAACTTATGGCTCTGATACCAATCTGTCACACCCCCAGTTAACCACTAACGGAGTTTATACCGTTAAGGGGGTGCGAGCAAACCAGGACCACAACCATTAGTTACAAATACTAAACGAATCAGAGTTAGTCCAAATATATGTCATAAATAAAGTCTCAAAATACGTAGCGGAAAATATTGTCTTAGCACTAACCACGTGCTTTACAAAATCATTGTTTTAAATTCCCAATTTAATTTAAACAAAAGTAAAATGTCTTCGTGTGCCATGCCAACCCGCTCCGGATACTCCTCAGCGATCTGCAAAAGATTAAACCACGCAAGTGTCAACCTAACGGTTGGTGAGTTCACGGTGGGCTTGTCATGCAGTGGCCCGGTCTCATAGTCATGATCGTGTCAACATATACTTATGTAATATTTATTTGTGAAAAGCAATGCTTAGTGATATCCATAATCATAGTATTGTGGTTTAGTGAAAGTAATGTCCGTAACATACGTTATCGGGTATGTACTAGTTTTGTATAGTTAAAGTGCTCAACCGATATCGCGGGTAGCTAATCCGTTGTTCCATGCACTAAGGAAGTTTGTACCAAGGCTGACTAATATTGTAGTGGCATCGCCATCATCCATTTTGTTTTGCGGACATACGTCATCGCGGCTTTGCCTCCCCCGTGTCCTCTCGGGATCACGGTCAGATAGGCTGATATTGTACCTCCGTGCACTTCCCGTGTCACGAGGTGGAGTTTGTCAAACTCCAGTAGATCTACCCAACATCCCCTCGCTTTACAATTAATGGCACAATTAAGTTGAGGACTTTTTCAGTTATAAGGCAATCCTTAGAAATCATGTGATATCACGTGGTTAGACTTTAACCTACACTAGCCATATTAAAACGGTTTACTTTGGGTTCTCATGAATCCCGAAAACATTTTCAGTTTCATTTTAGAAATAGTTGTTTAAGTATTTCACAAGTGTCTCCCATAAAACACTTCAAGTTCATCAAGTGGGTGCCAAGCACTCCTAAGTTTTCAAGTTCATCAGAGAGGTGCATAGCACTCATAAGGTTGTCAGCATTGTTTTTCATTAAGTTATTCAGTGTGTCCCAAACGGGCTCACAGTAAACGGGTTAGTGACACTCACCTTTGGTTGCACTGCTACACTTGCTAAATAATCCAAGTATTGTTTGCTTATCGAAGACCTAAGAACACGTTTATGTCTTAAGTATTAGTTTTGTGTCTAATCATTAACTTAACGTCACTATGGCCCATAACATAGCACGTCGGAACTATGACACGACATACCGACACACGACACCGATGGTTGATCATAAACGAGGGTTTACATAACTCAGAAATCAAAGCATGTTTCAATATTGTATAATCATGTAAGTCATGGCATAACAATCAAATAAGTTGCACAAGTGTGGGTTTTTGGGTCTGGCATCAGTTTCGCTACACAGTTTCGCTAGCTAGTTTCGTTCGAAACTGATGACACAGTTTCGCTAGCATAGATTCGCCCGAAACTGGTTTGAACTTTCGTTCATAGAAGGCACAGTGTCGCTAGATAGATTCGCCCGAAACTGGCACAGTTTCGCTATCTAGGTTCGCTTCGAAACTGATTTGAACTTTCGTTCAGGAGTCTATGGTTGTTTCGCTCGGTAGTTTCGTTCGAGCATCACACCGGCGACATTATAGTTTTGCTATATAGTATCGCTGGATGAATATCTATACAGTTTCGCTGTATAGTTTCGCCCAGAGAACAGCTCAGTTTCCCTGGTCGCAAAAAACACATAAATCAGCCCAAAAATCAATCTAACAAATTCCATACTTCATATAATTCGTTATCTAGCATGCATAAACATTTACCAACATCACAGAAGCAAATCTTAACACCTTAATCATGGGTTTTCACATTCAAGTCACCAAAAACACATTTTAAGCATAAAATGACCTAACTAGCATGAATCTTCATTATGGTTTGATTTCAAACGTAAAGTTACAGACTTTATGATAGATCTAGCATTCCTAAGCATTATATCAGAAGATCAAATGATTCCATGGAGGTCTAAGCATGCTTTTTAAGAAAACACATAGAATATGCAAGAAAAGATGGTTTTGAGACTCACGGTTCGATCTAGGATCCGAATGGATGATGTCTCGAGGCTGAGATCACGTCGGCTCGTGGTGTTTCTCGGCTGACCAGATTTCACAGGAGAAGAGATGGAGGGTGTGTGTGTGTTTTGTGTGGTTTATGCAAATGGGGAGTAATTAGGGTTTTATGGTCTTTATACCAGGAGCTAGTTTCGCTGGCCAAGCGAAACTGGCTCTGGACACATGTAAATCAAACAGCTTAGCCGGCTACCGAGCAAATCTACAGTTTCGCCCGGTAGTTTCGCTAGCAACCAAAAGGGGCCAATTTACATTCTATTATCAATACTAAATCATGCGTTTAAATCACATTGCACATAATGACAATAAATAAATAAACACATAACACATATGGACGGGTTCGGTGATCAACCAATGGTCGTGGACGTATTCGGCCTAGTTAAGCATTAGTTACTAAGTTAACACTTATAACCTAACTAACGGAGATTGTCTAACGGAAGTTAACCTTGCAATTCTCGGATGTCACAGTCTATATGTCTCGTTAGGCATGTGCAACATATTTAGAGACAAAAAAAATCAAAATGTATGAGGAATAATTAATAATTAGTCACTCATAGTACGATATGCTTGGTCATTAGTAAACCTCGTCTTTGTTATGAGATCTCAGATAAGACTTATGAGGATAGACCTTTAGTTATAGGATCCTTAAGCATATCATGAATGCTTTCAATACAAGAACATAGTTTCCTCTACTTGTTCTTAAATAAACATTAAGCTTGTATCGAAAATTTAATGCAGCTCCGCTCAAAGTGTTATTATTCAAGAAAACATGGTAGCTGACTTTATCACATTAAGTCTTCAATATGTTATATTGGAGTTACATAATTATAAGTCTACTAATAAATTTATCAACAACGTTTAGTGACAAACATATCATGTCATAATAACTTAGGTTGTTCTTATCAGTTTCTTATGACTCCTCCATAAGAATATACCTCAAAGTTGACATTTTGATTCATTTGATTATAACAAAGTAAAAAATTAAGAATAGTCAACTACTTTTAAGTTTCACTTCTTTTACAGTTCAAATTACTGTCTTTCGTTTCTTATAGATATTGGAATGCCATCTTAGATGCTTTTATAATGAGCTAAGCTAGAAATGTATTTACATTACTCTAGTGTTTCAGCAATGTAGACAATATCTAAACGAGCATAGACTTGAACATACGTAAGGCTTCTAACTATTGAAACATAAGATATAGTTCTTATTTACTTATTCGAACATTTATTATTAATCTCCATTACTTGCTATATTTATAGATTAAGAGTAATGTTGCATGTTATAATATGTAAACACACATTTAAGCCTTGCGAGACTAAATAATGTCTCGTTTGGTTGATCTTGGTGCATCTTAATGCTTATTTAATAAGAAGCATCTCGAAGAATTTAACGTTAAAATTACGCGGGAATAAGCCGCTTTGACTCTTCTTAAGGCAGGTTCATAAATCTACTTATTTTTTATGAAGAATGATCACATTTATAATTTCATCAAACTTTAAATTTCACTGGTAAGTTTTCTTGTTTTAACCTATGTGAATTTTCTCATCTTTAGTCTATTTGAGGAACATGTCTTTATGTTGAATGTGTATTAGAGAAATATATCTTGAAGTCCATTAAATGTCTCTTATTTAAGTAAAGCCTTTAGGAACCATCCATATTTTATAACACTCAAATTTTCCTTTTGGAGTTTAGTCTACTTATGAAAAACTAGACTTCTAACGTTATTTTGATTTAGGGAGTTAAGCTCATTAATGAGAGCTTTATTCCATCATAAGATTGATTGTTATTAATGGCTTTCGTATAAGAGATTTGATCAATAATCTTTCGGATATTCATATAAGCTTTATTAAGGTAGGTTACATAATCATCAAAATTAATAGGCAACTTATGCCTTGATGTCATACTAAGCTGGATTTAATGGGTTGAAGCTAATATAGTTTCATATATTTCCTCTTTGAGCATTTAAATCAGGTATATAAGAGTGATATTATTTTGTTATTGTGAGTAAGTGGTATAGTGTTAACACAGTGCGGTGTACAAGAGGTGTAATCGGAGTGTAATTCAGAGTTTAATTTAACTTTGTCTCTCCCTCGCCTGTTGTACTTTAGGTAAGTCATGGATAAGCACTTTTATTGCTCTAACTGACCTTAGAATTCCTTAGGAACTTAGCATGCTTAGTGTAAGTCACATATGTGACTGATGAAGATTAATAGAATTTAGTAAGGAAACTTCATATGATTTCATGTCAAGTATCTTATGTTGAGGATTTTAAAGTTTAACTATAACTAACAACTAATCATATGTTTTATACTTGGTTGCTTTTCTGTCTTGATTCCATAATGAACTTTTGGGGAAAAATTAAGTAAACTCGTTAAGTATATGAATTGTTGTCTTTTAAGAGTCAAGCCATAGGAAGAGATGTAATATTATAGATGATATACTTATTATTAGATCTATGAGGATACTTGTATCCTCATAATGATGTTGCTGATAAGTATCAAACATGATTCACTAGTTCACACTACTATAGTCCTTACTAGTGGACTGGGACCGTTACTAGTATTTGTATGTCAATCTTAGTATTTCATCTTTTATATCATATCGCACAACTTTCATTTTATGGTCATGTTGATTTTCAACTTCGTCCTTATAAGTTTTAGGTGAGAGAGATGTTCTTCATTTGATTAAATACAAGAGTAAATAATCATTTCCATGAGTGATAAATGTTTTATGCCCAGATATTCCATTTTGGGATAAGAGTCACTAATATGTTTAAGTTTTGATAAGTTAGAACTCTTAGTGACACCTTATTTATTCCCTTATACATATATTATCTTTGTTAAGTTCTCACTTACATGGGAACAAAGATTGTGAATTTGAATCATCTAGTTATAATTTATAAAGATTTTAATCCATGTAGCACAACTAAAACTATTATAACCAACAACTTTGAAAGTTTAAGGTAATAGTGACCTTGTCATGGCCACGTGAAACCTTATAAGTGTCAATGTATTGCTTTAGTAAGGATACTCGGTTCAAAGTAATGTTGAAACATAAAAGGTATCATAAAGTGTAATACAATGATCAATTTTCACGATTCGTATAACCTTGAGATTAATTTTTGTCACTAACTCTCATTATAGTTTTTCTTTGGTTTACTTATTATAGTGTATGGATTGTAAGAGAATCTCAATAAGAATAGATTTTAATTCACTATGTGTTGATTTTAAGTTAATGGGCTCAAGTATCATTAATGATTATTCTTTCTTTCCAGTTGTCCCATTGAGGACTTAGAACTGGAAGTTTTTCTTGTATTTTGTTTGTGGACCTTAGAATTATCCTCATTATTATAAGTTCTCTTCATTTTATTAAGGTTAGTAATAGTGATGTGAACTAATCTGATATTTCTAGTTTTATGCATTTTTATCCTTTATGCATAATGCTATCAAGCACCCATTTTCCTTTACTACTTGTGAGTGAATGAATAATTTTAGAAAGCATAAAATGTGCCAAGATAGGATTCGTTGTGATATGCACTAGAAAATATTTTGATGTAAACCATGTCTAAGCCTTTAAGATCATGTCATGTTTTCCATTATTAAGATGTGTTCACTAAACCATTAACCTAGTTTACACTTTGTGTTAATCATGTTTGATGTAAAGTGTTTGCATGTATTTAAGAAGTTTATTTGAATTTTATTATTCACATATTGTCCAGATTAGGAAATTTGGAATATCTCCCCTAATTACAACATTTTAAAGAATTTTGATTAAAATGATAAGAGGAAAAATTTATAGAACCATTTAGTGATTTTAGATTTAGAGTGGATTAATTATGGAGATTGAATGTTAAATTAGTTCAAAAGAAGATCTTAGAGTGATTCTATAGGGTACTTAAAAGTAAGGCACAATAATAATCTAAGGCACAACCATAAACTAAGGCACATTGATAAGCTAAGGCACAATTAATAAGGCACAATCATAAGGCACAAAGATAAGACATAATTAAACAAATGAAGATGTGTTATAGTCAATTACAACACCAAAATAATAGACTAATTTAGGTTCTACTTAAATGAATCGGCTTTTGATTTCGTTATTTGCCTATCACCTAAGCATTATGAACAAGATAAGGGTATGTGCAAAAATGATGTAACACATCAGCTTTGGCCAGAAATGATATATCTAAGTTTTATGCAGACGTTTGTTTCGCTAAATACAAATGCAACCCACCAGCTTTGGACAGAAGTGAAGCACTTGTATGTATAAGGCGAATGCTTAATTTAGTTGATAACAATATAAAAGCAACAAATCAGCTTTGGTCATAATTCAAATGTTTAAGATGTTATCAAGGTAAGCAAATAAATTAGGTTTAGCTAAGTTAACCAGTAAAGTGAAGTTGAATGACATCATAAAGGTAGCAAATCAGCTTTGGCCAGAATTGAAACCTATCAAGATGTCATCAACTTAAAAAAGTAGCAAAACATAACGGGACGTTATAGAAGAACGACCCGTTATCGGCTAAGATGCTATCACTATAATTAAGACTAGTTAATTAGTTGATTAATTGGTGTTAGGTTTTTTAAAAACAAAAACATTTGAGGTTTGATACAAAACAATTAGGAATCAGAAGCAAAATCATCATTAGGATTCTGCTGGTTAAAACATCGTAACAACTTGTTATACTTAAACGAGCCGTTATGGAGCATTTTACATGTTTTTAAATATTTTAAGACCTAACGGGTCGTTATAGTATAACGGTACGTTTTGCTCTTCGTGCACAGTTTTAAGACGAACACATGTTTTAACACGATTCAATATTAGGTTTTGTAAAAAAAAACCTAAGTAATTAAGGTTTAAACAAAACAAAAAATAACAGTGGGTCATGAGGATTTCAGTTGGTCAAAACTTTGTAACGGGGCGTTACAGGGAAACGACCAGTTATGGAGCTGAGTTATAGGTTCGAAAATATTAGGTCGACCTGTGAAACTTATTATTTTGTTTGATGATTCTATCGTACAGACTTAGATCAGTTGTGATTAGATTAGGGTTTTCAAAAACCTAATCATAAAACTATTTTAACCAATAAGATTAGGTTGATTTCGAAAATCTATTAGAGGTTTTGGATCACAACATGATTTTATGGTTTGAATCAGATTTCCCAAAAAAAGTTTTAGATCTGTAAAACACGTATGATTGAAGAACCGATTTTTGATTTTGCAATTAGGTCTGATTTCGATAGAATCATTCATAATCATCAATACATATTAGGAATCGAGATGAGGAATCGATTAAGAAACATCGCTCTGATGTCACATATTGGATGATTCCTCTAACATGATAATTTATAAATCTAAACATAATGTAATGGTTACCTGATGGAGCAGCAACCCAAGTCATGATTGTAGTAGACGCCTTTATCCTAATCGAGTTCCCGTTTAGGGTGTACGGTAAGGATGGTGGTTAGATGGGAGGAATCCCACGAACTATAGAGAGGGACATAGGAGATCACGGTTTAGAGTGACATAGTGGTGTTTAGTCTCTCCTTAATAGCTCTATATATACACCCAAGAAGAAACCCTAATTTGGTTTAGTAAGGGCAATTACGTCCATCGAATAAATGCCAATTAGAAAACAATTGGGTTATTTTAGGACAATGATCACCAGTATAATTGGTGACTTGGGCCACAAGAAATATAATTTCCAACATTTTTGTGTGGATTTCATCATTTTCTTTCATTATTTCATGATCAAATCTTTATTTCATTCTCATGAACACATATATGTCATTGGACTTGCATGTCTTGATGATCCTTGGTTTAAATTTTATGCTTTGATAAAAATAACAAACCTTGATGTATCTAACTTGAGCAATCATGTGTATTTTCGGATTCTAGCAATGTGTTTATGTTATGAAACCTAAAATAACTTCATATGATGATGTCATTAGGTTCAAACCCTTGTTCAAGACCCTAAAGATTTTGGTAAAAAAAACTTACTTTAAACAACAACAAACCATGATTTACTTATAGTATTTTAGTAGTACGTTAGTAACTAGCATATTATGTCTTGTAAAATACTATTTCATTAAACGATGTTGAAAAACTTGACACATTTGGCTCATGATGTCTAACTTTGTATAAAACTTAAGAAAAATAGGTTTTATGGTTACTAATCTATTACTTGGACTATGACATGTTTTGAGACCACAAAAACTTACTTAAACAAATTGCAAACAAGTTTTGTGAAGACATTTTAATGGATTCCAAGTTAGAACACTTAAATCTTGAAAACAAGTTTTGAAAATCCTAATAATAAGCCTTAAAAGTTTCAAGATTTGGTCTCTTGAACGATCAGATTTGGAACAGAAAATAAGACAAATTTTGTGTTAAGAATCAACCATAAGGATCAAATATGAAAATTATTGTTTTAGAAAAAAAACCTGGGTTAAAACGGTGACTTTGAAAATATGAAAACCCTAATTTTGACAAGTTAGGCTCTCACTGGAATAACTGGGAATTTCGGAAGTTAAAATATTTGAAAAAGTCAACACAAATATTTACTAAGTGTTTTGAAAACTCAAAATTTCATAAAACGATTCACAGAGCCGAAACCGACACTTTTACCGGCAAACCATCGTTTGGAAACTTGAAGTATAAAGATTTATATTTTGGGTTAAATTGACATAAAAATATGATTATTTTTATGTCAATTATCTTCAAACTTTACTATTTTCTGAAATATTAGAAAATACCACGTATTTGACTCGCGATTGAAAAATGTATACTTTGGACGTTGACCATAAATAATTATATTATTTTCTGAGTTGTCCAAAACCATGATAGTATATAACAAATTTAAATTTTATGTTTCATATCACATTGACCGGTGAGAATATTTATATATTTTCTCGATATATGATTCCTTAATATCATCCCGAACTCGACCAACATTTCATATATTTATTGAACAATAAATATATTTTCAAACACTTACATATTTATTTGTATTAAAAATATTTATTTAAAATACTTATATATTTATTTGAACGATAAATATATTTTCGAACAAATGATTTCCATCAATACTAACGGTTTATCAAAGTCAAGACTTGACCAATTTCAGGATATTGGTCGGTCATACCATCTAGTGCGAAACCATTTCATTTCACTTTGCCGAGGTGAGTCTCGGGCCCTCTTTTAAACTATTTTAAATACTTTGGGGGAGAATCACCGCAATCATTTATCATTAAATATTATCATGCTTGACAATGAGGATATCACGTAAGACATAATGATTACATGTTCTTTTCAGTATCGCAAATCCTTATGTCATCTTGATTCATTCTATATCAAATCCCCCTATTAATTAAATTCGATTAGTTTTATACGAAACGATGAATAATGAATAGATCTATTGGGTTGACGCCACTGCCCATGATTGGTCGCTACAGTCCTGACTCCACTGTTATAGTTAATGGGTACATGTCAGTTATTCTTGTCCATTCGGTATTCTTGGGACATATACCATGAGTCGGTAAATGACGTGAAGTCGAAGTCTCACGCAAAGATAATCCCAATTACACTAATTAGATAGCGGTAAGCGGGTGTCGAACTCAGGGAGATTGTGGAACATGTATTACTTGAATGCAAATTGTAATATAATTAACTAAGATTTTTAATGTAAAGATCAATGAGAGTGATTTGTTGTGTCAAAGCTTGTACTAAAAATTAAACAGCAATGCGGTTTATGAGTTTTCTTAATAATTAAACAAAAGTGATCTTCTCGGATTTCAGGTTTTCATGTGAAACAACAATACGAATGTATACTGGAAAGAATCACATAGACATGATTCATGCAAGTGTAATTGTTCGTGATAAAAGGGGACTAAGTACTCGGGTTATAAACACGAGGTTATCACCCGATGATCAATCAACAAATGCCAACCCTAATCCCTTTCCACTAAATCCCGATTGCCAATGGCACCAAGAACGTATGGTTTGCAAATTAGATTCAACAAAGTGTTAACCGCTTACAAACAATCACACAAACATCACATTGAAAATCATCGAATGATTAGATCAATATTCCAGAAATCAAATACACAAAGTCAAGTTGTTTACATGAAAACCTTACATCCAAGAAGAACACAAAGACTTAGCCTCTCATGGTGAAATTGATTGCAAAGATGATGACGATTGAATCCATGGATGATCTTGATGTTATCTTGATGTTAGTTATCTCCTACGAACTCTTTCTTACTTGTAAAATTTGTCCAAAATCGCCTCCAGTCGTCTCCCCAGGGTTTCTAGTCGAAAAACTAGTGAAGAACTCTCTAAATTCGCGTTTTAACAAAATTTGCCGACTCCTGATCTGGCCCCAAACCGTAAGCTACGGTTCCCAAACCGTAAGCTACGGTTTGGGCGTAAGCTACGGCTTGAGAAGGCTGGCCAACGGTTTAACCTTGGTCCTTTTTCACCAAACCGTAAGCTACGGTTACAAACCGTAAGCTACGGTTTGGTCAGCTTCAAAAACTTCATTTTTTTATCTTTTGATCCTTATAATGAATCCTATTCACCCGGTTCCTTCAATGCTTCCATGTCTGACTCGTTTAAGCCCATATAACCTGCAAAATGCTTGGAAAACCGTAATCATCTAATATCGTAGGAAATAATTATAAAAACTAGCTTAACCATCCGCATTTATCATTGTTAATTACTAGAATACGGTGCAACCGTCACATCCCCACACTTACCCGTTGCTTGACCCCAAGCAACTCAAGATTATTTCCTTGCCATCCAACCAACAAACCTAGTCAAACCCAGTTTCAGCTAAGGTTCCAAGTCATACCCTATTCCCAACATTATAGATGCACTAGCCAGAACAAAAATGCAACAATCAAACCATAAGAACTTAAATCAAACCTAACATGCTTCCGGCCTTTTACACACGCAACAAACCCCTCACAATAACGCTCCTCTCGGTTAACATTTAAGGGCTAGCGTGGTGAGCTAGTTTGCACTCATTTGACAGATGTGTTGTCTCACTATCATAAGCTTGTACAATTCTCGAACCTCCATCTCAAGTAAGTTAAAACATGCATGCAAATCAATAGGACTTATAATGGGCTATAACGGGGCTAGGTGTAGGGTGTGGAATGGGAATATTTTTCAAGTGGCTCAAGTGATCCAATCCGGCTTATTTATTACAATCAAACAAGAAACAAACAACTAATATATACACAACTGGACTAACTACTAAATCACAATCTTTTTGCTGCTCAATATTCAACCATCCGATCTCATATTTTGCTTTTTTCATCATTTTTCTATTTTTTTGTTTTTTTTTGTTTTTTTTTGATTAATAACGATGTAAAAAGCGTCTAACGCTTAGATTACATACTGAATATCACAAACTTCACCAACTACATTATTCAACAACTAACTAATGGTAAACGAACTACAAGCCGGATCGAACACTAGGGGTAACAAGATAAGTGGAGTAGGCTCGGGTGATCAATCAATAAGCAAAAGGCCCAACATGGCTTCTAATGGACCCAAACCCCCGCCCCTCACTTTTACCAAGCTCATATATGTAATGCATGAGGCCCAACCCCCAATTCCCACACTCGCACACATCCAGACGAGGCTTAACCTAAATGCCTAGATCACTTTTGCCACATGTTCAAACTGAGATCTCGGAACATATCAATTGCACAAGTTCTAAAGTAATAAACACATAGCCACACTCAATGAACCAAACATGCATATGATAAACAGTAGTGTAGGCACAAAACTCACAATTTGTGGAAATGGGTTGCCGGTTCATTACGTGGGTTATTACACCAAAAGCATGCTAACCTTGACTATATTTCTATTAACTACTAGGCAACATGTTGCAAATTAGGGAATTATGACCATGACAAGGAACCGAAACGTCAACTCCACCATCTACCATCAATCCGACAATTCAACTTATTTAAAATCACTGGGGTCAAGAAATTGCAACACAAAATTTTCAAAATTTCTCCCATCCCCACACTTGGGATACATTGCCCTCAATGTATGGTTTTGGAAGCTTTGTGAGGACGGACGGTTCCAACTAAACTCATTTTCTAATTTTTTTTGGTTTTTTTCAAAAGAAAAACTTAAATTTACACCTCCAACCACCAACCCAATCATAAAATCTAACCAACGACTAACTGTGAAAAGAAGACAACCTACAAACTCCCCCAAACAACCATCCCAAAGCAAACAGTGAACAACTAACTAGAAACAAAGAAAACACAATAAAAATAAAAGAAAGAGAAAACAAAACCTCTCAATAGTACCGCGGGTGAGGTGGCCCGAAGATCTGCGTGAACGCATCTGTGAACTCCCCAAAACCAAATGCACCAACTTGCTCTTGTTGCTGAGGTGGCTGCTCTGAAGACTGGCCCTGCCTAGGATCCACCCACTGAGAATGATGGAGTGGCGGCACGGGGTATCGAATGCTCCCATCATAAGGCGGTAGTGTAGTGTAATCAATTGTCGGAGGGTCCGACACAACCTCCTGCCCCGCATGCCATTGGTCATGCATTCTTCGCTGCCTGTCATCATCGTACCGGTGGTTGATCTCTTGTTGGAAGGCATAGGCATTGGCACGATTCCAGACTTCCTGCTGATCAAACATTTTCTTCATAGCTCTCTCTTGACTCGCTCCTACTCGAGTGATGTGATCAAATTCAACCCGAGTCGACCCCGACCAGCTGCCATAAACACTAGGCCTTGCATTTCTTATCACCTCAGCCATCGTTCCCTCATGGGCCCAGTTGGGGTTTAGCTCCTGCCTATCGTATTGAAAATTAGACCCCCCAAAACTTCTTCGTGAACCAGCCGCATCAGCACCAACTGTGGTCTCCCGCTCTTGCATCTCCACATCATCCCCAGAATTCACTTCCTCTACATTCACCCTTGGTGGAGGAGGTCCCCATTCAATATCTCCTTCATCTCTAGAGTTCTCATGATCACCCTCCTTTGACACGGACCACTTTCTATCTCCAGAAGAATTCCTCAAAATGTAATGTGTGTCCGTTTCCATATAAAACTAGTTCACGCCCAAATTTTCCAACTTGAAGGGGCTAAGTCGCTTGCCACACCCCACTGACTCCGCAGTAATTGCCTTTGCCTTTTTCAATAATGCTGCTATTAACCGACAGTGAAGTACAATCTTCCGTCCCTTGCTGTTCCGACTGAACCAAATATTATATATTACTAAGTACCGAAAAGATACCAGCGGTGCTCCATGAATTAACGCATAAAGAATTGGCACCTCGGAATTGCGTACCACCCCTTTATCTCCACGACGAGGCATGACATTATGTGTCATGATTAAGTGAATTAGCTTTGGCTTCAGCTTCAAATCTTCTCTCTGAAGTGTCGTTAAATCTCGACCCGGCAAAAATAATTCAGAAAGCATCATTTTCCAAGTTGGGTGACTCTCTGGAGAATGGTATATATCATCTAAGCTTGGGTAAACATAATTCTTCGCGGGCTTTGAGTCAAATTTAGCAATTTGGTTTAAAGACTCAAAGGACATTGTGACCTTATCTCCGTTCACCCATCCTGTCAACTTTACCCACATGAAGCTTCAGTGTGGACACCCATTCCTCAATCTCATCCATGTACAACTTGCTTTTCTCTCCATCATAACATTTAAGGACGGTTCCCAACCTAAAGCCTCAAACTTCTTTTGAACACCGAACCATGGAAAAAGCTTATCGGGTACCTCTTTCTCACAAATAAACCCCTCCTTCTTGTCTTTGAGTGTGTTCATTTTATCAATAAAGAGTTGAGGTTGCTCGTCATCGGGCATATCAGTTAAAGGGCCTCCTTCCCATGGCTGCTTAACATAAACGATTTCTGGTTCATCAGCTTGTTGTTGTTGAAGCTTCCTTTTCTTTTGTGCCTCATGTTCTTGGGCACGTGAGGACTCGGCCGGAGCCTTTCCTTTACTTTTACTTTTAAAGATTCTTTGCATCTTTGTAGTGTAGAGGTGTGACTAATGAATCCTTCTTTCTCAATGATGGACCAAACTCGGAAAACCCCAAAAACTTTTCAAAAATTTCGGACCTTTATTCCCTAGAAAATCACCCGAACACTCGAAATCAGTGGAAACTAGTGTGATATTATGATTCCTCTCGGAAAAACACTCAAGATGCACTAAAGATTCACTGAAATCGGTTAAGATTTGAGAAAGTTGTGAAATTGGGTTTTTTAGGGTTCTTGAAGGATAAGAGGAAGAAGAAGAAAGAAGAAAAGGAAAAGTGAAGTGGGAGGGGACTGATGCAGCTGGGGTTAAAGGAGATTATGTTTCTTTTTTTTTTTTTTTAATTTGGTCAAACCCGGTTTCCCAGGCCAAACCGTAAGCTACGGTTCAGCCACCGTAAGCTACGGTTTGGCTTGAAAAAAAATCCCAACCGTAGACCAGCTTCATTAAACCGTAGGGGAAGCCCCCTACACCGTAAGCTACGGTTTGGACCTTTTCCAGCTCCGAAATGTTTCAAAAATTTTGCTTGTTGTCCACCAAAACTTGATTTTTAACCCCATTTTAACCCCAATTTTTTTTTTTATGAAAACTACTAAAAACGAAAAAGAACTCAATAACTTTTATTTTTATTCTAAAACATTGTTTTCCATCTCACCCCCCGTAAAGAAGTCGTGTTGTCCCCAACACTATCCCGAAGTACCGAAATAACCCGAGACCTCCCCACACTTGGGTATTTCCATGGTCAACAAAATAACACAAAATCAACAAAACGAAACTAAAATGTAACCTGTAGAGTGCTGGAAGTTAAGTCGGCAGTCGACTTCGGTTGCCTCAGATTGCTTCATCACCAAGTGAGCTTAAAAGAAAGCTCACTTTGTCCACTTCTAGCATATTGATGTCTTGACCCTCCAAATAAGGTTTAAGTCTATGCCCGTTCACTACATGCTTCACCCGATCTTGCATATCTTCAATTTCTATGTCGCCAAAATTCCCGACTCTTGTGATCACATATGGCCCCATCCACTTACTTTTAAGTTTGCCCGGAAAGAATTTCATTCTTGAGTTGTAGAGCCAAACCTTTTTCCCCACTTCAAATGTTTTCTTCCGAATCTTTGCATCGTGCACTTTTTTCAACTTATCTTTGTAAGCAGATGCACATTTATAAGCTTCATCTCGAATTTCTTCCAATTCACACAATTGAAGCTTCCTCAACTCACCGGCCTCGTTGTAATCCATGTTAACACTCTTAATTGCCCACCACGCCCTATGTGCCAACTCCATTGGCAAATGACATCCTTTTCCATAGACAAGTCGATATGGAGTTGTCCCAATTGGCGTTTTGTACGCGGTTCTATAGGCCCATAATGCATCATTGAGTTTCGTGGACCAATCCTTCCTATCAGCGCGAACCGTCTTCATGAAAATTTCTTTAATTTGACGATTGGACACTTCCACTTAGCCACTCGTTTGTGGATGGTATGGCGTGGCCACCCGGTGATTTATCCCATAACGCTTCAATAAAGACCCAAACTTGAAATTCTTGAAATGTGAGCCTCCATCACTTATGATCACCCTAGGAATTCTGAATCTTGAAAAGATGTTTGCTTGGACAAATTTGCACACCACCGAGTGATCGTTTGTTCTTGTTGCAATAGCTTTAACCCACTTTGACACATAGTCAACTGCAACCAAAATATACAAACACCCATTGGAATTGGGAAATGGGCCCATGAAATCAATACCCCACACATCAAAAATGTCTACCACTAAGATTGGTTGTAGAGGCATCTCATCCCTCTTTGAAATACCTCCCATCTTTTGACAATTTAAGCACCTTCTAGCGTATTCGCAAGCATCTTTGAAAATTGTGGGCCAATAGAAACCACAAGTAAGAACTCGATAACCAGTCTTGTGACCACTAAAGTGACCACCACAAGCAGACGAATGGGCATGGGTCAACACATCTTGAACCTCGGACTCAGGAATGCACCTTCTTATGATTTGATCCGCCCCGATCTTGAATAGGTCCGGCTCATCCCAGATGTATTGTTTGACTTGAGATAAAAATTGCTGCCTTCTCTTTTTGTTCCAATGTGTAGGCATCGCACCCGTGGCCAAATAGTTAACATAATGGGCATACCACGGTGCGGTTGAGATTGCCAAAATATGTTCATCCGGGAATTGTTCGTTGATTTCTCCCGTGTCATCTATACCCTCCAAAGGAATTCTTGAAAGATGATCCGCTACCACATTTTCACAACCTTTTTTATCTCGAATTTCTAAATCAAACTCTTGCAACAATAAAACCCATCGGATCAAACGAGGCTTTGCATCTTTCTTCTCCATCAAATAGCGAACAGCGCTATGATCCGAATACACCACGACCTTGCTTCCCCAAATGTAGGATCGGAATTTGTCTAAGGCATACACCACCGCAAGAAACTCCTTCTCCGTTGTTGTATAATTCAATTGTGCTTCCGATAACGTCTTGCTTGCATAATAAATCACCACCGGCTTTCTATCAACCCTTTGACCAAGGACCGCTCCAATTGCAGAATCACTTGCATCGCACATGATCTCGAATGGTCGAGTCCAATCCGGTGGCTGCAAAATAGGAGCTTGCACCAAATGTTCCTTCAAAACATCAAAAGCTTTCAAACATTCATTAGTAAACTCAAAAGGAACATCTTTTAGCAACAAGTTGCACAGTGGTTTGGTAATAACACTAAAACCTTTAATAAATCTCCGGTAAAAACCGGCATGCCCCAAAAACGATCTCACCCCTTTCACATTTTTCGGGGGTGGCAATGATGAAATCACTTTGACTTTCGCTTTATCCACTTCCATTCCCCGACTCGAAACTACATGTCCCAAAACAATACCCTCTTGGACCATAAAATGACTTTTCTCCCAACTCAAGACAAGATTTGTTTCGACACATCGTTTCAAAACTTTTTCTAATTCAGCAAGACACGACCCAAAAGTTGACCCAAATATTGAAAAATCATCCATAAAAACCTCAAGTGAATCCCCGACCATATCTGAAAAAATACTCATCATACAACGTTGAAAAGTGGCCGGGGCATTACACAACCCAAAGGGCATCCTCCTAAAAGCAAAAGTGTCATAGGGACAAGTGAAGGTAGTTTTATGTTGGTCGTCGGGGTGTATTGCCACTTGATTGTACCCTGAATACCCATCCAAAAAACAATAAAAATTTTGACCCGAAAATTTTTCAATTATTTGGTCAATAAAGGGAAGTGGGAAGTGGTCTTTTGAGGTAGCAGCATTTAATTTTCTATAATCGATACATACCCGCCACCCGGTTACTAGCCGAGTGGCAATTTGCTCACCTTTCTCATCTTTGATTACCTGAATGTCGGCTTTCTTTGGCACGGTTTGAGTAGGACTTACCCATGCACTATCGGAGATTGGATAGATGATCCCGGCATCCAACCACTTGATGACTTCTTTCTTCACAACCTCTCGCAAGTTTGGATTCAACCTCCTTTGAGTCTCCCTTGTAGGCTTAGCATCTGCATCAGTAATAATTTTATGCATAACAATGGAAGGACTAATACCTTTCAAATCTGCAATTGTCCAACCAATTGCTGCCTTGTGAGCCTTCAACACCTTCAGCAACTCCTTTTCTTGAACCTCCTCTAGATTGGAAGCAATGATCACCGGGAGTGTCTCATCTTCACCCAAAAATGCATACTTTAAGTGGTGTGGCAACTCCTTCAACTCTACTTTAGGTGGACTAACCAATGATGGCTTTGTATCTGAACTCATCCCTGTTGGTAGACTTTCAAACTGGTGAGTCCATGGTGGTCTTCCTTCTTGCATTGCCAAAAGCTCCAACTTTTTCTCTTCTTCTTCCAATTCCATGACATGTACCTGTTCAGAACTATCACAAACACAAACCTCCACCATATCGCCATCATAAGTGTGTGGTTCACATTGATCCACCAAATCTGCCATAAAACACTCATCACCACTCAAAGAATTAGCAACGTTAGTAAAAACATTAAGACACATTTTTCTATTACCGAAATTCATGTCAACTATTCCATATCGACAATCGATTATAGCATGGGCAGTATTCAAAAATGGTCTTCCTAAAATAACATTCTGTTGGTGATCGGTGTTCATGGTTGCATAGTCCAACACCAAAAAATCGACGGGGTAGTAAAACTCTTCGACTTTAACGATTACATCCCTAACAACCCCCCGGGGAAGCTTATGAGTCAAATCAGCAAGGACGATTGTGGTATCCACACGTCTCAATGGACCAAAATCATATTGGTCATATAAGCTTCCCGGGAGAATGCTTACCCCGGCTCCAAGATCCAACAGTGCCTTTGTCATTTGAAAATCACCAACCTGCAAATTAATTAAAGGTGCTCCCGGATCTTGAAGTTTGGGTGTAAGAACCCCTTTCAAAATTGCACTCACCCGTTCAGTTAGATCAACTCTCTTAGGCACTTTTTGTTGCCTTTTCTGGGTACACAAATCTTTCAAAAACTTTGCATATGCAGGAACTTGTTTGATAGCATCTAACAAAGGTAAGTTAACTTTAACTTGCTTAAATACCTCCCACATTTCCTCCTGTTGAGGACCCCGTTTTGAAAGCACATTTTTCTTACCCGGGTCAAGTAAATCCGAAGGAAATGGAACCGGAGTGGCCTCCACCTCCTTGTTTTGATCTTTTAAAAGTTCATTTTGACCCGGTTTTTCATGAGGTTTTTCAAAAGTGACAGTTTTCTTTGATATTACGGGTGATGTCTCATCATCACTACTTTCTATACCCGTCATATCTTCCACCACACCATCAACTAACTCGGGTGGTGGATCCTTTTTGTATTCCCTCCCACTTCTCAAAGCACTTACTTGATTAACTTGAACATTTCTAGTAGTGGAATGAGAAGGATTTACCTTAGTGTCGCTTGGAAGTTGGCCTTTGTTTTTCTTCAAGTCTGCCACTTCGGTGGCAAGTTGACCCATTTGAGTGGTCAAAGAATTGATGGCTTTATCACGTACCTCATCTTTCCGAAGCCTTTCGTCATCCATTTGGTTCCTCTTGTGCATCTCTTGTTGCATTGTCTTAAGGATGTCCATGACTTCACCTCCACTTGCGTTTCCCGGTGCCGATGACCCACTTGGTTTATTACTTTGTTGATATTGCCTTTGATAACCTTGATTATTACCGCCCCGGAAATTGCCTTGATTCGCATAAGGTTGTCGAGGTGCCACATTGGATTGATTGGTTCCTTGAAAGTTAGGATTGGATTGATTCGCCGGGTTACCATACCGAAAATTTGGGTGATTTCTTAACCCCGGGTGGTAGGTGTTTGAGTTCATGTTGTAATTCCTACCACCCCCGCTTTGTCCCTGAACTTGATTGACCTCTTCAAACTGTTCCTGCAAACCTGGACATTGATTAGTAGCATGGCCTAATTCATTACAACTTGCACATACCTCATATGGTTGAGTTGAAGTTTGAACACCATTATCAGCTACGGCTTGCACATGTTGTCTACCAATGGCGTGCCTTGTTCTCCTGGAAGATTGTGCCTTCCTCTTTGATGTTACCGCCATTTGTTCTAAATATGCCCAATCATCTTGCTCATAATTCGTACCAAACGTGCCATTTGAAATGGACATCAAATCTCTAGCATCTTCGGTTGTCAACCCCTCATGGAATGCATTTAGCAAATCCCATAGATCAATCCCATGGTGCGGGCAGTTCTTCAACATCAAGTTGAATCTCTCAAATGCTTCATGAAAAAGCTCACCTTGTTGTTGTTGGAAATTTCTTAAGTTCCTTCTAGCATCGCTTGTCTTCTGATTTGTGTAGAACTCATCCAAGAACCTTTGTTGCATTGCAGCCCATGTATAAATGGATGCGGATGGCAATGTGTGAAACCACCTCTTGGCTTTATCCTCAAGTGAAAATTGAAACAACACCAACTTGACTGCGTCGGGCGAAAAACCTTGCCCTCCAATGGTGTTGCATATAGAATCATATGCCTCAAGGTGAAAGTAAGGCTCCTCCGTTGCCAACCCATGAAACTTGGGTAGACTTTGTAATGAATTAGTCCTTACCTCAAATGTTCGACCTTCCCGATTTTGAGGAATTACCACCGGTGATGGGTTGTTTGTTATGATGGGTCTAAAATGTGATTCAATTCCTCTATCCGCATCACGGTTATGCCTTCTTGGAACTGCAATTGGTACTCCTTGCGGTGGCCCTTGCGGTGGCGGGGGGCCTTGTGGAGGACCTTGATGATTCTGTGGTGGCGCCCTTTGTTGAGGTGCTTACCTTTGGGCTGGAGGTGGCTGCTGTCTTGGTATAACCGGGGGTCTCATATACCTCTGTTGAAATTGATCGACCGGTGGTCTTTGTTGGAATGCAAATTCTTCTTGAGTAAATCCTTGATTTACATTGCCCTCTACTTCATATCCCTCTTCATAATCTTCATACCTGCCTTCATAACCATCACCATATCCCCCATATTGTCCCTCCACAAACGGTATACGTGTATGTTGTTGAAATCTTAGTTGACCTTGTTGTTGGGGTCTCGGAGTTGTAAAAACTGGTGGAGGGTTTGAGGTGGTATGGGTTATAGGTGGGGTTTGCTGAAATAATGGTTGTTGATTTTGTTGAGATGATTGCCCATAAGATGGGTAAAATTGGACAAAGGATGGAATGCCCGAATAAGATGCAAAACTGGATGGGTTTGATTCAGGCAAACTTGTTGAAGTGGTGGTACTAGACGTGGGTATAGTGGACGGAGAAGGGATTGAAGTAGGTGATGGTATATATTGATCCGAAGGTGAGACTGATGTGTCCACCGGTTGCTTTCTCGGTTCACTTTGTGTTTCCATTCTCTTGCTTTGTGTACTCGGTGATCCAACAACCTTGTTTTCCCGATGTAAGATTCGGTTTTGACAGATTGTCCTTTCGATTTCTGGATCGAACAGTAATGGTGATGATGAACGTGAGCTCCTAGTACGCATGCACCTGTGAGTACCTGCACACTAACACAACCCAGTGTAAAACTGACAAACAACGAGAATAGGATAAAGAAACACACGTTGCGCACGTCTCCCCGGCAACGGCGCCAAAATTTGACATGAAGTCGAAGTCTCACGCAAAGATAATCCCAATTACACTAATTAGATAGCGGTAAGCGGGTGTCGAACTCAGGGAGATTGTGGAACATGTATTACTTGAATGCAAATTGTAATATAATTAACTAAGATTTTTAATGTAAAGATCAATGAGAGTGATTTGTTGTGTCAAAGCTTGTACTAAAAATTAAACAGCAATGCGGTTTATGAGTTTTCTTAATAATTAAACAAAAGTGATCTTCTCGGATTTCAGGTTTTCATGTGAAACAACAATACGAATGTATACTGGAAAGAATCACATAGACATGATTCATGCAAGTGTAATTGTTCGTGAAAAAGGGGACTAAGTACTCGGGTTATAAACACGAGGTTATCACCCGATGATCAATCAACAAATGCCAACCCTAATCCCTTCCCACTAATATGGTTTGCAAATTAGATTCAACAAAGTGTTAACCGCTTACAAACAATCACACAAACATCATATTGAAAATCATCGAATGATTAGATCAATATTCCAGAAATCAAATACACAAAGTCAAGTTGTTTACATGAAAACCTTACATCCAAGAAGAACACAAAGACTTAGCCTCTCATGGTGAAATTGATTGCAAAGATGATGACGATTGAATCCATGGATGATCATGATGTTATCTTGATGTTAGTTATCTCCTCTGAACTCTTTCTTACTTGTAAAATTCGTCCAAAATCGCATCCAGTCGTCTCCCCAGGGTTTCCAGTCGAAAAACTAGTGAAGAACTCTCTAAATTCGCGTTTTAACAAAATTTTCCGACTCCTGATCTGGCCCCAAACCGTAAGCTACGGTTCCCAAACCGTAAGCTACGGTTTGGGCGTAAGCTACGGCTTGAGAAGGCTGGCCGACGGTTTAACCTTGGTCCTTTTTCACCAAACCGTAAGCTACGGTTACAAACCGTAAGCTACGGTTTGGTCAGCTTCAAAAACTTCATTTTTTTTATCCTTATAATGAATCCTATTCACCCGGTTCCTTCAACGCTTCCATGTCTGATCCTTATAATGAATCCTATTCACCCGGTTCCTTCAACGCTTCCATGTCTGACTCGTTTAAGCCCATATAACCTGCAAAATGCTTGGAAAACCGTAATCATCTAATATCGTAGGAAATAATTATAAAAACTAGCTTAATCATCCGCATTTATCATTGTTAATTACTAGAATACGGTGCAACCGTCAGTAAACGATTAGTATTCTAAATTTAAGAAATGGTAATCTTATTAGTTAAACCACATTATCCTAACATATATCATCTTGATATTTAAACTGTGGAATAATTTATCCTTGTATCACTAAACCTGTGAATTCACCAACTTTATCTTGACCCTTATAAGTGCATGAATTCTCAGGTAAATAACAATTGTATGCTTGGACTGGCACTTAACATTAGGACCTGCATTTCTTGGTCTCATAGTCATCATCATCATGAGCTTTTGGAGATTTCATTGCATAATATCGTTGTGGTTATCATGTTTTTAAACTTGTAAGACTATATTTATCACTCAAAATGGCTCTTTTGTTCAACCATTTAGAGGTCATTCAATTTAACTACCTCTATGACTCCATGACGTCACATGCATCCGATAGCGTGTGATCAGGGTGTGACAGATTGGTATCAGAGTCATGGTTATAGTGAACTAGGTTGCATCAGTAGGACATAGACTATAGCCCTACTGTATTAGACTCATTTGCGTGGGTATTTCATCCTGCATCCATTTTGCATCTATGTGTGCTTACTTGCTTATAAACTATTTTATGACACTGAAAATTTGTCACAACCATGTCTACCCCCCTACTATCACTTATATGCCTGATCTCTAAGAACCAGTACGAACACTCCCCTTCGAAACCGGAGTACACCCCGGCTCCTTCTGTCTACACTCCGTCCTCAATCCTGCCTATGCGCATGTTCATGTTACGAAGGAGATTTACCCTGTCTATTGTCTCCCACTGGCCAGTATGCTTCAACCCTCGTATCAGACAACCTGTGCGGGGTGGTGTATATGAAAATATGACAATTATGGGTTAGTTTCAACATGAGGATTGCTTACAGCTTTAAATTTATAAAATAAGATAACAAACTATCACCATACACCACACACATGGGCAAGTGCACCTATCTTTGGCGTAGTATAGTGATGGTAAGATACCGAGGTCGTCCAAGGACACATGGGAAAAGAGGGATCTTGATATTTCACCTCTTTTAACAGCTAACCAAATCCAAACTTTAAGATTATAAATTATAAAAGTAAATAAGAAAAGATAAAATAAAATAAAGTGGGTTTTAGTTAATTTAGTCAAAACAATATCACTTTGGAGGACTCGTTAATGGAAAAGTTAGTAAACTGTTTATTTATAAACCTTCCCTATGATTGTTACTAGCAGGTGAAGAGGACCAACAAGGGTGAATCCCATTATTTACAAACAAGGGTGAATCCCGGGAGAACCGTTATGTTAGTAACAAATATGGTGTGCATGAATGCCATTTAGTTGTAGGGTCTTATGGTCAAAGTACCATTACACTCAGGTATGTTTTCATGAACCAGTAGAGGAATAACCCACGCACCAAAATATTTTATTATGAAAAGTTCTTTATAAGGGGCTAAGGTCTGTTTCTTCCATGCACCGCTCTCACGCATACACAATCAGTCGTAACCAAAACTAAGTCCACTAACACATCACTACCGCGTCTACGCAGTGGAAAAATATTACCAACCCTTATCCCAACCATTAGCTTCATACCTCACTTGTTGAAAACCGTGTTCATTTACATAGATATAAAGCACACGAATTAATTCTTTGTAGGAGATGCAAGTCACCAGGTTCATGGATCATGCATCGTCCACCAGTCGAGTATCACAAGTCCGACTGATGAGTTTTTGACTTCTCAAATGGTCCGCAATACACAAGGCACACTTGTTCAAAAGATTAATCATAAACTTTCAATATAAAAAGTTTTCATAAAGTCATTATTACACACCTTACAGTGAGTTTATAAACTCATTTTTCCAACCCGCCAAAGATTTGCTTCCCACCAAGTGAGTGTAAAAATTTAGCCAAAAATGGCTTATAAGATATGATTAAGAGAAGATGAAAGATTCATAGACAAACGCAAATCATGTTCTACTTAAGTTAAAGTTCTTACTGTTAGATATTATATGTCCAGACCTGACAATTTCTAAGAACTCGACCCGGTTGTGGCCTGTAAGAGTTACACTGAAGGCAACGAGAACCGAACACGTTTAAGTAGTAAACGTTGTTCTGCGAAAACATAAATGATTATACAATGTTATTTATATATTGATATAAATAATACTTAATCATTTAATATTATTATTAAGTTAATAATAATTAGCAGAAAATATAAGTATTATTCAGTATTAATTATTAGTCGGTGAAATAATAATAATACTGAATACTATTTAAATAAACCTTAATTAAATAAACTAGTTTTATTTAAATAGTTTATTAATTGGTGGATGGATAATTATTTAATTTAAATAAATCTATTTATTTAATTGAAAAATTATCCCAAGACTCGAATGGATAATTATGAGAGATTAAACCAGTTATAGTTTATCTACAACTGTTTATAGATAGGCACTGAATATATTAAATAAATCAGTTGTAGGTTATCTACAACTAGATTTATGGTGGCTATATAAAGGGGGTTAGATTAAGGATTCCGGGATACACAATTTTCTCCTACACACCTACAAAATTCGATGCCCTCATCTCTCTCTACGCGACGCCGTCGTCGGCCCACCCCTTGCCGCCGACTGTCGCTCCAGCCGGCTCTCCGCCATCGTCGCAAGCCTGCGAGTTCCTGCTTGTAGCTGTCGTTTGAGTCCGCACACGTGACACCCTAACCGATGCTGCCCGTTGTCACGCACCACCACACCACCGCCCTAGTTTCCGTTCCGCCTCCCTGCCGCCGCCGAATTGCCACTGTGTCGCCGCTGTCAACCATCATCATTCAAGGTGGTGTTTTCGGACGTATTTTCAGTAACGATTGATCGTCACCTGAGCTCGCTTCTCCGGTAAGGTTTTCGCAACCCTAGCGTTTGTCTCGTTAAACCTCGATGTCTCGTTAAACCTCGATGTCTCGAACAGTTGTCCAACATGACCGACAGTTCAAGATCTAAACACTTTTGGTTTAGATCATATCACAATATAAATTATGATAATCAGATAAACTTGTTGTATTCGATTACCACAACTTTACCTGATAAATATCCTAAAGTAATTAAATATATATATTTAATGTAAATTTATATATGTATAATTTAATAATATATATATATATATATATAAATATATATTTTGAATTATATATATATATATATCTAGTGTTTGCGTGGTGATGATTGAATCGTGTTGTTTAATTTGTCAATTGGTTTTTCTCGTTTTAATTAAATATATATTTAGATATATTATCGTGTCCGCTAACTCTGATTTAATAAATGTAATTAAATAAATATGTAATTGTATTCGGTAATACAATTAGTAAAATCGGGTTTTAATAAAATTAAAATTACTACCCATGACCCGAATACCACTGGCAAAACCCAAAATTGGTATCAGAGCCTTAATCACCACACGCAAATCTAGACCGGTCATGTTTTAGACCAGTGAATTCACATACTAGGTTTAAACAACCCGAATGGTGTGAATTAAAATTGTAATTGATTTTTATTAATTATATATAATTGCATAAATATATTTTGGTCGATTTAGATCCATCAAAATAATGCAATTATTATTGTTTGATTGTTTTTATTAATTACGTGTATTCACCCTGACCCAATTTATTGAAATCGCGTGTTTGTATGATTGGTTATTTTTTTCTATTTGGTTTTGGCCCATGTTTTTGCCCAATTGTAATAGATTAGGGTTTTCGGTTACCCCAGTGTTTTTGGGTTCAAAGTTGTAATAGATATATTTAAATTTGTTTATTTCTTTTAATGTATTTCTATTTTAAGAACTTTCTCGAAATAGCAAGTTCCCAATTTTGGCAAGCCTCTGATTCGTACGTGTTCCCAAATTTGGCAACTTTCCTTATTGAGTAACTTTTCAATTTTGGCAAGTCCTATTTCGGTCCGGGTTTCCATTTTTGGAAATTTTATAATTTAGCAAGTTTCCAATTTTGGAAAGTTTATTATCTTGGCTCGTGTTTCCAAAATTGGATATGTTTCAAATTTTGGCATTTTCCCGATTTAGTAAGTTTATAATTTTGGAAAGTTCCCAATTTTAGAATGTTTGCTAGTTTTGGCTTGTGCTTTAAAATTCGGAAACTTTCCCGTTTTGGTAGTTTCCCTATTCATGTTTCTAGAAGTGGTCACTTCCCAAATCTGGCAGGTTTCCAGAAATGGGAACTTTCCTTATTTGGCAGGTCTACCAAATGAAAGTTTCTCAACTCGAAGACTAGAATACCAATCAATTTCTAGAAGAGTCTTGAAGCCAGTGGGAGCCAAAGAAGACAACTGATGCCGTTTTTCATCCATGTGTGTTGTTTTGTCCCTAGACCTGATTCGGTATTGCTAAGAGGCTCTAGCAATACCGAAGCCCTAATATGGCCGAATACATGTGTATGAATTGTGATTTTGTTGCTTACTTTATATAACAAACCAAAACGCATTAAAATTGTTTTAAAATGAGTTTAAAATATTTTACAATCGAAAGATATATGAGATTTAAAATAAGGCATTTTAACTTAATAAATATATATAACCAATCAATGAGTTTTTTCGGAATTTATGAAATTTATAAACTCTAAAAGCTAGTTTGCTTTTGTTTGGTTATGTATGCCTCGCGACAACATAGTCATATAATTAGGATACCTAATTTGGTTGTCCCGAGCGATGATAGGGTTTGTGATAAATAATCACCAACTAAAATCTGATTAAATAACCCTATTTGGTAAGTCAAAAATTAATAGTTTATGTCGTCCTAGGTCAAGCCCAACTTGGAGTGCATTTACCAAAACGTCAGTATTGGAGACTTCAGCACCGTACTTGTCATGTAGGGTGTATTCTGAGGTATAACTATTGGAGCCTTCCACACCGCATTTGTACATGTGGCCACCTTGGATAACTATTCCTCCAGTTATAAATAATTATGTTGTTGGAGCCTTCAGCACCATAACGTAAATGTTTGTAAATAGGGTGGGCATGGATGAGGCTAAACGTATCACATAAAACATTTGATGTTATAGCGGCCACATAAATGGGTATTGTGACTGGTCCTCATAAATGACAATCGTTGTCTATCTATTTATTTAATTACTATTAATTGTATGCTACAGCTGCCTTTAATAATTAAGTTAAATGGAATCCTATCCTTTATTCAGTTAAAACTTACCATAATTGAATCTAGGTTAAAGCATAAAAAAACTAAAATAAAATTGTCTTAATGTTTCAAATGGCTAACAAAGAAAATAATGCGTCAAACGACACCTTCCAACTTAAGTCTATCCTTGAGAAGGAGAAACTTAACAACATCAACTTCCTTAAAAGGTAACGCAAACTGAAGATTATGCTCAAGATGGATAACAAACTCCATATGTTGGAGGAAGAGGTACCAAAAGAGCCAGCAAATAACACTGCTGCCGCTCATGCCACGCACGATCGACTGGGAAGGGATGCTACCCAAGTATCCTGCCTCATGTTGGCCCCCATGGCTTCTGAACGTCAGAATAACATGGGAGATTTGAGCGCATTTCAGATGATTAAGGAGCTGAAGGGCATGTTTGAGAAACAAGCCCGTCAGGAGCGCTATGAGATCGTCACTCGAGTCATAGCCTGTAGAATGGCTAAAGACGCTCCTTTCAGCCCTCATGCGATCAAGATGAAGTCATACATTGACCGAATGGAGAAGCTCGACTATCCAATTCCTGAGGAAATGACGACCGACTTCAACATGGGATGTTGAAGTCAGTGTCGGAGCTTCATGGGATGTTGAAAACTGCTGAGATCAACATCGCCTCCACCAAGACTTCCACAATCTTATCGGTCAAGTAGACTGGTGTTAAGAAGCCCGACGACATAAAAAGCGCTCTAGTAATTGAAAGGGTAAAGCTAATGCCACCAATGATTCCGGTGCCAAGGGCAACAAGCCTCGTAAAGCATCGGCGCCGCTTGATGAGCGCCAGTGCTTCGAGTACAACAAGATGGGACACTAGAAAGGAAAATGTCCTGAATATCTTACCAAAACTAAGGATATGTGATCCTCACAATTGCTAGATATGATCATAATTGTCTAATGATCACTTGACTGATTAACAGCTGATTGAAATTCAACATCTTGCGATGGAGAGTTTCAACAAGTGTAATGCGTGGAGCTGTGGATCGTCTACTCGGTCATATAGAAATCAATGTAAAACGAGTAAAAGAAGAACACAATGAGGCAAATACAATAGGAATTTTATTGCTTAACCATAGAGAGTACACACACACTTTCACATAGTAAAATCTGACTAGAAGTTCTTCTTCTATACAAGACTAAGCTATTTATAGTTGGATAAGAAAGTGCGAACACAAGATCATCCAAATTGTCAGTTCGGACAAGTTCGTGTGAACCCGAACAACCAGTTCAGTCCAGTTCGGCTAGACACAATCTTGTAGCTCTAGACTTGTACTTGTTACTTCATGCACATGTTCCGATACTTCACCCGACGAACATATTATATACCAAAAACAAGCTTATAGACAATGAATCATTTTCTAACTTCGAAAATATTCGTATTTGATACACCCTTTAAAATGAGCATTAAGGTTTTTGATTTGATCAAGAATTTGCTCAAAGAAGTTAGGATCATTATCCTTGATTAATAGTTATAATCATTTGGATGATTAATGATTAATAAATACCATAACCTTAATGTTCCTATAATTGAACTTTATACAAATAGTTGTAAATTAAAATCCGAAACTCTTGCAAAGTTAAATTGTTAACTCTAGAATCCAGGAGATTAAGCATCAACAAATTGATGCTTGATTATAGGAAACCCTTTTGCAAAAATTACCTTAACTAAACAAGATAAATTCCTTAATCCATAACTTGCCTGCTCAATTCTAGTCGCAAGAAACAGTTCTTGCCATTAACTATACTTGACCTTGACGTATACTTCTTGAATCCTTTGGGATTAATGTTCCATCCAAGAGAAAGGAAACTATTCCTTTAAGTGTTGGACTGTGACGGAACATGAACTATATATAATGCTTGACTTGAAATAATCAAGTATAACCACATAGATATCACACTATTTGACCAATAAGTTGTTGCCATAATCAGAAATATGTGAACATTCTTCTGACCAAACAATTGTTGTTTTAATCAGAATATATGAGTGTTCTGAAAGACGTGGATTTGGATGGAACCTGACATTCTTATTGAACAATATTCCATAATCCATAACCTAAAGAATGAAACGTGAATCAATATCAGATGCCTGATCTGAGATGATTCAGTTTCATGAAACTGAGATATCAATTATGCACCACTTTGCATAAATATTCAAACCCATAATCTTGTATCTTATTACAAGATTAAGTTGGTTTAACTAGTAGACCAAGATAGGTTTAAGCAAAACTGTTTGCGAATATCCTAGAGGTTTGAATTGATAATCTTAAAGAACGCTAGATCTATAGAAGGCAAGTGGGAGCACTATGCTAATAATCATGTTTATGATAATTACATAATGTTCCAAGTAGTTTGATTTAATTAATTAAATTAAACAATGGATTTAATCATCGAATGATTAAGAAGTTACTTGCTTAAATATACACTCTGGATAATGATCCACAAAGACAAGTTACTGACCATTAAAACTTTGAACGAAATAGTATAATAAATAGTTATTATATGGATGTCACTGTAAACGGTTATACAATGACATGATTGGAAGTATATCATAACAAATAAACTGTATTGATATAGTCATGTATTTATAAGATATTAATTTTATAAATACATAAGCCATCTCACGTGACCTCGGAATGAATTTGTTTCATTTAGAATCTTAGAATGATTAATGAGTAATTATTGAAGATGGGTTATGTGATAACACAGATTTCTAGTGTTCACCAAGGGCACTTATTATCACATATCACTTAAGCATACTTCACTGTTCAGGAAACAATAGTGGAAGTATATAAACATGTAATAAAAGACAATTAACACGGTATCAAAATTTGGCTATAAATGAATAGGAAACTATCGTTTAGACATCACCTGATTGATGTGATAACTCAGCACAATAAGCCATAATTTGATTTAGTATTTGGGATGTATGAGCTGTAACAGTTATATTCATTATTCGAATTCATTCTAAACGGTTAAAACAATTTCTGAAATATATACATGTGTTTGACTTTATTATGTTTATATCCCTGAATAGATATGTAGTATTCTCAACCCTCCATCTGAATCGTGTAAATGAATCAGATGTTGAAGCATTATGACTTTGGATTTGACTTGTTCAACTCTCCAAACTCACATGAATTATTTGAGAATAATGCTGGAGAATACATATACATATTATTCAAAAGTGTCGGTATTCGGTTAGAATCGTGGGAACGAATCTGAAATAAGACGAATTCTGACTTTGGAATCAAATTGTTGACTATCCAAATTCACAGACCTCATTACAGAATAACGCTGGATGTAACTCGCATCAAATCATCTTCTTTGATTCAATAACAAGATGAATTGATTATTGGTAAACTCATTCGTATCCTTAGACCTGAGATACATGTGCTACCTCCCGTTTACATGGGTCTATTCTTTGATGGTAGTCAATCGCTGCCACATAAATGCCAGTCATAAAGGCTACTTTCGAGAATAGATCTGAAGTTGTAAGGAATTATTTCTCCTGAAGACATGATGCTGATCGGCTAAACATGTTATCTAGGAAGAATAGAAGGCCCGAGATAAGTTACCTCGGAAGAACAGACTGCCCGAGATAACTTATAGTTACCTCGGAAAGTTATTTTACCTCGGAAGCCTATTTTACCTCGGGAGCACATTTTTATCTTGGACAATGGATACGCCCGAGATAACTCAAGTTACCTCGGTAAGGCGAGTTATCTCGGGCAACAACTTGACCTTCTCAACTTATCTCTGACATATCTTATCCAGCTTCCCGCCATTCTCCTGGCATGAAGCTGCCACGATTATCTACTAGACTAGTTTAATATTATTCTAGTTCATGTATCTTTACTTGATGGCCGAGATGATCGTTAGAGAAATCAAGGGTTCTCCTGATTTCTTAGGGCACTATATATACACACTTGTAACTATGCTTTAAACAAGCAAAGTGTAAATCACTCTGATATGTACTTTGAAATCTGCAAGTTATAATACAGTGCTCAGTTTTATCCATATTATTGTTATACTTGTCTTAAATTCATTTCATATTACTTTACCTTAAACAGAGTATACGAATTAACTTGTTTCCGCCTGGTTAATTCTAAAGTAAAACCTTGTAATTGGTTCAACTCTGTAACCAGAATTTGATCTTACAAGTGGTATCAGAGCTTTGGCTCGTGTTTTTTAAAACTTGAAACTCATATTAAGTTTTAAAACTCTGTTTTACCTACATACTCTGTTTTTAGTAAAAAGTCACTCTTTCCACTTTTTCATCCTTAATCACGGGAGAATCAAGAAATGGTAGTTCAAACAAACCACCATCATTCATGCCTGATGATTTTGATTCTTGGAAATTACGAATGATAGGATATCTTCATCATTCTGATTACAGAATGTGGAAATCTTTTATGTATGGCCCTACTGTCCCTACAACAAAATCTGCTACTACACCAAGTGTAGATATAGTAAAGGCTGTTGTTGACTATTCCGATGATGACCACAAGTTGGTTGAGGGAGATCACAAAGCTTTATGGGCATTACAAGCAGCACTTCCAAATTCTGTTCTCGTAGGTTTCAAAAACTACAAAACTGCTTTCGATTTATGGAAAGCTTTAAATGAAATGTACGAAGGAACTGATGAAGTTAAAGAAAATAAGAAAGATGTTCTAAAACAAAGATATGAAAACTTTTCTCACAAAAATGGAGAAAGTATGAATGCTCAATATCTACGTTTTGTTCAACTTCTTGATGAATTACAGGGAAATGATGTGAAGATGGAAAATGGCGATGTGATCAGAAAAATTTTTGAGATCACTTCCTGATGTCTGGACAGTATATACTGTAAGCATCAAGTATAACAAGGATCTCAAAACTTTAAAGTTGAGTGAACTTCATGGAATGCTCAGTGCACATGAAATGGAAATCAATGAAAAATCTGGTACTTTGAACAAACCAGTGAACTTAACAATTCCAACATCTACTGCACTCATTACTGCTCATGAAGATAGAAGTCACTACAGTGAACAAGCTCCTTTGATCACATATCCTACATCACCAAGAGGTAATGAAATCATGCCTCTATTTTATAACAACTTTGCTCATATTGCAGATAACAGTCAGAATGGGCTCACTAGATCAGATCTAGAATGCTTCAGTGCTGATGATCTCGAAGAGATGGACATCAACACACAACTAGCGATGATCTCCTTACGTGCACAAAGGTTCTACAAAAGAACAGGCAGAAAGTTCAATGGAGATAGAAATGCTCAAATTGGGTTTGACAAAAGCAAAGCCAAATGCTACAACTGTCACCAATTAGGACATTTTGCTAGGGAATGCAAGCAGCCCAGAAGAGAAAACACAAGCCAAGATGGAGGAAACAAGTATCAGAGACCTCACAATGCATACACACCAGTTACCTATCCGTCACATGACATAGGCTCAAGAACAAAACCAGCAACACCAAGTGTATCCACTGAAGGTCCTACTGCTCCCTCATCAAGCTCAAAGCCACAAAGCCATGCAACTGCTGTTGTTGCTAATCAAACCAGTTGTGTTGATTGGGAGGAAATCATGCAAGAATTCTCTCCAATCAATCATGCTTTAATGGCAAAAGAAATCTCCTACTCTGCTGAGAACTCCTCTACTTCATCCATGGATACCTCTTCAAACTATGAGGTAAACACTGAAATCCCAAATGAAGTTCTTTCTCTTCTTTGTAAAACTGAATGTGTTGAGCAGATAGAAAATTATAGAAAACATAACCTTGAACTCATTGAGGAAATGGCAAGTCTAAAAGAAATTAGAGAATACTCTAGAAAGGTTGATATTGCTTACAATAATAAGATTGAAGAACTAATCAAAAGCATTAGTGCACTAAAACATGAAAAGTCCAATCTTATTACTCAAATCAAGGATCTGCTCTCTAAATTAGATTTTGCAAACAAAGAAAATGAGGAAATAAAATCTGAACTAAGTATCTGTGAAATAAAATTTTCTGTTGCTACTGCTGACTATGAAAAATTACAAGCAAGTAATGAGAAACACCTAAAACTATGGCAAAGTCAGAAAACAACAGGAAATCATTTGAATAATGGAATTGGGTACAATAAGGTCATTTATACCTGATTCATACACTAAATGTGTGAAAAAGGTTAAGAATGAAGAATCTAAGGTTCAACTTACACCTGATCCCACTATTAACACTGGAGAAGAAATTTCAAAATCCAGTGATATGTCTGAATCTAAAATTGAAAAGGTGTCATCTGTAGCTACTGTCTCAATTGTACCTCAGATTCACAGCAACCTTGTGAAAAACAAGAAAACTCTCTTGAAAATGAAAG